>CM069549.1:25540576-26151153 GCA_035773235.1 Eospalax fontanierii
ATCGCAGAAGTTTATTAGTAGAGAGTACTTGAATTAGTAACGTAAAGGAGACCTCAGAGAAAGTGATTATGCAGGGCCATGGTTACATTCAGAGCTGAAGGAGGAGAAGGATTCCCTTTGATCAAATATAGCCTCCCATTTGTTTTGGAGCAAACCTTAGAATATACTTGAATGGTAGTGCTAGCTTTAAAAGCAGAGTTTACAAACCAAAGCATCCCTAGAACAAAGGTTTTCTGTTTCTGCCGCATGCTGAAACCATCCCTGAGATTTTAAAATGTTGAAGCCTGGATCCCATTCCAGAGGGTATAGAGTTATGTTGTGGAGGAAGTTTTTCTGCTTTTGCCACCGTGGATACAAAAGAATCTCTTTATGACATAAAATAGTCAACATGTCAAAAATATAAAACAAAAGAATTGATATACACAGCGGTAAGGGGAAAAAAAATCAGTTGATGTGCAGAGGTAGAAATATGGCCAGAAAAATAGGAGATGCTTTAAGTCATGCAATGAACATAAATAATTGTCAACCAAGATTATTATACCCAGAAAAACTGTCCATTGAAATAAATGGAGAAATAATAATATTTCAAGAAAAATGCTGAGTTAGCCAATACATGACAGCTGTTAATTTGCATAAAATTCTTAAAGGCATAATAAAGATAGAGGACAAAGAAAGGCAGTACACAGGATCACAAGAAGTAATGTATCCAATTAAATTAATAGATGGGCAGGGTGAAATGGAAAAGGATAAACTATATTTAACATAGAAAATCAGCAAACATCCAACACTATCAGAAAAGAAGAGAATTACCAGTCAACCAACAGACCAGAACAAGAAACAACAAAATCATAAACCATAGAAAACCCTTCCCAGTCATGACCTTGAATGCAAAAGTCTTTAACTTAGCTATTCAAAGATGAGATTAACAGACTGCATTTACAAACATGATCCAACTAGCTCCTGTCTCCAAGAAACTCACATGGTCAGGAAAGACATCCATATACTGAGACTCAAAAGTTGTAAATCTAAGTACGTAGCAAATGAAAGCCACAAACATCATATCTGATAAAGCAGGCTTCAAAACAGACCACTATATTTTAATAAAAGGCACATTTTAAAAGAGGACATAAATATTTTTAAATGTGTATACATTTATTCAAAGACCTTCAACTTTATATAACAAACACAAAAAGGCATAAAAGAAGTCAAAAGTTGCATACAGTAGTACTGGAAGACTTCAGTAACTCCATAATCTCATCTGGATCAGAATGAAGAAGTCAAACCATTTCTATTTGGAGATGACAGGATTTTATACTTGAAAGACTTCATTATTCCATAAGAAAACATATCTAGTGGACACTTTTAGTAAAGTTACAGGATTTAGAAGCCAAATAAAAATGAATAGCTTTGCTCTGCACAAATTTTAAACTTGCTGATAAAGAAGCAGTTAAGAAAATGCCTCACAGGCATGACCAAGACCAATCCAAGGGAGGAAATTCCTCATTTGTAGTTCACTCTTCCCAGGTATCTCTAGTTTGTGCCAAGTTAACAAAAACTAATGAGCACAAATAGAGAATGAAAATGCAGTGCAGACAGGCAGCAGAATTTTATAAGCAAGAAATAAACATTAAGCGATGAAATTTGCAAGAAAATTATGGAGCAGGAAAATAGAGGCAGAAATACAGGCTCAAAAATACAAAAGCAATCTGTTCTCATTTAAGAGTCTCTAATTGTTAGATATGTGTATCTAGGTGAGGTAAATGAGGGAAGACCAGGAAACTAGAAACAAGCCCATAGCATGGGGATAAAAAGAGGCTTCAAGAGAAGGGGTTTGGGGAAGATGATGGAACACATGAAATACTTGAGGTGAAAGGGGAATCCCGAGTGGGAGAGGATACAGTGTGGAGAGAGACGAATGTGTGGGATCAGGAAGAGGGTGGGAGAAGCAGCTAAATAAAGTGTGTTTAAAAACACCCTTAAAGAACCTGTTATTTTTAAGGTAATGTCCGGTCTCTGAGTTTCTTAAATATCAATAACCATATAACAATTTTTTCTATAATCATAGTTCTTTTTGAATTTTAATCATAAGAATTCTAGAATATGCATATTTTCTTTTCTGAATTTTCCATACCTTCAAATTGCATTTCAGGATGAACTAATCATACATAACTCACTTTTTTTCATAATAATTGTTTAAAATAGGAGCCAAGTCCCAGGAAGAGAACAATGGAGCAGAAACATAACAGCATTTTAGACATATGTTTTTGTGGAAAAGCTAGAAGGGGAATCCAAGTTAGAACAACACACTCTGAAAGCTCAGTTACCGGTCCCTCCTATGTAAAATTGATGGGAATGCACTCTGAATTCTTCTTCACTAATTGATTTAGATACAATTAGTGGCATACTGAAAGAGTTATTTGCAAAAGAAGATAAGTGGAAACTACTAGGCAAATAGAAATAAAAAGCCCTTTGGCTCAGCAACTAAGAGCACTGGCTGCTTTTGCAGAGGACCCAGTTTAGGTTCCCAGCACCCACATGGCAGTTAACAACCATCCAGTTCCAGGGCATCTGACACTCTTTTCTGACCTCCGTGGCCATTGCATGACATGAGTGCACTTAAATACATTTAGACACTACACTCATATACATAAAAAAATGATAAAATATTTTAAAAGCCCTTTAACTGAAGAGCATATAATGAATTGTCTTGAAATTATGGCAATGTAGAAGTGTTTATTATGAGAAAAAAATCACTTCAATTAAAGTATTCTAAATTTAATATATTCTATACACTTTTGATACATGAAAATAAAAAAAAAACCTACATTTTTGGAGATAAATTTTCAATATTGAAGTCAAAATCATTTTTCAATTTAGGCAAAGTTTGTGATATTTTACATAGTCTTATATGCTCTTTAGCAAAAAACTAGTGATTTAAAAACTTTTCAAAACTCTCATAAAAGCTAGTGACCTTTGCTTTTATGCTGACTGCCAACATGTAGATCCCATTGCTTTTGCATTCCAGTGTATGAAATACATTTTAGTCACATTTCTCATTTGTTCCTTGCCACAGTTTGGCTTTTTAATGGAACGCCTCTCAGGTAGGAGCTGGACAGATGGCTCTGCAGTTAAGAGCACTGGCTCCTCATGTGGAAGATTCAGGTGAGGTTCCCAGGAATCACGAGGCAGTTTATAACTATAACTCCAGTTCTAGGGGATTCAGTGACCTCGTCTGGCATCTGAGGGCACTAGGCATGGCATGACACATATACATGCAGGTAAAGCACTAATACACATTTTTTTAAAATCTTCAAAAGGAAACCCATCAAGCAGAGTTTGATATTGGAGTACGGAATACTAGATCATGCTCAAGTCATGAAGAAAACATTTTTCTTTTAAAGAGGAGGTTCAGAGTCAAAAGTTGGCACGCTTAAGAAAAATATTCCCGTTAGTTTGGTGTAGTGTATTCCTTAATACACTTCCGCGTGTCCAATTTCTAAAAGGTTAAATATACCTGATCTGTGGCATTTGACACTATGAATGTATCAGATGTCAGAATGTCTGGTATTTTGGAATAATTTCAAGAGTGTAATGAGTTATTTTGGAGTTGGGAACAAAGTCTAAATATCAAAATCACTTACATTTCACTTTCTCCTTCACATAGACCGCAGATAATTTTTAAATATTTTATTATTTGATGTGTATGAGGTTTTGCCTGCATGGCTCTAAGTACTACCATGACGTGCTATGCTCATGGAGGACAGAAGAGGGCGTCACATACTGGAACTGGAGCTACAGGTGGTCCTTAGCTGCCACGTGGGGGCTGGGAACTGAACCCAAGTCCTCTGCAAGAGCAGCCAGTGTACTTAACCGCTGAGTCAGTTCTCCAGTTCCAACTGCAGATATTTTTTGTACAATATTTTAATATGTTAATATTTATATTAACGTGTACTGAATGGAATTATTAATGCACTTCTGTGTAATATTTGAACATAAACACAAGGAGTACTGTCCAGTGAGCCCTCCCTTTATCCTTCCAACATCTTTCATTTTTAAAATAACATTAATTAAAGGATACACTCAATTTTAGAAACTTTTAGAGTTAGAAAAATGTCTACTTTCCTTGAAATTTGGTAGATTATCATTGAAAACATTGTTCTCCTCAACCATTTCTATCTTTTTTATCTCTGATTTTTATAATTCTAGAGGTGGGAACAATCCTAAATTGAAACATAAATTAAAAAGCTAAATATGTTTATGAAAGACAGGTAAGGAAGAAATTCATAAATAAGAAGGATATCAAGCATATAAATTATGTACAATGAAGCAAATAGACAAGCCATCCACACTGTTGTGAAGAATTTAGGGTGTCTCAAGAATATGAAGATTAAAGGAAGGTTGGTGGGACTAGAGAAAGGATACAAAATAGAAAGCATTCACTCACCAATTACTACATTCATATACATTTTGCAAGTATTGCTGTCTTAATTCTCACAAAAGTCCTATGAGACAAAACTTACACTTTATGGACAATGAGCCTAAATCTCATGGGACTGAATCAACAAACTTGTTAGTAATACAGTAACATGTACAGTGTCCAGAGTCAGCTTCTACAAATTTTAACCACCTCCCAATAGTTTTTATTTTAAAGAGAGAATTCACAAAAGAGATAAACGAATATCCTAGAATAGAAAACTGCATTGTATACAAGAGTGACTGGCCTGTCTTTCTCTGACATGTTTAGGTACAGAGAGGAAAGGAAAATATATACAGAAAAGGATGATTATTTTAACGATTGTTTTTATCGTTATTTGAATTCCTACTTTGTTGCAGACATTTTGCTATTGTATCTGCTAAAACTCATTTCATCTTCATGGTAAACCTGTAAGTGACTAGTCAATTCCAATGGAAGATCTGATTCATTTAAAAAACAACCCTCATTATGAGACAAAATTCACAGCTCTCAGATGTAGTAAATCATCATGGTTTTCAAACTACAATGGCACCCATCAAAAAAATTCTGAAAATTTCAGCATACACCTCTCTGACTTACAGAAGCTTTTGACAATAGTTTCAGCAATCTCAAGTATTTGATTATCAGAAGAAATATCTGGGAGGAAAGACCTCTGGAATTTTACCACACACCCCTGAAAATACATGTTCCCTTTTCTGTTTTCTTGGAAAAAGAGACTGTTAGAACAGAATTCTTTAAATGCTTTCATGGGAGAGGACTCCATTAGCAACATAGGATTTTCTGGAACCACAGGATGTTCAAGGATCCCTTCATTAAAGGGAGATATTTTATTTTCCATCTTTTAGGTATAAATTATATATATTCATATATTTGTATGTATATGGAATGAACTCTTCCCATAAATATGCCTTGATAATAGAAATCTAAAACCAAAAACTCCACTTGAGCCTTTGGAGATCAGCCACTGGCTCATGCTATAGCCTTCACTGTATTGTAGATTAGGTGAAAAGTCAAATTTGAAGATATCCATTTACTTTTGCCTTCAGAGGACTTACAGGCTCCCAGCAGTCTCTGAGCCAGGAGGGGAAGTCAGCTTGAGCCTAGAAAGGGCTGAGACAGTTCTGGTATCCATATTTACATTAGAATCTTGCCTCTGGTTCCACTGCCTGCACTTTATTTAAATAAAATAACACAATGACTCTGCCTGCCAATTCTGATTTTAATGCTGTGCATCTAACTTCAGCCATCAATTGTTCTTATTAATCTACAGCTCAATAGCGAGTAGTGACACGTGTTGACAAAATAAACATGACTCGCTAAATGTTTAAAATGAACCATGACCTTGAAAGTTTTGAATTACATGGATAATTTGTCAATCTAAGTTGAGTGGTATCTCAGTAGAAACACAAGGATCTGTAAATGGAAGATAACTAGAAGGCATTGTTTGATGCTAACAATGTGTAATAGACACTCACATCAAGTTAATGACAACCATTCATTTCCTTAAAGATGACAACACTCCTTGGCAGGAATAATTGTTACTATGAAATTAGTTTTCCTAAGTTGTTGTTACTCATTTTTTAATTAGTAGTTGACATATTTATTTCATGATAATCTGTCATTTCAGGGATTACATGATGCATCTGACCATTAAGACTGCCGTATTAAACATCTTGAGCTCAGTTTCTATCCTTAATGATGCAATAGCCATTGAAGATCATCTGGGAAGTAAAATCCCTGCCCAATATTCTTCATATTGCATTCATCAAATACAAATCTATTCAACTCAGTAAACTATGGTTTAAAAATTGACTAAAATCAGAACTATCTCAGACAAGAGAGTTTGTGTGTAGAAAGGACTCAAAGGAACCCGCCAGTTGGAATTTAAAATTTCATCAGATAAATTCTGAATACATATCACATATATAATACTATTTGAAATTTATGTAAAAATGTGCATATGTAGGTCATTTTATCTATATAATGGTAGACAGAGGTAAATATAAATTGAACAATTCAAGATCCCAAAAGGACTTTATTTCAAATTTAGTGAGACAGAAGTTGTTTATTTTTTGCATTATGTTTTGAAGGGAAATGTTGTACAAGACAACAATGTAATTGTTTATTGATAACCGTCTTTAGATTTATACCTTTTATATTTATACCTTTTATGCCATCGACAAAACCTAAATGAAACATGTTAATTAGAAATTTCCTGAAAATTTAAAACAAAAAAATACAAAGAAAACTGTTTTTACCATTACAGTGCTTTTTATTTTACTAATATTTTTCCAAAATATGCTTCTGACATAAAGCTTATATTTTTTACTTTGATTGTTAGTACTTATTATGCAAACATCCACGATTTAAAACTCATTAATCATTCATAACACAATCAGTTATCGCCTCCTCCATAAGTTGAAGATATTGGTAAGGAAACATAAATTGGAAGCTATCTAAAGTTGAAAGCTTAAGCTAATGACATATGTCTAATGATTTCATTAATCACAGTATTTCCACAGTTCAAGGGGCTTTTAATGTAATCTACATTGGATCCAACGTAAGAGTTCCTTTCATTATATTTGAGAAATAATGCTTTTTTGCTTATGGATGAAATAACTTAATTACATGATCCTTTCCAACAGATAGCTCAAATTGTTAAAAAATATTAAATTAAAAGTCTCTCTTGAAATTTCTACTGGTGTGCCTCAATCCTTCCTTTGCACAGTAGTCTTTACAATATTTCAAGTCAATAACTGTGCTTTTTCTAAGATCCTTGCTCAAACTGAATATATTAATAAATCATTGCCTCACCATTATGTGACTTGCAGTATAGATTTCCTCAATGTCTTAGATACCTCCACCATATTTCAATGGTTGCTAGTCCAATAAACTAGAACTTTTAACTTAGTCCAATATCTTGATTTTGGTAGAGAGTGGCTGTGGACTACAAAGAAACTATTACTTTCCACTTTGGGTACTTGATTTTTGTGCAATACAATTTTTTACTGGGTTTTCCATGACTTTATGTTACTGATTTCTAATGTGCAGTGGGACAAATACTATTATTTCATATGAATTTGTGTTAAGTTGTGATTTCTTCACGAATGGTTGAGATGAAACCTGAACAAAGAAGAAAGAACATAGAACAACATGATAGAATTCAAAGAAGGAAGCCAGGTTTATGGTGTTACACAACAGGAAGACCAAGAAAGATGAAGACTGAAGAAAAGAGATATGGCCCAGGGAGGTAAGTCCACACTCAACCATAATTAGTCACTTCAGTACAAACTGAAGGTGATATACGACATATGCTAAGAAATTACAGAATAAGTAGAATTAGTTCATGAAATTTGTTAATGTTTGGGGAATTTAAAAAAGAAACAGGTAGTAATTCCAAAGAAAATACATGTTTGTGGTCTTTTCTGTTTGTTTTGCTTTTTCCAAGGACAGAGGAGAGAGGGAACATGTTTATGGTTAAAGGAAAGAGCTAGGGGATACTCTTTCCTCTTTTACAATCCCAGCTACTGTGTAGTGACATTCTTTGTGCACTGCTGTAAGCACTTTGCAAACAGGACTGTCTGTCTCCTATTTAGCTTCTTAGCACTGTGTCATTCACATAATGGATGCTATACAAGATATTTGTTGAAATGTGTTGTTTCTCCCAATGGGCATGTTTTTTCAATGATTGGTGTTACTCTGCAATCTTAGCAGGAACTTTGTTATATTTTCTTGTGTGCTTCTACCTTAGTCTATAAAAAATAAATTTAAAAAAGAAAGGAAATAAAGACAGTGAAAGAAAGTAAAGATGTGGAAACATGTCAGCCAATTTTTGGTGCCAGTGTGTTTAGTATATGTAGTTAACATACAGGTAAGACAGGGATGACCATTAAGAGAATGAGTGTAAGCAGAGAATATGAACATCTGTCCCTGAAGGACCCCTATATTAAGAGAGAAAAGAAAGGGGAACATTAAGTACTTAGAAAAATAAATAGCCAGAGGTAACGGAAGGAAAGAAAATGTGAGCCAGAGAGCCAAAAGAAGGAAGTGTGTGCAGAGAAGAAAATGATCATCACGCGCTGCTCATGATTTAAGTAGCATGACTGGGAGCCAACCCAGACATCTATCACCCTGCTAGCTACTGCTCAGCTTAAAATAAAAACCCCAGGATCTATTATACTCTACGTTATTGTTGCAAAGTTTCTGCTCTAACATGATGCTCTCTTTGATGTTTTATTTATGTGACTCCAGTTTTAACTTTCAAAGACTTATCTACATGATTATTTGTATGATTCATAAATTCATTAAAAATGATTCATGTGCATCTACTGTATGCTATACACTCTGATAAGCCTTTCAGATAGAGAGTTGAATGAGGAAGTCACTGGGACTTCCCTTTATGGAGCCTGGAGCATACCATAGAAATGATTTATTTGTTATCTACCCAGATGTAATTCTCATATAATCTTTACCTCAGGTTTTGTGCACCCTCAAAGTGCTGACTAATCATTGGCCGTTGTGGTAATGTGATTATCTTTCTCGAATAGCTGATTAAAGAACCGGCATAGCACTTAAAAACAATCATCATACTTGAGAGGAAGTGTACAATGGACTTCTGGGAAGGGTGCTAATATGTATGAAAGAAGACCTATGCAGGAGCAATGTTAATTCTGCTGTGGACACTTTTCATCAGTGAACGTTTGGAGAATAGGAGCTGTTCACTGTTGGAAGAAAATGGCAGGTGAGAAGAAATGCAGACGTTAGCCTGGAATGGTCCTGAATAGTCACAGCATTTTGTGACTTGGGCTAATAAACTCCTAATCGTATAGACACAATTTAGTTGGACCCGGCAGCTAAGTAGACCCAGGTATCGATTTTGTAGCATAAATACAAATTCTCTGTTGGACAAAATCTAGAAAAACTGTTGCGGTAAGAAGAAAGCAAATGAAATGAACAGTAGTAAAAATGTGGTAAAAAGCAAATCCATAAAGCAACGTTAAACTTATTTGGTGTGTTGCAGGGAAGACGTAGGATCCAAAACAAAACAAGAGTAAAGCCAGTTTTGAAAGCAAAGAATACATGCACATCATCTAGGTCTGTGAATTTACGTACCCCATCTACCAGTCATCACATATGCAGAGACAGCTACCTGCCTTTTGCCAGCCTCCAGCTGGAGACATAGAAGTTGGAGAAATAGTTTCTTCAACAACGGAGAATAAGAACAACCAAATGCATGCCTTTCAGTGAAGTTCCTTTAGAAAATGTATGCTTAAGTGTAGCTTAAAACGCTGGTTTAAGTAATAAACTTGTGTTGTCATCTCTTGCCAGAATAAATCAGAGTCTTCAGGTAGGTTTGTTAATTCAAAATTAGTATTGGAAAAATCCATCTTGGGCCTATAAGACAAAGTATGTTGGGAAAGGGCATGTACAGAAGTAAATACACAAAGATGGAAAAACATGGCACAAGGAAGAAACAAATAGAAAGGGATCCTGAAGACAAATGGTAGCAGATTTAACAGGTCGTTATCATCAGACTGTGGCTATAAAGGGACTGAAGCAGCATGCTTTCATTTCTCTCTGTTTCTCTGTCTCTCTCTTTGTCTTCTCTCTCTCTTTCTCTCTGTGTCACTCTCTCTCTTTCTCTCTCCCTGTCTAGTCCTTTTTAAGTCTCACATGTCATCAGGAAAGCTTTCCATTTATAGGAAAGCACATCAATTTAAAAATTACTTCGAAGATCATGTGACAATCTTCTCACTGTCAAATCTGGCACAGGATAAAAGCAGTAAGAGAAAGCCACCGCCTGGTTTCACTGTTCACTGATTATCTCAGTCATGTTAAGAAGACAAGTGAAAATATATTTTTGGACTGTGATTTTTGATATTTTTACTTTTCTGTTTTAAAAGAACTACTTTTAATCTTCAGTGGCTTCTGCATGATCTGTAAATAACACCAAGTCAGCAGTAGGTCTCACCGTGAACGACTGCGATAAGAAAATTTTCTACAATTAGGAGAGAAAGAATGTGAAAGGAAGAGGTGAATGATCTACGGAGAGGGTGTGTCTAAAATCACAAAATTCAACAGTACAGACAAACAGAAAATTTGAGATTATCTGTATTTCAGCAGGAACGCATTAATAAGAAGATGTATCTGATTCAACTCCATCCTTTTAAAATGATTTTTGGCTTCCATTTTCAGTTTCATTTTTATTGGCATTAAATTTTAAAGGAATTTAAAACAGAAGCATTCTAGAGCATTTCTTACTTAAATATGACCCAACAGCCTCACTGTTGACCTCTAATCTCCTTACTGCTTTACTGTGCATTAACACTGACAGAATTCAGAGAGGCAAAAGTAGAGTACTAGAAAGGGTATTGTCTAGTCCTCTCTTTAGGATAAAATCAGTGACATTTTGTATGTCACTGACTTGTTTCAAATCTCAAAGAATTATTTGAAGTCATTTCAATTTTCTGAAGAGTTTTTTTTTTTTCTAAATCACATAACTGTATTTCAGTTAATCAAATGAAAAAGTTGAAAAATGGCAAACTTAACTAGAAAAAAATTGAAAATGCTTCCAGGTAGAGAGAAGTCTGAGTCTCAGGTAAATATCGTAAATAAATAATTTTGACATTTTGAAAATGGCATTCACATTTCTTCACATACAGGAAGTCTAGAATTGATGGGTACCTAAAGGTCGGGAAGTTGAACCAACTCAAAGAACACATTGATACCCATTGCAGTTTTATTGACAAGGAAAGGAATAAGTTATTACTTTCTCAAGATTACATTACCTTTCATTTCGCTTTACATCCATGTGAGTTAGTACTAAATAATTAATTGCAGGTGAAAGCCCATCAACAACTCTTGGGAAAAACACCACTATGCTTCCTTCCATGTACCTAGGGAATTCCATTGTGTCTAAGGGGTGGAAATTAATTTAGGATTTAAAAGATGAACAACAGATATATGACTATCATACTTATAAACAGAAATAATTTCCTGGAAACCCACTGAATTATGAACACCAGCAATTTGGGTTTTGAAAGACAAACTTAAGACTTGGAAAAATAATGTAACTGCAGAAAGATCCTTCAAAGCTGGAAGACTTAAAAGATTTTACAGCTGCTGGGAAAAACAGGACTTCAGAACACCCGGGGCAAAGAAACTGGCTCCTCCCTTGTATCAGGAAAATAGATGCACAGAGGCACCACTAGAATATGATTCCTAAGAGCTAACTGTGTTCAATTCCTTTTATTGAGCAAGTGTGGTATGTGTAGAAAGAAGAGAATGAAATACGTGTTTGTTCATATCTAGTATCTATGAATAAAAAGTAAAACAAGGAAGAAAGTTCAAAGACAGGTCAGAGAAGAGACCTTTTTGGGTCTTTATCTACCAAATACGTATCCATAGTATATTGATTTTATTGTCATTAAGCATGTGGAATAATCTTAGTCAAATACATTGTTTTTAAAAGAGCTTTGGTCTACACATATACACACCACCACCATCACTACCATCCTCAAGTTCATTAAGCTGGTATCTACTGTAAATTAAGTTATTTACATCCTCGAAAGATTCATGCTGAGTCTCTGTCTTCTCATGGGATGATACTTGGCTATGGGGCTTCCAGCAAGCACTTGTGACCTAAGTCATGAGGTGAAGCCCCCATGCTGAGATTTGTTTCCTAGTAAGCAGAGGCCATCCTTGAGGGTGTCATCCAGAAAAAAGATGAGCTTCTTGACCGACAGCTCATTTGACCTCCACCTTGATCTGGACTGTTCAGACTTCAGAATTGTGGGAGAGGACAGCCATTGTTTAAGACACTTATTCTATGGTATTTTGTTATAGCAGTAAGACAGCAATACTTATAAACTTGAGGTTCTTCTCTATACTATTTATTTGGATGGAACTAAAGGTATTTCCAGAGGTTATCCAATCGCAAGTGGTTAGTCCTAAACACATGTGCATATTAGCAGCACTAAATGGAGTTAATAGGCTGCATACACACACACATACACACACATATGCATGTACACACACATACACACACATAACAAATCAATTAAAAAGGGGACAGGAAGTTGAGAAGGAATTGGGAGGGGGTGAGAGAGAGGAATGGTATGAGGGAGAGAGAAGGGTGGAAATGACATAAATGTAGTGCTCGTGTATAAAATTCTCAAATAAAAAATTAAATTAATTTTTTAAAGATAATAGGAAGAAATCTTCTGCAATGGATTAGACCCTAGTTTCAGGACTAATATTAACATACCAATATGATTTATCATTGTTTACTTTTTAGTATCATCTGTATTATAAAAATTTTATAAAATAGACAAACCTTAAAGCATCTGTTTTTAAAACTGATTGTATGGGGAACTTAAATAGAGACCGAGTCAGATATTTTGAATTAAAGAAAGTTCAACAGAACAGGATGGTTAGATTTGAAGCAATTAGCTTCACAAATTCTGAACAAACTGTCTCACTAAGAACTATAAAAATATTGAATATTATATTTTGTACTAGGCTGGTAGCTCAGTAGTTAAGAGTGCTTGCTACTTTCACAGAGGACCTGAGTTCAGTTTTCAGCACTCAAGTTAGGTGACTCATAACTGCTTGTAACTCCACTTCCAGAGAAACAGACACCCTCTTCTGGCTTCTTGAGCTCCTCGGGGATCCACATACTTGTGCATACACACATACACACACACACACATGCGTGAGCGCATGCGAGCGCGCACACAAATAAATAAAAGTAAAAGAAATCATTAAATGTAGTTGTAATTTGTTTCTAACTTTTGCTTTTACTCTGGCATATGGCTATAACTATATATAGCAAGTAAGTATTAGGGGACATTGACAATAATGGATCTGTGTGTACTTCTCAAGTTGAGCATAAGCTGAGCTTTATTATTAATGAACTTGTATGAGGAAGCTTAGTATTGGCCAGTCTGAATTCTGTTGTCTCCTGTGCATGTCCATGCATTCCACCTCTCAGCTTTTACTGTTACTCTGTGGAATACACTTGAGATCAAAATGAATTTGTAGCCTAGCCAGGTGTGGTGGCACATGACTTTAATCCTAGCTCTGGAGAGGCAGAGGCAGGTGGATCTCTATGAGTTCAAGATCACACTGGTCTACACAGAGAGTTCCAGGCCTGTTGGGGCTACAAGGAGACCCTGTCTCAAAAAATACAAAAATAAATTTTAAAAAATGATTTTATGACCCAGATGCATGCATGCTGGATTGTTGTATTATGAAGGACAGGAAAAAGAGGGCAGAAAAAGAAAGCAAGTTCCTAGGCTCTCCAGACTCTGATTGGACAATCTCTAGCAAGAAAGAAAGGTCTAGTCGGTGTCACTAGTCAAGCCACTTGCTCACCTTCCCCTGAGGAGTCAGGAATACTTACAAGAACGGAGGAAGGCGGCCTGTAGTATTTCTCTAGTAGACTACTTAGCATGGGAGAATGAGCAGAGGACAGGAAATAGTCTTTGCACACTGTAAAGCAGTCAGGATTGCATATTGTAGCTTTGGAGTGTCCTTGATCCTCCTGAAAATGATGGCTGCGCACATTTTTGTGCCGTGTGAGTGCACAAATAAGTGCATGCTTTTTCTTTCCCTGGAAAGGAGCCCAGAGCGTGTGTATTTTTCTGAGAGTGAGCCTTGGTTACAGTCTCAATGGAGACTGGGGTTCTAAAATAGTGAAGAGCCACAGATTTCACTGTTTGCTTTGCCATTCATGACGTCAGTGATGGAGATGAATTGCTATTTCACTGATTCTAAATGAATGAACTGATCTTCATTGTTCAAGCCTCAGAGGTGAAGAGTAAGAGATGAAGTGTACCAGTAATTATTTGACTTTAAATTTCCTTTGTTGATTTCATGGATGTGTATTTTTAGGGTGATGTTTGTCTTTTCCTTAAAGTTAGTAATTTCACTCCAAATTGCAGACATGGAGAGCTGAATGCTATTATTCTGCTAGAAATTGAATCAGTTAGCTGGCCTACCCAGCTAACTAAATGGACCCAAGTCACCACAGTAATTTTAAGCAAATATGGCTTGTTAGTCCTTAAGGGAGCCATGAATATAAAGTGTAAGAAATGGCAGGAGAGGTTCTACAAGAACAAAGAAGTTGAAGTGGGGCCAGTGATTCACATGGAAAGACCACTTAGCTGTTACTGCCTTCTCTCTGAGTACTATATCTTGTCCTTTATAATGTCAGTATAAAGAAATAATGAAAAATATTTGCTGTATCCTGAAATTTACATTTCTACTTCATAGTCACGTATTATTTATGTAAGTGGAGGTACAGAAGTAGAGATGTAATAAGTCAGAATATTTTATTCTTTCGGTTGCTGAGTAAACATTTTTAAGTCCTTATCACAGGTATTGAATTGGCCTCATGAACTCAGAGGTAAATAAAGGTTTATAATCCTGAAGAAAGTTTCTCTTTTCTCTGTGTATGCATATATACATATGTTTTACAACTATTTATAAGTCTGTGTAAAATATAGTTAGGACTCTAAACAATACAATTGAAAATTACATTTCAGATATACGTACAAAATTTAAACGAAGATATATTTAATGCTATTTGAATATATTCAAGTCTTTATTAAACATTATAAGTTAAAACTGACATACATTATCTAAACAAAAGTATTATTCAAAACCTTTTAAAATTAAATGGGAGAAAACAATGATAATATAAGCATCTTTGCAAAGCAGAATGCCAACATTCTGCATCACAAAACCAAAGCATAGTTGTTTTCTTTATGAAAGACTCAGACGAGATGCAAAATCTGACTTTCAACAAAATTAACTCCCAAATAATTTTCCAAAGTCAAATCATAAGTCAGCGCTGACCAGGAAATGGAGAGAACTTTGATTTGTAAATTCTTTACTGGGTAACCCGTTTATACATAGTAAAAATTAGTACCACAGTTATTTGTTTTCTATATTTTACAATCAAATAAAGCAACAGCAAATTGTGTTTACTGTGTTTCTGTGAAATTTTGCAAACAAAATGATTTTTAGTGACCTTACCCATATAAATTTTTTGAGATGTATTTGCTTCTTGTAAATTTAGCAAAATATATAACTTTTAGATAGGAAGAAAATAATCAGTGATTCCAGTATATCACACACTGACAGCTTGTGGTGAATACTGTGATCATATTGACATTTATTGTATCATATCATTGAAATAAAAATTTAGAACATAATAGAATGAATGAAAGAAAATATTCAGTGTAAGAATATGAAAAATATAGATATTGGTGATATTTTATGTTCTTTATTAAACCCCAATAACATATACCTATAGTGATGCTTTATTACACAAGAGTAGAGGATGACCAACCAGCAGGAGGTGTCAAGCTGCCTGCATTTGTGTTTGCTGGGGACTAGAAGTAATAATAATGACAAGAATTTACTCTTACTATGTGTATTCTGTTTGTATAAATAAAAAAGACATTTTTTATTTGGCCTCAGAATTAATGTTTCCAAACTACAGAATATTTAGAACTTAGTCATTTTCACAAAGAAAGGAAAGCAGCCTTGCCTGGGCAGTTCAGCAGAAAGACTCCTGGGTGATGTGGTGGTTACCTGGCCTCTCATGCCATTTCTTCTAATTTTCTGTTTTACATGCAGAAACGTGCATCCTACTCTTTGATCCATCCACCCACTTCCTTCCTTCTCTCTCTCCATCCCACTCTTCTTGTTCTTCCTTTCTGGCTGCTCCATCTTTCTATCTATCCATCCTCTACCTCCACATACCGGAAGTTTGATATAGGTTAAATAAGAATACATGAATGAAAATGCCATGTTCTTAATCATTGGTTTAATGTAAAGAACTATAATCAGTTAAAAACTCCACAATGCTTCTGTATAAGGTGTATCTTTAACATGGGCGTGGAGAAATGGCTCAGCAATTAAGAGCACCCAGATTTGGTTCCCAGCACCTACCTGGTGACTTACAACCATCTGTTAACTCCAAGTTCCAGGAAATCAAGTGTCCTCTTCTAGCCACTGCGGGTGTTGCACTCATATGGTGCACTTACATGCAGGCAGCACATTCATACACAGAGAGTAAAAATAAATCAAAATTTTTAAATGAATACATAAAATGTAAAACGTGCATATACACTCACAAATATAATGCACTAAAGAAAACAATTTTCAAACCCTAAATAGGTTTGGAAAACCTCCATCAGCGCTTGTATGATATGTATGTACATGTATCTTTGTATGTCTGAATGCATTTCTATGTGTCCAGGATGGGAGGCACAGCACATTTGAGTACTATTTGAGTCCCATGAGATTCAAATCATGAAATTCTTTAATCCTAGAAGCCATTCAAGTAAATGCCTGATTTGAATAAAATGTTCCAAATCTTAGAGAAACTTTGTAGATAAGGAATTTCGTTCATCTATAATAAAGATATTCACAGCTTTTAAAACACACCTGAAGGAAATCAGTGCTATGAAATTGTCAAATTGCTTCTACTATATTTTTTCAACTGTTCTGCACATTCTTGTTTTCGACAATACCCTAAAATGACAGCAAGGAAGACTGACTATCAGAGAGGCATTACTTTCAGAGATGAGCACGCCATCAGAGAGATACCCAGGAAGGAAATTCTGCTCCAATGACAGTAGTATGTAAAGAGATGAAAGAAAAAATAATGATAGAAGACACAAAAAATAGGATATGTTACTGCAAATTCATAGAATTATATAAAAGAATTTAGTTTGCCCGTCATGGAAACCATGTAAAGGAAATAATGGGCAGAAGATAAAATTGGGAAAACTGGATTGAGACAAAAATTTCAGAACTCTCAAAGAACAGCCATCGGAGTGTTTGAATTATGGGGTATGGAGAAGGAACTGCCAATTGCTTTGTGAAATAATCTCTTTCTTTCACGTCCTTTTGTGCTACTGATACTGAAAAACTAAATGCTATATTTCCTATGTTAGAAAATAGCATGGATTCTGTTTGAATGAGTTCCACCAGTTTGGCACATTTGATTGAAGTTTGGAGTGTTCAGCTTTAGTAGTCCCACACTTCTGATCTCTGGCTTCAGCAGACTACATGACGACTAACTACTGTCATTGCTAGAATGGTGTGTTACAGTTTCTCACATTCCAGGTGGGCAGTCTTATGGGAAATAACTTTGCCAATGTTATTATGGGTATCATTTCTTCAGTCCCCAGTCTGTCCTGTATAATCTTTTCCTAAGTACTTAATTGTGCATCTTATACTAACTTGTTAAACACAGAGATGTTTTTGTTTTTAGCATGGAACTAAGTCCAGACAGAAACAGTTAAGAAGATGCTAAGAAAGCTTTAGGTTCATTTGCATAATAATATGTTCTAGATTGGTATTCTTGATTGTGCTTCACTTATCAAATTAAGACTATGTCTCAACTGTCAGATGTAAGTAGCATCCTGAGAAATGAGGAAATACTGTGAAACTCAAAAGTGGACATGGTCAAATGCCAAGTGCACCCTAATGAAAGAGAACTGAGCAATAGTTTAATCCTAAGGATACCATCTCCTAATGTGGGAGTCTATCAAGCAAGGAAGATTATGTATAATTCCTGATAATAGGAATAAAGAAGTTAGGAAACCAGTTTGTTTTCTCTGTTCCTACAGAAAATTAAAGCCATGGAAGAGTAAAGAAAATATAAACAAAATCTTCATACGTGAACTTTTCTGGTTTAATCAGCTTGTTTGGTTGAGAATAAACAGTGTTAGAAAAAAACAATGACAAATGGGTTGGGGACTTACATTTTAATTATTTTGAACCATTGAGAACAATACTGTACCTGAAAGAAAGCATCACTTATGGATCATGCATTCTAACTTTTGGTAATTATCAATTAATAATGGTAATAAGGAAAGAAATCAGTGAACTTGCAGCCTGTCACCTTTCAGTAACTAAGTCACTGTGTCAAGTCATAGAACCTAGTCTGTTTACACTGTGTTAAGGCATCTCCACCCATGATGGAGAAACTGGTAGGAAAAAGGAACGTGAACATTTATTCTGTAAAGACATAATTCTGTTGTCCACAACCCAGCCTGCTTTAGATCTGTAAACCAGTCGCCATGGAGCTCTCAAAGGCAGCTTCTACCCACACCCAGTTGCATAAGTACTGGGATTAGAGCTAGCTGGACGCTAACTTCACCTGGGTCACAGGAATCAGTGATACTTCAACAGCAAAGTCACATGCTTCAGGGTTGCATGACTGAATACTCACCACCTGCTCTTCCCAGCAGGCTTCTATAGCCTGGAACATTCACCTGGTATGGTAGTGCTCACCTGAGGAGAAGAGGGGAATTTCCATTTATACACTGAAAGGCTTACAGAGAGATTAAATTATAGCAATGTGTTTTCAGAATAGGCAAGGGGCCCAGGAGACTTAAGACTCATTATGTTTCTATGTTCCTATTAAAAAGTTATATTCTTTAGAACAGAAAATGGAAACCTTCAAACTTTAGGATAAATACTTTATTAGAATCAAAATTACTTCAGACTAAGAAGAAAGAACTTATACATTAGTTATGATGGCTTTCACTATTAAAAACAAAGTAGCAAAATGGAGTGAATCGGGCAAGGAAGGAAAGTAACATAAAGCCTGTGTGGTCAAAACTTCTTCCATGGAGGAGATACAAAAACTTTCACCTCATCCTCCCAAGGTCGCAATGACAAACCGAGGTACAGTTCCACCAGCATTCACTCTGGGGAGCCAGTGAGTTTATTGGACTTACTTTCTGAGCAATGGGTGAGTGGTTACATACAGAAGTGTGGGTGCTCTCCCCTAAAACTTTACCTTAAATAATGACTTCCCTATAGCACCATAAATGGAGCCCCCTTCCCTTGGTTTTCCCCAACTTACATACTCCCACCCTTCTCCCAGGCCACTTGACCACCACAGGTTAGGAGATGTGGCCAAATACTCAGTGAAGGTCCCATGATCCTCCTCTACCCCTCCTTCAACGAGCGATGGTCAACAGTCGGCAAGTCCAGTGTGATGATCTTTTGCAAACAGACATAGCTGAACTTGGGAAGATAGCATCAGAGGACAGTCCTATAAAACAGCCTGCAAGACTATTGGTGCGCTGCCTGCTTAATTTAAAGACAGTCCTAGAAAAAATGCATTTATCAATGGTTATATAGAGAAAAATAAATATCATTATCTTTATATTAAAAAGAAAATATAAAATGCCTGTAACTTCTGCTACATATACTTTGATCTATAGCACATATACTTTGGGTTATTCAGTTATGGTTATTTAATGTCTGTGAGTGGCTGTATGTATCTGGACCTGTGTTTCTACTTTGCCAAAAAAAAAAAAGTCTACCACTCTTTTTTCAAAACAAAACTATGAATAGAAGTGTCTTTTCCCACACAATTAATTCTTATATTGAATATGTAGATAACTGTCTACTATAAATCCAAACATTTTTTGTTGTGATACAAGATATTTACCACCAAGCGCTTAACTGGTTTAGCTAATGACATAAAGAATCGCCAGGTTTTTCCTTTGTGAATGTGTAGCCTTGGGAGCTGATACCAGTGCTGACTCACAAGCTGGGTCCTCAAGGTGCTGAGTCATTTCTCCATCCCAATATTTTCATCTAGAGTTTGGGTTCCTCAGTGTCCCTTCTAGGGATTAGCACATTGTTTCCTGCTAGTCTTTTTTTTTTTGAATAATAGGAATTATTTTGCCTCAGTTCTTAGGGCAATTTTAATAACAAAGTAATAATTGCCTGCTTAATAACCATCGTAACATAAAGAAAATTGACCAATGTTAATCTAGCATATTTTTTAATCATTTCTGCTATCATTCCACAGCCATTTTCAAATCAGCCATTCATAAAATTTTATTTTAAATTACACAAGTGACATCGTATTATTATAAAATTCAAATGTAAAACCATTCCTGCTATAACAGTAGATTCTACAGTTTTACCCCTGATTTCAGTGTTTGCTGAGATTTCATCTTCTCACCATGTGCCAAGCTAATTTTCATTAGGTAAACCTCAGTGAATTTTTAAAAACGTAATTTTAAATTCAGTCGACTGTTGTGGTGGTTTGGATGAAAATGTTCCCATAGGCCATATTTGGACATTTTATCCCCAGTTGGTGACACGATTTTGGAAGGTCTTAGAAGGTGTGGCCATGCTGGAGGAGGCATGTCACTGGGGATCGGGGGCACTTGGAGAGTTCTTAAACCTTGCAAAATCTCCAGTCACGTTGTCCTTCCTGTGCCTGCTTGAAGATGTGAGCGCTTAGCTTCTACTCCAGCCACCTCTGCCACCGTGACACCCCGCCATGATGGACACTTGCCATTTTGGAACTGTAACTATAAACCCTTGGTCAGTGTTTCTATCACAGACAGAGAAAAGTGACTAACAGAACTATTTTTCTTCTTTTATTTGAAAGTTGTCTCAATTTTTTCTTTCTTTTTACATTAAAACCTTTTAAAAATATGTTTTATTGAATCATTGTGCATTTCATAGAGAACATCTCAATCAATCTTAGTTATTTTTATATGCCTTTTCCCACCAGCACCCCAATAACCCCCCAGATGGAATCTATATATTCTTTCATCTGTGTTAAGGTCTATTGTGTCAAGTTAGTGCCCCCAAATGACCTCAGTGCAGTTTCATCTACTGAGATGTAGTCAGCCTACCCAGAGTCCCTCACTTCAGGAAGACTAGCTCATCCTCACCCAACAGTAATCAGTTGCCGATATTTCTTAAGCAAATGTTGGGGTCTGCTACCCATTTCTCTAGTGCCATATTCTGCTTTCGTTTGCTTGAGTTTGCATAGACCTTTTGATGGTCAACAGTTGTTGCCTTTCTAGGATAAAACTCACAAGTCATGGTGCATTTGGTGGTTCGTACATTCATTACAACTGCATGACATGTTCATATTTTCTGGTATTTCAATTTGAATATTTTGTGCTCCCAAGTGAGATTAGCCTCTAGCTTTTGCTTTTGAGCTAGAGGAACCACAGTTACAATGATGCAAAACCTTGATCTGGGGCCATTTCACCTGTCTTGCTCAGAGGCAGTTCCTATGACTGTGAAGGGCTGACCACAAGCCTGGCTGTCATAGACCACAGCAGGTATGCCATCTGGGGAGGTCTAGAGTCCTTTTCTCTTTCTTCTGTGTGCTTTTACAGGTTCAATTTTTTTTTCTTGAGCTAGTTTTTATGCATATTTTAATAGAATTAAAAATAGGTATTAAAATAGAATAAAGACCTGAATGGTCTCCCATTAGGTTTTCAAATTTATTGGTGTGAAATTTCTTATCTTGTGTTCAAAAAAAAAAAAAAAAGAAAACAGAATAGCATTCATTTGAAATATGTCTTATCCTTTCTTGATTCTTTTCTTTGGATAGACATTCTCAGTAAACTTACTGATACATCTATTTAAGATGATTTTGTCTTTGTCAACACTAGTAAATTGTTTTGGTTTTATTAATTTCTGTCCTTTCTCTCCACTGCTATTATTTTTCATTTTTGTTAACGTTTGGAGAATTACGAGCATGAATACATGCGTCTTTACACCCTTCCTCCAACCCTTCCACCTCTTATGATGTCTCCCCACAAGTCCTTCCATTCCCTGTCAGTTTTCCCCTTCTTTGATTATTATTGTTACATATATGTGCATATTTATATATACATAGATATGTATATACATATAATACTCTATGTCCATTTAGTGGTGCTCATGTGTACGTGTGTTTAGTGATGACCACTTGGGATTAAATAACCTATCAGGGAGCTCATCCTTGGAGAAAATTGATGTTCTCACCCTCAGTAGCCATGGAGAGCCTGTAACCCTCCATCTAGAGGGGGCATCCTATAAAAATTGCCCCATCCACATGAGCATGTCAAGTGGTGTTATCATCTTGCAGGTCTTATAATACAACAATATTGTGTGAGTTCATGGATGCAACTTCCCTATCATGTCTCTCAAGTACTATATGGTAGCATGAATTCTGCTCTTCTGGCTCTTATAGTCTTTCTGGCCTCTCTTTCTTCCACAATGCTCTTTGATCCTTAGTTGTAGGGGTTTCATTGTAGGGATACCTATTGGGGTTAGATATCATGCAGTCACTTATCTAAATTTTTATCAGTGTGGATTTGTAGTAGTCTCCATCTGTTGCAAAAATAAGCTGTTTCCCATGAGTGGTGAGAGATACACTTACTTTCAAACATAAGGATACGCATTTAGAATACACTAAGAAATTACATCAGTCTAGGAAAATGGCATCAGTAGACTCTTATCTAGGGTCTATGACCTCTCCAACTATGTGTATATAGCTATGTTTACAGTTTTATGCATGCAATATTTTTTATTGAACCATTGTATGTTTCATACAGAACATCTCAATATTAATCATCTTTATATCCCTTTCCCACTGGCACCCCATAGCCTCCCAAATGGAATCCATATATTCTTTCATTGGTTTTTAAGGTAGTTATATACATTGAAGTTTGGATCTTTAGTATTGTTTCATTGATCTACATGACTGTTTTGTGCCAATACCATTCTGCTTTTATTACTATAGCTCTGCAATATAATTTGAAACTCAGTATGGTAGTTCCTCCAGCATTATTCATTTTGCTCAATATTTCTCTAACTACCTGGAATCTATTGTGCTTCCATATAAATTTTTTAATTTTTTTTATTTCTATGAAAAATGTCATGCAGATTTGATTTGGATTGCTTTGAACCTGTAGATTGATTTTGGTAGGATGGCCAGTTTTGCAACATTAATCCTTAAAATCTATGAGCATGAGTTCCTTCTATCTTCTGGTGTCTCCCTGAATCTCTTTCTTCAAGGAATTAATGTTTTCGTTGCAGAAGTCTTTCAAATACTAGATCAGGTTTATTTCTAAAAATTTTTTTGAGTCTACTGTGAATGGGAGTGTTTCTGTGTTCTATTTCTGTGCTTGCTTGCTTGCTACTGGTAACTAAAAAGATAACTAATTGTTTTAGTTGATTTTGTATCCTTCCAGTTTTCTAGAAATGCTGATCATTTTGAGGAAATTTCAATATACCTGATGAACACAGATGCAAAAATTCTCAATAAAATATTCAAAAACTGCAATTTAGGCATATATCAAAAAGATTATAATCCACCATGGTCAAAGTAGCATTGTTCTACAAAAGCAGAGGTGATTCAGTTTATGTAAACCAATAAATGACATAAAGGGAAAAATCACATGAGCATCTCAATTGACACAGAAAAGTCTTTGACAAAATCCAATATGACTTTTTGATGAAATCCTTAGAGGGAATAGGGTTGGAGGGAACATTCCCAACATAATAAAACTATATATGACAAACTCATAGTTAACATTGTTCTAGAATAAAAATTTGAAACAATCCCCTTAAAATCAGGAATGAGACAGGGCTGTCCTCACTGCTTTTCAGTATAATCCTTGAAGCCCCAGATACAGCAGTATGAAAGAAAGGATCCTAATAGGAAAAGAAGCCAAATTGTCCCTATTTGCAAATGATATCATATTATACATAAGAGATCACTACAGTTCCATCAGAATAATTATTTCAAAGGTCTCATGCTGCTTTCACTGATGTTTCTCTAGTTGAATGAGAAACTGTTTAAAGATTTTAAATCTTTCCTGCATTTTCATGAATCAGTACTCTCACATTCCTAGGTGATGCCCTTTCCTGTGTTTTGGTGTTTTGATATGTAGGGTTGAATTGGTACAAAAGCACAACTCTCATTTCAAGATAAGAGATAGTTTATTCTGGAGCCAAATATGAGTGACCATGTCCTGGGAACATAAATTCCGGTTATCCCAAATTCCATGTTCCAGTGTGGAAGCAGTTTCATGAAGTTTTTATAGCAACAGAACAAAGGAAAGTCATGAATAACGACAATTCAAAGATACATTATTGAAAACGTTAAGTTGGAGCTTACAAAAAAGAGAACTCTCAACTCTAGGTCTCATATACTATCTGAGCATACTCAGCCTTTTGGTTGGAGGGAGTTTGGGCTCAGTTAATATTTTCCAGACCTTTTAACCTATTAGTCACAGGATGTTAAGTCAGGAACAGAGGTGGGCAAGGAGTGGCCAGTAGGAGCTAGAGTGGGCTAAAGACAGCCCAAGATAAATTGTAATTAGGCTTTGGATCTACAGCATTCCAAACTCTCCACAACCACCGAAGTTCTAATCTGCCTTTGCAGGTTTCCTTTCAAGATGCAGTTAGTGGGAACAACATGAACATGTGTTGTGTTTAGTTGCAGGCATCCGTCCTTCATCATCTCCAGAACCATATGTTCATTTATGTCCAACCATTTTTCACAGTCCTGGTTCATCAGTGAGGAATGATTTGTTCATTCCTGAATCTCACATGTCTGTACTAGTTTTGTTATTAGCATTCAGAATGTGGGGTCCTGTGACTCATCTTTACTCTGCCATTTTATTTAGAAATGAAAGCTTTATTGTTTTCTGCCCTTAAATGTCACATCCATGTGTAATGTTTGTCAATGTTTTCTACATTTATGTATTTATTTTGCTTATGTGTGTATGTGGGGGGGCCATGAGTGTGCATGCCACAGTGTGTGGGGAGAGGATTACTTGCTGGATTCAGTGCTCTCCTTCCACCACATGGATCCTGGGGATTGAACTCAGCTCATCAGGCTTGATGGCAAGTGCCTTTATGTGCTGAGCCATCTCATAGAACTGTGTCAGACATAATATTGATAACCTGTTCTCAGATAAGGAGAACACACACATTAGATTCGTATTTAAAGGTGGTGTTACTGTGCCAACATTAGAGTTCCCTAAAAAGGCTTGACTCTTAAATTTAATTTTTAAGAGTGTTTTCAAACTCTGAAGACCCTCATTCTCTGAGATATTTCTTGAAACAATCCATTTCTTGGAACTCTATTGATGGAACTCTCTCTGGAGCCTATTTCTGGAACTGTGTCCCCAAGTCAGGCCCCAGTCATAATTTGATGCAAAATGATTATCAAGCATCAGTTGGAGAAGCACAAGTTTGACTCACCCTAATCTTCGCAGTGTATCTGGCCTTTTATCCTTAGTTCTAGAATCATCCAAGATCATGTATCCCAGTCTTCAATGCATGCATTGGAGAGGGGTGTGCTGCCTTTCAGTGCTTTGTTCGTTTCCAAGCCACACCCACATTCATTCATTTTTTTTGGGTGGAGTACCAAACTGAGGCTTCCAAGATAAATAAATCAGGTGCCCAGGTCACAAGACACAATTGCATATGGTTTTCCTGGGGTTAATTAAAAGTCTTTCGCTCAGATTATGTCCATTTACGATAGTCATCCCTATATTTAAAGGGGTGTTCAAAGGGACAAGTTGTATGCCCAAGAGAATTCAAACAAAAAACTTTCACTAAGTTCAGTAGTTGTTAACAGTTCATTCTGTGCTAACAGTTGTTTTAAAGGAAACTGCTGCTGAAAGCTCTTGGCTATTCTCAGCATCATGTGGGCTTTTTCAGCCTTCATGGCTGTGTGCTGACATCCACGTGCTGTTAAAAATGGCCAAGGCTGCTGCTCCCAGTTGAAGGCCATGAGCTGATCAGCCCCTAATAACAGACAGGGTCATTGAGTATTTAGCATTCCATAGTCAGTCGCCAACAACTTCTTGGGCAAATGTATTCCCCTGGTGGTCCCATCACTGACGAAATGTGGGAGAGATGAAAGTCTCCGAATTAGCAATGCGGCATGAAAATCTTCCTGCCTACGCTTGCAGTGTCCCTGCACAAGCTCATCTTCCGTCCTATAACCATCAACAGAATGAATCACTTGCCCCTTGTTAAGCTTTCATCTCCATGAAGTGAAGGAACAATGGAGCGCTTTTCTGCAAGGCCTTTTTGGCATCTATCCCACAACCCTGCTGGCCATTTTGATCTCATTCCATATGTCCACAATTTAAGTGGCAATACAACTCTCTCTGAATTGGATCATACAGCACTTCAGGGCACAATTCTGTGCTACCTGCTTTTAGAAGTAATCTTTTCAGCCTATTTCAATTTTCACATTAGAGAACTGGCTGCCTGAAACTTGATGATTACAGGCTTGTACGGACAGGATCAAACAGAAGGAGATGATAGCAGGGAGTCAAATGTGCGAGCATCATTCTGCATTCATAACAACCTTTGTCCTCCGTTAACAAAGTTGAAGCCATTGCTAATATTATTGACTCAGATACTGCCCCGCTATTAACTCGTCCTATAAACTCATTCTAAAGAAATGCCTATGTATCCTACCACATGAAAAAGTCATTTCTATGGTGCAGGAACTGATATTTATTGATTACTGGGGAGTTTGAGTAGTTAACACATAAATGAGTTTCAATTCAATTTAATGAGTCACAAAGAAGAAAAAAGTAAGGCAATCAATTATCTGTCGCTTGATTAAAGACTTTGAGTATTGACTTTCTTCTGGGAAGAATTATATTTTCTTTAAGCAAAATTAATGCTAACAAACAGATGTCTTTTTTTGCTCAGTCTATCAGGTGTATTTATTTTCTTCATAGTTGAAAAATTCTAGAATTACTATTAATTTAGTAATTATTCGGCAGTGCAACAATTTTTCTTGTCAGCGTATTTATAATTGAGCATGCAATGATTCATTGCTATTTGTAAGAATTGGTTTGTGAGACATTGAAAAACAATTTACTTTAAAGCAAATTTATTCTTTGTCACTACTAGTTTAATAAACACAAATTTTGACACTCCACACAAATAGAAAGATTTGTTTGTCTAACCTTTAAATCAATATTTTTTTTTTTTGAGACAGGGTCTCTCTGTAGTCCCAGATGACCTGGAACTTACCGTGTAGAACAGGCTGGTCTCAGTCTCACAGAGATTCACCTGGCTCTGACTCTGGAGTGCTGGATTAAAGTGTGTACCACCACACTTGATAAATCAATAATTTTACAGTGTATGTCTCTGTTAATACTTTGAATATATTTTAGTGAGTTGGCTATTGAAGAATAAAATTACTCAATGAGTTTGAATTTTTTTATGTCCACAACAGCAATTTATTTGAAATGTAGTCAAAATGATATGTTTTTCTCTGTTATTATTGTTAACTCCTTTTTCCTGGTTTATTTCTAAGTCCACTTGAAAACCTGCCTTAATGGTCTGGAAAGATGGCTCAATGGTTAAGAGCACTGGTTGCTCTTCCAGAGGACCCAAGTTCCATTTCCAGCATCCACATGGTATCTAACAACATTTTCTAACTCCAGTTCCAGGGGATCCAACTCCCTCTTCTGAACTGTACAGGTACACTCACATACACACCAGCAAAAAGTCATACACATATAATAAAACCAAATATTTTTTTAAATTGAGGAAGCCACCTTTTTTTCAAACTGAACCAGAACAACATTAGCACACAGCTCAATATCTGTTTATAAACTGTTTGAGATGCCCTCTTTGGACTCTTGAGTACCTACAGGCCTAACAAAGCTGTGTGTTTATGGATGCTGATTTAAATATAGGATATTCATGAAACTCATCACAGCTTCTATCAGGTTGAATTTCACGATTTGAGATCTGTCAGGAATTCCTGCTGTTGTAATAAAATACAATCAAAGATCATGTATAAACAACAGGAATTCTCACAGTCAAGACCTGGGAGTTTAAGATGAATGAGCCCGCATCAAGTGAGAGCCTTCTTACTGATTTTCATGTAGCAGATGGTGGAAAGACGAGGGCACCCATGTTGTGACCTGACTTAGCAGAACAGGAGAGGGTGAATCCACTGACAGTCCACTCATGGAAACAGAGCCCTTCTGATCAAGATACTTCCTAAAGACCCACCTCCCAACCCTGTTGCCCTGGGGAGTAGTTTCTAATGGTTGATCTTCACTGGAGTTTAGATTACCCCAGGTGATGTCTGGGCATGTCTTCAGAAAGGTATAATTAGGACAGAAGACCCTTCTTGAAGGTGGGGGATGCTACCCTTTGGGGTGAAGTTTTAGACTGAAGAAAACTAGAAAAAGTGAGGTGAACAACATCGTCCACCTCAATGTGTTTCCTGAGCATGAACACTGTGATCAACAGCTTCCTCATCCCATCTCAAGCTTTCCCTCTGAGAAGAACTATATCGCTTCTTCAACTGAGAACCCAAATAAACCCAGTTCCTTCAGGGTCCCACCAAGTGGATCCCAGAAAATGTAGTGAGAAAAGTAGCCATTTGGAAGTAAGAAGCCAGGACTCTCTATCCTAAGACATTTTCAGAAAGTCTTTCATCTTCAAAAGCATCCTTCAGAAAGTCAGAGTTTATCAGTATTGCCAAACCTTACTCATAATTTTTTTTTATATTTACAGTTGCTTTTGTTATCTTAGCCTGGAATGTCTTTCATTTGAATTCTATGAATTACGTAGAGCTTAGCTCAATTTTTCTAATTTCCACATGACCGTAGCACAAGGTAACTGGTGTGAGGTGGGATAAGCTTACATGCTGTATTCTTAGTCCAAGATCCCCTGAGGCAGAGGAAAAGCATGAAGTCACACAAGGCAATGCTCATGCTTTGAAGTGGGAGGTGAAGCCAAAGCTGTCAGACAGAACAGACAGTTCACATGCAGAATCAGGAAGAGCAGAGCCAGGCTGGAGTGGAAGCAGGAAGTGATGGACCATGATTTAAGGAAGTTTAACTTGCAGAATGGTATTTTTGAAATGTATGTAGTGTGTGTGTGTGTGTATATGTGTGTGTGTTTATCTATGTGTGTGTGAGAGAGAGAGAGAGACAGACAGACATTAAAGTCCCTTGAGATTTCACTTCTTCTTAGGTTCTTTTTGATTCTGTGTACACTTCAGTAGACATTAGAGGACAACACTGATTATAGACAGGATCCTTTGCTGGCTTCCAATTCCCTATAGGTGTCCATTAAATGATCTTAGTGCATGTTATTTTCTCATGTTTTTCAGTCTCATAGAAGTTCCCACTACTTTAAAATTTTTTCGAGTTGAAATGGTTTTAGATTTACAGAGAAACTGCCAAATTGTGAAGCGAGTTTCTTACTCAGCTTTCTTCATCTTTTATACTCCTCAAAATGGTAGAAAATGTAATAGCCAAAAAAAATGAATTGATAGGACAGCACCAACAAAGTCATAGGCCATGGGAGTGACAGTCTTTCCTTTGGTGCCTGTGCTGGGTAGCTTTAGTTGTCAACTTGACACACCTGAGTTAAGAGAGCCTCAATTGGGGAATTGTCTCCACTGGACTGGCCTGTGGCCATGTCTGCGGGGTAGTTTCATGATTGTTGAGTGCTGTGGGAGAGCCCAGCCCACTGTGAGTGGTGCCACCCCTGGGCAAGTTGTTGTGTATTGTATAAGAAAGCAGGATGAACATGGGCCAGAAAAGCAAGCCAGTAAGCAGTGTTCCTCCATGGACTGTGCTTCAGCTCCTGCCTCCAGGTTCCTGCCCCGAGGTCTTACTTTGGACTCCCTAAGTGGTTAACAATGACCCAAAAGATGTAAGATAAAATAAACCCTATCCTCCCCAAGTTGGTATTTCAGAGTGTTTTGTCACTGGAAATGAAGGCAGATGAGAATAGTCTCACTGTCACATTTTCTGTTTGATCAGGGTTCCCATGCTGGCCTTAGGTGTGGCATCTCCTCCAGATGTAAATCCACCATCCTTCCTAGTTTTTCAGACTGGCCAACAGCCTGTGGCACTCTATAAGTTAGTCTGGGGTCTTCCTATTACAGTGTTGAGTTGGAGCATCTTGACATGAATACCGAAGAATTATATGTGGTTTTCAGTGTATTCAGTTAAGTCACCTGACATAGATGCTTTTTTTTTTTTCCTCTAAGCAAGGTCCTACTCTGCTGCCTAGGATGGACTCAGACTCATAATCCTCCTGCTTCTAACACCCAAGTACTGAGATTACAGACTGTATCATCTCTGTGACCTTATGACGCCTTAAGACAGGTAATATGAACATTGGTCATTTGGGTAAGATGTTACCAGCTGGGTTTCTCAAGCACAAAGGTTTCCTTTTTGTGATTAATAACTAGGGTAGAAACATACTTTGACATTACAAATACCTATTTCATCTTTAAATTTTGACCCACAATTTTTTCATTCATTGGTGGATCTTGCGTACAAAACTTGTGATTTTCTATCATTGCAGTTCCTTATTTCCTTCATTCATTTAAGATTTAAACACTAGAATTCTTTCATAGGAAAGGGCTTTCCCCCAAAGTAGTCAATTATTTGAAGGTGTGTTTTCATCACTATGGTTTCATGAATATTTGTTTTATTGATTGTAATTCAACACAGTTATTATATATTTTGTGATTAGATTTACTTCAAATATAGTGAATAGATGTTCTTTCCAGGTAGCTCTGTATGGTATTTGTATCCTACCATCTTTGTTTACACCTGTGTTTGTGTTCTGACCCACCAATAAGGCATGTTCATCTGGAAATTTCGATGGCCAGGTCCTGGAATCAAGTACTTCCTCTTCTTCTTTCTTCTCCTCCTCCTCCTCCTCCTCCTCCTCCTCCTCCTCCTCCTCCTCCTCCTCCTCCTCCTTCTCCTCCTCCTCCTTTCTTTCTTCTTCATTATATTTCAATATCAAGATCTAAATACTATATTACATGAAGCTATTGAGGTAAAATTTTTCAGTCTTTGTGTTTAGATTATCAATATTTAAATGATTATAACCATCTTTTGACTGCATCTAATATTTTTTTGTTGTCTTCTGTTTATTCTGTCTGCCCCCTCCCAACATTTTTACTTCTTTAGATTTATTAAGGAATTTGAAAAATCAGATTTAAATCCACTCAGTTATTTATTTACATCATGGTTTATAGTAACTCGTTTACAATATGTATCTTTAATTAATTGGAGCCTATTTTCAAAAACTGTATTCCTGTGTGCAGTGTGAAAGGCTCTTACCCAGTTGTATTCACAGTCTACTACACCATCCTGTCAATTATTATCGTATACTTTACATTTACAGATGCTAGGAACACAGAATATACTGCTTCTGTTTCTGCTTTAAACAGTTTTTAGGGGAGTAATTAAAATAAGACAGTGAGTAATCTTCTTTTACTTTCCCTGTTACATTCAACTCTCCCCATGTGTCATGTTGATTAGGTTTCTGCTCTCCATATGCATTTTGCCTGCAGAACCGAACATTTCTTGCAGTGTATGTCTCCTGGTTGTGAATTATTTGTTTTGTTTGAGAATTCTTTATTTCTTGTGTATTTTATATGTTTTTTTCAGAATATAGAGTTATGATTTGGCAAATGGTTTTCTTTCAGTATTTTAAAGGTTTTACTCCATTACCTTCTGGTATAAGACGTTTACAAGTTTCCTTATCATTCTTGTGATCCTTGTAAGGATTAATTATTCTAGGTTTATTGAGGATTTTGCCTTTGCAGATAGTTTAAATATGATATATCTATGTGTCTTTGTGTATTTAAAAAATGATATATCGTGTGTCTTTGTGTATTGTGTATGTATGTTGTGTGTGTATTTTATGTGTGTTATGTGTGTGCTATGTGTATCCTATGTGTGTTATGTGTGGGCCAGCCTGTATTGTGCATGTTGTATATATTATGTGTATATGTGTTGCATTGTATTGTGCTGTGTGCATGCTGTGTATGCTATGTGTGTTGTGTGCATTGTGTGTGTTGTGTGTATGTATGTGTTTATGTGTTTGGGTGTTGTGTGTATAAAGTATGTTTATGGTGTATATGTGTATGGGTGCACTTGTGTGCATATGTGCGTTATGTGTGTATGTTGTATGTGTTGTGTGTTAATGGAGTGTGTGCGAGGTATGTTTGGTATGTGTGCATATATGTGTGTTTGTGTGTTATATTCATATGTTATGTGTCGTATACACGTTTGCTGTTTGTGTTGTCTGTGTCTTGGTCTTTATGCTGTAGTGTGTTTCTGAGCATCTAAAATATGCGATTTGTTGGCTGTCACTGCTTTTGGAAAGATCTTAAGCCCGCACCGGTCTGCACAACTTTCTACACTGTTCTTCATTTTCTTCATTTTCCTTTTTCTTGAGATTTCAATGACACACTGTACAGCATATCTTGGCTACTGTTTTGGTTTATAAGTTCTCACTTATTTACACTTTATGTTTTGTTTTGGTTAGTTACTACTGAGCCATCTTTATTTTTACTATTTATTTCTAGGCTGTCATTTTCTGCTGGTTGGAGTTCCAATAAAAATTTTACTTCTATTTTTTATCTTAGTGGTTTTGTTTCATTATTTTTCTATTCCTCATTCATCTAAAGATTACCTCTGCTCTTTCATATTGTGTGACTTTTCTATGATAGACTGTACGATACTGAACCATTCAGGGGTAAACATTTGTTTTAGATTTGCGGTTAGTCATTTTCTGCATCTGTGCATATTTGGGGAATTTTGCATTGACTCAAATGCCCTGGGATGTGTTGTTTGTTTTCTTTTGTTTTTGTTTTTCCAGCACCTAACTTTCTGCCTGTTTGGAGAAGGTACCCATAGAATGTGGGACTACAGGGAGTAGGATGAAGTTTTTGTGATTGGAAATGGACATGTATTTCTTTCCTCTGGGTACATTTGTGTGAATCTTTAAGAACTTGGACTTTGTTAGAAAGTTTAAAGAAATTTGTTTCTGTGGGTTACCCACAGTACACACTGTGTTTAGTGTGAGGACTGAATGTCAATGGGTTTTCTGTCTGAACAACACATTTTGGTGCATTTTGAGTGTGTTTTCCTCATGCAGCTCTCCAATTATCTATTAACTTTGTGACTATGTGCTTGGGGCAGCATGGAGCGGAGCTGTGCTGATATAGTGAAGTCTCATGTTTTAGCCTGCACCTCATTCTTGGACTTTGGGTACTAATACATATTCAAAATACTTCTCCAAGATTGGGGTCCTACTTGTCTTCCAACCTCTTCTCTGGTGGTGACATTTCATTTTATTCTTTCTACACACTCCCTGGCTCACCCACAACAAATGAACCTGGAGCCATTCCCCAGTGATGGGAATTTTTGCTGCTCTTTCTCACGACAGATGAGGAATCCTGTCACATATGAAAGACAAGAGTATACGGGGCAGCACTCCATGCCAATCACACAACAGCTCTGGTTCTTCTTCATCAGTCCGCATTCCTCTTTGCCACCCCTGTTTCTTATTCACCAGAAGTCTTTCCTTCATTCATCCTCCCACCCCACTTCCTGTTCACTAGCGATGGCTCCCCCCGGCCCCTCCCGTTCCTGTTCTCCACCCCTGGACTCTTACTCACCAACCCTGGCTTTAATTCAGCATCCCTGGTTCCGGTTCACTAGCACGGCCCACATTCACTAGCCCTGGTTCCTATTCTCCAGCCCTGGACACTTCCACAGCCCTGGTTCCTATTCACCAGCTCTCTTCCGGGAGGTATCTTCTTGAGGACTGTTGCCAGTGTTCACTGTGAACGCCTGGTAAGGGTCTCAGAGACAAGGAGTGTGCCCTTTCCTCTACGCTGAGTCGCCAGGGGCCTCTCACCCTTCCCTCAGCCTGCACCCAACCTCTCACATGTCAACTCTTCTGACCGTACAGAGGCATGGCTTCCAGCACCCGCACCTCCCCTCTACTCACAGATTTATTTGTTGGTTGCTTTTCTGGCAATTTCAGGTCTCTGAAAGTTTCTGCAAGATACACACATTTTACATTTTACTCAGCTTTTTTCCCGAGGCAAGGGTGAGACTGATGATTTTTCTACTCCTGATCTTCCTTGAGAAAAACTTGGAAGCCTTCCGTGTTGATTAAACTTAGTATTTCTATGCCTTGAAAATTATTTTTAAAACCTCCCTTGGGGCCATCAGCTTATCCACACTGTTTTCTTTGAAACTCTACTGGCTCTACTTACAGAGTTCCTTTACCATTTCAAAATTTCATATAGATCTCTTTCCCCCAAACTGAACAAATTTTAGAACTACCTGCCCGCTTCCTCTATACCATTGTCCTAGTCACTTCTTATTGCTGGGATAAAACACTAATCAAAAGCAACTCAGGGGAGGAAAGGGTGTATTTCACCTTATAGCTTACGTTCCATCATGGAAGGAAGCCAGGACAGGAATTCAAGACAGGAAGCTAGAGGCAGAAAGTGAAGCAGAGACCATGTGGTTTAATGACTTGCTCCTCTGGTATGTGCTCAGCTACTTCCCTTAGGTAACCCAGGACCACCTGCCCAGGGGTGGCACAACCCACAGCAGGCTGAGTGCTCCCATATCAATGCTCAAGACAATGCCTCACAGCATGCCCACAAGCCAGTCAGACAGAGGAAATACCCCACTTGAGGTTTACTCTTCCCAGGTGTGTCAAATTGATAATGAAGCTATTCAGCACTATCATTTAATTACTTCCTCCATTCTGAATTACTGGTATCTGTTTCCTGACTTGTCATAACTTTAAGGGCACTAATATCGATGCAATTTTTGTTTGTTGTCCAAATGCCTTAAAATACACTTCCTTCTAGATTTCTAGACATGGTACCATGCTGTATTATTCCAGTTTTAGTGTATGCTAAAGAGTGCACTGAAGTTATCTTTCAAAAGTGATGGTGAAATAAAAAACAGTGAAGGAATTTATAATTTTATCCATAGATCTTTCTGGAATGAAATGCTAAATGAATTCGTTAAAGAGAAGAAAAATGATATGTCAGAAATTCATGTGTGTGTAAAGAAGAAAATCAGATAAGTACTTGGATTATAAGGGATAATATGATAAAAACCTTTATTCTAAATATATTTACTTGATCTAAAGCACAACTGTTTAAGACAATATTGGCTACCATGTATTCAATTATATGTTGTCATCTATATGTTTAGGTAAAAGTGAAATGAATTAAAGGATTCAGTCAAAGGAAGTAGGGCTGGATTAGGTTTAAATGTATATTATGAATTCTGGAATGAACACAGAAAAAGTAAAATAAAAGAGGTTAGCTAAAGAAAGAGAGGATACAATGATGATTGAGCTATTCATTCCCAGAGTAAAAATGTAAAAAATGAGAAGACATGAGATCATATAAACTTCTCACAAAAGTCACATGGAGAATGGAGAAGGAAAATAGAAGCAAAGAACATCAGCAAATATGGTGTATATTAATCTAACCATACGAACGGCCACCTTAATGGCAATGATTTAAGTGCATCATTAAAACAAATTGTTAAAGCAAATATAAAATACAAATCAACAATATCTCACCCACAAAAAATGCACTGTAATTGTCCAGACACCTGCTGATAAATGTTATTAGATAGATAAAGGTAAATCAGGCTAACACTGGTGAAAAGACAGGAATGGCTGTGTTGACTTAGGGCAGAAAGTCCTCAGAGCAGGCAGAGGAATCCTGCAAGAGGGTATGCCCCTGGGGGGTAGATAGATCAGGAAAACAACAAGTTCCCTAATGTGCATGTGCCTAACAAGAGAGTGAAAAAGGTGTGACCCAAACCAAAATCAGTGCAAGAGAATCAGAGGAATCCACTAATGCAAAAGATGCAGTTGAATTTGACGGTACTACCAATCGACTGGGTAAGGGAGACCTATAGAATACTTTTCCTGGTGTCGGAATTGATATTTTCTCAAGCTCATTCAGAGTATTCACCAGGATAGATGATGTCTGGAACATAAGATGCAGCATAATAAATTTGGAGTGGAAATCATAGGTGCTCTCAAATAGCAATGTAATTACCTAGAAAGAAGTGGAAAAAAAAAACCTAGAAATAACTCTAAATACCTGAAGATTAAACAGCAGACTGGAAACAACATGTAGGTGAGATGAGAAATCTTAAGAAAAGTTAAAAACCCTTTGAACTAAATATAAATGAAGCCACAGCTGTGGGACGCAGAGAGAAGAGCTCCAGCAATGCCGTCAGCACACAATGCAGGAGGGCAGGGACCTAAACCTCGTTGCCTGAGTTTCCGTTTCCAGGTTTAAAACAAGTAGGAAATATAATTCCCAAGTGAATGACAAAATAAAGAACACAGATTATAATATTGTAGATTAAACTGAGAAAGAAAAAAAATCAATGAAAATGATTTTTAAGAAATAGAAACAATAACATTGATACAATTTTGTCCGGGTCTCAGTTAAAAAAAAGTAGTGAGGACACAAGGAATTAATATCAACAATGAACGAGGGGTCACTACAAGAGATGTGGGGGATAGCAAGTGCATGAAAATGCGTAGCAATCAAATAAGGAGAAACAATCTTACTTAGCCTACAACTATTGAATGAATTTAATCGATAATAAACACCTTTTTAAACAGAAACCACCAAACGCAAACAGTAAGAGTTCCTTCAAAGATGAAAGAAAGTATCCCTTTTTCCTACACTCTATAAGAAGATGAAGCAGCAGAAATGCTTACAAAGTATGCTCCGACATTAACACCAGACAAATGTTATGCCCAGAGAACGGCTCCCCAAGAACCACCACGGAATCCGGAGTGTATGCAAGAACAAAGAACCTTAAGCTAGGACTCTCAGACCTCACCAACGCAGAGGATCCATACTGAGAGCCCCGAAAGGAGGGAGTAAGAGCTTTTTATAGGTTAGGGACAAAGGGAGGTGGAGATTTACCATGTCACTATGGGTTATATACCAAAATTGGTTAAAAAGAGCTATAAGGCTCCTTATTGGTGGGTTCCATCTCTGGGGCAAGAGGATGGAATGCATTACTCAAGCCTATTGAAATGTGCTGATCATTGTCCAAGTCCGGCCCTGACCCTTCTTTTTCTAAGCTTATCACAATGTGCTGGTCACTCCCTGGCTGTACTAGCTTAGGTTTGTTTTCTCGTTCTTTTAGACTGGCGACCAGAGGCTTATTAGAAGGACGAAATGGAGCCATCCTGGCTTCATGTGATATCCCTAAGCCAAGCATTTTACAGAAGCAAAAAAAAGCAGTTAATCTACGGACATTAGAAACAGGGAAGGAATTTCTAAGGGCCTCATACAAAGACATGCCAAGAACACAAAATCCGTACCTCTCATTTTATAGATGCAAATAGTTGATGGGAAATGCCAGGATAGTCAGAGCAAGCAGGTGTAGAAGGAATTATATACTCTTGATACAGGAAAAGTTTCCCCTCAGGTTCTTAACCTCGTTAATAAATAATTTAAATAATTTAAGAACGTATTCAAACAGAAGAGTAAGGACAATTTTATTATAGTTTAAAAGACGCCCCTGACCAGCTTCCCAAAGGATGAGAAGGGAGGAAAGAAGGAAAAAGTCATGCTTTTTCGTGTTTAAGCCACCATGAAGGTCAGACACATGGCAGGCTAGCAGGCACGTGGTGGTGGTGGTGGTGGGGGTTGGAATAAGAGTAAGGAAACTCAAAATGTTGAAGCCCAAAGTGTTAGGAAAAACATGCTTTGAAACAAGATAGAAAAAAGAAAAGGAGAGGTTATGTTTTGTGAATTATATCTTTTTGAAGAATTCAGAAAAGCAGGCTGATTTAGAGAGCTACAAAATTAATGCCTGGTATGCTACTGCATTCCTGCCAGGAGGAAGTAGATTGTCTCATTAAAGCACTGATTATTCTGCCTATCTCTTTAGCATGTTCTTATCAATAGATGTAGAAAAAGAACTTGAAAAAGATGTCTGCAACTGCCCATGATAGCAGGCTTGCAATAAGCTGAAAACAGAGAGGAAGACTCATAATTTGATGAGGATAATAACAAAAATGTTAGAGCTGGCATCATAGTTCATAGTAGTATTTGAAACTTTTTCCACAACTATCATGAACAAGAAAAGAATATACCCTCAATCTGCGGGTTTTCAAAATTGTCTTGGAAACCCTAGCTAATTCAGTTGGACCATAAAAGGGTCAATAAAGCTGGCAGATCCTAAAAGAGGACATGAAACTCGCCTTCTAATGGATGAGCAGATTGTCTGAGAAGAAAACGTGGAAGAATGAAGAAACACTTGAAATGTGGTCAAACAAGTGGTCATAGCACAGTTGCATGATATAAGGTCAGCGTACAAAAGTCAATCATCTTTCCATATACTATTGATGAACTAGTGGGTTTGAAATTAAAAACAACAGTGTCATTTATATTAGCATGCAAAATATGAAATACTGGCTAATAAATATAGAAAAGTATGAATAAAGTCTATGTGCAGAAAACTACAAAGTTCTGATGAAAGAAATAAAATTGATACAATGGAGAGACGGTTGATGATCCTGGTCATGAGGTTTCAATATTGTCAAGATGTCAGCTTCTTTGAATTTCATCCTTCAACTCAACACAATCTCAATGAAAACATCTAGTTATTTTTAAGATTTTGACAGATTCTGTAGATGATTTCAAGGAACAGAAGACAATATCCAACACAATAATGCAGATCAGCTTGCAGCCTTATTCATTTCCAACACTCAGCATCAAGTTACAGCAATCATAGAGGGTGGGATGGAGGAGTCAGCAGATAGATCAATGACCCAGAATAATAAGAACAGAAATAGAGTCATATAAGCATGGCTGACTGATCCTCGACAAAGGTGCAAATCAGTACAGTAGAAAGCAAGATACTATTTCAACACATGATGCTGGAATAACTTGACATCCATATGCAAAGTTGACTTTTTACCACTCACAAGCAGTTAACCACCTTCAAATGGGGCACAGATCTAAAGTTAAGATTGAAAGAATAAAACTTCTAGAAAATACCATAAAAGAAAATCTAGATGAACTTGGCTTTAGTGACAACTAATACAACACAGATATAATTTGTGAAAGGAAGCATTTGTAGTAAATTTTATTAAAACCAAACAGTTATAGTTTGTGAAAGACAGTGTCGTGAGAAGTAAGATATGCTACAGAATGGGAGACAATACTGGAAAGATAAATCTGATAAATGTCTTATGAATATTCAAAGATTCTTTAATACTCAACAATAATAAAATAACTGCATTAAAAATTGAACTCAGGTTGCCTCCATAAATTTAATTTGTGTTTAATTAACCACAACTTGTTCTAGTTTATAAAAGAATAACCTAGCTAAAGACTGCATCCTTGTCACAAGTAGCTGACTCAGCCAACCCCAGAAGCTGAGCTTCAGTTAATCACAAGATGCCAAACATCACAACATGTAAAATTAAGGCAAATGTCAAGACATAGCCAATCAAGAGATTTATATAAGTTACTTCTTCATACCTGTCTATGTAGACAGTCTGTTCACCTCATTGGGTGGAAATTTTTGAAAATCTCCTGATTCTTCATGCTGCCCAATTCAGAAATGTTCTTTGCTAAAATAAACTGCTAAATTTAGTTTATTTATACTATTCTTGGCAGAATGATGACACACCTCTTTAATTCCAGGACTTTGGAGGCAGAGGAAGTGGATCTCTGTGAGTCTGAGGCCAGTTTGGGCTACATAGTGGATTCCAGGCCAGCCAAGGCTATGTTGTGAGACTCTATCTCAAAAATAAATAAATAAATAAATAAATAAATAAACAAATAAATATCAAAAACAAAGCATTTCCTGTAACAACTGTGGTAAATGAATGGATGGGTTTTGCTTGAGGTTGTGGCTAATGGAGGAGATAATGCATATGTGCTTGCCTAGGATATATGGAAAATCTCTAACTTCAGCTTAAATTTGTTGTGAATATAAAAATGCTTTAAAAACCCAATTCTCTTAATAATAAGTATCAAATCTAGGAATCTTTGTGTTAATGTTTTTTTTTATACTCTTTAGTGCCATTAATTCGATAGTTCTTGTCATCCTGCCATTTGTAATATGTTGCTAATGTATAAATAAAAATAGATAGGAAGCAAAGGGAAGTGCTATACCACACCTCCATGTTTGCCTTTCTGACCATGAGAACAATCACTGGAGCACAGAAGGATTTCTGACACCCGTTTACTCCTTTATCTGCTCCCAAGACACATTAATTCTTAGACACTGTTCAGTTAGAGACAGTGAGTTTCATTGTTCAAACACGAGCATTTAATTAAGTTATCCCATTTGTTTCCAGAGCCAATGAGCAAATCCTTATCCCTGAATACTGAACACTTAGGCAGTCACTGACTTCTGCGCTGATAGATCAAAATAGATTCTAATGACTGTGCTTATTTGGGTGTCTCGTGGGTGAATTTATGTCTCCTCCAAAATTCCTACACCCATATATTACCTGAGAAAGTGACTCCTCTTTGGAAACAGTCTTCAAAATGATACTAAGTTGAAATGCTGTCGTTACATCATCCCTACTCCAAGACATCTTGTATCCTTATCAAAAGAGAAGACCGTGTTCCACAGTGTCATCAGATCAGGTAGGGTAGTGCACAGAGCAAGAGGTGGCTTTGTGAGAAAGCAGAAAGAAGGACGATATTCCCCAAACAAGAAATATTACTAAAGAAACTGACTTTGTCAGCATTTTGTTTTGTTATCGTTGGTTGTTTTTTAGGTCTGGAACTCACAGATTTCACAGAGATTCTTCTGTCTCTGCCTCCTGAGTGCTGGGATGAAAGGCATGAGCCACTACACACCGGAGATCTTTGTTTTTTAATCTCCCCAACATGAGGTTCTTTGTTAAGTTAGCACTCTGGAAAACTAAGAAAAAAAACATCAAAGATCTGAGTGAGAAATCCGAATAAATAGTTCTCCTAAACCATCTAGAGTTAGACAAAGGTGAAGCAAATGTGTAATGTATTGTAAAAATGTCTGATGCCTAAAGAGTATTCAATATTTTAGCTATCTTAAGGTCACAGTCTGTGCCCCTAGAAATTAGATTCCACTCCTGTTTTCAAATAGCAGATTAAAACAGCCAATTTAATAGTAGAAGAGAGTGAAAAGGAGAGTTATTCCTTATGACCACATTGGGAAGTGGGACAAAGAGATCTAGTGATCCCCCTCAAGTCCATCTTCAGAGTGCTGCTGTGAGAGTAAAGTTTACATAGAAGACCAAGAATATTCACACCTAAGATGTCCCAATCAAGGCATAATCTCTCTGACCTTTGATCCATCATTGTCTGGTCCTCAGTCTCTGCAGAAATGTGCGAAATCTTTCAGGCGTCCATCTGACTGGAGCTATGCTTTATCTCTACATTCTCCCAGCATGAGATTCCTAGGGAGAGGTCCAGTTTTTTGAGGTCATTGTTTTAATAGTCATAGGTAGTCTGAGGGACACAAGTTCCTCTTTAGAATATATTCATCTCTGACAAGCTAATTATACTTAAACTGTCTATCATCTATCATCCTTGCAATTAATATCATTTTTAACTTCAGAGGCAATTTGTGGACTAAGTAGATAATTGAAAACAGGAAGGTGATGTCACAATGGACAATCATTGAATAGCAGTATTCAAGTCACAGTAAAGCATATTTTAAAAGAGTAGCCTAGAGCGACACATGAAGATAATACTGTTAATAATTTTCTTTGCTGTTATTAGTCATTTGAACATTCTTTGTGAAAACTCTCTCTAGTAAGGATTTTAGAAATTATATTTACAAAAAAATGAGATTAGATTTCTTATACCTTGGTCATGTGGGGGTTCCATGCTTATATAAATAACTGGACATATAATTACAGCATCTCTGAACCTCAAGAAATAAATCTACTACCTGATCTAGTCACAAAGTCATATAATTATATGAATACATCTGAACCTCCAGTAGGCTCAGATTTGTTAGTGTGAAATCAATTTCTTTCCATATTTATTTATTTTCATTGACTTTTAAAAAATTGATTGTGTGTGTATGTATATATGTGTGTCTTATGTGTGTGTGTGTGTGTGTGTGTGTGTGTGTGTATCTTTCTGCCTCTGAGTTTGCCTGTGGTGAGACCTGTTGCATTTGTTATTTCTCAAGAGTAATCCACCTTGTATTCTGAAAGAGGATCTCAGTGGGACCCAGGGATCTCTGATTAGGCTAGGCTAACTGGCCAGCTATCCCCAAGATCCTCAGGGAAGCTTAGAGATCCATTCATTTCCACCTCATCCTTTCTGGAATTACAAGTACTCCTTGCCAGACCTGGCTTTTTATGTGAGTGTTGGGATCAAACACAGTTCCTTATGCTTTCATGACACATTTGCCAACTGAGACATCTGAATATTTTTATTGATGTAGAATTCCCTAAGGGACTGCTGGCAGATAAAATTAACAATTCTGAACTTATATTACAGCCTGAAATAATATTTGGTGAATATTTTATGTAATGTATTAAATTATAGGCAGCAAGATATGATTCTTTAAAGTTATAATTCTCTCCTGTGAACTTTCAGTGCTGACATCAGCATATGCTTTATATTATGCATCACATAGAATTAAACTCCGACCTAGTCCTAGAAGAAGAAAATCATAGTATACTGAAACTTATGTAGGATGTTTTCTTATGAAACATCGCTGGTTAAATGGAAATATTAAATTCATGTCATTTGAATTCATAACTTCAAGGATAACTAATTTTCATTGTTTCCCATAGCAGAAGCAGACTTTCAGTATTTAATCCAATATAGTTGACTTATATATTAAAGGAGTTCAAACTTTAAAAAACCTATGAAATGAATTAAAAGATCATGTAAGATTTCAGCACCATTTTGTGTAGACAGCCACTTCAGGGTCTTCTGTGTTCCATTGAGGATTTGGCCTGCCTATTCATTTTTTTTCAGCAACTGAGTCATAGCTAAACAATGAAATTTATGATAATGTATTTTATTATTATTACCTATCCCATCATTTCAATCCCAAACTATTAAAACTTTAGAAATATCCAGTTTCTGTATCATAACACAAAAATAATTGAGTACTATACTTCAGCTAAAGGAGTTATCACTGAAGGAAGACCTCCACTAAACTCCATACCATAAAGCAAACTTGTTGCTTTGCAAACAAGTCTGTCTTGTGATCCCCCAACCATGAATTTCTGCAAATAAGCTCTCCTGAGACCCTTATCTATTGGGGAAGAATGCTGACCTTGAATTCTTTACCCAACACCCATGACTCTGTTTACCTACACAAAAGTACTTCAGCTTCCCGGGTGCTTGACTAGTGCACTTACTGTATATTCCCACTGCTCAGTGGTCACCCTCAAGGACTAAGAAAGGTCAATCTGAATTCTATGAGGTTGGTTGCTTTTTCCTCCCTATCTATGACTCTTTCAGCTCTGAATTGTAACATTTACCAGGAAAGAGTTCTCATGGGGAGAGAGTTAAAACTCCTAATTTCTAACATTGTGGTGCCAAAACCTGGGAGGAGAGAGTTCTCACCTTACAACTTTTAATTTCCTATCACCTTTCCCTTTTTTAATATTTTGTTTTTGTTTGATGTGTATGAGTGTACTGCCTGCATGTGTTACTGTTCCTGTGTCGTGCAATACCTGTGGAGGTAAGAAGAGGGCTTCAGATCTCTTGGAACTGGAGTTATGGATGATTGTTAGCCACCATGTAGGTGGTGGGAATCAAACCCAGGTCCTCTGTAAGAACAGTCAGTGCTCTTAATCGCTGAGCCATCTCCCCAGCCCCCACATTTCTCCTTTAATGATTTCAGTTGTACATGATTATTTGCTACTCCAGCTCTGTTAACAAGCTACATAAGTATGATCTAAAAGTTTTTTTTTCGCCCCCCTGGATGATCTAAATTTGATAATTACTTCCATGGAGATTACTCCATACAGTAGGAGGGGTTATGGATATAACACCGTGATTCACGAGACAGAATTCCCTCAAGAGAATAAACTTGACAGTAAGTCCAGCACACAGATAAGTGGTTAACTGTCACCTCTCGACTATTAGGATTTTAAAGAGCAATGCCAATATGTGAATAATAAGCAAAAGCAAGTTATAATTCTCATTTTCAAACAGTAATATTTTGCAGAATTGAGATAATGATAAACGGTAAGGAAATGGCACATGCTTCCACAAAGGCAACAGATAGCTGCAGATATAGATTTGGCTCTATCACTAACCTTATGGTCCTCAATGTCAACTTCTATGCACACTCAGTATACAACTTGACATGAATGATAAATAATTTTAGCTTTCAATTCTGGTGGCACTTTTTGCCTTGTTCCTAGTTTTATTTGTATCTGCTGAGCTTTGAGTCCTATCCCTGGCGAAAGTAAAGCACAGACCTTCTCTGGAGCAGCTTTCACAAACCAAATGAAAGGCATCTAACCTATTAGCTGCTTCAGTGCTCTTTCCTGAAGGAAATCTGTGTAAATCTAGAAACCAAGCCATACATTCCACTTTCCCTGAAAGTCTTGGCTACTCTACTCAGAATGTTCACTTCCTGAAATGGGGTCAGAAGGACAAGTTGTTGCCTGCCCAAATGTGACAGCGACATCTACTTTCCTGTAATAAAGCAAAAAATATTGCCTTCCAAGCAATTGTTAAAGCAGATTACTGTATAATTTTCTACTTGATACATAAAGATTTGAAAGAGGGAATTATTCAGTGTCAACATGGAATTATAACATGTCTCTTTAGTAATGATTTTTTTTTGTATGTACCAAGTGATAAGGAAATATGGACTGAAAAGACGATAATTAATTCTGTGGAAAAATTAATGTCAGTAAGGAAATGTCATGGGTTGTATTCTTGTGTTTAAATTTCTTTTTGTAGTTTTATCTTATTAAACTTCAATGCTGCTTTCGTCATTAGACTCATTGACAAAACATTTGGAAGTCTTACAACTCATATAGCACTGCAGGAAAAGGCATATAAATCCATGGTGCGTTAGATATTATTGCTGTTAGATGCAGTATTCCCAAGTAGAGCAGCCAGAGAAACATGTATTGTCCCATTGTTTCCGAGAGCCAGGAATCTATGCCTGGCCGAGGTGAAGACTTCTGTCTCAGGTCAGTGACAGAGGTGTATGACTCTTTATTTACTTGCTTCCTAAAGCTTCAGCTTTAGGTGACATCTCCTTTCAACTTTTCCTGTGGAAACTGCCAGGTGTTATCTTCGCTTAGCACTAGGCCATTAAGAATCTTAGAATAGATACTTTCACATTTGGATAGCGCAGTCAGAAATATGTATACAACAGAACAAATATACAACAGAACAAATGATGTTTGTCAGTCTGGGTAGCTACATATAGAAGATTGAAACTACATGTTATCCCTTACCCTCTACAAAACTCAACTCTAAGTAGATCAAAGACCTCAACCTGGTACCCAGAATCAGAGAAACAAGAATGTAAGAAACAAAGTGAAATTTATAAGCACAGAAAAAAAAAATTTCTGAGTAAGACTCTAATATGGCAGGCTCTGAGACAAATAACTGACAAATGGGACCACATAATACTAAAAAGCTTCTGTATAGTCAAGGGAGCCATCATTTGAGTGAAGTAGCAGCCCACAGACTGGTGGAAAAAAAATCTTTACCAGCTATAAATCTTACAGAGGGTAAGTAAGATTTATACAAAGTATAATGTAAGAATATACAAAGAATTCAAAAAACCATCAACAAAACAAATGATCAAATTAAAATTTGGGCAGTGAACTAAACAGAAAGTTCTCAAAAGATAAATAAAATACGTGGCTAAGAGATACTTTTAATTTTTCTAATAACTAATTCTAAATTCTAAAATGGAATTTTGTTTGACATTTCATCTTACCCAAGTTAGAATGTCTAAGATCAAAAAAATTAAACAACTGCAAATACTTCTATAGCTGTGCAGAAAGGGCAACATCTATTCACTGTTGCTTGGAATGCAAACTGGTTCAACCAGTGTGAAAATCAGTGTGAAGAATTCACAAAAGCTTGAACTAGATCTCCCACAAGACCCACCTATACAACTCTTGACATATACCAAAGGACTCTATATCCCACCACAGAGATACTTGCTCGCTCATATTTATTGCTGATCTATTCACAATAGCTGGGAAAAGAAAATCTAAGTGTCTCTCAACTGAAGAATGCACAATGAAAATGTGGTATGTTATACAACGGAATGTTATTTAGGAAACGTAAACCTTGGGGCTGGAGAGATGACTCATCGATTTAGAACCTTTGCTATTCTTCCAGAGGACTTGGATTCGATTCTCAGCATCCGCATGGTAGCTAACAGCCATCCTCAACTCAAGTTCCAGGGGATCCAACACCCTCTTCTGGCATCCGCAAGGCATTGCACACATGTAGTGCACTTACATAAACACAGGCAAAACACTCATACACTTACAAAAAATAAATAATTTTTTATAAAGTAAAATTATGAAATCCACAGGTAAATGGATGGAGCTGAGTGAGGTAACCCAGACCCAGATGGTTATGGATGCTACCTTTGAATCTTTAGATATGTGCATTTCATTTGTAATCCCCATGGAGGTCGGGAAACTAGTTAGGGGTTATGGGGCGGGCCTTCATGGGAGGAGAGAGAGAACATAGTGAAAGAGAAAGTGTAATAATGGAGCAGGAAATGGGTAGAAAGGCAAGTAGAAGAGAGCACGACGAGGAATTCCTAAGTCTAAAGGCCTTTTGAAAAAGCCATATGGAAATCTACACTGTAGAATCTTCATAAATACATACACACACATATACATATAAAAAGAGTGTAAATGAAGGTGCCCTATGAAGGGTGTGGGAATGCACCTACTAGACACCACAAGCTATCAAATAGTGCCAAGAATGGGCTACCTCTTTTGGAGCTCTTGGCCAGGAGTCTCATAGACCCCCAAACAGTAATGGCTGGTCATTGTTCTTGGTTACCCTTCAGATCATGATGGGATTGCTGAAGATTCTACATACTTGAATCATAGACCACGGAAAAATCAAATGGTACCTTCCTTGAAGCTTCATTCCTACTGAGAGTCTTTCATCTGCTAGAAGATGCTGTACATACCATCAAAAGAGAAAAGTGTCACCTCTTAACCCATATATGAACTTTGACAGCTATAACAATGCTGGTCTGGCAAGATATGCCTACTGGGGCAACAGCGTCATGAATGTTAGGGGAATAACTAACATTTCTAGTTTGATTTAAAGTCCACTTCATAAGGTAGAACCAATGTCTGGCAGAGTTATTTGTGTCAAGAACCTTTGACTTGCTAGGTCATAAACCCTAAGACAGATCCTGTTACTATTATTTTATTAAATGGACATAGAATTAAACCAATTCCTAATGGTTTGTTATATTCCATACATTAGAGCGTCTCTCAACACTCACAGAGAAGCTTTGTTTTATAGCAGATGGCAATTAACACAGAAACCAAAAACTGGTCAATATGCAGAGAATAAAAGACTACAGAGGGCTCAGACCTAAAAAGGACATCTATATCACACTCTTTCTCTAATGCTTAGGGATCATTATGGAGGAGAATATGGAAGCACTGGGAGAGCTAGAGGTGGTGGATGACTAAAAGAAAGGCTTTTCTAGATACATGGCAGACGCACATATAAAGGACCTGTGAGAGCACAAACTGGACAAGATCCCACATGGAAGGGAGGAGGGTACAAAGCTCCTCTGTGGTCCAGGAGCTGTTGGCAATGGATGGCTGTTTGGAGGGGGAGGGTCGGTTTTCTAGGAGGTGACTCTTGGTAGGCTGATCAGCCTCCAGAGAATGGGCTCACATCCAAGAATATTTTGGGAACACAAATTAGATTGAGTGTGCTTGAAAAAGTAGAAAGATATCATGAAGTTGGAAGATAGGAGGTGGGATGGATTTTAGAAGAGAGTGGGAGTCAGGGGTTGAATATGATCAAACTACATTGTTTGAAATTCTCAGAAATTAATAAAAAGGTTTTAAAATTTTTTTGTGAACATCATACATGAATGTAGTCTTCACACCATTTCCATCCCTCCCAGACCCCTCCACCTCCTCCCATATTTCTCCACTCCTTCCCAGTTTGATGTCTCTCTCCTTGATTATTATTGTTACATATACATGCATACATTTAGAAACACACACACACATCGATATAGATAGATGATAGATAGATAGATAGATAGATAGATAGATAGACTGAGTCCATTCAGTGGTGCTCATGTGTACCTGTGTTTACAGCTGTCCACTTGGACGTAGACAACCTCACAGGGAACTAGTGTCTAGAGAAATATTCTCCCTCCCTCAGCATGCACTGATAGTCTGCAGCTCTTTCTCTTGAGTTGGGACCCCTTGAAATGTCCCCCATGCACCTAGTTATGTCGGCTGGTTTAGTCATTGTGCGGATCCTGTTAGATTACTACACTGTGGAGATTCCAGTGGTGCAGCTTCTCTGTCATGTCTAGAATGCCCAAGTAGCAGCAGGTGTCTTGTCCCTCTGGCACGCCTTAAATCCCAGAATTTGGGAGGCAGAAGCAGGAAGCTCTGTGAGATGGAAGCCAGCCTGGCCTACATGCTGAGTTCCAGGTCAGCTGGGGCTACAGGAAGATCCTGTCTCAAAAAACAAATAAATAAAAATATCTATAAAGAAAGAACAACGCTGCTCTCCTTCACCTGTGTTTGGTCTCCCACTCTAGTCACCTGTCTTTGAATGATTACAGATATATTAGGTCATCTTCATTCACCTGTTGTTTTTTCTTCTCCCACTGGACAAAAATCACTGTAGTTTTAGTTCATAATATCGGTGTATTGAGGTGAATTGAAATTGTAAAACACTTCTTCAAAAATATGATTTGTTCAGCTTTTATAAATCCTATGATAAGGAACTGTAGCAGACTTTTCATTTTAAATATCTAAAGATAATTATAAGAATTTTTTTGATGTTTTCCTAATCGTTAAAAACTGTGAATGACTAATTCGAAGGAAAGATGCATTTATTGAACATCAAAATTATAAATCTTATTTTCATAACATTAAATTATAGTAAACACATTAAAACCAATAAGTCAGTCAAACGTTCCTCACTGGGTACCTCTCAGGAATTTGACACATGTCTGTCCAGAGAAATCACAGGATAGGTACTAAAGCAGTAGTCTTCCTGTAGCCCTAGCTAGCCTGAAAATCAACATGTAGACCCGACTGGCTTCAATTTCACAGAGATCTTCCTCCCTCTGCCTCCTCAGTGCTGAGATTAAAGGCGTGCCAGAAGGACAAGACACCTGCTGTTACTTAAGGCATTCTAGACATTATAGGGAAGCTACGTCAATGGGATCTCCATAATGTGGTAGGCTGACAAGATCTGCATATAATAACAAAACGAGTTGGCATATCAAGGTGGATGGGGGAACAGTAAAATCAGGCAGCAAAACTGGTGCCGTCAGATACTCAGAGATATGTAGGTCTTACAAGTCAAAATTGTTAAGAGTTTTCTAAATTTAGACCCTGGACTCTCATTTTAAAATTTTGTCTTATTTCACCATCTCACGTGGAATAGTCTATTTTCCCCTATTTTTAATAGTGAAAAGATGAGCATCGGATAGAATTAACTCAACAGGATTGCACAGTAAGTTTAGGAATGGATTTCAGGTGAGTACCATCCTGGAGGTGACCTTCTAGGTTCTCACGTGTGCTTGCTTTGGTATGGAAGCTCAATGAAATGATTCAGAAATCTTTAGAGACTTGTTAGGACAATGGGTCAAGTGTAACATCAAAGCATTTTAATAAACACATAACATGAATAAATTCAATAAACAATATAGAATAGGTGACAGACCCAAATTACTCATTTAACCTCTTAAAAGACCTTTTTTTTTTAAATTTAGAAATTAGTTCCCTTCACTTGCATTTGAACAAAACAAATTAAGGCCAACTCTTTTAGAACCAAATATTCACTTGAAACATAGATTTGTGTGTGGGTAAATGGACCTACATAAATGATGAGGAACTAAACTCCCAGGTACCTGCTCCAAGTACTAAATGTCATTATCCAGAACATATCTACCTAAAAGTGTGTTTCCTGCTCCTGAGTATGAAGAAGAGCTATGAAAGATATTTTATTTGAAAGGTATTTTTACTGTTGGAAATTTAAAATATCTTATTTATTGTTTTTATTTTGTGTGCCTGAGTGTATTTTCTCCTTGTATGCATGACATAATACCTATGTCATGCAATGCCTGTGGAGATCAGAAGGCATGAAATCCCCTGGAAATGGAGTTAATGACAATTGTTGGACATCATGTGGGTACTGGGAATTGAACTCAGTGTTCTGCAAGAGCAGTCAGTGCCCTTAACTGATGAGCCATCTCTCCAGCCCCTTAAAATCAGAATTTAAGATTCAATTTCATTCGAAACATTTGTCTTATAAAGCATGGGTCTACCATGGAAGGCCTAACACTGACTTTTCATGTTTTCTACAAGAAGGCATGCTTTGGATTGCAATTAGATTTGTGTACATGGAACTAATGCAGATGGTTTAAATAGGTTAATCTTTTCCTGAAATTTTGTGGGAAGAGTTCAAAGTGATCTTCACTATAAAAATGTTTAGATCTTGTGTTTGTGGTTCATATTTGACTTAAGTGGTTGTATGTGTTGCTGAACTCAAAGTCAACTGTGTGTGGATGGCTAAATGATTCAGGTTTCTATTAGGAAGCATTTACTTAAGACATGATTATAGCCATTAATCATTACTGCAAAGATAGTTTCATGTCTATTTCTGGAATTATTCTTTGGATCATAAAATAGGACTTTCTCATAAATATTTTATCCCCAGTGCATATTGTTGAAGTTTAAACACTCAACACGTTGCCTGGGTGAGAAAATTGCCCTGTGTTGGGCTGCTGGCTTTGTTGTCACAGTCATTATCAATTGAAGTCTGGGAAGACAAAGGAAAAGCCAGGGGATTCTGTTGCATTATTTTTAAATCTCTTAGGGAAAGTGATGGAGATAGTCTAGGCTACTTCCTATGTAACAAGAAAAATAGATTGTAGATGTAAAAATTTCTTTGTCCTAAAATTTTACATCTTTCAAACATCTAACACTTCAGAAATGGAAAACTGGGTCTCTGATACATTTGTTAATATCTACTAACAGCTGTAAACCTTAAACTTTCTGGTGTATGTGTGCCTCTACCTCTCAAATATCCAGTTGTCTCCTACTAATACGATACTAGAAAGGAGCTAGTGAGGGGTCGCATGCCATTTGTCCCAGAGCTTGGGTGGCAGAGACAGGTAGAGGCAGAAGCAGGGGGATCACTGTGAGAAGGAGGGAAGACATGTCTACATAGTACATAAAGCCAAGTGGGGCTACAGGAAGACTTTATCCCATAAAAAGAACTTAGGGTTGGGTGGTGGCCTGGACAGATGGCTTTGCAGTTAAGACCACTGGCTGCCTTGGGAGAGGACTCTTAGTTCAGTTCCCAGAATCTTCATAGTGGCCAAAGACTGTAATTCCAGTTCCAGGAGAACTGATTCCTCTTCTGGCCTCTCCAGGACATGGGACATGGGACATGGACACACTTACATATATACCCATGCAATACACTCATACACATAAAAATAAATAAAAAAAATTTAAGATTTTTAAGGAAAGAAACAAAACTAGAAAGTACAATAAAGAGAAAGTTCCTTGATAATAACCTGTAGACTGAAGACACAGGAAGAGATGAAGACTACTTTAAACATTCCATACTCCAGGATGTAGAGATATCTTAGTCAATAAAGTGTATGTCACACAAGCATGGGAAACCAGAATTCAGATCCCCACTATACTGGTGTATCATGAATTCCCTCATTGTGAGGCCTGGCATTCAGCCCATCCCCACCCCCGGGTTTGAACCAATTGACAAAACAGAGAATGCACCTTTAGAGAAATTAATTTATTCCAGGTTACTTACAAAGGATTCATCCCCCTGGACCTCTGGAACACTCACACAAGCATGGAGCCCTGAAGCCATGCCTGCCTCTGTCCCTCTCATGCTTCCATGCGTTCGCTTAGACCTTTCTCCTTAAGTCATTGGTTAGTTGGCTGTCAATCACATTTGGAAGCCTATCCCTCACAGCAGTGAGAGAAAACTGTTATTCTATGCAAGGACTGGTACTCAAGTGTGTGGTAGTGGTGGCAGGAGGCGTGTGTGTCTGTGTATGTGTGTGTGTGTGTGTGTGTGTGTGTGTGTGTGGTGTGTGCCTGTGTTAATCTGGAGAGGCAGAGGCAGAAGAATATTTTGGGTGAGCTGGCCAGCCAACCAAACTGAATTTGTGAGTTCCAGGCTCAGTGAGAGACAATTTGTCACAAATTAGGGTGGGTAGCAAATATTAGTCAGGGCTGATTCATTCTCTCTCTAGTCTATTAATCATCTTATTTCTGAATAACAACAGTTGAGAATAACAGCAGCTAAATCTCCCATGAGAGACTGAGAACCTGGTAGCTGCTAGGTCCTTGAGGCATGGTGGGTCACTCAGCAGTCAGAGCCCCACAGTGACTGTCTCATCCAGGAGAGGCAGAGAACCCAGTTGATGGGGCTGAGTGCCTCGGCAGTCCCAATCTGGCACTGAAATCCTGGAGAGCTCCTGGAGAACTGCTGATCCTCAGTCAAGGATGGAAGCTTAGAAATTCTGATCTCAGTGAAGGAGTGAGCAGAAGCAGGGACAGGACAGATTAACTTAAAGGTGAGAGGGAAGACTAAACAAGCAAAACGAAAATGGTCTTCCTTCTGCCATGGCCCTATCTGTGCTGCTGCCTAAGGTGCAGTCCACATTTGGCGTGAATATTCCCATATCAGTTAAGGTGTTCAAGATAATTCCTCAATGGAGGCTTCATACTCAGATGATTCTACTTTTCAGGAAGTTGACATTAAAATCAACCACCACAGAGAAAATAAGGAAAGACGCCAGTGTCAAATCTCTGACCTCTACCAGCGTTCATACACATGTGCATGCATGTGCACAGGTATACACACACACACATATAGCATATCCATGTGAGTGTATGCACACACATACAAGAACACATACATAATGTACCACACACAATTTCATACTTCAATATACACTCTCCATTTGCTAGAGAGAGAAAAAAATGTATTAATCTACTTCTTCTGTTGCATTTCTCAAATCCAGAAGCCAAGGAATGATGAGGGACTTACTAATCAAAACTCGAGTGTTAAAAACAAGGTAGAAACTTCCTAAAAACTTGCCATGATTCTTGAGTACACTGAAAGTTTCTGTGAAGAGAGAATTATTCTGTGTGTGTTTTAAAAAGTACCTACAGCTTTGCCATTTATTTACCTGTACCATGTAGCACCTGCAGGAATAGGCACAGAAATTATTGGAGGAAGTCCTTCTGGGGAGCACAAAGCATCTCCAAGGATCTTCAAAGGTCATTAAATTCATCTTAGGATTTGTTCCCATTTTTTTGAAAATAAACAAACGTTTTAGGTAAAAGAAAATAAATCAATATCAACCAAATTGTTTGTATTTATCCTGATACACTTTTGACCAAGTTGGAGAGACTCTGAATTGATGATTGATTTTCTGAGAAATGATATTGCACAGTAATCTGGTTTTGTATACTGGCAGCCTGCACCTTTATATCAAGTCCCAGCTTAACCATGGCTTAAGTCTAAGGCCTTAATGACTTACTTATATTATCATTATAGCTCAATTTCCTATGTAAATACTGAATAAAGTTTTTCCATATTTCAGGCTATTTTCCAAGGTATTTATTTAAATTAAGTATTTTAATTCATAAAACAGCTATAAAGTATAGTGTGGCCTTACTAGTCCAACATTACAATTGCCTGAACAAAAAAGCCTGACTCTTAAATTTAGTTTTTAAGAGTGGGCCTGAAGTCATTCCTCCAGATATCTCTTGCAATCAGTTGTATCTTGGAACTGTGCTGTCGAACCAGGATACACTCAGTCTTATTCAGACCAATTTCTCCTACTTCATGGGGGAAGTGGGAGTTTGGCTCCAACCTTATTTTAACAGAGCTTTCTGCCCTTGTATCCCGAGTTCTAGAATATCTCATTCATCCAAGGTCAAATGTCCTTTCCAGTCTTCACTGTGTACAGTGAACATGGGTATGCCCTCTTTCTGATCTGACGTGATGATTCTTCAGCACACCCACATACACTCATTATCTTTTAAATGAAGTACTGAATTAAGACACTCACGAAATGTCCCAGTTACAAGACACACTGCTCATTGAGTTTGCCAAGGTTAATTAAAGGTCATTAGTCTAGATTCTTTTCATTTATAAAAGTCATTTCTATAGCGCAGACCAGGGATCTCAAAGCCTGAAGTTCTAGGTAATTTGTCATGCATGTAGCTGTTAAACAGAACCACCAGGATCCCAACCCAAGTCATGAGGCTGGGGTTTCAAACTCTTTAAAACTGTTTCTTAGTTTGACTCTGACATAAAAATGAATGAATAGCTAATCATCTAGAAAGGCAACTTTAGTCTTGGCTGTTTATATTTTATATAATTATAAGACACATCTGAAACATCAAGGCACAGAATGTTGATGCTTTTGTCACACGTTGAAACGTTTTATAAATGAACAGAATAAAAAAGTAAAAATATGACCCATAGACTTTTTTTTTCACTGAATTAGGAAAGCTAACATCAACTGAGGTACTGGTGATAAAGCCCCTGGTGACCATGACACAACTGTTAAAACACATCCTTAAAAATCCGGAGGACTGAACTCGGGAGGGCTGCACGGCAGAAATATAGTCTTCAACATTACACTGATTCAGAGCCCAGTCTTAAATCAATAACTTTTTCTCATGGAGCAATTAATTAACCTGTGTGAAATTTGGTTTCCTCATCTCGAAAAACGTGGGATTAATAATATGTGACCAATAAATAAAACATGAAATACGTGAAGGAAAATAAAGCTTAGCATAGATTATTATGCTAAGGCTAATATGAAATATGTCCTAAAAACACAGTTTGTAATGGACAAATGAGGAACACACACACATACGCAGACACAGATAGACACACACAGACACATACAGACACACACACACCACAAATTATTATATGGAAGCTCCATATGTCCATATGTCACTTTATTTTTATTTTTTGTTTACACTTTGAGACAGAGTCTTTCTTTAGCCCCAGCATGCCTGAAACTCACTGTATAGACCAGGCTGGCCTCCATCTCATATCGATCTGCCTGCCTCTGCCTCTGGAGTGATAAGATTAAAGAAATGCTCCACCACGGCTGGCCCAATATGTCACTTCTTAAATGATTTCTAGAGTCTTTTGTTTTGTTTTGTTTTGTTTTGTTTTCCATTATCTGCCATTTTGCTAACACTCTTGTCTTCTGTTTTAATGTACTTAGAGCCCACAAAGGAGTAGAGTTGGTTGTACTACAGCTCACATTCTCTCACACAGCACCAACAGGTACCAAAATGCCATTGCACCGAAGGGTCCCTCTAATTCTTTTTTAAAATAAAGATTTGCAATAATTTATTTCACATAGCCTAATTGGAAAACGATCCCAGTTAATCTAGCTCCAAATCTTTCAACAAGAGACATCTCTTCATTTTTACTTTCTTGCCTACATGTCTTTGAGCAAATTAATGTTCTCAAGTCTTAAAAGAAACACAAAAGGAAGCCCTAAAATTCTGTCCGTGTACTTCAGACATAGTGTAATGATGGGGAAAATGCCATCAATTAAATATTTTATCTACAGTGCTCATGCTCTAAGACGAAGATTCTGTTTTCTTACATAAATAATAAACGTGTACAAAACTGGAAAATTCTAGTTTTATTGTTCCATGTTTAATATATCATCTAAAAATGAATGACTCAAGGCATTTTTTTCTTACAGAAATGAAATATTGCTGGAAAGAATATGATATAAAAAGATAGTACTTCCAATTCTTATATTCAGTGAAACATTTCACCTTTCAGAGATGAAGCTAACGAAAAAAATCCTCGAATAACTGTTCGCAGGAAGACAGGTATTCATGTGTATCTTGCTACACAAGTCATTTATGTGGAGCTACAAAAGAAATAAAAAAAACATTGTTCACTGCCGTTATTTACAGCATCTATGAAAAAGAGGAGAGTGGGCAGAGAGAAAGTCTTTTCGGGACACGTTCCATGTCGTTATGTGAGGAAAGAGTTGGTGGCGTTCCCTCCTTGCCTCCATGCCTGCCTCTCAGACTCTGTTCTCCAGCGTTCACTCTTACTCTCACCAAGCATAGTCCATACGAATGCAGCAGGGGGTTGCACAGATAGCCTGGTGTTCTCTTTTCATTAGTACATAGTACAAACACGTGCATGAACAGAAAGCTAAGCCCAAGCAGGCTCATCTTCTGCCATGCGCAGGAAGATGAGCTGGTGCTCCATGCATTCATGGGAAAACTGAAAAGTGACTGGCACCCTGGCTCCAGCAGGTATATTCTAGCTGCTCCGCCAGCCGCAAGGAGCAGAGGGAGAGCTGAACTTTTCTGTTGATTGCGTTCCTTTCACTGCCAACACTAGCAAAGTGAGGCTAGAGAGCTGGCTCAGTGGTTCAGAGCACTGGCTGCTCTTGCAGATAACCCAGGTTCGGTTCCCAGCACTCACTGATGGCCAGCAACTGTCTATAACTCCAGTTCCAGAGGATCCAATGCCCTTTTCTGACCTCTGTGGGCACTGTGTGACATGGGGGCACTTACATACATGCAAGCAGTAAACCCATACACAAAAATAAAATTTTAAAATAAGAAATAATATATTTTTTAAAAAGAGAAGAGCAAAGAACATGGAATAAAAGTTCACTCATATAAATGATTGTTTTTATTAAAAACACAATGCTGGAACCACAAATATTTTAATAATCCTTCTTAGAACTGAACTCTTGAGACTGCAGTACTAATATTAAAGAGTATTCAGTATAGTCAATTCAAGCTTTAACTCACTAAAAGGATATATATATATAATATATATAATATATATACATTTCATACAGTTAATTTAAAAACAGTCAACAGTAAAGAATACTGTGTAATTTCACAAAAGGGGTGGAACAATGTGGAATCTCAGTATCTTCTTGGACATTAAATGTATGATTTAATCACTTATTAAATTTACTAGCTATACTGATCACAAAAGTCTCTGGGTACATGTGAATTACATTTTTTATGTCTTATAAAACCTTCCAAGCAGAATATCCTTCAGTTTAATTTGTGAATAATTAGATGAAACTTAGTAAAGTGCTACTCACATTCATAATGAGAAAGCCAATATCTTTTTCCCAAAATATTCTGAAAACCATATACAGTTTATTTGCTCTTTCACATGAAATTAAGAATTCAAGTATTTAAATGCCTGTAAGTTAAAGTGAATTGTCTTGAAAATATTCATACTAAGTAGCCAAAGTTTTTATTTTCTTTACTGATATAAGCCATGATAGTTATTTGTATTCTCATCTATGTTAAATTATAAATTGTGTCATCATGCAGGTTAAATTATTTTGTTATTGAGTTCTATGCTAAAGTAGTATTAGAATCCAAGCATGGGATTTCTTTCTTCTATGAAAATCTATTTTGTGAAGTATTTTTAAAGCTATCTTCTTCAAGTCTGTCTAGTGTCATTTCTGTTACCTCTATCTTAAAAAAATATAGAAATTGTGTTTTCTGGAAGCAATTTATGGTTGGTGTTGACTTAAGATGACATCTTCTACTTTGGATAGGTCAACAATAAACAAAATCCAGACACCACTTCTGCTCAGTTTGAATATTTTTTTAAATTTTAACGTTTTTCACTTGATGCATGATTATACTTCATTTGATTTCTTTTTAGGTTAATTTTAATGTGAGCATATGCCACAATTTCTGTACTGTGGTCTCAGAGGAGCAGGCTGTTATCTATTTGTTATGGAAGGAAGTGTGCACAGAGATTACTCAGGGGAATAAATGGATGCCAGAGAGAACCATGACAGGCTCTTTGACAGGACAGCCTATAAATCCTGGCAAACAGCCCATTTTTATAAACGCAAGAAATAAAAGGTTACGGCATGTCACCTCAGATTGTTTTTTTTTTTAAACTAGAAGCCACCTCTCCCAAACCACAAGCCACATCTCCCTCCATGATATTTTTGGCGTGTTTTCGGCATAAACAGTTTAGCAATCCTGGCTATGAAGGACATTATTGTGTTATGGCTGCTGCTCTCCCTCACGGTTGGGTTAGTAGATGATACCAATACAGAATTCACATGGAAATCAGAGACACTCCAAAAATTATAAGTGAAGAAATATACCCTTCCATTTGTGAAGTCTCTCATTTTTATTGCATTCATAGCTGCTGAAAGCAATTAAATTCAGTAGTGGGAATGAGCAGAAATGTTTTCATGTTAAGTCCAAAAGAGTATCATCAATGCTAATATTAAATAAGATAAAGATGCAACAGCCAGGTTATGTACAGATTCTGTACAAACTGAGAGGGAACCATAGGCTTTGTTTAATCAATAAAATATGTACTCAGTATTATTTCCAACAAGTCATAATTGTATGGATTGATGAGGTATAACATGATATTTTGATGTCAGTGTTCAGTGTGGAATGATTGGCAATAAATGATTTTTTAAAAATGGCAAGTATACACAATGGAATGTTATTCAGCTCCACAGAAGGAGAAATTCTGTTATTTTTGACAATATAGACGCTCTTTCTGGGAGCTTAAACAGAAATAACTTACTATTTATTTCTCCTTGATTTAAAATGCATTTATTTTAGTTTGCTGTTTTCACTGAAGGTCATTAGGTAACTTGTATGTGACTGAACCTTGTCTTCATGACCTTTTCTCTTAGGCTCCTGAGGAAGGGTGTCACATCTGTCTACAGCTATGAAATAAAATCCCACAATCTGCGCGAGAAGCACACAATAGATTCTTCCCCTCTGCTCTGAAAGTTGGAATTCTGAAGGCTTTCTTCTGGCTACTTCACCACAGTGTGTGGAAAAGAGAGAGAGCGTCGGTAAAGACACGGCTCACACCATGAAGGTTCAGCTCTCAAGGCTTCACCTGATTACTTCCCAAAGATACCAACTCCAAATTTAATTATATTGGGAACTGAATAAAAGAGAAACAATCCGATCTATATATTCTCAAATGGAAAATGTTTATTGTATCTCTACACCCTCCCATTCCTTAACTTATTACAGAATCAACTTTGAAGTTTAAAGTCCAAAGTGTAATCTATATGTCATCTAAGTCAGGGGTGAGTTATGACAAAATTCATATCCAGTTCTTAGTCTATGAAACAGTTTATGTGCTTCAAAATTCAACTGTGGGAAAGGAATAGGATAGACATACCCATCCCAAGATGGAGAAATAAGAAAGCGTTGCCTTATTCCAAGTGAGGCCTGGAATTCACAGCAAATATTCCTAGATGGTAAGGAATGAGATTAACCCTTCTTGATCAAAAGGTCTGCTCTCTAAACCTCTTCATCCTGACTCCTTCCTACAAGGCAGCCTGCTGCTTTCCACAGGGAATGGCCACATTGGGCTTGTAAGAAGGCCATTCACATATGTTTTGTGTGCACCAGTAAAACTGAGTTGAAGGCACCCATGATTCCTGGATCTTGACTGACTGTGTGGTACGAATGTACTGGCAGTCCTGGTATTTTCTGAATCACCTTCTTCTCCCTCGTCTGAATTCTGTCCATGCACCTTCTCCCATGTGCGCTGCGTATTCCGGATTAGTAGCTGAACTTTGAATCATTCATGGATATCTTGTTAAGACATTTTTTTTTGTCCTGTAATGATCATGTCAAATTATGACTGTGAAATATGCTCTTTGTTATAATCAAAGACTCATTATGAAGCTCAGGAAAAAAGTGGGCAAAGAATGACCCCTGGTTACCTCTAGACACACCAACTTACAGGAAGTAGGAAGGATGACAGGAAAAAAGTGGGCAAAGAATGACCCCTGGTTACCTCTAGACACACCAACTTATAGGAAGTAGGAAGGATGACAGGTGTTAATTGTACAGAGTAGTGGGATTCACTGGGATAGTTCCAAATGCTGTTTGCTTAAAACGTAAATAATGGGTTCACAGTTTCTTTATGCAAGAAGAAAATACATGTGAATGACAGATTCTCGTGGTTCAAAATTTTTATCTTCTTTCTTATATCCAATTGGGAGCTTGCTCCCTAATAAAGAATTCACTGTGGCTTTCACCTTCCCATCTACTTTATTAGTCCAATCCTGCTATAATTCTAGCTGACAAAACCCCTGAGTTAATATCAAACCATCTGATAATTCTGTAGCCCTATTCTTGTTGATGTAGTTTAGTATTATCTTTTCCAATAGTCTCTTTCACTTGCTGTTTTTATTTCATTTCTATGGCTTGGCCGTGATAAAATACCCTGACAAAAAGCCATTTAGGGGAGAAGAGTGTTTATTTGAGACTATAATACCAGGCTATAGTCCCTCATTGTATGGAAGTCAAAGCAGGAACTTGAAGTCACATCCTCTCTCTAGTCAAGATCAGAGGAAATAAACATTAATTTGCTTGTTTCCTTGTGCCCAGCTCCATTTCTCTATTTTTATATAGTTCAGGAACCACTGTTTAGGGAATGGTGCCATCCACAATGGTCTGGACCTGCCAGAACAATCAACTTCAGACAGTCATACACTGAGATGTGCCCAACCAATGCAGATAGTCCCTCACTGAGATTCTCTTCACAGGTGAATCTATTTTGGGTCAAGCTGACAAAGTTATCCATCACTGACAATTAAAATTATTAAAATCATTGTCAAATCTCACATAATAGTTGGAGAAATTCCTATAAATATTCATAGACTCAGAAAAATCCTCAAAATTAATATTTGTATGTTATCACATGGCTCATACGTCTTCACATCACTATCATGAATGTATATCAACCTTAATTTTTTTGTTTCATCTGTGGAGGGGATGAGGATCATGGTAACATGTCTTCTTTCCTAATTCCACCCTAAAATTAATTTTGTCATGAATTTAGGAAAACTTAGAGGAAAAAATGCAAAAGGAATTCTAGATAAAGAGAAAAAAGTGAAACAAAATAAAAAGAAGAAAAAAATACCCCACCTCTTTCTAAAGTTCTATAAATAAGTGAAGAGGCCTTCTCTCATTATTTTAATCCAGAGGGTTTAATAACCATGTCACAGAATTGGTTATCTTTTAAAAATTACCTTAGGCAGGGAAATATTCACCTTAAATAAAATTAAATGTGTCACAATAATAGTAAATCTTTATCAATGTACAGTAAATAAAATATTAGCTCTTTGTGATGTGCAAGATCAAGCACAGGTTTTTGATTTTGAAGTGCTATTTTATTGTTTAACTCTAAAACTGTTGCAAAATAGGAAAAACATAAATGTACTCAGAAGTACATTCTGAATGTTGTATTATTGATTCAGTTCATAGACACTCTTATATCTAACTGGCTTTCATCCTCTTTAAAAATCTCAGAGCATCCTAGTCACGTTCTCCAAACTTGTGCTGAAGGAATGCTAATCTACCCATTAAGATAAAAGGCCCAAATGTCTTTTCTAACACAGAGGGATTAAGGTCTTCCTATGTAGCATCACAGCCTCTCTAGGCTAAGCCAGGATGTCACTTCAGTGATAGATGACTGAAATGTCTACTGTGCACAACAGGGTAATCTATAGCCTCAAGTCACATCTTGAAATAAGTTTTAAGAACATGTGAATTTTCTTAAAGAGGTGACTTCTTGGGGTATCAATTCAAAGACACATTCCAGCCCTTTTCATTACGCATCTCTGAGGTTTGTCTTCATCCACCTACTTTTTAATTTATTTTATTAATAATGTTTTAAGTTAGTATAGAAAGTAATGAGCTTCAGTATGGCACTTTCATACATGAGCCATTATACTTGGCTCTAGCTCATCCCCGCCCCTCACTGCCCTCTCTTTCCTCAACTCAGACATCTGTGTAGACCCTATAGCACTTTGATTTTATCCAAGAGTGAATTCACATTCACAAGGTGGGGGTCAATCAAAATGTGAGTGTGAGGCCGGGCCCATGCCCTTATTCCAGTACTCACCGTCAGAGACAGGAGGATGATCTCTGAAATCCAGGCCAGCCTGGTGTACCAGGTGAGTTCCAGGGCTTGGTGGGGTTTCAGGAAGACCCTATTTCAAAAACACCAAAAAAATTAAAATAAAATAAAATAAAAGTGAGTGTGAAAATAAAAGGTCTAAAGTGTTTTAATTTGTTTATTTTTTCAGGTTCCCATCTTAAATACCTTAAAATCTCAAGTATTCTCAATACTGATGCTCCCCTGGAGGGCGGGGGCACTCGAAATAAAGAAAAACAAACATAACAATGTTACTAGTTACATTTCTAGTTTCTGTGACAGAATGCCTGAAAAGTCAATTTAGGGGGAGGTATTACTTGGGCACACAATTTAAGAAAGGATGCAGCCCACCATGGCAGGATATTGAGGGGGCTGCTAATGCTGAGTCTGAGGTCAAGGAGCAGAGAGGGAGGGATGCTGTGCTCAGCTCTCTTTCTCTGGTCTTCCAAAACTCCAGTCATATAATAGGTCGGTCCACATTTAGAGCGGGTCCCTCCCACTTAAGTTAAAGGTCTTTGAAAGTGTCAGCACAGGGCATGCTCATGCGTGTGTTTTATAGATAGGTGATTCTAACTCCAGATAAACTGTCAATGAAGATTAATCATCCATCACAGAACAAAATAAAACAAAAACAAGAGAGTGCACGAAACGTTTTGGAGGTGAGAGATCTATAAAATTATAATCTTCATTGTGACAGTGATTCCATAGATAAGTAAGATAATTATGAACAGTTTATGTTTATCAATTATACTTTAATAAAGCTATTAAGTTGGTTTAAAAGTTTAACATGTTCTAACTATACTTCTTTTTAAGTAACAGATCAATAATTTTGGTGGTTTCTTTTGTCCTAATGTAGTATTGTGAAACCGACTTGAAGCTTTTGTTATTAAGTGGGTTCAGGAACTTTTTTCATTAAATTTGAAACAGAAAAGTAAATATATTAAGGAAAGCTGCTGTACCAGTTACTCCACAGTTTGGTTGGAAAGTTCCTTGATTTGGACAAAGCCAGCTGCTCTCACTTGGTGGCCAGTGGCCAAGAGAAATCTGAAGCATAGAGTCAAATAACTTAAAAGAATAAAATTGATTGTTTTTAAGATAGTACCACTCCTGACAGTAGTAATTTGAAAGTTTATTGAGGAGAGACTAGCATTTGGAACTTGACAATATGCCATAATGATTTTTGGTTAATTTGTAATCTCCAGTCTGGGACAGCAGGATAAGAAATACTAAATGCTTCACAAAGTGATAATGGTAACCTACAACACTATTTGGAAACACTATCATGGTAGGTAAAAGACAAACTATAGATTTACCTATATGCGGGGGAAACTATTTAGGATAAAAGTAGTATACAAAATGCTTACAGCCTATACACTTGTCATAGAATCATGAAATGCAATCATCTTAATATGGAGTTTGTAGACAAGTGCCCTTAAAAAATGGACATTTTGTTAACCTGTGAAGGAATGACACTTGTACATCATTATAACTCATAAATATATTTTTATGCAGAGGAAATTAGATTAACTTTCATGAATGAAAAACCTAGGAAGGTAGTAAACCTGACCTCGGAGATGCTCGCTTTCTTCAGTGTGCTGTGCATCTGGATCTGCGTCTGTCCTGAGGCAGAGCAGAGCAACATAAAGAAGACTGCAAAGCTCTGTGGCCACTCTGTGTTGCGTGTATTGGGTGGGTGTCTATGTTTGGACACTCTTCTGTCATTTGGACGTCTTCTACATTTACGAATTTTTTAATACTCCAAAACACAAATATGAAGACTGAATTACGTTCTCTGCAGTTTAATTTTGAAATAGTCACAAATGAAAGTGTTTAAAGGTGTCTTCACTACTCATCCTCAGCTTTGTTAATGGGTACAATCATATTAGTCAATATTTCCACGAAATATCAACAGCACATGAAACATTATCCTATCAAGACCTTGGAAAACATTACCCAACATAAAGAGCCAATTAAAGTTAAAATCGTTTGACTTTCAACTAAAACTTTTAATTTACTAGTGCAAAAAATAAAATCATAAAAATCTAGATACACATAATATGTATGACTATGAAATTCATGAACCATTTTTATGTATTATTAGTAGCTTTGACTGCAGGGCAGAACTACTATTATATAGATATTATCTATATGTAGATGTAGGCATGTGGAGTCTTAAGTCATTTTATTTGCTGTCAAGGCCCTGGGCTGCTGAGCACTCAACTTACACATCTATTGGTCTCCTGCTTCTACATATTTATTAATATGACATTTACAACACTTTACAGCACCAATTAAATTACATTCAATACTCAGACAATGTAGGCTAAATATTAAAATGTATAATGGTAACCACATAAATTTATTGAATATATTCACCTAAATTTATAAATATTTAAGGACAAAAATGCCACAAAGAAGTAAATATAGAATGTCATCCAATTATTTGAAGTTAAATTTCATTATCAGTTTTAGAAGTCCAGAGATAAATTAAGAGCTTCAAATTTGTATGTTTATGGCCTGAAAACTTCAACTTCCTCTCCTGATTGTATCATTTCAAGAATCTTTAAACCACTCTACTGGCACAAAGACTGTAATCATTCTGTCTTCAGGCAGTTGTTATACCTATTTCATAAATATCTAAGCCTTCCCTCTTCCTCTTCTTAGGAAAAGCTCCAATGGCCCTGATAATGAGACTCAGGTGTGTTAGCTAGGCTTGGCGCCCTGCCCTAACTGGCCTCAGCCTGTTTATTCACCTGCATGGGCTATCCAGGATGCACCAGCTCTCTTTGATGCCTCATGTTTCAGTCATCCATTATAGCTTGGATGTCAGTTCATTTTCAATAGTTGCCTCTGCCTGGAATGTTCTTCCATTGCCAGAGCTCAATTAATCATTCCATGCCGTGTTGCTACTTGGACATTACAATTACCTGAACAAATAGCCTAATTCTTAAATATACTTTTTAAGAGTAGGATAAGGACACCTGTTCCCTAAAGATTCTTGGAATCCTTTGTCTTCTGGAACTGGCCTGATGGAACTGACATGTTAGAACTCTCTCCCTTCAACTGTGTCCCTAGTCAAGCCCCACCCATAATTTTATTCCAAATAGTTTCTGCACATTCAATCTGAGAAGTTCAAACTTTGTTCCTCCCTAATCTTAACTGACCATCTGGACTTTTCATTGCTGGTTCTAGACTATCTCATTTATTCAAGGTCACGATTCCTTGATCTCCACTGTGTTCAGTGGAGGTGGGGCACTGACTGTCAGAGCTTTAATGTGTTAATTCTCAAGCATATCCACATTCACTCATTCATTGTCTTTTTTGGGTGGAATACCAAATTGAAGTTGCCTAGAAACAAGATCAGTACACGAGCACACGGGTTTTCTGGGGTTAATTGGAAGTCTTTAGTCAAGATTATGTCCATTAATAAAAGTCATTCCCACAGTTTCACTTTCTTTGTTTTATAAATGAAGAAGGACATCCATGGGGTAATCATGGTGATGGAATAATCACAGGTAGTAGGCTAGTCATGGGTGGTGTGCTGGTGTGCTGGAGAATCAGGATAGCTCAGCACGTCACGTCTCTGAAGTAGGAGGCACAGGCAGAACAGCATTGAAGATGGCGCAGAGATCATGACAGCTATTCAGGCATGGCTGAAATCGGGAAAACGTCTCTCTTGCCAAGGTCTTGTGTTCTGGTATGGTTTACCCAAAACAATTCAATCCAAAGAAGCCTGTAGGAGAAAGCACAGATGCAGAGTCTCATCTCCAAATAAGGGAGAAAACAGATCCAGCCATTAGTTGGCTCTTAATTTATATAAAACCATAGGTTATGATAGAAGTTATTTTTAAAGATTTTTTTCAGTGTATGGTGTGTGGGGGAAATTGAGAGGAACAATTCTTTTTTTAATAGAATCTTTGTATATTTCATATAGAATGTCTCAATCAATCTTAATTATCTTTATACCACCTTCCCCAGGCTCCAAACTGGAAACCATCCATTCTGTCATCTGTGTTAAAGGCCTAATTGGGTCAAGTTAGTGTCCCCAAATATTCCTCTGTGCAGGTTCATTCACTGAGGTTCAGTCAGCCTATGTAGAGTCCTTTGCTTTAGGAAGATCAGCTCTTCCTCATCCAGCAGTAGTCAGTTGCCAGTATTTCTTCATCCAAGGTTGGAGTCTGCTGTCCATCGTCCCACTTCTGAAATGCTGGGGTTTTGTCTGCTTGGGTTTGCATGGATACCCCGCCTGCTGACACCATTGCTATAGGTTCATATGAGCAGGGCTCCAGAGCTTGTAGGACTCTGTTTCCATATGGTCATGCACCTCCTCCCTGGCTCTTACAATCTTTCTGCTTTTCTGAAATGGTCCCTGAGCCCTGGGTGGGTGAAGTTTAATGTAGGAGTCCTGTCCAACGATCAGTATTCTGGAGACTTAATTTCTATGCTTTGGCCATTTTTGACCTTTTGTGTTCCTGGTCCTCTGTTGCATGAGAGAGCTTCATTAATGAGAACTGAGAGATTCATTAGTAACCTCGTTACTCTTTGCTCTAGGTTCCTTGGGTCTTATGCATAGAGATTGCATTGAAGATGTGCCACTTAGGCTTGGGCAATTCTTAGAAGCTATCTGTGTATGTGACCCATTCTGGTACTCTATAGTAGTCTCTGTGTGGTGCAAAAGAAACTTCTTTGATGAACAGTGACTGGGATATTTGTCTGTAAATATAAGGATACATATTTTGCATATAGTAAGGAATTATATGAGTCTGAGGATGTGACAGTCTTGGGGTTTTCTCTAAGATCTATGACCTGTCCAGCCATAAAAAATTTAAATATTGTAGTTTTTAAAAGATGTAAAGTATAATTTGTTCCTGAGCAGTTAATCCTTAATTTCTCCTTTTCTATTTATAAATTACATTTTGACTAATAAATGAATTAGTATAATTATGGCTTGTATTTGGAGTAATTAACCCATGGAATGAGAGACAGGAATTTCCCAAATCTGACAAATGAGAGAAAAATTTAAGTACACGGGCAGGGTGACCATTTGTTTTGACTTGTAATTTAAACAGCTGAAGTAGATTTTTGCACTTGAGCAGTACAGACTTAACAGCTTAAAGGTATTAACATATCTATGAGTCAATTTAAAAAGACCAAAAGAACTTATGTGATTACTTTCATTTATTAAAGTTCATCAGGATAAACATCTGGGGTATGAATTCTCACAAAATGGTGATTCCTGTCGATTGGTAGTCAGGACAGGATTGTAAAATTTGTTGAATTTATACCTTGATAATTGAAAAGGCAACTAGACAGTATAATGATGTCCTTTTGTGGCACGGTAATTCTGTATGGAATCAAATGTTTTGAGATAAAAATAAGGTGAATTCTTCGTTGAAGGAGATTTTTAAATAAAGATAAATATTAATAAGTCATATAGTGTGAGTAGGTTAATAAAGTGAAAAATTAAATAGAGAGCTGTTTGAAAGAAGAAATGGCAGCTAAAACATTTTGTCCTTTTGGTAGTGTTTTCTCCAGTGTAATAGAGAGTGCCATATTCCAGCATTATGAAATGGTTTCTTGGCCCAATCCATCTGAAAAAGAGGTTTTGTTGGTGTATTAGCAATAGAATATATACTTATAGAAGAAAATATTTGCATAAGAAATAATGAAATTCCACATGAAAATGAAAGGAAACTTGTTCCCAAACAAACAAATGAAAAACAAAACCAACCAACCAACCAAACAAAAAACACTCCAAGCAAACGGGCAAATTATCTGCTATTTGTATGCAGTCTATAAGAGAAAGTTGGACTTAATTGGAGGTACAGAAGGATAAATAAAGATCTGATCAGGTGAACTGGATGGATTTGGATAAATCCTTTTGATAAATAGGAATCATTAATTTTTGTTGATTTGGGGTAAATATTTTCAAGTGAGGGTAGAAATAACCATCTAAAACTCTTAAATCAGGGTTAGCCTAGTTATTTTTTCAAGGAATAAAGGAATTTTTTGAGAACAAATAGGTAATTTTAATAGTATATGAAAAAATTGTTTTGTTTTACATTTCATGGCTACTGTGATTTTGATGATAGAAAAGTCAGAAAGGCACCGAAGTGTGGCCAGGGGAATTTAAATCTGCATTTCCTTTAAGAAAAGCAAGAATGAGAGAAAAGGCAGAACAGGGAACTCGGAGGGAAGATCCAAGGCAATTGATATCTTAAAAGATATTCAGAATTCAATGTTATCATTTTGGAAGTATGTGGGTGGGTCTCCATCTCCAGCTTGGCCATTGTGCTCCAGCCATCCCAGAAAATGGAGGATGATTGAACAGGGCCTCAGGTGGCTCAGAGTGCAGCAGGAGAAGTGCCTAGGATACTGCCTAGGTGGGCAGTTCAGTTATAAAAGCCAAGGCGGGGGTTTACATAGGGAGGCCTTTCTGACCGTTAGAGAAGGCAGGAAAGTTAAAGGTGTGGTCTTTAGGTAAAGGCAGGAAGGAAATTAGGAACCAGTAAAAGAAACCCAAAGACCTGGTTCTGGTCTGGGGTGAACTTTGTGGTGGAAAAGAAGATTCCTATCTACAGTGGCTTCCTGAGGCCAGGTTACCGCATCCGGCAGAGCAGGCCAGACTCCTACCGTCCCTTCAGGGTATCCGGGGTTGCTTGGCTTTGCTCAATACCTTTTACGATAAACCCAGCCCCCACATAAGTAGACAGTTTTAATTTATGAAACTTAAGATTAGTGAAAATATATCCAAAATAGTTAAAATTTTAGCCAAATTTCATCTCGTGCTAGCTGTAAATAAATTTTTTTGATGAAGCTTGTAAATCTTAGAAATAATTAGATTTATATCTTTAGTAATATGATATCCATATAATGAAATATATAATTGTTAGTAAATTTTTTCTAATAAGGTGTATTGCAGTACATACCCAATGTTGATAAAAGGTGTGGCTATTGATCATGCCTTGAATACAAAATTTCCATTTAAAATTTAGACAAATGCTTAGCTACTGAAAGGAGGCACAGAAATGTGATCACAGAAAAAGCAATCTGGTATATGGCAGGAGAGTGAAATCTAGGTATGCTCATTAAATGTTTTTAAAAATTAGTTATAACATTCTGGTGATTTTTAAGGCATTCTATAATATTTAGCTAAAACTAAATGCTCTTAAATAAACTTTGAGCAAGTATATATTATATTTTAATTTTAGGACTGTCCTTGCAATAGTTAGCAAGATTCAATCAATAACTACATTGATTTAAATACAGACTTGGTTGCACTCTGAAATTTTGAGATTATATATATCATCGTTAGGTCTCATCTTTGACATACGTAAAATAGATTATTCAACACCTTCATACCATACAAAAAACATTTTCTATTTTTTCGTTCCATTCTGAAAACATCCAGCCATCTTAATTTTCATGCCTAAATCCTTCTTTTCAGAAATATTTCCATTCTTACAGTCTTCTAACATTTTCTTACTTAGTATCTCACATAGCATGAGGGTAAATAACACTAATAAATTTACCATCTGTTCCGAGGAATTTTACCATGGCTATCCTCTCACAAGATTTTAATGACAAACTAATATTTGATTTCATGAAAGTGAACAATAAATCAATTGTGCCAATTGAGATAAAGCTGGAATTTCTTGGAGTAGCTAAAAATAACCCATAATAAGAATTTGATCAGTGTAATCTGAACTAGAAACATTTGGGAAAACAAAACTTTTTATAGTTCAATTGGAATTACCTAAGATTAAATAAAAATCTATTAAAGAGGTTCCCATAGGTAAAGGTCAACAGCAAACCAATAGTACCAATTAAGTTAAAGCTGGAATTTTCTTGAAGTAGCCGAAAATAAACCATGATAGGAATACGACCGGTATAATCTTATTGAGTAACATCTCAGCAAAAAAATCTTAGGTCTGAAGGACCTAAGATTAAACCATGACATTTAAAAATGGGTTTCCAAAAGTTTGGAAGGACTTTTAAAATTGCTTTATTACATTTAATGTGATAAATTCTGTATTATCTTTAGGCGAGGCAGGGAGCTGGGTAGATACTTTCCATTTTAGAGTGTGGCAAGCTTAAAGGTAGTTCCCATACCTTTACAAGCATTTTTTAACTTTATTATTTCTAAAGTGATAGTAAATTCTCTGTTATGGCTGTGGCTCAGCAGGCAACTAGCTTGCCTCTTATTTTTAGGGAGTGACAAGCTTAAGGGCATTTTCCTTCTGTTGCTCAAGGGTTAGACACCATTAAAATTAGAACTTCTGTTGGTAATATTATATTCCTTAGCTGTTCTCAAGGGCATAATACTTTTTAATCACACAGCTGATTTTTTTCTTCCTTTTGGTCACTGATTCAGGGTTCCAGCCTATCTCTGAAGCTTTCAGAAGCCATTTTGAAATATAAAAAGCTTGGATCTGAAGTAGGAGCACAAACCCCATCTCTAGAGCCAGTTTCTCTGCTGAGTTGAAAACAGCACAGTGATAATTTATTAATATTCAAAAAAGGCATTTGCTTCTTTCAAAATTGAATCTACGAGATCATTGGGAACAGGGGGTGACAAGTGTCAGAACTCTTGATTTTATTCTCCGGTTTGTCCACAATCCAGGCTTGAATGAGATCTGGATCAAACTGATACAGGCTGGGGTGTCTTGTTACCCATGTCTAAATTTCCTTGCTTTGCTCTCTAAAGCTTTACATTTCTCCCTTTGAGCTCAACCAAGAGGAGAGTAGCCTTGCCATGGACAAAACCTGAATTTTCCTGTATCTCATTCATCATTATAGACTCTAAAGAAAGTAGAGCCTATTAGAATAGTGGAGGTCACCAGTGTGGCTCCCAGTGTTAGAGAGCAAATAGCTATCTAGCTGGGAATGACAATAAATTCTCTAGATTATCTGTTGAAAGACCCACATTTCCAGTTTCCTCTGGTCAATCACTTGATCATAGGACCACCTTTAGGGAGGTGGGTTCACCTCAAGTTATACTAAATAGATGGGCAGAATACCGAGTGTGTTAACGAAGCAGTAAACTTTTCCTGCCTGGAGTCCCGCCTCCCAGTGCAGTTCTTCTGGACCTGGCCACAGACACGCAGGTTGCTGTGAGTTTGCCCACTTTTCTGAGGAATCTTTCCTTCTCTTCTTCATATCCCTTCTCTAAACATGCTTTCTCTAAGGCTTTGGGCTGTCCTGGCATCTTGTATTTCTTTACTTTCTCTCTAAAGTTTCCTTCTCCCAGTCATGTGACTGCCAGTCCAACACACGTCTGACCTCCAGGCAGGCTCTAAACTCGCGTGACTTTTTTGACTTCTTTCCTTCCTCTTCTGTTCTCCTCCTTTGGGCATCTTCTGAGATCCCCAGCTTGCCTGCCTTGAGAATTTTTCTTTAAATTCCAATAAACGCGTCCTAAGGCTTCCACTTGGGTCTATTCTTAAATTCTTTTATGAATGAGACTAAGAACCCACTAGGGGACCCTCTTTTTTTCTCCCCATTTCACTAATACACTATCACCTTAGTGACCTTAATTTTGGCCTGGTTAAATTGATCCTATCAATGCAGGACCCACTAATCCTGAAGCTTCTGGACTAAACTGGTTTAAAGGTATTACTGAATTCAACCAGCTTCTATTAATTATAAGTTAAGGACAGTCTTGAGTTCCTTGTGGGTTAAATTATTAAAATTTCCTTAACATTCCCTTTTCCTTTTTTTAAATTTTATAATTTGTAGTAAACATGCTAGAGCACAGAATGAATTCCTCTTTTAAGGAGAGAGGATTAAGATTCAAGACAGTGAAAGAGTTTCAGACATCAGAGAGAGCCAGAGGGGAGATGGATGGGGTGGGCAGCATATGAGAAAGAGACTTTGAAATACAGGGCAGAAAGAGTCTGCCTTTTTCAGTCTAGCAAAAACCAAACCAAGTACATTGCTCCTAGCTAGTTTCCTTCCATTACCTTTGCCCCAGGAAACGAGTTCCTTGGCAGTCCAGAGAATTCTCTGGTAGAGGAGGTCCATGGATGCATATCTTTTTTCTCTAGATAAGGCTGCATATCTACTTTAGTTTGGTTCCAAAGAGTTCAAAGATTCCATTGAACTGTTTCTAAGCAGTAGATTAATTGGTCATGATTTTTTTTTTCTTTTTCCCAGTATCATGAATTAAGTGCCCATAGATGGGTTACCAGGGAAAATAGTTCTGAATGACAAAGGTTCATGAATTTGCTTTGATGATGCTTTAGTTCCATTTCCTTTAAGTAAATTCATTCATTGTCATGCATGCCTCCGAGATTCAGGAGATAAAAAGATTCCCATAGTGAAAGTAGAAAGATGAAAAAGAAAGTAAAAGTTTGATCACAGTTCCTTGCCTCTTGGACCTGACGAAGGAGAAAAAGAAAAGCAGAAAGTGAATAAAAAAGTTTTAATGCACGCCAGTGTAATCCATCAAGAAAACCTTGTGCTTATCATTCACTAACCCTGTGTATGACTACGAATGTCCAAAAATGCTCGTTGTCCTCAAGGCTTTGCCAGGTGCCTGTCCTTGAGCACTGTGGTGTGAGCTACCCAGGAAAACCTTGCTCTTTTTGCCACCCAATTAAGTGTGACTGGGACACTCTATTTCCGTTTTGCCTTGTGACTTTCCCCATGGCTACTCTGTGAGCTCTAAGTAAAGACTCTTCCTCACATGTGGCATTGTTAGATTTTAGGGATCAAGAAACGAAGGGCTGAGTCCAGGGAAAGACCGGTGTCAGACCGCATTTATTCAGCAAGGCAAGGGAGAGAGCAGCCTTTTTGCTTGATGTAGGCTACTGTGCCAGGGAGAACTGATCCAAGGTTTTAAAGTGTGTGTGTGGGGGGGGGGTTAGGTATGAGCAAGTTAAAGCTGCTGCAGAGGGTACCTGCACGTTAGATCGCTCTTGAGAGGTTTGTGGGCCCCTCCTTCTTGGCACCATTTGCTCCTGTTTATCTTGAGAAACAGATTCATGATCTCTTCTGAGACTGTTTACTTGTTTCTTTGGAAACAGGATGTTTCCACAGTCCTCCCAGGAAGAAGGGGAGTGGCTGATGGGTGAGGCCAGCTGCAGTCTTCAGAAAGCTTCTGGTTTTCTGCAATCGGGTCATTTTATCAGACACCACCAGACATGTTACTACTAGGTGATATTACAAGTACCTGAACAAATAGCCTAACTCTTAAATTTAACTTTTAAGAGTGGGCTAGAACTTGGAAGACACCCATTCCCTTAGATATCTCTTGAAATTGTCTGTCTCCTAGCTGTGCTGATGGAACTGTCTTTTTGGAACTCTGTCCCTGGAACAGTGTACCAAGCCCAGCCACATCCATAATTTTATGCAGTATAGCTTCTCCAGCTTCAACTGGAGAAGTTCAAGCACGAGTTCACCCTAATCCCATCGGGCCTTTTCATCCCTAGTTCTGGAATATCTTCTTCATCCAAGGTCACACTTCCTTACAGATCTCCTAGGAGTGTAGGGGAGGTGGGCACAGCCTTTCAACACTTTGCTATGTTAATTCTCAGGAATACTCACATTCATTCATTGTCTTTAGGGTGGAGTAAAAAATTGAGGTTGCCTAGGAAACGAGGTCAGTACCAGAGCACATGGTTTTGCTGGGGTTAATTAGGAGTCATTAGTTCAGATTATTTCCAATAATAAAGTCATTCCCTCAGTGCCAGGCCCACTTCCAATGCACTTCTACTCAGAGACTTTCTTCCTTTCTACAAGCTAGAACAACGGTTATTTCCAAATGCAATTCTGTGAGTATTTATAAAACAGGCCTGGGTCTGGATAAACACAACTGATGACACTTTCGTTCTTGGGATAGTGAGTGATTATTGGGAAAGTATTATATTAAAATATATAGAAAAGATATAAAGGTATATAGGAAGTAATAAGAGCATTTATCAGTCATATGACCTCTATAGGCTGAGAAAATTCAAATTAAATGCATATCTGCTCCCTGGGATATTTAATCCTTATGACAAAATTTCCTATTAAAAAACTATAGTAATAGTAATAGAATCCATAGACGGTCTTTCAGTATCAAACTACATAATAAAATATTTTTATTTTATAGGCTTAAATATTCACCTTTAATATCTTACCAGTAATCACTCACTATCCCAAGAATGAAAGTTGTGTTTATCCAGACCCTGACCTGTTTTATAAATGGTGGCACAAGAAATGTTTACAGTGAACTAATTAACTAATGAATGGATTGTAGGAGAAGAAACTTTTCTGATCTTTTCCAAATTTATAGTCCTAGGTAAATCTTTGTATATAATAAACAATTTTATTAGACTAAGTTAAGTAATGTTAACAAATTAATAATTTTAAATTGATTGAATTAAAAGCTTGGAAGAATTTATACTTTCAAGTATTTTGTAATTCTGGCTTTTACATGCAATAAAATCTCACAATGAATTCTAGTAAGATATAAATAAAATATCTTTGGCGCATTTAATGAATTAAGATAACAAAGACTCTGGGAAACAACTGATTTTAATCAGAAAATTTCTGAATTTCAATATTAAGCTGATTATAAAATGAATGTATGTTATCAATATTGAATCTAGTAATGATAATCATCATTAAAACGTTTATATAATAAGTGTTATAAGCTGCAAATCAGAAGTCACCACATGCAAATGAAAGGTAAGGTGGAACCTTATTGTGACCAGGCTGACTCTGGACTTTGTGTGAGTGCTCAGAGAAACAGCACAGATTCATTGCAGTATCCAGCTTTTATAGGCAAGCACAAAGTGTGTAAAGGTTAGCCTCAAAGTATCCATTCACAAAACGCCCACGGGAGCCCACAGAAGCAAATGTTTGCGTTTTAGCCCCTGCCTTTGTTCCCGATTAAGACATCCTATGGTATTATATTGAATCCTGAAGGCATGAGAAAATGTCAAGCACAGAGTTTCCTTTAAGTTTAGCTTGCTCAGAAACAGGATGTCACTACTGTAAAATGGAGTCTCTATGGTCTGATTAGAGACCCTTAACACTTCACAGATGCAAATGTGGTCATTAACAATGGTTATTTGTTTAATGTGTTTCATAAGATGAGATACCCTTCTTTCACACAAGATGTTTGCATGACAATACAAAGCTAAGTTCCCCTGTAGTTCTAGTTCTCACATAGTCAGATGGAAGGAAGGGGAGATGGAGTCTCTGATTCTCTACCTGTTACAATAGTACTAAGTCAGATCATCTTCAAAATATTTAAACACTACCATTACTATTTTATGAATGGATATATTTATCTTAAATTTATTGAGACTATAGAAGTTAATTTTAGAACACATTAAAACGTATGTGTTTAGGTTTTTGTAACTTGGCAAATAAGACAATAGGAAAAAAGTCTCACAATACTGCAAAAAGAAGCCTCTCTAATAATAGATGAGAGAAGCACTAGTCTATGGGTACAAGGATTAGTCATTAGGAGTTGGTATAATACCAAGTCCATCTAGCAGGATAATAGTAGAAATATCTTCCCTAGAGTCTATGAATGACCCACATAGCCACAGATTCTTTGCCCTGATAAACATGCCACGTATGGATGTCTTATGGAATAGGCTTTATATCCAGTCATAAGGTAGTTGGGGGGCTGGAGAGATGGCTTAGTGGTTAAGAGCACTGGCTGCTCTTGTAGAAGACTTGGGTTCAATTCCCAGCTCCCACGTGGTGAACAGCAACCATCCATAACTCCAGTTCCAGTTCCAGGGAATCTGACAATTCTCTTCTGACCTCTAGGGGTATTGCACAACATGGGTGCACTTATTTGCACATGCAGGCAAATATTCATACACATAAAATTACATATACATATATATATATATATATATATATATATATATATATATATATATATCACCACTATTGCACCAGTGGGTATATCTTACCAGGTCAGTTGCTAATGTGACTCATAGGATTCACAGTTCATGGCTGGGTAATATAAATTATTACATTTCTTTTTTGGTAGCATGATAGCACCTTCCTGCACTATGAATGCTAGCTGGTAGGGTCAAAGATTAAAGGTTTGCTTTCTCAATGTTCTATGTATGTAGTGTCTTCTGCAATAGGATCTTATGGTCAATATCTGAAGGGTCATCAAGAGCAATGGCATTAGTCAATGATATTAAGAATCTATGGAACCCCATAGGCTAACAACTCCAAATGAGGTAACCTATTCCTGGCACTAGGTGTTTCATTTGATAGTCTATGGTATCTACTAGGGCCATTTCCCCTGACCCTGTTACACAGTAACTCCATTTAAACCCTATCTCCTCTCTCTCTTTCTTTCTCTCTCTCTCTCTCTCTCTCCAATAGTGGGCTTCCATATGCCATTTTTCAAAAGGGCTTTAGCGCTAGTTTATCTTTCCCCATACTTCCTCCTTAACATTGCCCTCTCATCCTCCATCCCATTAATGATTCCTGTTCCATTATTCCCTATTCCCGCTTTATATCAGTGCATTCCAAACAGAAAAGTCTTCAAAAGACAAATGGCATCTTCATTTTCTCACAAACCTACATTAGACCTTCAGTGTATAGAACTGAACCAAACTGATAAGATAGAAAGATCATGCGGCAAGGTGAACAGACAATTAAAATATGCTTCCATTTTTGGAACAGTAAACATGAGGGCAAATGCTTCATCAGGCTGTCTTTCCGGAACTATTTCCTGGGTCAGATACTCAGATCTTGTCCTTAATGAAGAAACCTGAGCAAATAGGAAGTGTTCCAACAAGAGCATTCAAGTCCTCACGCTGACCATGATGTGCAGCTTACCCCCTGTGTCCTTTAGGATGGGGCAGTTCTCTGAATCTGTAGTGCAACATCACAGTCTCAGATTACTAGAAATAAAAGTCAGGTATAAAATAATAATTGGACAATATCTGTTTGTATGTGTGTGATATATGTGCAAACAGAGGTCAGGGGAGGACACTGAGTGTCCTGTTCCATCACACTGCTCCTTGCCCCCTTGTTTCACTGAACTCTGAACTCACTGATCTGTTCTACAGACTAGCTAGAAATCCCTAGTATTTTCCTGCCCCTTACACCACCCCTCTATGGCCGGGGTTACAGAAGCATGTGACCACACTTGACTTTTAGGTATCTAAGCTTAGGTCTTCATGCATGTTCAGTAAACACTCTAACCCACTGTACTTGCTTGCTAACCTGCAAAATAATCCTGAAGCCACACTGAATGCAATAAAAGTATTTTCTTATCTACCATGTAAGAATTTGTGTCTTTATGAAAATCACTGGCTGTTAATGATTTAGAAAAGAATAAAAGCACAGAATGAAGTAGTCTCTACCACTACAACTCAGAAAGTGCCCACTTGCTCACGCCAGGCAAAGTTTTCAACTCTTGCTGGCATTTGTTTCTAGATATGACCCGTAAATTCTTTTTAATGAAGAATTACAATTTTTTCATGTAAGAAAATCTCTAATGATCACATTGGTATTTAAATGTTAACCTGCCACTATGTTACCTCTGAGAAATGATAGATTTTGACAATAAAAAATGAACAAACCGGAAATGAATTAATTGAGTTACTCTGTGAAATATTTCTTGTTGGGTGATTAAAAGTCACATTTAGTTGATATGGAAAGAACAGCTGTATTGCTGGGCCTGTGAAGGACAGGTCAAGACTATTCCTATAACTTATAAATCCACAAGTGCCAATGAATACTTTCACATATTACAGAAAATATTAATAATTAATAAATAGCGGTAGGAGCTTTAGAATCCAATTTCACAAATATTGAACATCACAAAAAACCTTCAGTGTAAAAATTAAAATATATTTTATGAATGCTGTTCACTTTTAAGGAAGTTATTGCTAACCTGATAAGCCTCATAGTCTCAAAAGTCTTTGAAGCAAGAATGGAAAAAGTCTTATAGAAAGCTAATCATTGTTTAATAGTCATTGTTATTTAAGAAGCAGTGTTCAGACTCCCTTCATTGGAATAGCTACTTTGGTTCGACAGTAGACTTTAGACTTTCCAATTTAGAATATCTAGGTATAATAGCAAGCAAAACTACATGTAAAATAAATTTCCCTTATGATTCCTTGTCTAGTACTTGAAAGTGAGCGTAGAACACTTTGAGAGGTCTTCATGACTTTAGGCAATCTATGTGCAGCTCCTAGCTATCAATCCACAACATTCAGTGTCTTATATTGCAAAAACACAGAAATGAAAGTTTTTACTCTAGGTCTACCATTAATTAACTCTTTGACCTTCAATAAATCACCTCTGTTCCCAGGCTTTAGTTCCTTCATGCACAGAATGAAGCACTAAGCTACAGGACTTCTGGTGAATCTTTCCATTTTGTCGTTCTACTATAATCCAGTCTACGAATCACCTGAATCCGAAGTCATTGCATTAAATGAGGTATGCGGACCCAGAAAGATAATCACAGTGTGTGTGCTCTCATGTGAATTCTAGCATATGTTTATGTATGTGGGTATGAATATGCCTCTAGCTCATTAAACTAGAAAGAAGGAAGGGAAATGAGGTATTGAGGAAGAGGGAAGGTGATAGGAGGAAGAAGAGTACAAAGAAGGGCAGGAGATGAGGGAGGAGCGGGATGGAGGAGAATCAGCAAAGACAAATGATGGACGCAAACATCACAGTAGTGGAAGCCTACTACTTGGTATTCTAATTGAATAAAGATTATACTGGAGTCACTATTACTGAAGTCATAGGATAAAGAGTAATCAAACTGGTATGGAACTGGAAACATCAATCCTACTGTTAGCTTTGATTGTGCTGGTCAGTGCTATGCAGGAAGAGAGGGGTAATCATCAGTCTTACCCAACTGTGAACCCTGTGAACTATAGTAATAACAACTGGCCTGACAAGATGTACTGACTCGTGCAATGGTAATGGTGGTTCAAATGTTATGAGGGTAACCAACCACTTTTTGATTGGATTGGATTTGATTGGATGAATTTCATGCTGGTACTATTAACTAGGGGTTGTAGGGACAAACATCCATGGCTGACGAGGTCATAAGCCCTAAGGGGAGAATATTCTAAATAAATGGATATAATATTATATTTTCCCCTATTACTTATCTTTACACCCAGAGATTAGTGCACAGATTAACCCTCATCAGAGAAGCTTCTTTTTGTAATAAAGGGCTATTAATACAGATACCCACAATAGGTCAATATGCAGAGAATGAGGCTGTGGAGTGCCCAGTTATGAATGAGACATCTATACTCCCTCCTTCTCCCCAAGGCTCAGGAAGCATGGGAGCAAAGAGGTGTAAACATTGTAAGAGCCAGAGGACATCTGTAGCAAAGCAGTACTTGTGAGACACGATAGTGATTTACACACACAAACACACTGCAACTGTGACTGCTTGTACAAGGCCTGAAGAAGATCAAGCCAGCCAAAATCCCAGCAAGGATGGTGGAAGAGCTCGTGAGCTTCTACCCCTAACTGAAGAGCTATTGGCAATTGATGCTTGATGTGGGAGAAGGAGTCGGTTTTCTTTAGGAAAGTGGTTCCTCTAAGGCTAACCATGATCCAGTAAATGGTCTACACCCATGTACATACCAGTAGACTCAAAGGATTACATTTCAAAAAAAGCACATGACATTAGGAGGGAATTATTGAAGTAGGGTGTAAAGGAGGAATTGCAGGGGAAGAAAAAAGGATCTGGATTTGATCAATATATGTATTCATTTCTAAAACAATAAAAGATAAAGTTAAAGCATCATTTGAGTCTTTCTTATGCTATATTTAATGGTTGCAAAATTTCCTCCACGCTTGCAAAGATTCACTTCCTCATATCCCTTCCAATAAAAATATATTGCACTTTTAAATTTATAGAAATTAGGAAGCTGACATCTGTGCAGACATATTATGGTGATAGGACTGTTGTTTACCAGTGTGGGACTCCCAATTCTGTAGCTTCAATAATAAGGTGGGGTTTTGTTATTGATTTATGTCTGTTTTGTGTTTTTGAAACAGGCTAGCCCTGAACTCACAGAGATCTACCTATCTCTGACTCCCTAGTGCTGGGATTAAAGGTGTGCACCACCAGATTTGAAATATAGTTTCAGAGTTGATTACTTTCTGCATTGTGCAGCTTGAACATTCTAGCAGTCACTGAAAAATGGTGAAACTTCTTAGTTAAGGAAAACAGATTGCCATGGTCTCTTTCCAGAAACAGTTATTTGAAAACACTCAATTAAGTTTTTACTTGAATCTTGGGGAGAAAATAATTTAAAGCACTCACTTGAAATATATTGTGTTCTATAAACAGGATGAGACTTGAAGATGAAATTACATGTCCTTTTTAAAATTTCTATACTCTATCATCTCTTCCCAGCACTATGTAATTAGGTTTCACCTTGAATTACAGAGGGAAAGTGACACCCTGTGGAATTACCACAGGAAATCTTCGAAAAAAGCTTCGGCCAGCAGCATGACCCAGACGCAAAGTGTCAGGAAGTACATCGCTTGTCATGCAGGTCACACTCAATGTTCTGTAACTGCTACAGATGACTCTTTCCTTAGTTAAGATCTGTAATAGCTCAACACTCTCCTTTGGTTTCAAAGGTTTGCTGAAGTTTTGGGATACCTGTGGGAGCAGTGCTCCACTTCTATCGAAAGTCCACCTTGATCCCTGAAAGGTGTTCCCTCTGTGAACTTGGCTGCCTTTCTAGAGATGGACTTTGGAAGATGGAGATCATCACATTCCCAACGTTCCCTCTGCTTTCTTTCATGAGATTAGACTAAAATTCCCAGTCCTAGGCTTCTGAGAATTTCTTCTGAAACTGAGTATCTTGATTCAAGGGCACAAGTTCACAAACTGTCTGCACTCCTTGGAAATTCTCCTCTCTGAGTCTTACATGTCCACATTTGCTTCCTTTTATTGGATTCCAACCTCATACTAATACATTCAAAACACCAAAAATAATATGTAGTACCCACCTACTCATGTTTGATAATACAGGCTGGTTTTTTTTTTCACAATTTGATTGTAGATTTGTAAATATTTTTCCTGTGAGTGGTAAATTAGGAAGTGTGGTGTGGGTGTGCTTACTTAACAATCTGTTTTATTCTACCCAGGGATTTCATATCAACTCACTGGTATTATTCTATCAAATTACTAACATTGCTTTCATGTATTCAAAATATTTTTATACTCTTCAAAGCTTTTCTTCTCTGTTGAAAAATTCTCAGTTGCTTTTCAAATTTTGTTGGAAACAATAACAATCAATAAAAATGAACTAATAGGTCATATGCATATTGAAGGTCAAAAGTGATATGTTTTTAGTGCAAGCAAATTTGTGCTGGGTAAGCTAATAATAGCTCTTGAAATGAACGTATCTTAAAATATTATTTTCTGTTTCCAATAAAAATATATTCTGTTTTTTATAAAATTCCCTCTGAAAAGAGTTCTGTTTTAAGAAGCAGTCAGGAGACAGCAGCATTCTTCTAGTCTGCACACTAGAGCATCTCCAGGAGGAAGCACAGTATTTGTTCATTTTACATTGGGGGGTGGGTGGGAGGATACGTGTCATTTCTGCTGTTCCATTGGTGGAAATTAGTCACATGACTCCATGCAACTGCTATGCTGCATGTCTAGGAATGACAGTTACTGACTAGACAAATGAATCAAAAACAATGGTAAACACTGTGGAACAGGAAAAGGAATCTCCCGTAGAAACCCAGCTGTTTCTGTAATTGGCAGATTAATAAATGGGAGATTCATTATTAAATATAAGAATTTATACTTAATGTTCATTATCCCTAACTACACTTATTTTTTAAATTTAATTTATTAACTTACTTTTGGGTTTTTTCAGGTAGGGTCTCCCTGTAGCTACAGCTGGTCTGGAACTCATTATGTAGAACAGTCTGGATCCAGTCTCAGATTTACCTGTCTTTGGTTCCCAAGTGCTGGGATTAAAGGCCTATGCCTCCAAGTCTGGATCTATCTATACTTTCTTTGAGGGATTTATTTTATTTTTATTTTTTATGTGTATGAGTGTTATGCCTGCATGTGTGTAAGTGCACCTGTGTCAGGCAGTGCCTAGGGAGGACAGAGGAGGACAGATGCCCTAGAATTGGAGTCACTGCTGGCTGTTAGCTGCCATGTGGGAGGTGGTGTTTGAACCTGGGTCTTCTGCAAGAACAGCCAGTGCTCTTAACCACTGAGTCATCTCTCCAGCCCTTCTCTACACTTCTTAAATATTAAATATCACTTTGAAGTCACTTTTTGTTCTGTATAAAGAAAATATACTATTCAAAATTCTCCAAATATTACTGTACATCACAACATTTTGAAATACTGTATAACAACCATCTAGAAGAAATTGAGAAATATGCACTTCGTGTATTTCATATATGAGAATTTATTAGTTACTTACCCTACTTTCTATATATGGGGTAGTCCTGCTGAGGCAAAAGTGATAATGTATTGATTGTTTGAGGATCTCATAATTTAACAATTTCTGCATGTGTCATATTTAAAGAGAAACTATACAAGTACAAGGGCAAAGGCACATTTAGCATGTATTTTTATATTCAGATAATATTGTAGAAAAAGTCTCTATTTTCTGATCAAAAGAGTGTCTGAAAGAATATATTCAATGGAAAAATCTGTGAAACAGATAACCTAAGCAAAACATTGAATTGGTCTTATCTCTATGGAATAGGATGCATGATTTGCTAGCTACCGATTTAAGAACAATTGACTTACTACTTTAAAGATTATCTGAGAAAAAATTTGCTCCCCAAATTTTAAAACAAACACTGAACACAAAAATGAAATATTACTCCATAAAGAATATATATATATATATGATTAAAATAAAATACTTCTTTTATGATTATTTTTATGGTTGCTATATTTTGGATGATAAGCTCAAATTTGCATTTGATAAGCAGTTTAATAATCAGAAAATACTCAGTGATAAGGAATTGATGCTTTGTACTATTTCTCTCAATTGTGGGTCTAGCTATCAATTTAAATGACAGTTACTAATATACTATTTAAAATTAACAGCTTAGCCAGTGTTTCTCAATTATTCTGAGATTAATGTTTCCCAAGGTGCATATTATGAGCAGAGTTACAAGCAAGTTATGCAAAAAATTTTGATGGACATTTAGTATCTTTTTCTATGGTAATAATTATGTCACAGATTATTTAGTATTGAGATAAATTAATAAAGTATTTTGTATTTTTAGAAAAGAAAAATGCCTCCAAAGAGAATCAAACAGTTTGAACTTGAAGATGATAGCTGAAACAAGAGATATGACAATTGAAAATTAAAAACCTTTAGAAAGGTGCACAGGCAAGGTCTGGACACTTAAGCTCAGGAGAAACTAAAATCACCTTCTGACTCTTCTTCAAGCCTTGCATTGGACAAAAAAGCATAAGCAATCTGTTGGGAGAAAAACAGGTGGAACTGGTAGCCATTTGATGGTGAAAAAGAACCACTTAGAAAACCGCTACAGCACCCAAGACCTTGCACTTGGACATTATGTAAGCACTTGTGTCCATCTTTGAGGAAATGTATACCCTGCTGTTTGATAACTATTATTACAGCACAGCCACCCTTAAGTCAAGTGCTACTGAGACTAACTCAACCATCAACACTAATGTCTAGCCACAGGTTTTTGGTCCTGGTACTGTTATCAGGTATGAGCTTTCTCTTGTGAAGCTGGCCTTAAATCAAGTCAGAAAGCATTAGGTTTCTCTCTTAAGCTTCATTCACTATTGTACTAACGGGTCTATGTTGTCATGCCAGTCATTAGTGAAGGTCCCAGAGTTCACATCTGGGTAACACTGTTGGGTTCTTTTCTCTTCCAGCAGCATGTAGAGCACGTTCCAGAACTATGAAACCTAGGCAGTAGTGATGAAACTCTGAGGTCAGTATCAGCTTGATTTCTTAACATTTGCTCCACAACTCACATACATACTGTCTTAAATTCAAGTTTTGGAGGGGAACCAAGAGCAACAGCGCTGGAGCCTGCCAGCAGGATGGAACCATACCTGAAGGGGGGGAGCGAGGATTGAGAAATATATATAGAGAGAGAAATGATAGAATTCGAAGGGCTGTCAGTCAATACCGAAGTAGCCTGGACTTTATTAAGTACCATCTATTTATACTCTGTGAAATGAGGAACAAAACAACAGGTCAAAGTTTCAACACAAAAACGATACTAACACAGGCAAAGCAACTTCAGCCAATCACATCTTCCTTCAGGGGTCTTCAAGGGTCGTCAGCCTTGGGCGTGAGATAAACTTCCCCTCAGGTGTAAATTATTTGCACAGCGAAACATCCTGCTCCCACAGCACTTCTGTGCACGAGAAGTTTGACCTCAGCCTAACCCTAGACCAGGGCATAATTCAAGGCAGGCAAACTGCTCCCGACACAACAGAAAGTCAATATTGTTTGAGAATCTCTGTTTCTTCTCGTCAACAACTTCAAAAGAAGCCCATTCCTGACATTGGGCTTTTTATCAAATAACCTATGGTGTTGGGTAGGGTCCCTGTCCTCCCATTATAGCGTAACTCCATATAAAGTTTTTTATCTATACATATGTTTATATTTTAAGAAGCATCTACAGTAGTATGTTTCTATATGACATTTTCAAAAGGCTTTTAGTGTTACTTCTTCTTCTTCTATGCTGTCCTCCCACCTCTCTTTATTTAGCCCTCCCTAATCCATTATTTTCCTCTATCCCCTTATATCACAGTATTCTAACTTCCCTTCCAAGAAGATCCTCCATGTCCCCTAACTAGTTTCCTGACTTCTATGGATTTTCAAATTAAAATACACATATCTAAAGATTCAAAACTAGCATTTACAAATGAGAGAGACAATATGACCTTTGTCTTTCTGGGTTTGAATAATTTCAATCAGGATGATTGCTTACAGTTTTATCCTTTTACAATCAATTTTCATTTTTAAACCACTGAATAATATTTCATTGTATAAATGTACCATAGTTTTGTTGGTGGTGGTGTTGTTTTTGGTTTTGGTTTTTGAAACAGGATTTTCTTATAGATATTGCTGGCCTGAAACTTGCAATACAGACCAGGCTGGGCTCAGTCACAGAGATTCACTCTGCCTTCTGAGTGCTGGGATCAATTGCTTGTGTCACTACATTTGGTGCTTCCCATGTTTTTAATGTTTTGTTAATGTTTCATCTTTTGAGAGCTCTGTTTAGATCCTTAACCCTACTTTGAATTGGGTTATTTAATTTTTATATTGTTTTTTTTTTAGTTATTTGTATATTACAGCGAATAACCCTGTGTCAGATGCATAGCTTCTAAAGTTTCTCCCATTTTTTAAGCTGTCTGTTTGCTTGAATAATGCTGTCCTTTGTTATTTCATGTGGTCTCATTTATTAATTGGTTGTCTTAATGTCTGCTTTTTCTTAGAAAGCAGTTTTGGGTACCTGTCAATTGCATTGTCTTCTCTATTTTCCCCTCTGTCATACTCAGGAGATCAGGTCTTATGTTGAGGTCCTGGATGAACTTGGAGTTGAGGATTGCTTAGAGTGAGAGATAGGGCTCTAGTTTCATACTTATCCATGTAACTATACGTTTTGACATTTGTTGAAATGTCTTTTCTCCAATGTGTATTTTTGGCTTTTTTGTAAAAAGTCAGGTGCTGTAAGTACATGGTCTTAAATTTCTGTCCTCAAATCTATTCCATTTATCAATGAACTGTGCCTGTTTTCGTTCCAGCATCATGGCATTTTTATTACTATTACTCACTGGTATGATTTGAAATCAAAGATGATGATGTCTCCAGGGCTTCTTTTATTATTCAGGATTGTTTAGCATTTTGGATTCTTTGTGTTTCTATATGAAATTTGAGAGTTTTTTTCAATTTCTATGAAGAATTGTGTTGGAAGTTTAAGGTGAATTTCCACTAAATGGAAAATGTGAAAGAAATAAACATATATTGTTGGGCATAATGCAGGGTGGGCCTAGCTAGGCCACCTGCCAGGAGGAATGGAGGAATGGCTCTCATGGGTGTGGTGCTTCACACCAGTTGGTTGTGAAGCTAGTTTCTGCCCAGCACCTGGAGGGAACCTGATCCACCTGGGAACAAACTGCAATTGGCTGTGGTCAGGACCCCACCCCATAAGGCTATTGGCTAACAAGACCTATAAGATACTCTGCTCTTTCTTGAATAAATGAGTTTGCAGCAGACCACCACTGCTGGCTTCCTGCTCAACTCCAGGAGTCTGTGTGTTGACTCTACACCTACTCACCTCCTCCCCCACGGTGGAGATCCTTTGGTTCCCCTCGGGCTGGCCCTGAGTGCTGGGACCCACAACAATATATATATTCCAAAGTTAAATCAAGATTAAATAATTTAAACAGACCCATAACAACCAAAAGATAGACACAGTGATTAAAATTCTCCAGATAAAAGGAGCCCAGGACCAGATGAACTCAGCATAAATTCTGCCAGACCCTCAAAGAAAAAATAACCCCAATATTTCACAAGTTATTCCATAAAAGACAAAGGAAGGAATACTTCCAAATTATTTCTACAGAGTCAGTATTACTTTGATAACAAAACTTCACGAAACCCCAACAAAAAAAGAACAGAAAATTATAGATAAGTCTCACTGATGAACATAGACATATAAGTTCTTAATAAAAACTTGGAAACCAAACTCAAGTATACATCAAAAAGATCATCCACTATTGATCAAATTGGCTTCAACTCCAGAGATAAAGAGACGGTTCAATTTTTGCAAATCCATAAATGTAATCCACCATATAAAGAGACTCAAAGGCAGAAACCAAATGATTTTCTTATTAGATTCAGAAAAGTCATTTGATAAAACCCAGCATCCCATCATGATAAAATGCGTGGTGAATCTAGGGATACAGTGGATGTATTTCTACGTAATAAAGACAATATACAACAAGCCCATAGCCAGCATCATGCTAAATGGAGAAAATTTCAAAACATTTTCACTAAAAATCAGGAACAAGACAAGATTGTCCACTCTCTCCGTTGCTTTTCAATATAATACTTGAAGTCTTAGCTAGAAGGTTTAGAGACGTGAAAGAGATAAAGGGGACATAAAACAAAGGAATAAGTCCAAGTATCCTTATTTGCAGATGACATAATTGTATACATAAAAGACCCTAAAAAAATCCACCAGAAAACTCCTACAACTGATGAACGCAGTCAGGAATGAGCTTAACACACAATGTTCAGTAGCTTTCCTATAGACCAACAACAATCATGCTCAGAGAGAAACCAGGGAATTGACCCCATTCACATAACCTCAAAAAATAAAATATCACTCATTAAATCTAACCAAGGAAGTGGAGAATGTGTAGGATGAAAACTTTAAGGCATTGAAGAAGGAAACTGAAGAAGCTAACTGAAGATGGAAGGGCCTCCCATGCTCATGAATCAATAAGAGCACTGTTGTGAAAATCATCATCTGAGGCTCACCATCTGAATAGCCACAGATTTACGTCACACTTCTTACTCTCTAATTTCTCCAAGTATCCAATTTTATGACTAGTTGTTGAGATTGTCTTCTTCCTACATTTCTTTTAAAGTCTATGCACATCGAAACAATTTCCCAGAAATAAATAAAATGGATCTTTTAAAGAATTTAGACATTTATTTCTATGTTTTTAGAAATGCAGCTTAGCAACATGTCACATGCTTTGCAACAGAGACTTTTGTTAATTTAAAACTACTTTATGCAAGCAAGTTTAGCACATTTGAATGAGGGCTACTTAAAAGAGTAAAGGCTTGATACCCAAGAAAGTCATTGACCTAAAAATGATATGTTCACAAGTAGGCACAATCACTGAGTATTTTACAAATAACTCTGGTACTGATCAAGCAACAGAAATCTGAACCTCTAATTAGAAAATCTTCACTGTGTTTGCTTTTAAAATTTCTATGTAATTATAATTCATTTGGTTTTTTTCATTATTTTGATTTACCTGCTTTCATTAGAAGTCAGAGGTTGTAAATTTCTGCTTAGAACATTATATTAATCAGTTTCTTTGAAAAGATGTCCCTTTTTTCAGTATTTAAGTACATATGTACCTTATAGAATAGACACATCTATTTAAGAAGGGTTGATCATTGAAATTTTAATAATTATATGTCGCTTTTGTGTTTTTGAATCTTTACTAAAGTACTAGAGATGATATAAACTATGTTAAAATCTATTGTAGCAACTCTATGGTCAATTGTGCGAGTTTATAAGACTGTATATTGTTATAAGTAGAATTTCCAATTTCATATTTCATTATTTTGATCATTAGAATACAATTATTTTTCTTGAAATTTCTTTTCTTTTTTTCTGATTAAGGTTGTTCATGACTTCTTTTGATCTGAACTTCTTTGGCCATTCATTTTTGAGTCATTTTGTTTAATATAAATATCCTTTGTAAACAGCACAATTTGCATCATTTTTATCACAATAATTGAAAGTATTTGTTTCAGTATTCTTGCTATAAGGTTTTATGAATTATGAATATTTGCTTCTCCTTAATCTACCTTTTGGCTGTATGTTATTTGAAATACGAAGTTGGTTTTGCTCTATTTTTCCTTTCCTTTTGGTAACAGTTGATATATTCATGTTGATAGTGGTTACTAAAATAAAAATCGGAAAGTTGAAATTAGGTACCCATATTTAACTGTAATTAAAATAATATTTGTACATTGAAATGATGTCTTGTTATTTTGCTGAGGAAGGAGGATCATGGGAGTCAGTGAGTTTCAGAATAACCTACACAGCGTGGTTCCTCCCCACAAACCCAAACGAAGCACAATGAAAGGGTAACCAAAGATCCCAGGGAAAAAACACAAAAAACAAAAGATGTAAACAGTGAATGGAAAAAAATAATATCATGACAGCTTTATTCTCTATGTGTCTTGTCCTATCCCCTCAGTTCTAAAATTTCTTGAAACAATATTTAACATTTTATCCAGTTGCATACGATTATTTAGCATACAATTAAGTTTTAGAATACTGCCTTATTGATATTTTCGACAGTCTTCATAATAACATTAATCATTGTTTAATTGAAACTTTGATATAAGGATTATAGATTGAATGTGTTCCTTAGCGTTGTTTCCTATTGCGGTGATAAAATACCTCGAGAGAAGCAACTTAAGAGAAAAAGAATTTATTTGGCTTACAGTCTCAAGTTATAGTCCATCATTATGGAGAGGTAAAAGCAGCAAGAACTTGAGTCACTATGTAGGAGAAATGTATGCCAATTAAAAATACATAAAACTGTTATCTCGGAGCTGGAGAGATGGCTAAGTGGTTAAGAGTACTGATTGTTCTTGCAGAGGACCTAGGTTTGATTCCCAGCAATTACATGGTAGCTCATAACTGTCTTAACTCCAGTTCCAGGAGATCCAACACCCTCTTCTGACTTCTGTGGGCATTGCACAACATAGGTGCATTTGCATACATGCAAGCAAAACACTCATACACATAAAATAAAAATAATAAATACAATATTTTTTTAAACATTAAAAACCCGTTATCCCAATTATCTTTTAATCTGCTCATTGACATAACTCATCAAGAGAATTTTCAGAAATGGCATAATAAACTCCTGAAAGTAGTTCACAAGATTTCTATCCCAGCCTCATATTAAGCTCATTCTGGTTAAGATAAAGCACAACTGCTATTTAAAAGCCTACCGTGAGACCAGTCTGCTGTAAAGGAGCCAGGTTAGTCATAGGGAGGGTAGTGTGGAAAGAAAGATGTGGGCAATACATCTCACATAGGTAGACTGACTGGGAAGGAAATGTGAATGAATCCATTTCACATCTGCCAACACTAATAAATGCAACACAAGAAGGAAGCCTTGCAAGATGCACATTGGAGGCGCCAAGAACAAGAGCCAAGAGCAGCCTTCAAAACCATAGTGATTCAGGTTGCTATAGCTGCAGACCAACATCATGGTCCAAGTAAGAAAATGAGCTGGTCCAGAAATTCGAAACTCACGAAATTGTGAATGTAACATGTGGTTTTCTTCTACACAAGTCGTTTGTGAAGTAGTTTGTTATTAACAACAGAAAAACCAAAACCAGTTTCCCATAGGAAAATCTAACATTGTTTTCTTTTTTCCTACGCAATTCAAATGTATCCCACTACTAGGCCATTAATAATTGTTTTCTCTAATTAATCTTTCTTTCCTTTGGTAATGTTACTCCTTACACTTTGGGCATATGTATTATCTTATCTATCTTCTCTCCTTCCCTTCCTTCTTCTTGTTCTTTCTCTCTCTCTCTCTTTCTATCCTTTTTTTATTTCTTGACCTCCTCTCCTTTTCTTTCTTCTTTCTCTTTGAGGGGATAAGGAAATACGTCTAGATTGACCTTGAATTACTGATTCTCCTCTGTCCACCTCCCATATCCTAGGATTACAGTCATACGTCACCATGCCCGATTTCCGAGTGCATTTCCGAGTCTATTTCTTATGCATTTTTTCCCCATTGGCAAATTCTTCTTGTTTTGTCATATGCAAGTGTTACTTATCGCCTGCAAAGGGGGTTAGCTTAGTGATTATATTTTAGATCTCCAGTGGCTGTTTTAATGAAGACATGGCCATTATATGTCAGTGCATTATTCTCTCAAATTTCACAGAAAATACTGTTCTGATTGCCTTATGACATTATCACTTTGTTTTAGTAATTTTGTTATATCCATTGTCTTGAATATGAAAGAAAATTTGTTATAGGGTTCTTCATTAAATATACAGATTAGATAAATTCCTTTAAATCCTATTTAGTATTTTCTTCATTAAAAATAAACAAACTATATACTTTCTTTCATAAAATGCTGAATTATGAAATTCCAGACTTTTGTAAGTGTGAATAACAGAAAGAAATTGACTAGACTAATGAAGGCATTTTATTCTCTCCCTGAGTATTTAGGGGAAAAATAACTATTTTGGACCATGAAACCTATTTCAATATTATCATGTGGAAAAATGCTGAAAAAGGACCATTCTAAAGGACACCAGTTATGTACTTTTGTGAAAATATGTCCATATGTGAATATTCATTAGTAAAATCAATTCACTATCTCTCTCTTCAGTGTAGCCCTTGACAAGAAACGTTGAATAAAAGGGAATTTGGTTTGAAAGTCTTTTAAGATTTTAGAGATTTTTGCTACAACCTACGCAAAAATGGTGAAAAGATTCTATTTCTCTCTATTTTTGACCTACTTGCAACATGAAAATTCATATCCCAGATGTCTGTTTAAATACTTAGAAAAGTTTACTTTTTCAAGCATATCACTGGCACTTTCCTCCTCTCCACGAGTCAATGTCAAAAAATAACAGTCATTTATAGTAATTGTCTAAGAACGAAAAATTTATGTTTAAGTTCCTTACTTTAACCGAATGAAACTGTCAGGATAGGGCAGAGCTGGGTACTTCCCCGGGCCTTGTGTATACTACTAGGTAAGTGCCCCTACATACTGAGCTACATATTGCTTCAGACCATTGTATATTTTGATTCTTCTAGTTGCCTCTGTTTATGAAATAAGGTACTACTTGTTAGGTGAGGATGCTATTCCAGAGATTTTAAATCTTAAGTTCTTCATCTGAAGCTATTCTATTTTATATCTTTTGGGACACATTGTAGCTCTTCTTCTACTGGTGCTCTTCAATAGGGTGGAGTCAAGTTCTTTGTGTATTTGTTTTAGGTGCTGGTAATCCTTATGGACTGTAAGTAGACTATTAATGCACTGATGACATTAAGCCCCATCAAAAATACAGTGAGGCTGTACCTAGCATTCATCTTGATTAGGAGAGGATAAACAAACTCTGTAGAAAGGAGAGGGACCAAGAAAAATATGAATATTCTTTCTTCACTGTCTTCAAGTGTTTCAAGTTTTCATCAGCAATGAACAAAAACCTAATGTCATGACTGAATGTCTTTTCTTATATTCTACAACCCAATAGCTGAGGCCCCTTTTGCCAATAGCCAGTGCTACTAAATTTCTTAACTGTACTGATGGATTATTTGTGTAGAGTAAGTGACTGAGGGACTGGAGATGGCTCAGAGGTTAAAAGCACTCACAGCTCTTACAGATGACATGGATTCAAATCCCAGCATCCACATGACAACTAAGAACCATCTGTAACTCCAGTTCTGAGGGAATCCCCGCTCTCTTCTTACCTTTGAGGGCATTGCACGTCATGTGTGCACTTACATACATGCAGGCAATACGCTCATACACATAAAATAAAAATAATGAAGAAAATATTAAAAATAATAACTGACTGAAAGAGGTAAATATGTGAGGAATGACTTCATTTTTAATATTTTACTTTGGTGTTCAATTTGTCCTAAAAATTGACACTCTAAAGTTGGAAAACTGAGAACTGTGGTGTTTTTTTTTTTAAGTTTCACAAATACAAACATATAAATATACAACTGCAAATCAAAGTTTGTACCACTTTTCCACACCCTTTGTATGCTCTATAAAATACTTAGTAAAGTGTCTTCCCATTTACCTGTCTGAATTCTTTACATATAGTTTGTTATCTTAAAATTACTATGGTTTATACCAGTAGGTTCCATGGATCAAAATGATTGGAAATAGAGAATTTTATACTGAATCATAACTTATCAATGAGTGTAGTGCCCTGGCTGTGTTCCTTGACTGAGTCCAGATCGGCGGAGGGCTGCGGATTGAATGAAACACATAAGACAGAGACACAGACACACACACTGAGAATGACTGACTTTATTGAGAGGCAGCAAGCCTTATATACCCTGAGGTGGGGCTTTGCAGGAGGGTTAAAAGTTCAGGTTCTCAGGAGACATCCAGCCACATGATGCACATCTGATGGCATGCAGGGGGGCCAGACCCTACAAGTGAGTAACTTAAAGCCAGAATTTACATTCTTTGGATAAATTATAAATGTGGAAGCCATGGAGGAAACTGTAAAAAAATTACAACTTATGAACATAAATACTGAAAATGATATGTCAAAATGTCATAAGTAAAATTAAGCAGTTTTAAGTGATTTAGTGCAAATATTCCAGAAAAAGACACATGGAAAATATGAATATCTTAGAACTTATATTTAAAGTTATATGAAAAATGCTAATATATTACTGTCCTAATGTAAGAATAAGTAAAGGTGTGGAGTTTCTTCAGTTTTCTTGTTAATCAAAATAGCTTCAAAGGAAGCAGAGTATTGTTCCAGAGATATTAACTTTAAAAACTTAAAAGCAATGAGAGCCAAATTTTATTATTTAATTAAGATGTATAATTCATAGCAATTCACGTTGTTATAATCTTCTGAAATACACAAGGCATATTAGAACACTGAGCATCATTCATGTTCTCTCTTGATAATCTCCCTTTCATAAACCTATTATGAAGAAAAGAATTTAAATATCATAACCTTGTAATAAATGTCCATACTCTGTTCCAGAGAGAAAGACAGCCTTATGTCTACTCCGGTAAGCCATTCGACAAGCTTGGGCTGGCAGCCAAGTGCCATGCTCCTGTCTGCACAGCAATGAAAATTTCATCAGGTTGGACCATTCTTTCTTTGCTCACGCACTTCAGTTGCAGCTGCACTGAATGGGTGAAGAAAGTGAACGCTAATATTTTAGTATTCTAAAGTTTCCCTGTCTGGTTTCTTTTTTTTAACTGGCAATTACTTTCTCAGGTTAAGCGGCTCAACTTTTATACATTATTACTCCTCCAAATGTTGCCATACATATCTATCAAAATTTAAAGTATGACCCACACATTTAGGATTACAGTAGATTTTTTTATGCCAATTTAAATCCTAATGAGTTATCTTTACCATCTCTGTATAAAGACAAACCAAACATTTTCACTTTGTATGATATTTCTGTATTTAACCTGTATGGACAGGACTTTCAAAATTGAACTTCTGTTGTAGGGAATTAAGACGAACAACTGAAAAACAGGACCTTATTAAACTAAAAAGCAAAGAAAATAACCAATAGAGTGATATTGAAGCCCATAGAGTGGGAGAAAATCTTTACTAGCTATACATCTGACAGAAGATAAATACCCAGAATATAAAAGGAACTAAAAAATCAGAGAATCAAGAAAACAGATGACCCAAATGAAAATGAGCTATTGATCTGGAGAGTTCTCCAGAAATAAAAAAGCCTAAGAAGTACCTTATTTATTCATTTTAAATGTATGAGATTTTGCTTACATGTATGTAAGCTCACCATATGAATATAGTAGGCCATCTCCATGAACAACAAGGCTCTTAACTGCTGAGCCATCTCTCCGGCCCTGTTGAGCAAAGTTTTCTTAGTGTTGGTGTCAGTCACAGCTATTCATAGAAACTGGACAGGGCAGGGGGAATTGTAGATGCAGTAAAGGAAGGAAAGGAGTCAGAGAGGGAAAGAGGGAGATAGAGAGATTAAAGAAGAGAGAGAGAGAAAGAGAGAGAGAGAGAGATCATTAACTCCCTTAACTGGCTCATATTATGGAGTTGAGAGACCTCCACGTCACAGTCTAAAATTTGCAAGCTGAAACTCCAAGACAAGTGAAGTATAAGATCTGGTCTGAGTCCTCAGGCCTGATAAGAAATCCAGTGTCATAAATTCCAATCAAATCACGCAGACACTCCAAATTCAAGAAAGTAAAGCTGTTGTTTTAATTTGAACTCAAAAACAAAGAATATTGATATCTGTGATCAATATACTCAAGTAGCAGGATTTTTCCTTTGCATTTTTGAGGGTCAGACTTTTTGTTCTTCTCAAGCCTTGAACTGAGTGAACAGAGGACACCCAGGTTGGGGTGGGGTAGGGGTAATATACCTCACTCAGTTGACCAGCAGTGTAACAAGTGTAACAGTGTAACCAGCACTGTTATAGGGGGATCTTGTAGCATTAACAGGTCTGTGGCTATTGAAAGAGCATGGCCTTTGGCTATTGAAAGAACATAGTAAGCAATGGCTGCTTTCCAGTTTTAGGTGCTTCTTGGGGTTTATAATTCATGAACTTGAGACTAGCCACTACTGACTCATCACTTAAGACTCATAATGCAAGAACTCCTAAGGCCTTTCAACATTGCTTTAATGAATTTTTGGCCAGTTATACTTTGTTTATTTCAGAAAATTTGAACCTTTCCTGAAATAAAATATGCCTTTGTGTCTTCTTGTTTTCATTTTCCTTTTAATTTGTTAAAGAACTATGGCCCAGAAATTTTAGAGGGTGGCCTTAATGCAACACATACACACACACACATACACACACACTCACACGAACACACACGCGCACACACACACACACACACACACATCTAAACCATATCTACAGACTAGGTTAAAAGCTATAGGAGTTTTCCAGAAACTGCAATTATTTAAATCTTTGAAAATATTCTTTAGTTAGAATATCAAGATTCCTTTTGTTCCTCCACTTCCATTATGAGACTTTTGGCTTTAGGCTCATGATATCAGAATTCATCCTAAGAACATCTCAAAACAGTGTGCAGGCAATTAACTTTTCTGTATAGAAAATTTAGTTTGTGGTTAAAGAGATACATATTGCTCATTAACTGTAACAATGAACCTAGAATGTTACAAAGATTTGAGGATGTAGGCTATTACTCAGGAATCAAAAAGTTATCAATTGCTAGTGACTTAAATTTTTAAGTATGTGTGACTTTATCTTTTAAGATAAAAGTTTGATGACCCATGTTTGCCTCTTCAATTTGAAAGGATAGACTACTTTATTTGGTCCATAATGATATTCATGATACAAATCTGATTAAGACTTAATTGGAGCTCTAAATTATTTAGAGGATCTCTTTGTTCATCCATTGTTACTGTATATCTCACATTATATACATGGGTTTGAATCAGGGGGTCATGTGCATTTACTTGGAAAACACAGATAGTTTTAACATTGATAGTAAACTTCTTGGCATTCCTTGCATGGCCTAAGCTTGACTCATTCAGTTCACTGGTTCACTCTGACATTCCTGTCTATGGCCTTTCTCATCAAATGCTTATGCATGATTTAAAACTGCACAGCAGTTGTTCTCTCCCACAGGAAGCCTCTCCTTGTCCTGTCTTCCATCAAGGTATATTAGGTGATGTCCTTCCTGTGCTCATGCTCCTACCTGGGCACTCAGGATTCTCTTGCCTCTTAGAGCAGTATTGTGTGAAATAATGACTGCCCTACATGATTAATACTGGATGAAAAGATAGATGTATTTGATGTAGAAATCCCATCTGTAAAGAAAAAGACTCCAGTGAAAAAAGTGAATGTATTTTCCAGTGATATTTTTTAAAGATGACACAGTTCTGGGCATGAAGTTACCAAACTCTTAACAGTAGTCAGAGAAACTATATTCTCTCCTTTCATTTAAGAGATACAAGAATGAGGAAGGAATCAAGAAGGCATGATCGAAGAAAGTGAAAAGAAGTGGTATTTGCCTGGTCTCTGGAAGCTGAAAAGAGAGCTTATGAGTAAATGAGAGACTCATGTTCCCCTAATTGGAACTTTGTTTTAAGCATGTGATCCTGATCACTGGGACTAGAGTCGGGGGAATAGAGCCACCTAATGACTGAGCCATGTGGAAGAGGAGGAAAGATGGTGTTGATATCCATTTCTTCAGCAATACAGAAAGTGGATCTTCTTGGCTTCCACAGGTCTTACCATTGGGTCCACAGAGAGCAAAGACGATTGCAGGTCTCTTGGCAGATTGGGGCATAAGAAGTTTGCATCAGAGGAGGGTGGCTTGAGATTGCCTATGGAAAGAGCAGGAAGAGGCTATTGTTTCCTAAAGATTCACTTATGCCATTGGGTTTGGGGATCTCTGTACAGCAGGGCCAAGGTGGCTTTAAGCAGGTACAGTGAATCATCAGCTATAGGTGGGAGCAGCAGCATAGTGACTTTATGAGGGAAAGTCACACTGTAGTTTTCTCTTCTGCCTTTCAGCAGAAGAACAAGCACAAAGAAGACAGAGTTAACTGTAGGGAATGCAGAGGAGAGGAGGTTACCCTCATCTGCTTTAGGACTAAGAAAAGCTGAGGCAAAGGGAAGATCCTTAATATTCAATATGATTACATTTCTGGTTTTTCTGTTCCTTTGTTTTGTTTTGATTTAATTGTTGAGAAAGTCTCCTGTAGTTCCTCATGACTTGAAACTCTCCATGTAGATCAGGCTGGCCTTGAACTTACAATGTTCCTCTTGCATCTCTCTCTCCCAACTGGTAAGATTACAGGTGTATGCAACAATGCCTGACCAACATGATAACTTTTAATTGTGTTTAGATAATGTACTTTTTGCTTACTTAATTAGTGTAGCTCACACATACTGTTAGTATTAAAGCCTCATGGAGAGAATTCTTTTAAAGAATAAAATAAGGAAAAATAAAGAAGATTATCTATTCCAGGCTATTACTATACAGATAGACTATTTAGCCACTTTTCACCCTAAAAAAATAACAGTAGGTGAACAGTTTTTAAGGAGAAACAAGTTTTGAGCATTGCTGTGCCTCCCTAAAACAGAGAATTCTGCATCGCCACATCCCAAAAGTCAAAGCAGTAAGAAAATTTTATAATATGCTATAGGACAGTTTTAGGTAAACGTTACATGCTTGGATAAAGTGATGCCATCTAGGGGTGCAGGAATGAGTTCATTTTCTCTGAAAAACAATTAAAAGGTATGAGAGAAGTGTTACTAGGAATCGTGAGATGTCTCAGTAGAGCTAACATTTGATGCCTGGGAAATCAGGATCCCTTCTTGGGATTCTTAGTCTCAATAAGAGAATCGAAAAACAGACATAAGCAGAAGTTTGAAGACATTTTATTAGAGTTTGAAAGGAGTGCTGGGTGTGGTGGCACACACCTTTAGTCCCAGCATTCAGGACACAGGGGCAGAAGAATCCCAGCCTGGTCTGTATAGAGGGTTCCAGGACAGCCAGGATTACACAGTGAGGTCTTATCTCAAGAAAGCAAAATGAATTATGAAAAAGAAACACATCTTTTAAAAGAAGGAAATCTCAGGGCAAGCAAGCTGTAAATCTTGCAGCTGCCTGAAAGGGAGGAGAAAGAAGCAGCCATGTTATATAAGAGCCATGTTGCCTGAGATAAGGCAGAGTGGAGGTCAGTCACCTGACAGCAGGCAGCCACACTGCAAGGAGGGGAGCTTTGGAAAGCCTGGAGTGTGAGTTAGTGAGATAAAAGGCATACTCAAACTTTAATCAGCATCGGAAAGAAAAAAAAACAGAAGGGAAGAAAAAGAAATACCTGTGCCTTTCTGAATCAGGCTTCAGATAAGCTGACAGACCAAGCCGAACCTAACGGCAGCACCTGGGACAGCGCCAGTAGCGGACGTTCTGGGAGAGAACAGCACCTTAAGAGGAACCCACCTTACCAAGGGCCCACCAGCCATTTTCCTGACCAGTCCCATCGGAATGAATAACCTCTAAGGGAGGAGATGAGGGCATGCCTCACCTAGAGATAGATTCTGTTCTTCACAACAGAACTTTTGATTTCAGAAACCTGTACTTTTCACTATAGTAGGGATAGAAATTGATGGGAAAATTAAAATGATAACTTAAAATGTAACTCCAATATGACTTTAAATTCCTAATTTATGGTAATTATAGACAACAAACTAAATGTGTTTCTTGGCGGTTGATCTATCTACCCAGATCCCAGGAGTGAGAGTGGGTGTGAACTGGCAAACTGCCCAGAAGAGCAGGGGAGGCTGGTATTTAATAAGGACAACGGGAAAGAGCTGAAATCACTGCTGAGAAATTTATCTCCAAGATTCCTAAGCTGTAGTTTGCTATCAATAGGGCTTGATATCCCACAGAACTATATGGAAATTAGGAGATGTGCACTAGTTCATAGCATATATACGTTTAAACAAACTTTTTGGAAAACAACACAGCATGCTTTCCTACTTTGTATTGAAGAGATACTCTCTTCATTTCTGAATAAATAGTTCTTTGAATGCCTTAAAAAATGAAATATTCTTTCCAAAGAATAGGTTCCAGGTTCCAGAACTCAGGGCAGTACAAGGCATGGCAGCCCAGAGGAGATCCCAGAAAAGAACTGGCTTCTACATGGAGGAAAATGTGCTTTGGAAGCATGTTAAAGCAAAATTTCTCCTCCAAACCACACTTAACCCTAAAATGTTAAGGAACAAATTTATAGATTTTCCTTCTTAAACATTGCTTTTGTCATTACTCAGAAAATTTTCTGTCATTATTTTTTTTCTAATTCCTGGCTTCAAATTCCTGGGGGAAGGAAACTGAGTGATTTAGTTTCCATGAATCTGAGATGGCCATCCTGGAAAAAGGCTTCCTAGAACATATGTTTCTCTTATTTTTTTTTAAATTATCTATTTTATTTTTATTTTATGTGTATGAGTACTGCCTGCATACGTAGACATGCATCTGTGTGATACAGTGCCCGAAGAGGTCGGAAGAGGGTGTCCGATTCCCCTGGAACTGGAGTTAGGGAAAGTTGTTAGCCACCAGGCGGGTGCTGGGAATCAAATGCAGGTCCTCTGCAAGAGCAGCTAGTACTCTTAAAGGCTGAGCCTTCTCTCAGCCCCAGAACATATATATCTCTTACAATTACTCTTGGGAATGAAATTGCTGCACAGAGAAGATCTTGTACGTCAAGTAACAATGGAATAGAAGCCAAAGCAGAGTATATTATTGAAATAATTTTATCTCAAGTGAAAGCATATGATAATTTCCAGTAAATATTTGTTGAAATATGCTAGAATTCTTTTGTGAAATTATTTACCCCGTGAAGAAAGACATATAAAGACACGGGAAACCTAATTGAAACATTTGCATTTTTGTTCATGCTTTTCTTGTGATTCTTCTATATACTTGATGAATAGAATTATTTAGACAGAATCAGTTTGGAATAGTTAAATAAGACAGTGCATACAGAGTATTTAGAAAATATTTCTTACAGAAAAATAATAAAATTAAGTTCAGTAGTATTGATACTGTAGCAACATACTACCCTTAAAATAAATACTAATAGTAGCAGTAGGATTGGTGATAGTGAATTTGGGGTCAAATTATTAGTTATAGATTAACAAACTCAGTCTTCATTCAGAAAAACAAGGTATATAAAAAATACCAAATATCTACAAGGCACTGGATTGCATTACATACTTATATTGAAAGACAAAATACAAAGACAAATGATGTTGGCAGATGACCTGACAACCATTACATTTTCTGTCTGCTTGGCTCATTTTTCTCAGTAGAAATTTTTAAAAAGCTTACTCAGGATATCACTCAATTATAGAGTGCTTGCCTAGCCTCTGTGAGGCCCCAAAGCCCTGAGTTCAATTCCCATTAATAGAAAAAATAAATTAATTAATTAAAAAGATTCATTTGCCCAGTTTCTTAGCTACTATAAATGACCATGCAACCTATGTTGGACTCTAACATATAGTACAAAATACTACAGAATGACTTTGAATATCTTTGTGTTTACTTTTTTTTTTAGCAACATTGAGATTTATATTTCTGTATCAGCTATCTTATAAAGAGAAAATCCTAAAAATTAAATTTGCAACACCAAGCAAGCAAGGAGCCTAGAATCTTGATGAAATTTGTCAACCATCTGAGCTGATACTAGTCAATTCCAAGCGCTAGTCTTCTGGTTATCTTAGAGACAATAATTCACTATTTTGAAGGCAATTTTAAGTGTTATTTATTACTCGCAACCAAAAGCACCCAAAACACAAAAAGACCCAGTTGTAGTTTTCCTATTGCTTATAGAATATCATGAGAATTTACAATTTACTAAATTTTCTTTTTTTTTTCTTTATATAGAAGCTAATAATTTACAGAAAATGTTTCGGAACTAGTAAGAAACTATCATCAATTATATTAATAATTCCAAAAATTAACCTTGGAAATTGACACAACTTCAGGAACAGCTGTTCCCTTTTGTTTTGTGTCTAAGACCTGACCCTGGAGCATTTCTTTAATTGAAACATTTTTTCATGACAATAAATCATGGAGAAATTTTTAAAACAGTTTTGGAATACACATAATTTTACCATTTATTAAAGATGACAGCATATTTGCATACTAGTCGGATGGACATACTTAGTTTTACAAAAAGAATTAAATCTTGGATGAACAGTTAATACTTCAGGACACAGAGCATCTTCAGCATTTTCCAGAGATGGTCGATGTTTGATTTTATACTCATCAGTGCTGAGAACCCTGCTTCACATGAACCGTTTCAGAAATTATGTCCTAATACCAACTTGAGTTCATCAACCATTTTTGGAAAATTCAAGCCAACAATTCAAAGAACAATTCTTAAAATCATCCATTCTAAATCCAATCCAAGCATATATTCATCTGGTATTTATATACTAAGTCAGGACAGCAGGAAATTTTGTTTTTGATTTCTGTAGTTAAACCATCATGTTTCCATATGGGCAGAAAACTTTGTGTGTCCAGTAAAACAGTGCAATTCAGGGGCTACAAAGATGGCTCAGTAATTAAGAGCACTGACTCCTCTTCCAGAATACCCAGCTTTGATTCCAAGCACCCATATTACAGCTCACAACTGTCCATAACTCCAATTCCAGGGTATCTGATGCCCTGTTCTGGCAGGCATTGCATGACACAGATGCACCTGCCTACCTGCAGGCACTACACTCATACACATAAAATTAAAAAAAAAAAACTATTATTAAAAAATCGCATTCAAAGCATGCAACAGTCTCTAATCTGGGCTGAAATGTTTGTGGGCCTTGCATTGTGTGACATATAAAGATCAAGGTGCACATGTTGCATGCACAAAAGCAAGGTTGTTTGCTGCCAGGAACACTTCAGGTTTATTATGTATTTGGTTTAGAATTCATTTTTAGTAATTGTGAGTTTAGAAACATTTCACTTGTTGGCAAATGCTTCACAATGCCCACAACCAGTTGCATGAGCCATCGTGGGATGGTAGCTCATAGTTTGAGAAGCTGTGGAACAGATGATCCCAAGCTTGGGGTCATCTGCCTCCTAACCAGATTCATTTCATGAAATTCTAGCGAAATACTACTGAATGGCAATGTAAGCTTCTCCATGCACCAGATGCAGCAAGTCGCCAACTCAGTACATGTGCTGTTAATCTTGTTTTTCTTGTTAAGTTGGTGTCTTCCTTGGTGCTAGATCAACTTATGGTATAATCTATGATTAGTAATCAAACTTTCATCCACAAGTCTTGACAACCATTGTGGAATCTTTCCTAAATCTTATCTATAAATTCTGAAGGGTAGAGGAAGAAAAAGGAAGAGAAAATTAAAAGGCAATACAGAATGCTTTCAAGTATTTCTCCTTTATGTTAAAAGTCATCTTGACTGCAAAAGCTCTTTAATGTGTTTATTATGTCTGTCAAATAATATCTATGCCATACATTCCACTTTCAAACAGAGATCTGTATTTTGGAATGGAATTAGAAGGCTTTAGGCAGAGTTATCTAGAAACATCTACAGTCGTGTGAAAGACGTCAGAATGCTTATTTTCTCTTATAGACCAGCAGAAATGTTGATGACATAAACTGTCATGTAAGTAAGTGCTATGTTGATTTAGGCATAGAAAATCAAGATGATCTGTCTATTAACTATGACCCATACACAGTTATCATGTTGAAGGATTTTGGAATGTGGAAAGCTTGGAGGTCAAGGAGTAATTCAGCATGTTACATGTGCTCATCGCACTCTGGGAATCTCCAGCTACTGTGGAAACTAGGATTTGAGGGCTTTGTTTTTAGAACATGAGTATTTGTAACTACAGGCAAAATCATATAGCTGCATGGTCCAGATAGGAGGTCCTTCCACAGTGACATGCAGACTTCAAACCTAACTTTCAAGGCTCCTGGTTAGACTTCTGAATTATGTTGATATATCTTCCACTTCCTGTGGGTAGAACCCTTATTTTATTTGTCTATAATGCCTTATTTTTAGCATACTGGGTAGCCCATACAGTAAGAAATAAATAGGTAATTTTAGAAGAGATAAAAAATGTTCCAAAGCTTTTAATCAAGTGTGTGGTGAATTAATACAGCAACATTCAGGACTTAGGTCAAGCAGTAACTATACTGAATCCCTGGATATTTTGTTATGGCAGATAGCAGAGGGTCTTGAGAGTACTTCACAGCTGCCAAACTAATATTGCTACTTTTAATAATGATTTTTGTATACTTGCTAAGCATATATATACATATATATGTATATGTAAGACTTTTATTTTGTCATTTAGAGTGTTTTGAATATCAAGAGTCATATGAATTCTTAACTTTTAAAACAATCCATTGATCTTCCACCACCTCTAGAATTTGCTTTTCTCAGTGTGTAGTCAGATTCTCATCATAACACGTTTTCAGATAAAGGATAGACCCTAGAAAGAAATTAAAATACCCTTTGGTATTCAGAAATAATTGATTGTTTTTTATTATTCTCTAAGACAGGAGAGCAGAGAGCTTGACCCCAACCGATCTTAAGTTGCCCTAAACACTTTAAGGTTGCTCTTTAAATGCCCTAAGAACACGTTTATGACATTCGAGGTCTTGATAGTCAACCTTTGGCATACTCTGAATGATGTAATTGAAGAGAACATAACCAGGTGTACAAAGTTAAAGAAATGACAAGGGGCAGAGAAGATCTCATTTCGGATCAACAACACCATGAGACTTTTTGATCCTTCGAACTGGAATGAAAGGAAGAGAAAGAAATGGTGCTACCATAGACACAGCTGCACTTACAGGGGTGGCCTCACTGATTTTGGCTGTGCTTGCAGAAGACAGGCATGACAGAACCACAGAGTCAGTCTCCTGATTTCTCCTTCACATACTCATTCCCCTCTGCTCTTTCAACCAGCAAGTCAATGGGAAAAGAAGCCCTTAGAGGCCAGACTCAGAATGTTCTCAGAAAGATAGAAAAGTACAGAGAACTCATAGGGAAAGAGACAGAGAAAACTACTCCTTAATCTTTGACTTTCCTTTATATTAACTGGGCTTGTATCTGTGTCTGTATTAAACAGTGAAGGTTCAGTGAAGCAATGGATGCAGAACACTGCTGAGTCCGCAGCCTCCCCTAATGTTAATAATCATTGTGTTAAAGTTCACCTTTGAGTTTCCTGAGGCTCTGATCAAAGGGATCTTCACTTGTGAAAGTGGTTCTTTTCTAATCAGTGTCTTATTTTAAAACAGATTAAACAGAATTCAAGAACATGCCATCTATTTCTGGGATACCCCTAGCTTTGTACTGTTACAAACACTCCTGACATGAAACTTGGATTAAAAGAGAGCCAGCTGCCAATCTCATCTTCACTTCTTTGCCACAAGTTTTTCAACTATAATAATAATAATAATAATGTCTATCTTAGAAGAAAAAAGCCAGGTCTCTGTAAAACAGCATTGACACTCAGAAGTTAATCATATTATGCTTTAATTCTACCATAGAAACTAAATATGGCACCATATTTTATAGAACATATGTAGATATATCATAGAACTTTAATTTTGTCATTTATAGTGTTTCTAATATTAGGAAGAATTATAATGCATGAATACTTAACTTTAAAAGTATCCACAGTTCTTCTTCCATTAATATTTCAATGTGTGCTCGAGACAGAAGGGCTACTATTCTAGTACCAGATTCTGTAACTGCTGTTCAGATGTAATCTACCCAGAGTTAGGAAATATAGTGAGTCTCAATAGCCTCGAAGAACATATTTTATGTTCTTCATTACAAAATAGCAAAGTTGATAATAGCTTGACTCCAGATGGTCTCAGCAAAATGCCTTCTTGTTCAGCCTGGTTTTATTTTCTTTGGCCACTCAGCGATATGAAGTCATTTTGGACAATTACACAATTTTCCTTGCTCTGCTTGGTCAAGAGACACTAGAGGGAAAATGTTTTGGAGAAAATAGAATCACTCTACCTTTGCTTAGAGGAAGCCAGCAAATGTCACTGGATGAGAAATGGTCCCAATGTAGAAGGATGCACCAGTGATGAGCGTGTTTACCATTCTTGATGACTGCATCAGGACCACACAACCATCAGCATTCAGTGAAACACTGGAGCCTACAGAAAACCATTCCATTTGTAAAAGGTCAAGCATCTGTAGCCTGAAGCTTTTGAAATGGAGCAGAGAAAACAATTTCAAAGCTATTTACTACCCTGTTCTCTGACAGCTTTTGTCCTGGCTTCCAGTAAGAGAGATTTGCTTTTATAGTCACAATCCTTTAAGTAAATATGATGCTTGTGGCTACAAATGCATTTGATTGCTTTCTTTGAGTCATAAGGCTTTTATCTTGTTTCTAGAATCGTAAAGCCCACTAGGCATTGTATTTTCCAGAAGTATCGACTGATGTCCATCTTATACATTTAGGTAATCAGATAAGGTATACATGATGATAAAGTGACTTTGGTAATGCAGGAAAGAATTTATAATACATGAAGGCTTTCATACAGTGGAAGCAATATGCCTTTGGGAGACTAGAAAACTGTTAGTATTATTGTTTGTGATATCTTGCATTTCAAAAATGCATCCTCATTATTATGTATATTAATTGGAATATATTTGGAGAATCTTCAGCAGTGTTTAAGCAAATGAAATATATATATACAAATTATTAAACTCACTTCTACAACTTTGGAAGACTGTGACAAATAGGAACAGTAAGTACAAAACACATAGAATTTTATCCCAAATCATTTTTCCCCATAAGAAACTGGTGGGCTGAATGCATTTTATTCAGTGGTGTATTTTTATTAAAATAAAGGCATAGAGAAAATTAATGTTTTAGGAAAGTTATATTTCTTCAGTTTTAAAACTAGTTATCTGTAAAATTAACATCTAACATATTTACCTTATGGTGTTTGAGGAGTTCAAACAATTCACAGAACTGTCAATGAACTTCATTTCCACTCTCATTTCATCATAAATGTGAGTGACCACGTGACCGCTTAGGTCACATAGTAAGGAGGCAAAAGAATTCATCTCAGATGCTGTAAAGCACAAAGAGAAGGAAACAGAGTGAAGTGTTTTCAGGGTTGGGAACACGGCTTAGTCGATAGCCTGTTTGTCAGTATCCGTAGAGGTCCAGGCTTGATCCTCAGCACCACACAAGTATGTGTGATGGCACACACCTCTGATACTGAATGAGGAGACCATACGGAATAATTTAGTAACCTGGACCTCTAGTTGTTTTGCACACACCACTCTTTAAAAGTGTACTAGGCAGCCTGAAACACACCCTACCAGTACCAATGGAGTAAGCTTCTCCTCCCTTTAAAAATTATCAAACTAGGGCAGTTTCTATTCAGATGTATCTTAAGAACCTCCTGGTCCCAGGGTATGAGGACTAGTCCATCTTAAACTAGTGTGGGGTTCATGACCAGTGAGATAAAACTGGATATACTAGCTTATATATGTACATATGATCAAAATTAAGTGCATTATAGGGAGATAGACGTATGTTTGAAAAATGATCATATGACCTAATCTATCAATCAAAACAGAGTTAAGTGCCTAGTAACCAAATTTCTCCTTCTGCTGAACCCCATAAAAGAATCCCCTCCCCACCAAAAAAAAAAGGCTACAGGTCCTTGGGTGCTTTCTCTTGTGGCCTGATGCACTTATAGTGTATTTTCTGACCTACATTAGAATTTTGCTTTAAATAAAGTTTTCTTCTACTTTGCAATCTATGTGCAGTTTTATTTCAATTGTTTGCATGAGATCCCAAGACCTAGGAAACACCCAGCCCAGACCCCAACCAGTGAGAGGTAAAAAACGGTTCCAAGTTCAAGATCATTCTTAACAATATAAAGAGTTTGAGGCTTGCCTAGACTGCCTGAGACTTACTCTCTATCTCAAAATAAGTTGCGTTTTCAGACTTCTACTCTAGGCCTATTTATACTGCTGTAAATATGAAGTAGAGCTTTCTGGGGTCCATTTAGCTCACATGAGACCTTCTCAGCCAGAAAATATGAAAGTATGGTATATTATCACATTTTAAGATTGGTTCAACAAATATTTCTGAGCTTGTTAATTAATAAGTTGTATTAAGATACAGAATAGAGCCTGGCAAGATGGCACACACCTTTAATCCCTGTGCTCAGGAGGCAGAGGCTGGAGGATCTCTGTGAGATGGAGGCCGGCCTGGTCTACATAGTGAATTCCAGCCTATCTGAGGCTACAGGGAAACCCTGACTCAAAGAAAAAAATAAGAGTTGGGACCATGCCAGACAAGATTCTCTCTTTCCTGTTTTTAAGACTTCCAAGTAATGATGTATGTTATTAATACCACTGTGAGAATAGTTAAGAGTGTTCTTGTAACATATAAAAATAGACCTGAAAGTTCTCACCAAGGAAATTATGATAAACTGGAATTTAACAGAAACTAGAGGTTACTAGACAAAATGAGAAAGTGAGTAATTGATACAGAACTGAAGAACTGATTGAGGAGGAAAGTATTCCATGTAAGGGAACAAGTTGTTACAAACCACACAGAGACAGATTGAAATAAGAATACCCCCAGGAAGGTTGGATAGATGGTTTGGTGTTTAAGAGCACTGGCTACTCTTGCAGAGGACCTGGTTTGGATTCCTATCACCCACAGGCAGCTAACAACCATTGGTAACTCCAGTTCCAGAGGATTTGACACCTTCTTCTAACCTCCACAGACATTGTACTACACGGGTGTATTTACACACATGCAGACAATGCATTCATACGCATAAAATAAAAATAATAAATGAAATATTATAAAAAAAGAGTACTCTTGGGCAATGTCCAAGAAGCTGTTTGTTTGAAATACAGCATTTATGGTAGAGGAAAGTCAAGAATTTAAAAATAGATCTGCCTATACTAAGACTTGCTGGCTTGGGGGCTGGAGAAATGGCTCAGTGGTTAAGAGAATTGGCTGTCCCTGTAGAGGGCCAAGATTTGGTTTTCCAGACCCACATAGTGTCTAACAACCATCCACAACTTCAGTTCCAGGAGTTCTGACTTCCTCTTCTGACCTCTGTGAATATTGCATGACATGGTACACTTACGTACATGCAGGCAATACACTCATATACATAAAATACAATAAAAACAAATAAACATATTTAAAAATACTTGCTGGCTTAGTACCGAAGGGTCATATTGATAAATAAGATGCAAGAATGCAGTACCAATCAGTAACAAGCTTACCAATAATACTAAAAGTGTAATCTCAAAGCCTATGAAAAATAAACAGGAGTTTGAGCCTATTAATACAACTGCACTGGTATGTCTTACTACTTTAACTGGTATTTTTTAGTCCACAGTTAAAGGAGAGCTAAGGTGATGATGCTTGGGTTTGTGACTTTGGAAGTAACACTTGCCAGTGACACAATTATTTCATAGTTTGTAGAACATTTCCCCTAGAGCCCTGCCTCACATAGTCAGAGTCCATAATTTATAAAACATAAGAACTCAGCATATCCTACTAAAGTCTTTCTGTTGAATATGCTCTCCCACTAGAAAATATTAATTAATAGCAAGTCTGCTGTTAACAGATTTACAAGGCAATCTAACCACGTCATCTTTCTATTTTTAGAACATTACTTGGTGAAGGATGAAAATAAGTTTCCAGTATGTAGCTAATTCTTTCCCTCACATCTTATGCTACAAATTTTTAATTTTAGTAAGAAATCTATCATCATGTTCAAAAGACTTGAGCTGTGATATGGAGACCACGGAAAAGTGTAAATAATAGATCAAAGCTAATGAACATGAAAAGCTTTAAGAATGTTGAGCACAGGGCAAAGTAAGCAAAAATACCACTCTCCAAAAGAAAATAACACAAGAGATGTGCAGGGCTTCAGATCTATGCAAGTTAGTGACTAATTCGGCAAAGAAATGAAAGTAAGAAACTTGAGAATCACCTGTATCTGAACAGTGGAGTTGGAGACACTATCAGCTGGAATGAGGAAGTATTAGAAATTCGAAGACTGGTAAAATAAGGTCAGTCTGAGGAGCATGGAATGTGAAGTGGACAGCAATGAGAAAGGAAACGTTCCTGCAGGTACTTGGATACATTGGTTTAGCAATAACAGAAAACCTGGGCCCTGGACTGGACGGTGGGGGCATTGGACAAGATATGTTTACTAAGGCCACAGAAATGGATGTGTTGCTAAACTTGTTTTGGGGAGACACCAGCTGCGTCCAGCCCAGCCCTCCTTTCTAGGTTCCTAATGACAAAGTGAGACGTAATTTTGCCAAACTACAGTTTCGGAAACCAGAGTTTGTTTGGGCTTACTTACAGAGCAATGGGCGAGGCCCTTGAAGCCATAAAGCAAATTCTCCATTTCTGTAGGGACCCTGTGGGCTGCTGCCAGCTGCCCTAGACAGTGAAGGCAACTATTCTCTCCCAGCTTCCTCCCACTCATACCCTTAGTCCCTCCCCCACATAAAACTCAGACAACTGGTTGGTTGGGAGGGGTAGATGACTCTCCTGACTCCTCCTTTTCTTGCAGGTCAACAAGTTTATAATCCTTAGCAAGCAGCTCCCCCACGCCCCAGGCTTGGGACCAATGCTTTGTCCATAGCTTGCTAGTCCAGTTTTCCAGACAGAGGACAAATTCATGCAGCAGAATGATTTTGCCCAAATATGTGATTAAGTAATTGTTCAAGAAGAAAGGCTAGCAAATATTGAAGAGGTAGTGAGCCAAAGAATCTCATTGTAGAGTCAGGCAGCCAGCAGGCTCACCTTTAGGTAAATAAAAAGCGTATTTATATCAAATGCTTTGCTCAGTATTTAAGCCAGTGAAATCTACACTTAATTGTGGTGATAATACATAGTAATAAAATCCAAATATCGAGACAGGGGCAGAGTCACTAAATCACACTTACGAAGGATAGTTATCGACCCAGAACAAGACAGGGCAATTGAGAGAGAAGTGAGTCCACCAGAGGGTTATGATTGTATACAATGCTTGTGTGTGAAAGCTGGGGGTGGAACCAGAGCAGAGCAAACTTTTAAGTCTGAGGAATAGTTTGTCCTTTACTAGGCCGTGTTCAACTTGGAGACTCGTTTCCCTTTTTGAATTCCAGAAAGCCAGTGGAGGGAGATCACAAAAGAACTTAAACTATTTTTAAGGGAATTTCAGCAATGGTTTTCTGATGACTCTTCATCAGTTCATTATTGATTATGCACAAGGTACAAGTTCTTGAAGATCACTGTCAGGTATGACTTTATGGCAGTCTTTCTTTTAATGTTGTTTTAAATATTCTGCGTCTTTTGAGTATGTGTGTCCCTAGGAGGCAAAAGAACCTATTTACTTTGGCTAAGTCAGAAGATTGGAAGGAAAATTTGTTGGCCACAATATTATATAATGCAATCTTAATACTGGAAAAAATTTTATTGACATGCTGTTAAATTCTCCATATGTCTCTCTTCCATTCTCATGAAAAATGCAAAGGGACTGGTGTGCATTGATACATTGACCATTGACGTGTTCAGAGAGCTCTTCTGGATTAAAATATAAAGATAGCAGCCAGAGAGAAAACCCTTTCAACTTGAGACATCAATAATGCTTAGTGGTAATAAACACGAGATAATAATCTTTTAATTTTCTAAGAGATTATAGTGGTAGTTGGTTCATTGTCCTTAGACATTGGTTCTAAAAGAGGAGACATATTTATACTCATTTACTTCTTGATGAATCAGTGGCACTCAGTTGAGAGACTCTTAACTGAATTTGGCAATCAATATTTAAGCAAGGCAGAGCGGAAAGATACTTGAATGAGAAACATATTACTACTTCTCTTTTGTAGTATGTTTAATCAAACAAGCTGCTTAACTCGATGTAGGACTTTCAAGAATCACTTATAAGTAGAAAGAAATTGTACCTTCTGATTGAGTCAGGCAGTTCAAGGATTTAAGGGTCATCTAATCATTAAAAATTGCTTAGAACTGAGGTACAGATTATCCATGAAAACTCTACAATTCTGTGAATTCACTAAGACCTTGGGAAACCCCTAAAATGGTTAAAATTTAATGATTACCAGAACAACATTTATATTTGCTACAATTATCCTGATGTTCCACACTGGTCTCCACAGAACATATCCCTAAAGTGCCATCAGGTTGATGATCCTATAAATCTAGAAAATGCCTTTCAGTGAGATAATAGTCATTTGTTTCTAAATTAAAATTGTATCAAAATACTTGGTGCTGATATCCATAAAGTTATTATCTATTCTAAGTAAATCACCGAACAAAGGGAAAATCATTCTCAGATTTGATATTTCAAACACAGGCAGGCACTTACAGAATGTAAAGAGCAGGAAAACAGTCTTGTTTTTTTTTCACATTGGAAAATAAATTAAGATATAGCGCTTTCTTATCTTAATGTAGATTATAAATACAGTTGGAAATTCAGTTCGCGTAATGAGAAAACATAACTCATTCATTGCTTTGAAATTACTGGATAAAAATTGTGGGTAGGTGTTCATGAATAGAGAATATATAAAATTCTTTAATATGTATGATATATAGATGAGCTAATAAAGGGCATGTAAGAAGAAAATGTTCAGGATGCTTGGACCAGAGACTCCTTCTACTGCATCTGACTTACTGAAAGAATGTGAGTCAACAGAAAGATTCCTCCACAAACTTCAGGCAAATGCTTATATAGCATTTATATATTATATAGGTTTATATAACCTAGAGAGGGTGAGGGAGAGGATATGAGAAATATAAGCAATGCTTAGGCAATGTGAAAAAAACAGAAGGAAATATATTAGTTCAAAAGCCTACTGAAAAAATACACATACAATATCTGAACATGAATGCATGTGTATAGCTGAAGTCTATATGACAAGAAACATAGTGCCAGACAGCAGAAACTTCCTGTTTTTGGTCAGAGTAGTCCAAAATAACACAGGCTATTACCACAGCCTTTGATTGCCTTCCAGATCTTGAAGTTAAGATAGAACATATGTTGGATACAGGACGTGGAGCCAGAACTGGCCTGGAAGGCTTTTCCCTGAAGACTAGCTCTCGTAGTTCTATGGACACTATGAAAGCTGATAAGGGAGAAAATCAATCAATGGTCCAATCCCATCTTTAAAGCCTAATAAGTACCACAATGACAAGCACAACAAACTAGAGTGGCACGTTTATCTTGGAGGTAATCAACAGCTACCTAATTGGATTAAAATCCCTGTCAATGGGAGGGAAGTCACGTGAGGCACTGTATATAGTCAAATACAAATGGCTGGAGAGGTCATAGATCCTAGAAAAAAATTCCATCTCTGTTATGCCCCTAGACAATGTCATTTATTACTATATGTGAAATATGGATCCTTATATTTACAGAGAAGAATACCATTCATGACTCATCAAAGAAGCTTCTTTTTGCAACAGACGGAGACTTTACTACAGAGTTCGCCAACCAGTCACACACAGGAAAACAGCGTCTGAGAGAAGTCCAGCCCTAAGTGACACGTCTACAGTGGAAAATCTACATCTGAGGTTCATAGAATTTAGAGGAATAAGGGGTAGAGAGAATGCCAATGCATCTCTCAACTCTCACCAGTGAAGTTCTTCAGGCAACAGTGTGATGTTCACAGAAGGCCTCAACTGACTGAGGTATAGAGAATAAGAGACTGCAGAGTGTGTGTCCCTGAATAGGAGTCCTAGATTAATGACTCCAGGACCATTGCAGAAGAAGGCATGGAAACATTGCAAGAGCCAGGATTGGTGAATGTGCATAGGAAACAGAGTCTCCCAGGCCTCTGGGAACTTGCTCATATGAACTTGCAGCAATGGTGACAGCATGCACAAGACCCATTCAGACCTAGTCAGACAAAAATCCAGCACAGAACTGGGGAAAAGGGCAGCAGGTTCCATCCTTAGGGAAGTAACTAATGGCAGCTGATTACTGCTGGGTGAGGGAGAGTTGATCTTTAACGGAATGGCTCTAGGTATGCTGACCAGACTCCAAGGGATGAACTGATACTGAGGGACACTGATACTAAATCTTGACTTGATAGACCTTAACATATATGACAGAATGCATAAAATCTGGTGCGGGGGGGACTTATGAATGGTGTGGATGGGGGAGGAAGTCTAAATATGACTAAGATGTACTGTATGAAAAATACATGAAAATTCAATAAAAATATACAAAAAGCGTTTACTTATGAGTGTGTCCTGTGAAGCATGAGAAAAGGCCTGCACAGACAAAATGGTTCCCTTACTGACCAATTTTCAAGTCTAATTGTAAGGCATATATATCAGGAAGAGCACTATGAGTACTGCCAAAAAGGTTAAGTATACTATGATGATCAAGAGAGGGAGCATGTCAGTGAGGAATAATTTATTTGATTAATTCCCAACTAGACCAAATAGAACAGATGCCACAGAGCCTGACATCTGCCTTTGTTTTGGTTACTTTTTCCTCTTGGGCTCTTCAGTCATGTGCACGCAGCCTCGGCTCTCTTGTCTTGGCTGGGAGCTCTTGACCAATTTTTATTTTCTCTTAATAGTTTGGACACAATGAGACTCACTGAATCATCTTGACTTCGTATTTACTCCTGAGTCCTTTTCCATCATAAAACTGTATAGCATGCCTTTTTTCCTCTATCTCTCTTTCTAATTAACTAGACTAGAAAGTACTTTTAATGGTTATTTATAGTATGGAGTTAGAAGTATGTATCTTCTTTTGGTAGAATCATTTCTTCTGAAAATAAACAAAATAGTTGAGTTATTGGCTCATATCTGGGAGGCTGAGACAGAAAAGATCTCAGGAACTCCAGGCAGCCTTGACTATAGACTAAGATGGTAGTTAGCCTGGACTATAGATTTCTGTATGTGACTGACCGAACTAAGTGCTTAGGAGATCACAAACCCCACTCTGAATTTGGTCAGTCTGTATATGTTTTTCTATAGAATGCTGCTTGTAGAAACAGTCTCATAGCTCTTTGCAAATTGTACAAACTACATTATTCTCAAGTTAACCCTTTTATGACCTATGTTTTGCTATGCATTTTAAATGTCTTTCAACACAATGTTAAAATATCTCAAAATATTTCTCAGATAGGACAGCTTCTTCTGACTTCTGAGACCTGTGTGTTATTTTTCTAAGAGATAACTATCATATATAAGAATTTCTAAAGATATGACTGTGAATTTCCTTTTTGTGGTTTAAAGACAGAGAGTAATATGTGTTGAAAGTACTATTTTAAGAACGATTTTTTAAATGGCAATGAAAGTCACACACAGACACTGTCTGTGAATTGTCCATGCCTGAGCGGCACATCTACAATACAACCTCTATACCTAAGGCTCATGCAACATAGAACAAGGGGTAAAGAGGACACTAATGGACCTCTCAACTCTCATTAATGAAGCTCCCTCATGCAACAGAGTAACACAAAGGTCACAAATGACCAAAGCATGGAGATTAGGAGTCTACAGAGCATGGGTCCATAAACCAGACTCCTATATTAAGTTTCAATCACCCAGGTCTCAGGGGCCATTGCCGAAGAGAGTTTGGAAAGAATGTAAGAACCAGTAAGGAGATGTGTGCCCATGTGAAAATAGAATCCTACAAGCTCCTGGGACTCTGCTTATACGAACCTACAGCAACGGTTTCAGCATGCTTAAGACCCATGCAAACTCAAACAGACAAAAACTCAGCATGGAACTGAGGAAATAGACAGCAGACCCAGTCTTTACTGAAGATATATTGACAACTGATTACTGTTAGGTGACGATGAGCTAATCTTAAATTGAGGAACTCTGGATAGGTTGATTGGACCTCAGTGGATGAATGTGCACTAAGTAACATCTGGGGACACAAACTTGACATAGTAGACTTTAACCCAGATGAAAGAAGTTAGGGATTCCAGTTAGGGGACTGAGATTGTGATGTTCTGTGTGAAATACACAATGATTCAATAAAACAAATTAGAAAAAGGAAAAAAAAATGGCAATGAAGCCTTCAATCCTAGGCAGAGGAGGCCAGATCTCTATGAATTCAAGGCAAGCCTGGTCTACGTAGTGAGTTCCAGGCCAACCAGGACTACATAGTGAGTTCCTGTCTCAAAACGAACAACCAACAATAACCTACTTCACACAAATCAGAAACCCTTCATATACATAAAAAAATAATAAATCTTTTTGAAGAATCACAATGAGGAGCCCACATGACTTTCATTCCAGAAGAAACAGCTTAGAGAATATGTCACTGGAGACTTGAACTGTGACATTTCTTCTTTCAAAATTAACCAAATTCTCCTCTAAGCCAAAAGGTCAAAAGGCTGAAAATGCTTCTGCCTTTAAGCTTTGTCAGTTGGTCTCGGCACTTGAAAGATGCTTTTTCAAATCACTATCAAAAACACAGCCACACTAATAAGGTCAGAAAGATTAGCTGAGAATCAGCATCTTCTGACAAAGCAGGGTTTTATTCTGGTGTAAAGTGGTGCTTACCCAGTTTAGCATTTTATGGTAGTGTGGTATGGAAAGTGAAAACACTTGTATTTACATACAAATATTTCACATAGAACACAAATCACTTTCCTTTGGTGGCTTAGACTTTATGCCAGTTCGTATTTATGATTTCATTATATATTGAGGATTTTGACAGTTAATGCTTTGTTATGTTTTAGATTTTTATTTATTCTTAGTTTGGTGTTGGACAGTTAGATCTTGGAGTTAAAGATTTCCTCACTGGTAAATGCCTCTTTTTCATCCCCTGGATGCACTGTGTTCTACTATTGCTACATTTTATAGCAAATGTAATGAAACTTCCTAATAAATGGATATGCTGTTTTACTTAGCATTGTCCATAAAACATTTAAAATATTTGTTAGTCAGGAAATTGGATGATATTTTGCAGAAAATGCATTGTGCTTATCTTAATTAAATCTTTTGTTGATGAATAAAGGGCCTGTCCAAGCTCAGGACCATTCTACTGAATTTCAGTAAACCCTAGTCAATGTTTCATGTAAGGAGTGGGGAACTGGATGGATCTATTCTAATTGTAGGGAAAAACGTAAGAATGTATTTGGTTGTAGGTCTTGCTAACGAGCTCCTAATTCTAAATTTAAACAGAGAAGAAGAAATGACAATGACTTTTTTCTAAGATTTTGTTCATGAATGTGTTATTGTATTTTCTTCTGGAGAATTTTTAAAGGAAAAATGAATGATGCTCAGTATTGTGCTATACAATGAGAGCCGCTTAACTTTCCAGCTTCTAGGCGGGATCTTCTGGACTGTTAACCTTTAATATATGTGACAGGAAGAAAAAAATGGTTGGAAGTAAGGAATACCTACATGCAAATGGAAAATATGTAACACTGGCTTAGAGCCCTTCTTGACAGGACAGAATCTTTGCAAGAGTTTATATTTGAACATGGAAACCATTTTCCATTTGTTATAGCTCTTTAACTGTTTCACTTTTAGAATAAAAGATCACCAAAAGCTTGCAAAATTAGGATCCACGAGGAAACAGAATAAATCTTCCATGAGTACTGGTACTTTTGATGCTCATGACTTAATGAATTAAAAAACAATCTACCTCGCTGGAAAAAGTCATGTTGGTTCCTTACGTAGAATTAAAATTCAGTTGTAAAATGTTAATCAGTATCAAGAAGTACCATTTTCTTAGGGCATATTTGAAAGTTATTATTTGAGGAAACTTAGAGCCTTATTAGTCACATTTTGCTGCATTAATTTTAAACCCCACCAAAATTTGAAGAGTGGTGAACTTTTACTTCTCAGCAGATTATTGTTTCAAATTTACAAAATCAAATTTGCTGCTCTGTTTCTCACTACTTACTCTTGTCTTGGATTAATCTACAAAATGCCAATAATCAATAATTCCTTTATTAATGCACAAAACCCTAAACCAAATCCACTCACTGCTGGATGTCTGGTATTAGCAAATATTCCATCTACCTGTGTGTATTTAATACAAAATTGATTGGTTATTCATTGTTTTAAGTGCTCATCAACTACACTGATATTAAAATATTTCAAACTGAGAAAAATATCACCTTTAGCTATTATTATAGTACAATATCTGAGAACTCTTGATTTATATATATAAAATGTTATATAGAGCAGAGATATTATATTTGGTGTATGTCATATTGTTTCTTTCATCTTCTTTATTATATGAAGTAATGACTTGCTTTGTCAAGTATAGTCCATGTCATTTATTTCTGTTCTTTAAATATTTTTATTTTATGTGTATGAATATATTGCCTGCATGGTTTTAAGTATGCCCATGTTGTGCAATCCCTCAGAGATCAGAAGAGAGCATTAAATGCCCTGGAAGTGGAGTTATGAATGATTCCTACCTGTCATGCAGGTGCTAGGAACCCAATCTGTGTCTTCTGCAAGAGCTGCTAGTGCTCTTATCCTCTGAGCCATTTCTCCAGCCCCATCTTTCTATGATTTTTTTCTTGAGATCTTTATTTGAAATACTCAAACTTGCAGAAACATGGAAAGATGCTGCACAATTTGTCCCCATGGCTCTCTCTTACTTTCTTTATTCTTCCTCAGTTATTTTGCGATATGATCGTATGATTAGAAATCTATTCATTCCCAAAAGCATGCATTTTGCATATTTTATATTGATGTATTGCATATATAATTTCATTTTCTAACAATCAAGAACTGTTTGCAAACATGTTTCTCATCATACCTGAAAGGTCAGTAGAGTTCTGCACACTTCCACATTTGTTGATAGGCTACAGGTGCCTGAAGAGACCTTAAAGAACAGAGTATACACTGCTTGTTTCTTTGTTTTATATTTTGTTTGTGGGTTTTGTTGCTGTTCTAGTTGTTTTGAGATAGGGTCTCCCTGTAGCCCGGAACTTGCTATTTAGACCAGGCTGGCATTGATCCCACAGAGATCCACCTGCCTCTGCATCTGCAATGCTAGAATTAAAGGTGTGACCACCACAGTCAGCTCCCATGATTCTTTAAAATTTAATGTTTTTTTAATATAAAATGGTTTCTCAGTTTTCTTGCTACTTTCAACCTTGAAAATTGTAAGAGTAAATCAAATACTATTTGAATTTTTTCACAATTTGAATATATATGACTTTTTCTCTATTGGCATTGGGTTATACATTTTTGAGGCACAACCAGAAGTAATACTGTGCTTCCTTTTGGAGATTGCACAAAGGAGCCCACGCAATGTTGACCTCTTCTATAACTTTTGATATTAACTTTTGCTGTACAATTAAAGTAATGTACACCAGGTTTTTAATCCTGTCAATAAATGCTTGAGCATAAGGGAGGCAAGCCCCTTCTTGGAAGTAAGGCTTAACTACGTTTCCAGATTCTTCGGCACTCCGCCGTTCCTCCTGGCCTGGTGAATATCAGAGTTATGCATGTGTGTATGCGCACATCATATATATATATATATACATATATATATATACCACATAAATATATGTTCACATATATAGTCAAATGTTCTACCATGGAGTTACATTTCCAGCCTGCAAAATTATTCTTTTAAACTACATTTCACAGTGTTTTATTCCATTCCTCCAAGAAGAGGAAGTAGCAGTTTCCTAGATCTTAACATAATTTTGTGTGCCAAAATACAAAGACAAGAAGGAGTTCAGTACACCTGGTACTCTTCTAGAGGACTTGATTTCTGTCCTGTAACTCCAGATCCAAGGGACTTGTTGCCCTCTTCTGGCCTATCGTTCCAGAAGCACACAAATGGCATGCACAGACACACACAAACACACATGTACACATTTTTTAAAATGTAAGAGAATAAAGAAAATTCTGTGGATGTATGGAGACTATGAAGAATAGAATGGAGAGAAAGATCATATAGGGTTCTGTTTTTTTCACTAAAAGTTGGAGACACACATGATAGAAGGGCTAGATTAATTTCACAAATCCTTCATGATTGCATCCCTCCCTCCCCCAGTGACCCAATCCCCTTCCACAAGTCCCAGAATGCTAAAGACCCCAGTCCCTCTCAGTGCTACTACAAGGAGGTTGAGCTTCCTGTATTCATCTCTGAGGCAAACCATGTCCAGACCATAGCAATATCGATCCATAAAGATTGGTCTCTCATGATTTGTCTACTTTCAGATATATTTATCTTTATATACACACCTGCCTTGATTTCGTACATAAAACTCCTATCTTAACACCTGTTTTCCACTTATCCTAAATTTACCTTACCCTGATTTCTCCCACTGTGGGCTTTTGTCACTATGTTAGTTGCTTTTCTCATTGCTATAACAAAATGCCTGACAATTTAAGAGAATAGAGGCTTATTTTGGATTTTGACTCATCATTAAGGGAGTAGTCCATTCAGGAGACAGCATGGTGATTAAGTTGCTGTGTCAGCCACAGTGGAAGCTTTGTTCATGTCTCTGCAGATCTGGAAGCAGAGAGCTACTACCAGAAGAAGGGCAGACTTGTTACCCTCAATGGCTTTCTCCTAGAGCTCTGACTCCACCAGCCGTGTCTCCCATCCCACTGTTTCCTCAAACTTCACAACAATCTAAGACAGTCCCACCATCTGGAAATGCACTATTCCAATAGACGAATCTGCTGGGGATAGTTGACATGCAAACCATATGAGCACTTTGCTTGCTTCATGTTATTCCCACACACACACCATAGACACACACATCAAGCACACACCACACACACATACCACACACCACACACCCATCACACACTCACACAAACACACATACACACCACATCATACTGCATACATGCCATACCCCATACATACACCACACACAGACACAGGCTACACAACACACATAAACACACACACAGAGACTCCACACACATACTACATAAAACACATACACATACCACATGCAATTACAAAACACATACCATACACACAGTGCATACTTACCACATACGTACACCACAAATACCACATACACACATCGTATACCCATACCACACACACATCACACACATCCCATACCACACACCACACACCGCACACCCCACCTCACATCATACACCCCACATATACCACACATAAATATACACCACACGCCACATATAAACATTCACATAGATACCACACATACACAGACATCACACACACACACACATACACACACACACAGTGTATATGCTTTCTGTCTCTCTTATACAAAACAGTGCCTAGAAAATACTCTATTTAATGAATACTGATCTAATAAACAAATATATTTTTAATAGACAAAACACATAGCAACTTACAAGTTAAGGGGGAAAACTCATTTTTAAAGTATTTTAAAGAGTAATACATAATTAATTACCAGTAGGCTATGCTGAAGAGGCTAAGGCAGGAGGATTACAAATTCAAGTCAGCCTGGGCCTGGAGAGATGGCTCAGCCAGCTGCTTTTGCAGAGGCCCCAGGCTGTGTTCCTAACATCCGCATAGCAGTTAACAACCATCCATAACTACAGTTCCTGGAGGTTCCAAGCCCTCTTCTGGCCTCCATAAACATTGCACATACATGGTACACTTACATACATCCAGACAAAATACTCATACACAGAAATAAATAAATAAATAAAATAATTTTAAAGACTTAAAAATTCAGAGTTTTAATTAATTTGAAAACAATATTTATTGGCATTTGATAAAATATTTATTTAGATGTTTATTTTTCTGAAAAATTATTCTTATGCTTTAAAACACCTAGCATTGCAGCATTTGTCATACAGTGTTCTTTGAATTTCACTGGATGAGTCCTTTAAGTTCCTGTATTATCTGACAGTTTTGACAATCCACTTACTACTCTGCACCTTACACTAGCACCTAAGATAGTTTTGGCATTATCTGGGAAAGCTGTTTTGTTTTCTATGTTTTTTCAAGCTATCTTTCTGCTTCCCTCGTCCTCTACTAAACCTGTGCACACAAGGGCATCTGTCTGGGAAAGCTTCCCAGGGCTTACTGAAATAACAGAGCTTTGATTTAGGACCTATCATCCGAATTCTAAAACCTGAACTTTCTGCTAGTTGACAAACATCCCTGAACAGCAAACACTGACTATTGTGCCTACGTGTTTCTTACCTGGATCATAAGTGATCAGGATTCTTCAATCTTTCTTGTCACTTCATTCACAATTTTCCCACCATCAGTAGCTTCTAAAACATTTAAAACTCAGAAACCTTTCAATCAAGCTATGCTATTCCATTGATTTACACTTAACCTTAATTCATGAGCATTTTAGTTTAAAAAATATCCTAGTTTATTCTCTCTTCCCTTTCCCTAGAAAATACAATCCAGTCTTGTAGTTTACTCTTCTCCGCAAATTTTGTTATCTCAGGATGTCAGACATCTGTGACTTTTGCCCTGGATGTGACAGCAGCACTTACTGGAAATTAATTAGTAGTTAGTTGGGGTCCCCATCCCATACCCCTACTACTGCACCAACAGAGACAGTTTACTGTGGCAGTCATTGTTGTGGTTATAAGGTTTTACAGAGAGGCTAACCATTTATGTATTTTCTTCCTTAGCAGTTTGCATAGTATCCTCTGATACTAAGGTAGTTAGTCTTCAGGTAGGAGGCTTCCTGATCAGTTCCAACTCCACTGATCCAAAACCTCTGTACAAAGTATATATTGTCTTCAGCCATAGGTCTTACCTTCAAGTTCTGAAAGTTAGTCAAGGGCTGTGGCCATAGCCTATACTATTTTAGGAATCTTTCGAACTACTGTGACCAACAATTTCAAGTGTGATCTTACTTTCAAGTTCTGAAAGTTAATCAAGGGCTGTGGCCATAGCCTATACTATTTTAGGAATCTTTCAAACTACCGTGACCAACAATTTGAAGTATGCTTTCTCCTACCTGGCACTGTGTTTCTTATTATAAAGCCTTCATATATATATATATATATATATATATATATAATTTTCAGTAGGTTTTTGAACTAATACATTAATACATTTCTCTCTGCTTTTCCACACCACTTAAGCATGATTTATCTCTTCTCTCCCTTCATCTATATAACCCTCCTTCCTACCTTCCCAGGATATATGTTCACATGTAAGGATTTGGAACTAAGACCCAAAAAGAGAGGAGAGCACAGGCCATTTGTTTTGTTTTGTTTGAGTCTGTGTTACTCAGTAGTATAACAATTTCCAGTTCCATCCATTTACCTGCAAATGTCATGGTTTCATCTTTCTTTGCCATTGAGTCGAGAGCTCCATTGTATAAATATATCACATTTCACTATCCATTCATCAGCTGAGGGATATTTAGGTTATTTCCATTTCTTAGAGAAGAGAAGCAACAAACAAGGATTCACAAGTATCCTTGCAGTAGGATGAAGCCTTTGGATGCCTAGAGTGGAAAAATCGGATCTTACGGTAGACTCATTCTTTAGTTTTTGGAGTTCTCTGCACTCTTCCACAGTGGTTGCATGAGTTCGCAGTCCCACCGTGAATGAGGGTCTCCTTTCTGCACATCCTCACCAGCATTTGGTGTCATCTGTTCTCTTGATCTTAGCCATTCTGAGTAGTGTAAAATGAGATCACAAAGTGGTTTGTTTTAATTTGCATTTTCCTAATTACTAAGGATTTTGAACATTTTAAAGGTGTTTCTTAGCCATTTTTATTTCTTCTTTGGAGAGTTCTCGGTTCAGACCCATAGCCCGTTTTCAATTGAGTCATGGGTTTTCTGTGTGTTTGTTTTTTCTGTGTTCTTTGTATATTCTGGATATTAATCCTCTGTCAGGTGTATAGCTGATGAAGATTTTCTCCCACTTTGTGGACTTCCGCTTCACTGAATTGGTTGTTTCCTTTGATGTATAGAAGCTTCTTAGTTTAATTAAGTCAGTTTTTTATTCTTAATTCAACAGCAATAAGTAATTTATCTCCTTTTTTGACATTAGACATTTCAACAAATGGCATCGTTTAAATATTATTTGTGACTTCTGAAACTGATGCTGAGATTTTATCGTGATATTGGTCTGTAGAACCATTGTGACCTGCAATAAATGATCAGGGCTGTGCTGCCATGAATGGATCAATTCATTCTTGTGATTAATGGATTAATATGCTAGTGGATTGGCTCCAGGGTTGGTCTGGTATAAATTGTAAGTTGTGAGTGTCCCCATCACTCCCTGTCTCTTCCCAGGTGATGACCTACATGCAGCATCTCAGCTCCTGCCATGCTGTATTCTGTCCTCTTGAAACCTCCACCAGATGTGGCCACTTGAATTTAGACTAGAACCACAGGTCACAATATATCTCTTCTGTATAAATTCCTCTGTCTGTGAGATTTTCATTGTTAATAACAGAAAATGCTCTAAAACAACAGTCAAGAAAGAAAAGTAAAATGGAGCAAAACAAAATCTTGAGTCTAAAGTTCCATTATCTGTCTTTCTCATGTTGTAATTTCTAACTCATTTAGTAACATGGAATTTCTCTCATGGTGATTAATACTCAAAATATAATTTTCCTTGTCTTTTAATTCCACAAAGATCTGCTATTCAAGTCTTTCTGTGCACATGATAGAATTATGTGCCTTACTTTTTCTCTTTCATGAAAAATAATACAATGTGAATTCTCTTTAAGAAGACCTCTGTCTAAATATATGCATATACTTTATCTAATAATGTTACAGTTGAAAGATTGCTTCCACTGTAAAATAATCTTAATTTTATATAAGTTATAAATTAAATTCTGATTGTCCTATTATTTACTTTGTTTAATATATAAAATTAAAAACAATAATACTGTTCATTTTGTGAGGATCATACCCATTGTGCACTCTTTTTAATTATGGAAAAATACATCTAGCATAAAATTATTCGTTACATATACTGTTCCATAGTGTTAAATATATTCAGATTGTTGTATAGCCATTTTCAGTAATGTTTTCTTATAGCAGAATTGAAACTTTCTAGCTTTTAAGGAACTCTCATTTCTCCCCTCCCAGCTCCTGGTGACTGTTATTCAACTTTTAGTTTCTGTGAACCTTGACTACATCTGGGTCTCTATGTCAGTGATAACAGACATTATTTGTGTTTTTGTGTCTGAATTATTTGATGAAACAAGTACCCTTAGAGTTCAATCATGTTGTTGCATTAGAATTACCTTTCATTTCAATGCTGGACACTATTCTATGTATAAATTATATTTTGCTTTTCATTCATTGGTTGATGAACACTTGGGTTACTTTTACCTTTGCCTTTTCTGTTGCTTTGCTCATGAGTGTTTATCTCTTCTGTTTCTAAATTGATCAAAGAGATGAAACTTAAGAATTTTATCAGCTCCAAAGTTTTTTTTTAATTAAATATATTTCTATTGAGTCGTGTTTTTCATTCAGAACATCTCAATCAATCTTAATCATCTGTTTACCTCCTTCCCCACTGGCATGCCCCACAGCCCCCCAACCAGAAGCCAACATTCTTTCAGGTGTGTTAAGGTCTAGCTGACTAGACCTCAAGGGATGAACCTACAATGAGGTCATTTGGGAACACTAACATGACAGAACTACAAATACTTAATCTGAAATAAAATTTCAATTTGAAATACTGGAGCTGACATTTGCCTTCACCTAACCCACTTTCTTATCTGGATAATTTAAGTTATCATGGTCTAGTAAAAAATATTTCATTTCAGAAAAGTTTTGCGTTCTGAAAAATAGCACACAAATTCAAGGCCACCTGAAAAGCTCTGTGTTCTGCAGCACATCAGAGTCCTGTATGTGCCTTCCTAAAGCTGCTTCTTTAAATTCAACCTTGATACACATGTATCTCAGCAGAATTTCTACTGCATTATATTAATTGAAAAATAAACATGTATTGTATTGTTTTGTGGTGTATTCCATTTGGTTTTCAAAAGTCCTGAATGATACATTTGTTTTTGACAATTTATTTTGGAGTTGTTGAAATAGTCATAGGAATCTGTGTGTAGCTAAGTAAACTGTGCTGTCCAGGAACTTTTCACAGATGTTTTTCTATCAATCTTACCTTCCTCATCTTCTGGTAGTACACAAGTTAGTGTGTCCATGTATAATAAGAATTTTATGCCCACTGAGGCAAAACTACAGTCATTTGGTGTCTGACTTAAGGTCTGTCTCAGTTGTCTTAAAGGCTATCTGGTTTTCTCTGGCCATGTTGAAGTCAAGGAAGTTGGTGCCTGCCTTTGCCCTATGTTGGAGGTTCACAGAACTCCAGGTATCTCCTTTAATAGAAATACTCTACAGCCTCCATATTGCATTGACAGAACAGCTGTTTTTCAGAGATAATGGAGTCTCAACTGCATGACTTAAAACTTGCTTATATCTGTGTACTTGATATTTGTCTAGAATTGTTTTGGAGTTCAAGACCACCGGGAAAAGATCACCAGACACTGGATCAGATTCAGATGCATGGTTTTATTCAAGCTAGCTTGGACTACAGCCCTTAGTTTGAAGTGCCAGAGGAACAGTAAATCAACCCTTTAAAGTAAAAAAAAAAAAAAAAAAAACTGAGGAAGGATTTTACAGGTGGGGCTATCAATTATACAAAGCAAGTTATGGCTAATCATCTTGTGACAATTACACAATAGCAGGGCAAAGGGCAGAGGGGTTAAAATCCGGTAAATAGGAAACCACCTAATTTAGTTCTGAACAAAGGCACATGATAAGCAGTTACAATGTTCAAGGGCGACACACTCATCAGTGGTTAACTAGTCCCTAACCTTGGGAGAGGACAATTATGGTGTCTACCTATGGGATCTTTGGCTACAGGGACTCAAACCCATACTTCCTTTTAGGCAAATGGTAAACCCATTGTTAGAGTTAAAGAATGCCTCCAAGGGTCCTGAAGATGCAAATTTTTCTTCTGGAGGTTCTATGGTGGTTTTGCCTGAGTCATTTACAGGACCTGGGCATAGAGGATCGTTCTGCTTCGGGGTTATTTTCCTAAGATGGGGAGTTTCTGCAATGGAGTTCATCTGGTAATGACACAATCTCCAATACTACTTTTATTTAGCTACAAGGCAGTTCTCAAATTGTCTGGTTTTTGCTTTCACCACAGAAGTTTGACCCTCTGAATCTATGTACAATTTTCCTAGGGTGTCTTTCTTAAGGACTTATCTGGCATACTGATTTGTTAAATTTACTTTTGTCATAGTTAATTTTCTTATGGCTGTGATAAATACCCTGACAAAAACAATTTAAAGGAGTAGGCATCTATTCTGGCTGACACTTCAAGGGTACAGTTCATCCTGATAGGTATTTAACTAATGGCAGCAGGTGCTTGAGGCTGTTGGTCACATTATATTCTCAGGCAGGAAGCAGAGGACTCATACCCCTGCTCAGCTAGCTTTCTCCTCTTTATGCCATACTGGGCAGCATCTCAGGGAAGGATGCTGCCTTTAGGGTGGGTCTTCCCACTACAGATTAACCAAATCAAGATAATCCCTCACAGCCATGCCCAAAGACCAACTTCAGCTCACCCCTCACTGGTGTGCCTGGAGGCTTGTATCCTAGGTTTTCTCAGATCATGTCAAGCTAACAGTCATCAACAATAACTATACTATTAGGAAATGTAATTCAGAATAAGAAATTGGAAAAGCACAGGTGCACTATCAAAAGAAAGAAACGTAAAAAAATATTTAAAGATTTTAAACTAGGACTTGATGAGAATTTCTGATACCAGAACAAGCAATCTCTAGCTTATATAACAATTGCATCAGTCAGTTTGATGGGCTTTCCAAGTCCATTAAATGTTTAGAAAGGATCATGCCCGCCTGTATTTGCCCTCTCCAGTTACTTCACAGCCACTCACTATTGGTGCAGAGGTGTATGAAACAGTGAGAGAATACTTTTCTTCTGTTCCTCTAAAAATACACGATGTACAGAGTGAAAACAGGAGTCAAAGCATAGTGTTAAATTTTAGATTTGATTCTTGGCTTGACTCGGTCTGACAGGGGCTACAGAAAGCAGCCCACATGGAACAAAGATAAACAGTCTTTTATTATACACTTGCTCTTTCACACAATTAGGTGGTCTAGGATTCCTCTGCAGAATTCAGCACCAAAGAAAAGAATTTAAGAACTGCAGAGAAAGGCTGCCTACCAGTTGGCCAAAGGATTTAGGCATATCCTTCTATGGTTCATTATGATATATTTTCTCAGCTAAAGAGATTTATGTACATTTTACTATCTGTAGAATTGATTAATGTATTATTATAATTGATCATATTTAAAGAGGTAACTATTAAAAACCTGGATATTCACACACATTTAAGATAAGAAAACTCTTAAGTTTCTCCAAGAAGAAAAATGATCACTTAGATATTTCTGTCCCAGAAATTGGTAGCTTAGGAAAATTGAACTGTGAGAACAATTGCTTATTGTTACTTAAAGACAAATGAACAAATGGAAAACAGAAAAGGGAGCAATTAATGGTTATATAATAGCACCCATAAAATCACACACCATTTTAATACATGAGTGACAAATATCCTGTCAAACATTTTCTTTTATGTTGGATTGATTCCTTCATTTTCTTGAAACTTGAGTCTTCCTTTCAGGTTTTACTGGACAAATACATGATTACACTACTTCAGTTTTAAATTCAATTATAATCATATTTGTTTAACTAAGTGGAATTATATTAACTCTTGTAAGGATATTTATTTTTGTAAAGTTCAGATTGATTTCAGTGACTGTTTGGTAGTTTTCACTTAAATTGTAATTCTAACATAACTGATGTTAAAACTACAGACTAATATGAAATTAAGTTAACCACTGAGGAGTGAAATTGTAAAGGAAGAAAGTGGAAATGATGTGGGTCACCAAGTGTGGTTTTTACCAGATGGCCATGTTTATATAAAATATTCTTGCTATTCATAAAGTTGTACATTTGTGTGCTAATGAGTATATAAAGAAATGCATAAACATGAATGTAGACTATTACTTTCTGGCAAAGTTTGTGAGTGATAAAAATTCACAGTTTGGGAAACAGGAGCTGTCAATCTGGTGTTAACAAGTAAACTTAGTTACTTTTAAATCAACATTTCTGCTTATCATCAGAGCATTCTTAATTTTTATGGGGTATTACTCTCTAATAAATTTCCTCAGCATCAGAGCAGATTTAAAATGATCTACAGAGATTGCTTACTACTATGTGTACTTTAAATATTTTCATGCTAAGCAAAGACTGGGACACTTTTCTAGTTTTCAGGTGATCCATGGCTTATAGTCATAGCTTCATGTATGAATGAACTTAAAGCTCCAAACACAGAATAAAGCATTTATTTGAATCTCTTACACAAAAATTAATTCTGAAAAATAATATTTAACTGTTTGGATAGCACCAGGTTTCACACTTTCAATTTAAGACACAAGGGGTGGGCCGGTCAGGTAGCTCAGTTGGAAGAGGTACTTGGATGCAAACTTGAAGCCCTGAGTGCCATCCCAGAGTCTCCCAAGATGACAGGAGAGAACTGACACCTGAGAGTTGTCCTCTGACCTCCACATGTGCTGCACCTGAGCGTGCATGCACACACACACACACACACACACACACACACACACACATGTGCGCAGGGTGTATGTGTGTGGTAAATATACTTAAGAATTTCAAAAGAAAATCATGTGTCACCAAGTGTCCTTTGGTGTGAATCCATCCAAATGGAGTCTTGTTAACTGACCCAGGGTCACATCCTTAAAGAAAATTGAATGTATCCCTCCCAGCAGATATCTGTCATGATTAGTTCCTCAACAGGGTTAGGATTTCTGATCCATTTCTCCACTTCTATGTGAGTTTTTGACTGGGTTGAGCTTACCTGGGACTTCAGTATGCTGTAAGTTCATCCATATGAGTAAATGCCTCAGTAGACCTTTATGTACATAATGGAGTAAATGAAATCAGGCAGGGAGCGGTAAGGGGGGCGTGCAGGTAAGGGAGGGAGTCTAAATACGATCAAACTATATTGTGTAGAATTTATAAATATTAAATAAAAATTATTAATGGCAAAATGAAAACCAAGTGAAGAGTAAATACCACCATTATGAGTAATCTTTTTATTAAACTATAACATTGAAAAGCTATTGTAATGACTAATTTTACATGAATTTGGCTATGATAAGCCATGCACATATAGCTGGTAAAGAATTATTGGTGGTGTGAGTGTGAGGGAGCTTCTGAAGGAAATTAGCATTTTAATTGGTACACTGTGTAAAGATCATCCTGACCAATGCAAAGAGTCATTATTCAATCATACAAGGGCATGTATAGGAAAGACAAAGTAAAGGGACAATAGATTTGCTCTCTTTTGGAGCTGTTATCTTGTTGTCCTGTATATATGTGCTCCTGGTGATGTGGGCCTTGCACTGTTGATTCCCTGAGCCTTTGGCCTTAGGCTGGAGCTGCACATCAAGCTCTCTTGGGCTTCCAAATTGCACATGGCACGTCATAGGATCCGAGCTTCCACAATCACACAGCCCAGTCCTCATCATATATTTCTATGATCTGTCATTGAACTCTCTGTCCATCTGTCAATATTTCTATGCTATGTTATGAGTTCATTTATTTTTTCTTTTAAGGACTCAACAAAACTGCATCATCAAATAAAGAACTAAATATTCCTTTCTCTTTACATAAATGTGTCTCATTATTCAAATGAATACATTTCAGTAATTATATGGATTTCCAGGTGGATAGAGGCACACTCATATTCCTCTGCAAAGACTGACATAATGGCTGTCATTTAGTTGCTATTATAGTATGTATTGTCTCATAAATTAAAAATACCTTTGTTGATTGATGATATGACACAGCTCACTGAATATGGTAGAAGTCGCTAAAAAAATTGATGTTTTCACCAGCTATAATGTTCCTGCCCCCGTGGTTATCAGTAACTAAAGGGTTATTAAATAGTTCAGCATTTTAATATGTTAAAAGAGGATTCGATAAGCCTCTCTTCTTATGTTGTTCACTTCTATAATAAATTGACCAGAACCATTTAGTCTTAAAGGATAACAGCCTCTATAAAGGACTATTCTGTGGACTACAGATAACAGCTGTATGTATGCAAAATGGAGTGAAGCATTTTTTGAACAGTATATCAGTTCAAATCCTTGAGAATTCAGCGGGGGAGAAAACCTAATGTTGGCATACAAGTCTGAAAAGCTGTGCTTTAAAATGCTATGCCTATCTGGTCTGTCCATCAAATCTATATTTTTACACATTCATTAAAATTTTTTCTGAACTTTAGGGTCCTCCAAACTTAATTGAAAAATATTTGAATGTGGTTCATCTATCACCAGGTTTTCATGTGTTAACCATTAACTAATTCCTTCCCATTTTAATTTTTGTAAAATGCTTTGGGAAGAATTCTCATGTTGCAACTTGTTCTGTGTTAGTAGAGAATATTTATAAAATTTAATAATAAATTATGACATCAATAACAAGTCTAACTTTTGGGCATTTTAGGCTTGGGCAGTTTAAAAGAAATTCAGCATTGAAACATTGTATGGTTTCCAATAAAAATAGTGATTTCTGTCATGGATTCATAAAATGGAACATTTGTCAGTACTAGAAACCTTTAAGCATGTCACTCTTAGCTATGACTAAGTAGTCTGTTATTCTTAGAAGGGGACATACTAGAAGGAACTAGATGGGTCCATTCCCCTTTGTGATTGGCCTGGCTGATGTAAGCATTTGAATTTTCAATCCCTATCTTCATAGCTATTGATCTTTGTCTCTTCTCAATAAATAGATAAGATTCAGAACAGAAAATATATGGAATTATGATTATAGCTGCTTTAGACATAATGAGTCAATAATAGCACAGTGTTTCCTCTTTCTGGATAACAAATATATAAGAAATAGGCCATGATAACATTAAGAAGCCCATTTCAATGAAATGAAACAAATTAGCAGGCTCTGGGTTAAGCTCAGTGGTAGAGACTTGCCTAGCAAAAGTGAAACCTTGAGTTTGATCCCTAGTGCTAAAAACTTTTAAAAATGATAGGGAAGAAGAAATTACCACAGTATGTAAAAGCACTAAAATGGAAATAAAAAAAAAACTGTTTAGCTATGATGTGTTTTTTATGAGATTAGTCTTTCACCTAAGATCAGTCTTTCATTTCTAAGCTTCTTTATGTAACTGTTGAATCAAATACTGTCTGGGAACTCACCTGATAACATCACATGGGAGGGTTTGATTGGTGCCTTTGGAGTGAATGACAAAAAGAAGAAAGAAGGAGAAAACCCCACAAAGAAAAGATATTTTAACAACACAATCCTGACCAGCCACTTTCAGTTACATACCACAGAAGTCACCTATCAGAACTTGGAAGAAGCCAAAAGTTAAAAAAGAAAGTATAGAATTTTGAGGAGTCTGAAAAAGTGTTTATTGCCTGCAATCATTTCCATTCATTGATTTAGTTGCATTACTCGACTAATTTTTTTCCCTAAACAGGTTGTAGAAATGATATTTTACAAAGAAAGATTTTTAACCAATTCTGTTTTCAGATTAAGCTCTAAGAATCCACACTAAGACTTGACATATTGCGTTAGATAGAGTTTAATTTTCCATATTGAAAAATAAATAAATTTTAATTTTGATAGTTTCTTTCATGCAAAATACAGTAACTAGCACTTAAGACCTCTAGGGAATACACAATACAAATATGAAAGATGAACAAAGACAAATTATGCAGAGGTAGATCGTTTGTACATGAAATATGTTTCTAAGTGTTAAGTAAAGCACTGGCCTACCTCAATCCATTCTGAACACTTTACAGGCCATTCCAAACCATTATGATAACTTAACTACAGTATGAGAATTTAATCCTATTTATCACACTAATCAAACATTTCAGCTTCAATTCATTCTCTCAATTCTAAGGGTCATTTCCTCTGAAGTTATCCATAAATCTTCTGTGTCATATGGCAGAGAAATGTAAAAGTCACCAGCATTTTTTTAAAGTCGTGGAACTAAGACAGTGTAAGATTTTAGTGGAACTGTTCAACCCACTGGGAAGTCTCAAAAACCCACAAAAGGATGCACTGGGGGAGAGTTTTCTGACCTGTTGCTGCCTCCGCTCTATTACTCACACTAGTTATTTCATTTCAAGGCAAATATTGTTAGTGTTTTCAGAGAGAAGCTTTTATAGCATGAGGTGTGCGCTCTCTAGGTCTTGTGACTATTATACAAGTATGAGAGCGCGAGCTGGAACTGCAAAACCCACAGGAAAGAAGTGAGGGCACTGGAGCATGGCTGTGACTCCAGCATCCAAGCGGCAGAGACACGCTAATGCACACAACACACACATAGGTCTTTTACAAAAAATACGTTATTACTAGGGAATCCAGACCCAACAAAGCTTGTTATCGTTAAAACGCCACTGAACATTAGTTAATTTTTGATGATTCTTAACTACATTAACATATTTTAAAGTGCCTCCAGCTCTGTAGGAACATTAATGGATACATTAAAGAGCATTGAAAAGAGAATTAACAGAGATCCTCAGGTGAGAAAAATGTCATATTAAGACTGCTTTTAGTGTATTTTGAAACTTTCTTCACAAGAGTGGATTCCTTCTAAAATTGTAATTCCTTTGCTCTGTACAACCTACTCTATAATAATTAGAGATTAGGAGGTATTGCTTAAGCTTTGCTTAAGGCTGATGTAGTTTCAGTTGCCCACAGAACTCGGGATGTTCTTTTAGACATTGGTTTGGGAATGAATTGTGAGTATGCTCATTAGATTATTCGTAAAAACTATTTCCTTTCCCATACCCACCTTCTAGGGAAAATGGTATTTGACTGCAATTTATCATTCATAATTCTGCCTTCCTGTCATCTATTCTGCAAAGCCTTCTCTGACATCCATCAGAGGAACAAGAGAAAAGCATTTTATTCATAGTTTCCCCCTTAAAGAAACAGAAGCATATAATTAAATCATGGTTGAATTAAAGTCTAGCTATACGGTAAACATTTAAATGTGTACTATAAGGATCATGCATTTGACAGGAAATGCTTAAAATTATAAACAAGGTTAAAGGAAAAAATTCATACCTACTTCCTCAGGTTGTTGTAAATTTTTTTTGAGCATGTAGAATCTTCACTCACTGTCTTGCTGAAACATGTGCTAAAAAGATGGTTCTATATTTATTGTTTATTGATTGATCCATTTTACACTTCTCTCATGGGACTTGTAGTGTCTAATCCTTTTTAAAAAGCACCTACTCATACAGATGTGACTGAAGAATGCTTTTTCTCTGCCTCAGAGCTTTTGTTTCAGTCAGTTGTACCCAAACTAACTGATGGGGAAGGAAATGATTCATGCTTATTGACAATTGGAAAGTGAACTTTGCTTGGTGGAAACAAAATCTTTGAACATATGATAGATGATCAGATTTGAATGATCATGTATTTTGAAAATTCTTTGGTGATGTACATAAACTTTGGCTCTGAGCAGGTCATTTATATGAACTATTCCACATATCCATACAGGTAACTGCTGTTCAAAGTATAACTACACTATGACTACTTTGATTCTTTTCAAGATCACAGATGTAGCTTCATAATACTAAAGAAATAAATTACATGAGTTAAAATAAAAAAAAGAAACAAACTTTGCTCTGATCTTTAATGTGTATGTTCCATGGCTCTGTCCTGTTTATTTGTAGGAAGTCATAGTCAAAATCAATAATGCTCAATTTGCTTAACAAACAACCACTTATATTAGAGATTCTCTCAGAAGCTGTGGAATATTGAATATGGTACAGAAATGCAAAATGCTTTAAAATGGAGAAAAATCCTAGTTTGTGAGTTTATTTTAAAAGTTTATATGAAGGAAGCTTCAGAAGCAGGATTGGGACTGGATCTGACACAGGTACAGGGATTTCCTGCTGCATGTCGAAGACCCAGACAGGAAGGCTGAACTGACTAGGAAAAGGCCCGCAGGCCGACGGGAGCAGCAGAAGTCGTAGATCCATGGACCTAGGTAAGGGGTAAGGTCCACAGGTACAGGGAGTTCCACAACTCTTGCCTCAAGTTGCAGATCCAGACAGGTGTGAGTTCACTCAGGGTGAACCCAGAGGTATGAAAGGAGGGAGTTCCACAACCTCATAGTGACAGAAGCTGTGGACAGAGGAGAACAGCCAGAACTGTCCCAAGGAAAGGCTCACAGGTGCGGGGAGATCCACACTCTCAGTACAAGCTGAAGACTCAGGCAGGTAGCACAGGACTGTGCCTCACCCCCTCACAAAGAGTAGGGACAGAGCTTCCGGTCTAAAATATCAGTTCCATGGAGGAAAATTACACGTCAACCCTGCTCTGACTTACTCTTTTCCTAAAAGAATAGAGGCTTGAATTTTTTTTAAAGGAAGAAAAATTCAAGGAACAAATGAACTGCAGATGTGAAAGTCGCAGGCAAAACCACAAACAACAGGAAAAAACAAGTTAACATATCTTCTCACGTGCACCCTCGTGCAGTATCCTCAGAGATCAGAAAAGGGCACTGGATTCCCCTGGCACTGGAGTCAGGGGTGGTTGTTAATTGCCATGTAGATGGTGGGAATCAAAACCAGGTCCTCTGTAAGAGCAGCCAGTGCTCTTAACTGCTGAGCCTTTTCTCCAGTCTCCCAAGACCCAGAATTTTAAAGATTAGTTAAAATGGTTTTCAAATAACTCTAAGACATGAATGCCCTTCAGGGGAACAAAGACAAATAAAGAGCACACCCTAAGGTATTCAAACACAATCCCATAAAGAGAATTATCGAAGAAAATCAAGACTTAAATGATGCTGGAAATGAAAAACTCTGTGAAAAACCTTACCAGCACAATGGAAAATACAGAAGACAGAGAATCAGGACTGGATGATGAAGAAGAGGACTGGATTATTAAGCAAAAGTCAATGAAAAATGTTCTAAAAAGGAGTGGAACATGGGAGATCTCTGGGGCACTGTAAAGACACCAAATTAGGAACGCAGAAGATGAGTATCACACCAAAGACTTAGAAAATATTTTCAACAAAATTGTAGAAGAAAATTCCCCAAATTCCAGCCAGGTATAAGCAACCCACAGATCATCAAATAGACAGGACAAGAAAGGAAATGTGTCAAAAAATATTATAGTTAAAACACTCAAAGCAGAGACCAAAGAAAAGCTATTGAAAGCTGAAAGAGATAAGATTCAAGTCCCCTGATTATTTAATGAAAACATTTAAGTTCAGAAGGGCCTAGAAAATGTAAGTTTCAAAAGATACATATTGTTATCCCTTGTTACACCGAGCAAATTATCTGTTAAAATTGAAGAAATCTTAATTTCCATGATGAAAACATAAGGCATCTAAGTAAACACAATAAAATCAACAAAAATGACAGGAATTAATATACATATTCCAATAATAGCTGTGAGTTAATTATTATTAATTGTCTCAACTCACCAATAAAAGACACAGAGTAGCAGATTGCATTAGAAAACAGGATCGATCTATTTGTTGCCTCACAGAAACACATCACACCATCAAAGATAGACCACATTAGGATAAAATGATGAAAAAGGTATTTCAAGCCAATGGAAATGAGAAACAAGCAGGTATAACTATTCTAATATCTGACGAAACAGACTCCAAAACAAACTACCCAGAAGAGACAAAGAAGCTCACTCCACAGTTATTAACGGAACACTGCATCAAGCTGCTATTAAAATTAAACAAAATTCAGTAGCCTGTCTGTATATCAAGGACAAAAATACTACAAAAACAATGAGGGAAACAATACCATTCACAACACACACACACATATACACACATACAGACACACACACACATACACACATACACATACACATACAGACACACATACAGTCACAACCATACACACACATACACACACATACAGACACACACACATACAGACCCCCCCCCCACACACACATACACTACCTAACACCTGAGAATAAACCCAACCTGACAAAGGAAAGATCTCTACAATGAAAATTTTAAGACACTGAAGGAAGAAATTGAGAAACACACTAGGAGATGGAAAGATATTACGCGTTCATGGAGTGAAAGAATTGATCTTTTGAAAATGACTATTCTGCTAACAGCAATCTACAGATTCAGTGCATTCCCAATCAAAAGTCCAATGCCATTCCTCACAAAGTAATAGAGCAGATACTGATTATAGTGAATTTATCAAGCATGTCACTGCACACACCTGGAACCAGACAACTTTCCCTGAAGTCTTCCTTTATATTTTATTGGGTTTTACTTTTTCACTTGCTTCTCGTACAGAGGATGCCAATGAAAAACACTACTGTCATTTTTGAACACACATTTTTGCAAAACTGATCACAATGTTTCATGCTTTGTAATAAAATTTCTTCAATATTTTGCTTAACTACTATGATTTTCAATAATATTTTTGATAATTGTTACATTTTCTGTAACTAAACTTAAGCTCATATTATACACTATTTAACAAAACTACAGATATCTCATTCTATTTTGATGTCTTTAGAGATGTATTAGTTATATTATAATATCTGTGAGCCATATTTTTTTGTCTTTTATACTAGAAAATTTCTTAGGTTTATCCACAATACTAACAAGCAATTCACTTTTGGAAATTGATAATATTTATTATAAGATTTATAGGAGAAAATTCTAATGAGGGACAAGAAGTTAGTTATTTCCCTGACAGGCAGATAGAGAAAAGGGGCCACTGATAAGCAAGGCAGGTGGCAAACTTCCGGCTTCTTCCTCTCTGAGACAAAGGCCTGACAGGCTTTACCCCTCTGTCAAGGTCCCCTTCTCACTTATTAGTCTAGATTGGTACAAGCAGGTCCAAGGCTGATCCTGGATGTATCTCAGCTTGGAGTTCTGGACCTATTAGCCCTCCCTTCTTTGTTAAGTTGACCAGTCTAAAATTTGGCAAGAAGACCCATCCTATTCCACCAAGAACACTTAAAATTCCGAGGCCTGCCTAGGGGCTTTGGTTTACATTTCATGGATCCTCTTTCCACTTGTGGAATGTTACTCTTTGTGTAAGTGTGTGTGTGTGTGTGTGTGTGTGTGTGTGTGTGTTTCTTTACTTTTAATAAAGTTTGTTGCCTGTTACCTCTGAGACTCCTCCTACCTTTTAATTTTTTATTTGGAAGAGAAAACAAATCTGGTCAAGATACCTAGATGTTAACACTAATACATAATGATGATCTACATTTATTATTGCTTATTTTCCTTTAAGATAATGACTAGGTTTAATCACAGCTGCTGGGAGGCAGAGGTAGGAGGATCTCTATGAGATTGAAGCCAGCCTGGTCTACATAGTGAGTTCTAGACTATCTGTGGCTACAGGAGACCAAGACAATGATTAAGAATTAGGATTTATTTATTGAATATATAAAAATTATCTCTGCCATATTAACTATTTCCAAGTTGAAATAAATAACAAAAGAAGTATATACATAAGAAAATTAAAGGAGGGCTGTTGAGAGGGGTCAGCAACTAAGAGCACTGACTGCTCTTACAGAGGACCTGGGTTTGGTTCCTACCACCTACAATAAACCATGGCTAGCAATCAACCATAAATTCACTTCCAAGGGACCTAATACCCTCTTCTGACCTCTGTCACCATCACATGCACATACATACACATAAGCCAAACACTCATACACATAAAGATAAATACAAGGTTTAAGAGTAAAATATAATGATATCTTAAATTTCAAATTATAAGTCTGATGATGTACAGGTAAGTCAACTCTCCCCATAAAGAACCAGCTATGGACAATCATCGATTTTTGCAAGACACATGATCTCTGTTACCATATTTCCACTCCTGTTGCAATAAAACAGCCATGGGAAATAAGCAAACCAACTAGTGTCAACGGGCCCCCTCCCCCATGAAACTTTGATTTACAGAACAGTAGCAGACTGATTTGGCCCCTGTCCATCGTCTCCCAACACCTGAACATTAGCATTTGCAGTTGCACACTTAAACTGTGGCTAAAATATGACTGAGGAACATAGATCTTCACATCTCAGACTTAGATTTAATTCCTAAGTCCATACTGTACTAGCTGGTTCTTTTGGTGAAGTATTTAACTTCTTTGTGCTTTAACTTCTTAAATTCAAATGGAAAATTGTAGCAGTATCCACTGCAAAAAATAATTGAAAATCACCAGATATAATTCATATCAAGAGTTCAGCGAGGCATATCAGGCTCCTGAGAAAGTAAATAAATATTAGCAGTTTGTCCCTAACCACACCTCCCTCACTAAGATTATTTCACATCCATCCCACTTATGAAACACATTTCCAAAGTCAATTGTCTTTATTGAAGTAGTTTTAAATGAAATTTTTTTTTTACCTAATAACTTTCAAAGGTTGTCTCCTTAATTTTGTTATGAATGTTTCTTAAATTTTCCCAAGACAGTGCTATATTATTTCAATTGAATATACTTTCTTGTGGTTAACCAATTCTATGTGCAAGTTTAGTTAATATGCATAATAGAGAATGCTGACATCTAGAGATATCAGGATTGAAGAAAGCAAGGCAATCTCATATTTACCTAAAAGCCTAATTCATATTAAATAATTCAAGTTTTTCACATGCCATCAGCAAGTTATGAACTTTGCCCTTGAAGATAAAGGAAACTTTTAGCCTGGGCATTTTGGCTGGGATAAACTAACAACACTCGGACCTTGTAAAATAAACATGGGGTCCTTATTTATCAGCAGTCATAAAAATGTTTTTTTAATGAAACTTTGTCCCACACTACATACATGTGTGTATTTATCCAAGTATATAGTCATATAATTGCTTAAATATTGATGTGAATTTTGTCTCAGTGAAGCTTACTAATCAGATGTGTTGATCATGATTAGAATCTCATGATTCACCACACTACAGAAGTAGGCGTGATTGTTGCACCTGCATTTAATTGCCCCAAGTTTTCTGATTATTGAATTCATTTCACCTGATATTTAACACTTCACATTTTATACACTCTAGTTCAGATCCATTTAAACACCTACTTTTATTTTCTTTTAAATTTGCATATGATTTGAATGCAGTAGCCACCTGTCTGTGGATTTATGGCTTTGTGATATTATCTGCTGCTTCAGTCTGAATGCCTGAAGTCTCTCTAAAAGCTGCATATGGAAGCTTAATCCTCCATTCCACAGCTTGAAGAGTTGGGTCTTTTAAGGCCGACATGAACAAATTCAGTGCCTTCATGAAAGAAGCCAGAAGGAGCTTGTCTGTCGCTTTCACCATGTGAATACAAGGCCAAAATGAGCAGTTTCTGAAGCCTAATGAGACCTCTGCAGACATCGAACCATCTGACTTTTGATGCCAGATTTTTCACACTCTAGAACTGTGAGCAAGTGTTGTATGCTGCTACATGAGCTGGTCTGCAGGACTTTGTCATAGCAGCTCTGATGGATGGGGCCTTTTCTCAAGGATCTTTATATCTTTTTTATTCTTTTCCTTTTTTTAAAAAAATTGAGTTATGACTTCTAAAAATTCTCACATATACCAATAATTCAATGAATTAGTCTTTTCATTTAAAAAGTATTCTGAGTTTGAACTCAGGTGAGTAATGATTCTGGTTGCCAAACTTCAAAGACGACTTAAACATAGTAGAATTAGAAACACATTGCCATTAATTTCAATTAGTAACTTTTTTTGTATTCCAAGATTTGAATAAACAACATCCCTCTTTTAAAGATGTATGAATGTATGCCTGGGATTTCTTTTCTGCTTCATATACTATGCTGTTGTGCTTACAGTTATCACAGAATCTGATCATTAATGAAATAATTTAGAGTTTGTTTAGAGAGCTCACTTGGTTAAAAAAAAAAATCAATGAATCACAAGAAGTGAGATTGTGAATCAACTAGATCTCAGTACGTTTGATCCTTCTAAAGCCACATGGTAGGATGCTTAAGGAGTTAAGGAGCTGCTACAGTGGCCTTCTCTCTTTAGATTCCAGAAACAGTAGGGTAGAAAGTAAGCATCTAATCTGCAGCTGTCCCAAGCATGTAGTTTACTATAGACCTGTGAAGTTCTGAAACTCTACTGACACAAATGTCCTAGGACCTAATTAATTATGAAAAGTAAGTAGTTAACATAAAACTATAAAGGAGTTTCAGGCATACTGGTCTATTTTTTTTCCACCTGAAAGAATAAAATTGGTAAGTATGATACAACTATTGATTATGATACTCATGATTGATTCCAAATGTATGCACCTCATGTATTCATAGATGTGTTTTTCAATATGTTTCCTAGAAAACAGTTAATATAATTTTCTTTGTGGCTTATTGATGATCTCAAGGATTGTGTTTAAGGATAGTATTTTTAAAGAAGCTGGCAGCCTTGCACTCTACTGTCCTTGATTTATTACCTGTGTGTATAGATGTTGGTCCTTGCAAGGAGAAATTGCAAACCTTAGAAAGCAATTCAGCAAAGTGAGCTGAAATGAGTCTTGCAGGCCACCGTAGGGGCATCAAGAAGAGTCCTGGGGACTCGGGAACCCCGGGTGCTAATTCTCTCCACACTTTGTGTCAGACATGATTTTAGTGACTTAAAATTGACCATGTTGAAAATATTGTACCACAGAGGTCAGCAGTGTTACAAATAAAGTCATTTTATTTTCATTTCTCTGTGCTCCTCTGGAGAGCTGGCTCTTAAAGATTTATGAGCACAGCACAAGCTACAAATTATGACTAAGAAGTTTCTAACAAACATTCAAATATGCTTTATTTAGATCTATAAAATACTGCGGTGACAGTTTCACTTAGCATTGTGATGAATGGGGTGAATAGGAACATAAGCAGAATGTGCCAAAATCAATACAATAATACTGCCTTTGCCTCGTACAGTGGACGGTGGATTTTTATTAATCCATACACTTAATCTTTCCTTTATTTTCTCTGCTCGTAATGTGCGCCCAATCATATGTCTAGAAACAGAAGTTCTGAAGGTGAATGAAAATGGCCTTATACTTAAAGATCTTGTATATAAAGGGGAAAACCACAAAGCTCAGAATATGTATAAAGCACAAATGCAGAGGAATGAGTAGAATAGCTTAGACAGGTCAAAGACGAGGTTGGTGCCAGGCTAAAGAAGGTGTGGGTTCTGAGAGAAGCTTGGATCCCATGGCTGAACAAAGCTTTTTTTGGAATTTTACTAGAAAATAGACTGTTTAGAAAATCACCAGTAGCAGTATTAATCTTTAACAGTAGACACTTAAATTTCCTAAATTTATATGAACAAAATCATCTTTCACTCTAATCCAAAACAGACTTCTACTCTGATAAAAAGTCATAACTATGGATTTTCTATCAATAAGTCACAATGGGAAAATATTATGTCTATTTTGGACCGTTAGACACTGAGCACAGAAGACAGGGAAATCACAGAAACAAATAAACTCTCAGAAAGGAAATAGTTTTAATTGTCATAATACACACAAATTTCAGAAATGTTATTCAACTACTAGGAGTTTGAAGACAGACAGCTAAAGAGAGATGGGATGGAAATTTGATCACAACTATTCCAACTCCAAATTACAAACTCTTGCTACTATGCGGTTTTTAAAAATTATTATTACGGGGTGTCGTGGCAGGCATTTTCATCCCAATATTCAGAAGACAGAAACAGGTGGATCTCTGTGAGATCCAGGCCAGCCTACTTTACATAGCGAGTTCCAGGCTAGCTCCAGGGAGACCTTGTCTCAAAAAAATATTGATTCTTCGAGATTTTCATATATATTATTTTGATCACATTCAAACCTTCTTTTTCATTTCTACTCTCCTATTACCCCATCCAAAATTGTCCATCACCTGATAATGAAAGCATGGTCCTTATACAATAGAATATTATCCAGCTGTTAATAAAAATGAAATTACGAAATTCCCAGGTAAATTAGATATACTAGAAACAATCATCCTAAGTGAGGAAACCCAGACCCGGAGATTTTATTTTGTTTTGTTTTGTTTTTAGATAATTTCTGCAGTCAGAACTGATTGAATTATTTGTCTACAGGTGAGTTCAAAGAGGAACATGTTCTAGTCCTAAGTAAATTTCCTATAAGGTGTGTTGGTTGTAATGTATTCTGGTTCATTTGTGTGTACTTTAGGGTAGAAAAACTGTGGCCAAGTTTTTACATTTAAGCACAAATTACTTTCATTTTTTTTTTTTTTTTTTTGAGCTACATGGGAAATGTGAGAACTTTCTTCCCAGGTTCTTTGCAGTCAGATAGGCTTCTATAGGCTTATATATTTCTAAAGAAAAAATCATCAAGTGAGTGATTTCATGGATTGCATAGCTTTTAAATTTAAATAAATATGCATGAAAAATAATGAATGTGAAGGATGAGTTTTAGAAGATTTTCTGTGAGAAGTCACTTTTGCTTCCTGGTATCCTTGTATTATCAAAGCGTAGCAATTGCATGTCCTATAATTACTCTGCTTGCTTCAAGATAACTTTATGTAAACTTTTGCCTTTTTAAAATATAAGCTAAACCAAGAGGACTATATGCAGCATCCATTATAAATCATTTATCAAGCACTGTTTATGCCCAAAGTGTTACAGAGTAACTAGCACAGAAAGGTCCTCTCCAAAGGACAAAGAACTAGAACTTCAAAAGACAGGGTGTAAACCTCAGAGCCAGGGGATATGCAAGGTGTCCACAGATTTTCGTAAGCAGATCAGAGCTTCCTTTCTAGAAGGGTTTCCCAAGAGTGGAAACTGATGGAAGAAGAGTGCAGTGAAAAATGAAGAGCAGAGCAAAGAGAGGAGATGGGAGGGGTAGATGCCAGGCAGGTGTTTCTAATACAGAGCTACGGTAGGAGATGCTTAGAAGAGGAGCAAAGGGTCTGAGGAGAGCGGGCTCATTATGAGCAAGGACTGTGGAGAGAGAGGACGAAGGACATGGCTAGGAGACTGAATCCCTTTGATCAATGAAAATAGAGTAACTGACTGTGAATGAGGCCGGAATTCAAAATGACGCCTTTAGAGTAGCAATGGGATTATGTTCAGCCCAGGAAGCTGAGCCGTCCACTCCCAGTTCAGCTTTTTCCTTGAAACAGAGCCAAAAAGCACAAGAAGACTGGAAAAGCATAGTAGCCAGTGACTGGAGTGGAAGACCAAACTAAAGATAAATAGTGAACAATTTGGTAAATTTGAAGATCTACCTATCTCTGCAAATAATAATTTTTTGGTGTCATCAGTCTACCTGATTGCTTGTTCATTTTGTCAGAGGTTTCTACAAATGTAAAGAAGTGGACTACGGGATTTAATCACAGTTGCACTGTTGCCAGTCAGGTGCGATAAAACGACATGGGTACGAGTCTAGAAAGTTGCTGTTCAATATTTCAGGAGAGTAAGCCAAGTCAAAAATCTGGAGAGAAATAAAGGATGAAGAAACTGGAGTTCAAAACTCGGGAAGGAATTAGACAGGAAGTGATGTCTAAGAGGAAGAAAGACTGAAGACTGTGACCACCTAGAGGAGTTTGATGTCTGATTTCTTATAATTCAAAGTGATGCAGAGGTAAGTACACTGGGTGTGTGTATGCATGTGTGTACATTTGTGTCACTGTGTACATATGTGCATGTGTGTCTGTGTGTGCCTGTGTGCATGTATGTATGTACATTTGTGTACATGTGCACATATATGCACATGTAAGCAGGTGCGTGCCTGTGAGCCTATTGTGTGTGTGTGTGTGTGTGTGTGTGTGTGTGTGTACAAGTGCATTAGGTACTCTTTCAGAGTTCATTCTCGGAGTTCTGATCTCATCTCTTTGCACAGTAATTCTAAATGTTAAAATAAATGTACTAGTTTAATTTGTAGATTGAGATCTTCTCTCTTAAAAATAATATTTAAAAAGTCAGTCACATCGGAGCAACAAAGCCCTGCCTCGGAACCGACTTTCCAAGAAGTCTGCGAGGCAAGCAGACAGGACTTCTTGGCTAGTTGATTCAGCAGAGGCGCTAGGAATGAGCCCTCAGAAACTAGGTCATCTGACAACTGATGACCGGAGGGCTGAACCTGCAGACAGTTTGGCAGGAGGCTCCTGAGTGCAGACCCAGATACTGAACTTTCTAGAAGCAGCTTCCTAGTTGCCATCGCACTAACTAGAATTAATTTATCATTGGTCAGGAAATGCACGGAAGGGTGAACAGTGCAGAGTAGAAACAGTAGGGAGGGGCTGGTGTATGAAATGTCAGAGCCCAGAGGGCCGGAATTTGATGGCATATATGGTAAAAGGTTGTTACTTTTGTGTGTGTCTGTGTGCATGATGTTCATGTGTGAATGGGTGTCCACAAGTGTGTGGGTGCATGTGTGTGTATGCACATGCACGTGTGTACACATGGAGGCAAGGTTGACTCTGGTGTTTTCCTCAGTAGCTCTCCATGTTATTTACTGAGGCAGAGTCTCTTGCCAAACCTGGAGTTAGAGTTACCCTGAGGATTTCTGTCTCCTCCTCCTGAGTGCTGAGATTATAAGCAGCCTCCACGCTTCCTATTTAAAGAAAATCCATTTCTTATTTTTGCGTATGTGGGGAGTGTCTGTGTGTGTTTATGTGCACCAAATGCTCAAGTGAAAGTCTTGGAAGAGACCACACAATCTGGGATCCCCTGGAGATACAGGTGGTTGTGAGCTGCCTGGTAGATCCCAGGAACAGAACCCAGGTCCTCAGCAAGAGCAGTAAGTACTCCTAACCACTGAACCATCTCTCTAGTCCCATGCCCTCCTTTTGTGACTGTGTTGGGGACCCAAATTCTGGTCTTCTCACTGGTAGAGCAAGAGCTTTATCTACTGATCCATCTCCACAGTCAGAAAGCTTTTGTCAGAGATTGTTAAACTGGAGAAGGATAAGTCAAGAAAATAGAATGCAAACCGACCGAAAATTAATTTCTGTGTCAGCAATTTCAAACATCAAACTTCTATCCCTAGCCCTTAGTGGACTGTGAATCTCCTCCTTGGCTTTTGAACACAGGTAACTTCCTGTACATTTACAGAACAATTTTTGGTATAAGAAATGTAGTTAAAGCTGGGAGTTGTGGTACACAAAGAGACCCTGTCTCAGCAAGATCAGGCACCATTGCAGAAGGGGGTTGGGGGGATTGTAAGGACCAGGGAGGAGGTGCATGACCACATGGAAATGGGACCCTATACACACCCCAGGCCCTGCACATATGAACCTGCAGTGATGGTGAGAGTATGCACTGGATCCTTATGGACTAGAGCAGACAGAGACCTGCCATAGAACTAGGGAAGTGACCCCAATCTTGGATGAGGAGATATTGACAACTTATTACTGCTGGGTGAGGAAGAGCTGATCTTCCTGAGGGAAGGACTATAGATGAGCTGACTAGATCTCAGTAGATGAACTTGAACTGAGGAATGTCTGGAGGCACTAACTTGACACAGTTGGCCTTGGCACAAATGACAGAATGTATGAATTCCAGCTGTGGGGTTACAGGGGGTGCCAGTGGAGAAGGAGGCATAAAGATGATTAAGATCCATTGAGCTGTTCTATATAGAAGGCACAAAAATTCAAGAAAGAAAAGACCGAACAACAACCACAGAAGTAGAAACGGAAAGTCAGAAATCGAGAAGACAAAAGGACAGAAAGAGAGAGAGAGAGAGGAAAACAAAAATTTTATATGAGCAAACAAAATGCTTTTTAACAATTTTGGTTAATTTGTTATTAAGAATGTTTAATGAATCGCATTCATTGCTGTGTAGTAACCTGCTCCCTAGGTTGCCTACAACTATTTCTTCAACTGCCAACGTTTTGAGATGACAGTGTTTGAAACCCTGCTTTTTCTAGGTAAAGCAAAAAGGACTTTAATGTTTGCCTCCTGCTGCTTGCTGACATGGAAAGATTTTCACACAGGTTGATACAAGAGGTAAAAATAAAAATTGCTTTTACTGAGCCATTGGACTGCGAAATGCAGTAAATTTCTAAATGGAAACACCAGAACAGTGTTTATTACTGTGGGGGATTTGCTTACCACAGGATATACTTTAAGGTGGGTTGAGATCTGTGAAATTCCATTTTCTATACATGACCTTTTGCAAGTATAGAAGATGAGAGAAAAGGCTCTTTCAACCTTGACGCTTTTACAAAGTAATCTCCATTAATTGAAGGAGTTCTTAGTGCAGGCTTAAACTAAAAATATCCACGTCATTCTAAATATGTGAACAGGAAAGTGTAACGGCTCTAAGTAAAAATTCAGAACAGAGGACAATTTTGTGAACAATAAACCACAGAATTCCAGACATTTAAATTTATTTATTATTTCTTTGATTTTATATGCGTGACTGTTCTGTGTGCATGTATTTAAGTGCTTCTGTGCATGCAGCGCCCACAGGAGCCAGAAGAGGGCAGTAGATCCCCTGAAACTGAAGTTATTGACAGCTGTTAGCCTACATGTGAGTTCTAGAAACCAAACCCTGATCCTCTTCAAGAGTAGCCGGTGCTCTTAACAGCTAAGCCATGTCTCCACCCTGAATTTCAGACATGGTTAGGAAATATTTAGTGATTTATGATCTTGAAAAGAACTAGTTAAAATATTTAAAGGGACAACCTGCCATGAATACTGCAATTGTTTAATTCTTTTGCATACATAATTTTTTATGAGGAGTGGGTGGTAAGCAATGTCAGCATATAGCCTCTTGGCCAAATCACACATCCCTAGGTCTTTTTTGTCAATAAAGTTGTATGGAAACATTTCAGCAGACACGCATTTGTTCAATGCAGTTGCTCTTTCTACCATTCGTTTGCAAAGATGATGTCATAGAGAATGTCCTCCCTGCAAAGGAAGTGTATTTGCAACGGGACTTTACCAGGGGGAAACAGTCAATCCCGGTGCAGAGGAAGCACCAGCTCCAAGGGTCATGATGCTGGAAGACACTGTGACATGCCAATAGCAGAGAGCAAAGGAAAGGGGTCACAGAGCAAATAACAGAATAGACAGGCTGTGGCAGTTCCCTGGGCATGTGCAACCATTCCGAATGCTTCTGCCTGTGTGCAGTTTTGAACGGCCTCATCACAATGCTTTATTTATCCTTCAACATGTAAGTAAAGAGATTTCTCCAAACTCTATAGCAGTGATTCTTTTAGGTGGTTTTGGAAACAGACGTTTATTTTCATACAGCAAACCGATACAGACACTACTAGTGTACAATATAGCACACCACTGTTAACCATCCTGTTTCTTCACCAGGCTATGAGAAAGGGGCGGTTGTCCTTTGCTCCTTCATAGCCTCTTTTATTATAATAGAAATAATGTTGTGTGAATACAGTATGAAAGAAAATTGCTACTTGCAGAGATCACGGGTATAAAGGTAAAACTGATTCAGATGTTACATGCCACGTGCACTGCCATTCCTTTAAAGAGTGGAATTGGTCGTATTTATGGAGGGGAACATGCCATTTTCTTCTGAGAAGGGTTTTGTGTTTCTTCTGACTCATCTATGAAAATGCAATGGACAATGTGCTGTGCTAGCACACCAGAAAAGCCTGAGCTGTGCAATAGAAAAATGGAAATTCTAATTGATTTTGCTTAACGTGCCATTTAAGTCTGTTGCTGTTTCTACAGCTATTGCAATCTTTATGCATATAACTGAATTGATAAATAATAAGAAAGTCAGTTCTCATGGGTTGTAAGACACTTGAATTCTGAAGGAACTGTGACTCTTCCTGTTTCTGCCTTATGGTTTAATTGTAATTTGACACTAGGCTAAAACTATCTTGTATGTTTGGCACAGCGTTTTTCATTTTTCAGAAATTTTTATTTGAACTTTTTGCATAATTTGATGATATTTAGGTTCTCTTCCCTGTCCTTAGCCCTCCCCCACTGCCCCTGCTCTGCTTAATGTATGATATACTCTAGTATATATATAAATATTAAAGTACACACTGTCTGTCTGTCTGTCTGTCTGTCTCTGTTTCTGTAGACTCTCTCACTATCTCTCTCTACAGAGTCTAATTAGTTTCCCCAAATGTCCTTTAGTGTGTATCCATCCACTGGAATCTGGTTAACTTGCCCAGAGTCCCATCCCTGAATGAGACTGTCTCTCCTCCTCCCAGGAGCCATCAATTGCCATAAGTTCCTTAGGATGGGTTAGGGTTTCTTATTCACTTCCCCATGTCTATACTGGGATTTTGTCTGGTCTGCACTTTTGGCACAGAGTTTTTCAATCCTGTTGTGTTTCAGAAATGTTTCATACACTCAGAAAAGGTATCATTCTCTTACATATATATGTGTCAAGAAGGTCTACCTTAACAGGTGTCAATCCTGATCGTCTGTCTGCCAAATAGTAAGATTGAAAAATGTCTATTAATTCCTATGGTTTTGTTGACCTTTGTGGTGTTTTCTCAGATCTCTTTTGAATATCTGTCCTAGTACGTTTTATTGTTCCCTGTGACCCTTTATTTTTCTGTTCTGTTTGAAGTCTTCCTTCTAGTGTCTTCTGTGGAGCCAACTCAGTAGTCATAAATTCAATTAATTTGTTTTTACTATGAAATTTTAAAATTTTCTCCTTCAGATTTGATAGATGGTGTTGGTGGATATTCTGCTGAAAGTTGTGTTGTTCCAGGACTTGGAATATAACTTTCCAGGCCCTTTTGACTTTAAAGATTTCTGACAGACAAGTTAGCTGTTATTCCAGGGCTCTGCCTTTAGAAGAGATTTGACCTTTCTCTCTTGAAGCTTTCAAAATCCTTTATTTTGTTTTCCTGATGTTTTAAGTATAATATATCATGAGTCCTTTCTTCTCTTGTACTTAGGCGAGCACTTCTTTCTCTAGGTTTAAGTATTTTTTTTACAATTTTATTGAAGATATTTCATGCGTCTTCACTGTTATTCTTTTCTTACTCCTATGCCCATAATTAGAAGTTGGGTCTTTTCATGATCTCACAGATATCTCCCATGTGCCTTTCCAATTTTTTTTTAAATTTCTCATTGATAGATTGGAGAGATGTCTCAGTGGTTAAGAACATGTGTTGCTCTTCCAGAGGACCACAGAGTTCAATTCCCAGTACCCACATCAAGTGACTCAGAACCACCTTTAACTCCAGCTCCTGGTGGATATGCTGCTTCTGGCTTCCTTGGGCACCTGCACTTACATGCACATACCCTCACACAGACATACATATAATTAAAAATAAAAATGAATTAGAAATTTTGAAATTTCTCATTGATTTTTACTGAATAATCCAAATTCATCTACTGTGTCTTTCATCCCGACTCTCTCTTCTCAGCATGATCCATTTTGTTAGTTAGGCTTTCCACTCAGGCCTTCATGTTTTCGTTTCCAGCATCTTTTCACTTTGGTTTTTTTCCACCACCTCCAGCTCCGTCTCTGCTACCTGCACTGACATCCTCATTTCATTCATCTCTTGGTCATTGTTGCCTTGGAGTTGCCTGACAATAGCTATAATCATTCTTTCAATTCTCTGTCTGGAAGTTCTTCCAGGGCATTTCCTTTAGGGGTCGTTAACACAAGATTTATTAGGGGAGAGGAGACATGTTATTTGGGGCTTTGTTGTTTTTATTTCTACATTGGTATTTGCACATCTGGAATTAGCTTATTTTGAGTGTTTCAGTATTTTGTTGCTGTTGTATTGTTGTTCAAGTCACCTTTCTTCTTTCATCAGAGGTGCTTATAGTTCGGGCAGAGGCTACTTCATAGTAGACGAGATATCAATGTCCTCTCTTTGATATTTAGGGCTACAGCCTCTATCTTACGTCTTCTCCTTAACAGCTATAGAGTGGTATCTGCAGCGAGTTGGCCAAGGAACTGTGAAAACATTTCCACTAGCAGTGTGGAGTGATCCTGGGTCTCAAGGCTTGATGGAACAACTGGAAAGTCCCCTCAGGTAGCTGGTAGGGCTCTGGTGAGTCCTGAAGGGTGAGAGGGGCCAGGGTCTTCCACAGTTGGAGTCGTTCCTGGTGGGGATTAGACTGGGATCTGGCCGGTGCCACTGGGAGGCAGGGGAGCTGTGAGGAAGTGGAGGTGTCTGGTAAGTAGCAGTGTGGTTTGGGGTGACCATGATGGAGTTGGGCTAGAAGGGTGCTCAGGAAGCCTACCTGGGTCTCTTGGCTATGTGGGTTGACTGTAAATTCATTGTGAGGTGTGGTCTGGGATTGGGAAAATCCTAAAAGAAAAGGGAGGGTCTAGGAGGAGGCACACATATGTGCACGGGTCTACTAGGCCATGGGTATTCTACCAGCTGTTGCACCACCAAAAGGATGACTCTCCTTCTCCCAGCAGGCATCAGCTACCAATAGTGCGACAGCTATGCGTATGGTTACACGAGAATCTTCCCCCATCCTGCATGACAAGTCTTTAACCTTCCTTGTACTTTAGGGTTGTGTTTCCTTAGATGTGAAGTTTCTAAGAGAATTCATGTAGTTCCATCCTGTTGCTTTCTTTTATTACCCTTTGAGTAAGAGCATAATCCATTCACATTTAAAGGACTTACTGGTAGGAAAGACGTTACCCTCCATTCGTTCCCAGCATCACTGTCACTTGTAGATACTTTGCTTCTTGTTCTTCTCTTATTGTCTGTGAGAATGTTCATTGAATTTTCACGCATTACTTCCTTTTACATGTTCCAGATGTATTTTTTTTTGTGGTTACCACTGAGGTTGCATAGAGTATCTTAGAGTTATAATGATCTGTTCTGATATGATGACAAAATAACTTCAAGCAAATATATAAAGATACTCCACGTCTCTACTCTCCCCCCTCTGTTAATGATGGCAGAATTTACCTATTTTATAATGTATGCTTATCAACGAAGTTATAAGAATTTTTATACTTTTTGACTTTTAAATTCTATATGAAGATTAAGTGATTTAAATACCATCAATATAATTCTACAAAATTCTGCATTTTCCTCTATATTTAACAATTCCAAAGGGCTCCATGTTTTCTGTGTCTTTTCTTCCTTCTGTGTAGTGCTTTTCATTCAGCCTGAAGGGATCTTCTTAGCATTTCTTATAGGATTACGACTAGTGTAAATGAAGGCTTCCAGTTTCTGTATCTATGTAAATATTGGTTTCTGCTTTATTTCTGAAGGTTAGTTTGACACATTTTTATATTCTGTTTATCCTAAAGCCAAGTCAACTTGATTTACATGTCTCTAAAATATTTAGCTTGGCTTGTAGAGTTGCTCTGTTTTGAATTTTTCCAGTTCCTTTACTCTATTGATTAGCACATCAATCCCTTTTACCCTATCTCTTCTCAGTGCTTTAGACTAAATTATGCATCACAGAGCTGTCATGAGAATAAGGTAGAATAACAAACAGATTGGAAAACAGAAGCACAAGAACCTTCTTCGGTAACTGAAAGGGATTAAAACACTAGAAATTTTGACAGAAATATCGAATCTTTGTGCACATCTTACTTACAGTTAAAGTGTTCTAACTTTACTGTGAAAAAGCACTTTAATGAGTACATAGTCCATTAATAGTGTTAGGCAACCCGGTGAGCCATGTACCACTGTATATCTCTATACCTCTTGCCAATGTATATGGTTTGGATTTTTTTTTTTCTCCTCTACAATCATAAAACAATGGTTCCACACCAGCTTTTAGTCTGTGCTCTTATATTATAAAGTGTAGCCTGACATATTCAGTGGTAATTCACAAATCTTTAAATTTCTTCTATAAAGCAGAGAAAGCAAGCATGTCTTTTAAGGAACACGGGGTATCTCAAAGTATATTAATTTGCTTTTGTAAAGGAATAATCTCCACAGCTTATTGAAAGTAATGAAAAATTTTAGGTAAAAATGTTTTTGTCTTTTTGCTTATGTTCTTCTAAGAAATGACTAAGCTTTTGAGAAACTGAGTCATTAATATCAATAAAGACACAGCAAGAAGGTAATTGGCAAGAAGTTAAGCTAACTAAAAAATAGGAGAGCAATGTCTGTTTTCTTTGGGCTACAAGGTAGAGTCACTTTTTACTCTTTAGATTAAAAACAATTTATAATGAAATACTGCTACAAATAAAAGAGCCAGGACATTAATACTTGTATTTTCTTAAATACTGGATAAATTACAGCATGTACAAATACTATGTAAATTATACTTCCTGGCCCATATAACTAACAAAATACAATATGGAATCATAAACTCTATCTTTCCCTACTATGTATCTTGACTATTGACTGTTGATAATCCTTTTCTTCATAGTTTCTTTCTGATGAAATTATATTATATTAAAATAATTTTCATTAATAATTAGAGGTAATAAAATTTCCATAGTTCGTATAATATGCATCATAGAATGCTGTGTTTCACATTTAAACTTTAAAATTATCATTTGTTCTAACTGTCTTCAAAATGAAAGTGGTATTTTGGGCTATCTACTGCAATATTGCAAAAAATGATAAAAAGTTTTCAACTAAACTTTGAAGTGCCACCTTGGTATAGTCTTAAGGAAAATAAAAAGGACTACATGGCACGTCTGTAACACAACTTGGTGATTCTTAAAGACTTAAGAATATATTTACTATACACACACAGAAAGTTAAGCATGAGTTTGCCAGTTTCTGAATCCTGATTGTGTAATCAATGGATATGTAGATGGTGTGGCACTTAAAATGCATCTTTTTATGTAACAAATAATAGACGGTAGTTTATATATATATAAAACAAAATAGAAGCTAGATGAATGGACATACATATTTGACTAAATTATATTTCATAGCTATTTAAATTATTACATGATATTTCGTAATATTTGTTAGATACACGAAAATGCCACTTTCATTATAAGAATGGAAAAAGTATAATGTATACAATCACAGAATCTTAGACCTTAAGATTAAACAACTTAATGCAGCTGCATGTATTCTGCCCATCCTGTACCTTAATACTTATGAATCGACATTAAAATGATAGAATAAACCATTAAAACAGAAACATAAAGATAAACTGTGACATTCAAGAAATGCGAGGACAGAACATGAGAGCCTGGTGCTGGATCACCACTGCAGAGTTGGAACATGCCTCAGACAAGTCTGTGGAAGAACTGGCCCCTGTCGATACTGTGAAACCAAGATGTGCACATCATAAAAACTTTATTCTAATAAATTGCTTCCACATCTGCCTGTCAAGTTACATCAAGGCAACAAATCTCTCTCCTGAAGACTATGTTCTTGCACTGAGCTTATCCCCGGCTTATGTCTCACACTCTGTCTTCAACCTCTACCTGAAGCTGCTGGTTTAGAATTTTTGTCATTCCCCACAGATGAACTAAGAAGTTAATTCCATGCTGTTCACCCTCCCTACACTCCTGAATTTCACTGTGTTGAGGAGAGAAATGGATGATATAATGTCCATCCATTTCACATACAGGGCTCCTCCCATATAGCTTAGTGAAATAAATGCTTGTGAGTAATAAGTATGAAGAAAACATCACCAAGATAAATACTCAGAATCAAATATCAGCAGAGAATCAAGGGACTGAAGTTGTATCATTCAAAACTCTTAAAATATTTTAAGGACCATGTCTACAGATAAGTTTCTTTGATATGACTTCCTGGTGAGCTGAGAGATCGGTGGCTGATGGGCATTGGAGATAAAACTCAAGTTGCTATTTATCAACTCCAAACACATACACTAAAGTCATATTAGATATAAAGTGTTCCCTGTAGATCTTTTCTGAACTTCCTTTGATAGCATTTCAACTAAACATCAGTTCAACTCCTTTTTACTAAGGAATAATCCTAATATTTTTTTCCATTTTCTAGTACTTTATTACTCCTAACCCTGAATTATCTACTTTTTGATTTAGTGTTCTCAAAATTTAGGCAAAGGGAACTCTAACTCTGACTGTTAGACCCCAGGACCATGTTCTTTTCATATCTTAGAAGTTTTATTCACAAATTGCAATTGAGCTTATATTTCAATTCTGAATTCACTGGCAATTTAGAGACCTAAAAATGTCATTAAAATTAATAGAAAAAATTAGAGTTGTAAAGTATAGGGAACAAATTATACAGCTTAAATTTAGTTCCTAATACTCAGTTATTAATGAACAAGCTTGAACAACTACTGTGTCAGTGTGAATTTTATTTATCCATTAAAGAAATGACACATCTTTCTCATTGCTGACTACATTTTTTTTCCTATTTTAAGGAGGTGAATTTTAAAACAATTTTCATAATAATATGTTGGCATAGCACTAATGTTAAGGCATATTTTTCTAAGTATGCAAGGTAATGACTTCTCTCTTTCTCTCTACTCATTTTCTGTGTAGCAGTTTCTTCCAAACTGAAACTGTCTCCGGGAGGAGGCGTGCTACTGGAGGCTTATGTCTGGGAAAAATGGAAACATGCAAGAGGCACAGGCCTTGCTCCAGAATTCCAGAAGCAGTAAATAACTGGTGGGGGAGAAAACTCTGACCGGCTGAGCTGCCAAAAGGAGAGTCTCTAACTGGTTGAGCTGTACAACTCTGCAAGTTGTGCAGACAGTGCCAAGGTTGTAGCTGTCATGACTCATGTTGGGGTGGCCTTTTTTGTGATGCTGCTGCTTTTCTGTCCTCCCTGCTTCTGTGTGTAACCTCTCACCCATCCTCTTCTTAGTCACTCAAATAAAAACTTATTGGTTCAATGAATTGTACTTCGGTACAGTCATTAATTGGTGTCATAGGGTGAGTTGACATGTGTGTTACATCTCCTCAGGGAAAGTCTCTCACACAGTAGTATTAGTTACTTTTTTGCTCCTTGTGACAAAATACCTGGCAAGCAATTTAAGGAAAAAGAGGTTGATATTGGCTCAAAGCTTGAGAAGATGGGATTCTTTTTTGAAGTAGACGGAATGGCAGTGGTCTGTTCATGACAGGTGACAGATATCTCATCTCTCCATGGATCAGGAAGAAGGGATCAGACTAGAGGCCAAGGCAGGTCACAGACCTGAAGACTCAGGCAAACGTCACCTCAAACAGTGCTGACCAAGGAAGATTAAGTACTCAGACACATTATCCTATGTGGTGGGGGGAATTTATATACAAACTATAATATTGTGATTCTGACCTCTCCAGGCTCATAGTAAACTCATAATGTAAGGCAGAATCAGTTCATTTTGAAGAGTCCCATAAACCTAAACTTCTAACAGTGTACAAAATCCAAAGTCTAATCCAAAGTCTATTATGAGACTTGGGCAATTATCTTCACTTTGAATCCCTGGAAAATTTTATATATATATATATATATATATATAATTCCAATATACAATTTTATATATATATATATATATATATATATATATATATATATATATATAATTCCAATATACAATGTCACAGAGTGAACATTCCCATTCAGAAAAGAAAGCATAGGACATTGCAAGGAAAGATCAGATCAAACTTGAACCAAAACCCAGCATAAAATATTCTACAACTTCAAGTTTCGTGTCTGGTAACTGAGACTTATGACATCTTGGCTCTGACAGGCTTGGGTACTATAACTCTTCCAGTCCCATTCATGTGACCTTTCTTTTGGGAGCGTTACACTCAGTTCCTGGAGTTGTTTGCAGTAAATGTCCCACATTTTACTCATCTCTAAGATCCTAAGAACCTCCAAGAAAATTCTCAGGGTCAAACATCCTTAGATTTTCACTGCAAGTTTTTCCTGACCACAACTTAATGCACAACCCACTGAGGAAGTCCATGCAGAGAATCCCATATTGAGACACATTGCCTGTACTCAGTGGATTTATGGATGCTTGGTGCAAGCCTCCACGACCCTGGAATCTTGCATACTGCATACCTGAAAATTCAGTACTATGTGGATGATTCGGATTCTCCTGCTAGCTGAAGGTGTGACCTGACACTCTTAAGTCAGAAATGTACTAGTTACTATGAATGTTCTTAGCTAAACATGGGAAAGCACTGAGGCTATGGTGCCTAGTGTGGAGGAAGGGAACATAATAATACCAACTGGAAGTCTTTTATGTCTTTTGTCCCCAAAAATTGGCAATAAATTTTCATCTCTTCACACCTTTTCGTTCCCAGCAGTAACTTTCTATTTATCCGAAAGGCAGACTATCTCCCCTGGCATGCTGGGGATCTCTCTGTACCTGTTACATTACAAAGAGATGAGCCCATTCTTACCCCAGCCAATCAACAATGCATTTATTTCTATGACTATATATAGGTACAGAGAACCTATCTCTGCTGTAAAAGAGGCACAGAGACTCCTTCAGACCAATAGAGGGAGGAGGAAACACCAGGTGTAACACCCTAACCCAAATAAAATCCAAATCCTCTTAGATTCTGAATGTTTCTGAATATCCAAACGGAAAGACCTGTGCACAACACATAGAAATGTAAAATGCTATGCTTTATTTGGGAATGCTAAATTCCCGTGTAATGTTAAGACATGAGAAATGGTGTTTTAACTATGCCAATTTGCCATTTAATAACGGCGTGATTTTAGAGGATTATTTGATTTGTTTGTACCTTCATTTCTTTCATATGATAAATGAGGATATAAAGAGTCCTTAAGGTACTGTGTTACTGCAAGATCTAAGTGGAATAACACACTTAAAACACAAGAGCCAAATTATGCGTAGTAGTATTTGTTATTAGCAACATATATCGATCTAATATTTGATGTGCTGGTAAATTGGTAGGAACTAGGTATCTAGAGAGGAGACTTGGCTTGCAGGTTTGTTAGCATGGGTGACGTAAATATCGCTGTGATGACTGATGCCATCTGCTGTGATGTTACCAAGTGAAACTGGAAAGAGATGTACAAAATGCTATAACCATTCACAGAGTCTCATTACAGGAGAGCAGCAACCTCAGGGCCACAGAAGATACTATCATAATTAGGATGTGATAAATTTTCAGTATAAATAACTTTGTTTTCAAAAACCATGAAAAGGAGAAAAGGCACACTTTATAATGAATTACAAAATATATAGCCATGTTGGGCATCTCTAATCCAAAATTCCGAAATCTGAACTACTTCAAGTTTGAAACATTTTGAACACGGACAGGATGCTAGCAGTGGAGAATTCTGCATTCGGCCTGTGTCATTCATTATAGCCAAAACGCAGACACATTAAAGATGTTCAGTACTCACCCACAAGGAGTGCTTCGGAACCACAGCATGCGCAAGGCAAGGGTTTCACAGAAAGAAAGATCTCTGAAGCTTATTGGCCAGCCAATCTATCCCAATTGGTGAGTTCCAAGTTCAGTAAGAGACATTGTTTCCAAAAAACAAACAAAAAAACAACCCCCCGCAAACAAAAACGACAGAGACATCTATGTGTGTCTCTCAGGTTCCTAAACTAACATATTTCCCCTTGTCATCCCACACCACCCATTTTATTCATTCATCCATTTATTCATCATCCCCCTACCAACCTCCGTCCCTCCTCCCTCCCCAATCCAAGTGTCCCCATTAACCATACCCCCCACGTCATACTACCTCTCCCATTCCCCCTTCCCGAGTTCCCTCCTTTCCTATCTCCAGGAACCCCTGCATCCCTCCCCTCCCTCGCCCCAAGCCAAACACTCCCACTTTCCCCACCTCCTCCCTGATAACATCTGTTCCCTACTGGCCTTTCTGGCCCATTTTACCTCAGTGTTTCCTTTCCATTATCCTGGCTCCTGCTATCACATCACATATATACTCACATATAGGGGATTGGAGCTGCAACCTGCAAATAAGGGAGAACGTACATTGCTTGCTTTTCAGAGTTTGTGTTACTTCCTTTAGTATAACAGTGTGTAGTTCCATCCACTTACCTGCAAATTTCATCTTTTCTTACTGCTCGGTACAGCTCCCTTGTGTAAATGGACCACATTCTCATTATGTATTCGTCAGTGGAGGGACATTTAGGTTGTGTCCATTTCTTAGCTATTGCGAAGAGAGCAGCAACAAACACGATGCATAGGCATCTCTACGGTAGAGTGAGTCATCTGAATAGATGCCAAGAAGTGGTCTAACGAGATCATATGGTAGATTCGTTTTTAGTTTTTAAAGAGATTTTCATTCTGCTTTCTATAGTGGTTGTGCAAGTTTGCATTCCCAGAGCACCGACTGTTCCCCTTTCTGCACATCCTCACCAGCATTTGGTGTCTTTTGTTCTCTTGCTCTTAGCCAGGCTGACCTGAGTAAGATGGAATTTTAAAGTGCTTTTTTTTTTCTAATTTGCATTTCTCTAGTTACTAAGGATGTTGAGCACCTTCTAAGTTGTTTCTTAATAATTTTTATGTCTTCATTTTAGAATTCTCTTTTCAGTTGCATAGCCCATCTTTTTATTGAGTTGTGTATTTTCTTGTTTCTTTGTTTTTTGAATTCTTTGTACCTTCTAGATATTAAACACTGTCGGATATGTGGCATGTGAAGATTTTCTCCCACTTAGCGGATTTCCTCTTCACTTTCTTGGTTGTTTCCTTTGCTTTGTAGCTTAATGAGGTACCACTTGTTGATTGTTGACCTTAATGCGTGGGCAACTTATATCCAATTTAGAAAGTCCTTTTATACATCTACATTTTCTAGGGCACTGCCTATGTCTCCTGAGAAATGCACCTACGGTGTCTGCACATTAGTTCATATGTGTGCCTGAGGGTTGGATGGCAAGTAGCACAGTGACAGAAAGGAGAGACCTCCCTTTGAGTGGTTGGTCAGAGTAAGTCCAAGGATTCCCAAAAGAACACAGGCTATTGTTGGAGCCCTTGATTATCTCCCAGAACATGAATGTAAGACTCTGATGACAGGACATAATTCAGACACAGGACATGGAACAATGGAGTGAAAAATGGCCTGGAAGCCTCCTTCCTGAAGACTACCGTTCATAGTTCTAGAAGATACTATGCAAGCCTCTAAGGGAGAAAATATATCAATGGTCCAACCCAGTCCTAAAGTTGAATAGCCATAACCTTGGTACAGCTAACTCCCTCTATATGTGCAGTATTGGCACTGTTATCTGGGGGGTGATCAGCAGCTATCTAACTGGACCTAAAGCGTTCTCAATGAGAGTGAATTCACGGATGAAACTGTAAATACACATAGCTGGAGAGATAATAGATCACAGAGAAAACCATATCTCTGTCTTATCTCTAATCAAATGAAATTTCTTACCATATCCTAAATCTAAATCTTTTTTTTTTACAGACAAATATATCATACACCACTCATCAATGAAGCATCTGTTTTTGTAACAGATGGAGGCTACAGTAGAATTCCACAACTGATCACACATAGAGAATATATGTCTGAGAAATACCCACCCCTAGATGACATATCTATAGTGGAACCTCTACACCTATGGCTCATAGAATATAGTGGATCAGGGAGTGGAGAGAATACTGGTTCATCCCTCAACTCTCACCAGCAACTCTTCCTCTTACAACAGAGTGTGATATATACAGAAGGCCACAACTGGCTAAGTTTTAGAAAATAAGACACAGCAGAGTGTGTGTCCTCAGAACCTATATTAAACCTCACCCACCCACAGCTCAGGGACCGTTTCAGGAGAAGGGGTGGAAAGATTGTAAGAGCCAGGGTTGGTCCATGAACATAGGAAAACAGTGGCTTTCAGGTTACTGGAAATTTGCTCATATGAACTTGTGGCAATGATGATGTTGAGTTCAAGACTCATGCCAACTCAATCAAAAAAGGGCCAAGAGGAATGGTTAGAGGGAAATGGTTCGTGGGCCAGTCCTAGCTTAAGAACTGCTAGAAACTGATTGCTGCTAGGTAGGGAGAATAGACCTTCTTAAGATCTCTAGATAGGCTGAATAGACTCCAGAGGATAAACTTGCACCAAAGGACATCTGAGTAAAATTCTTGACTGAATGGGATTTAGCATGTATGGCAGATTGCATGAGGTCCACTGGGTGGGTGTTTTGGGGGCATGGATGGGGGAAGCAGAATCTAAATTTTATGAAGACCTGTTGTATGAAATGTACAATAGCTCAATAAAATTGTTACAAACAAAGAAGGAGAGTAATAGAAAACTACTCCTGATGCTGACTTCTGGCCTCCACATATATGTGCACACACATACACACACCCTCATGAACACATACACACACAATATTATATAAGATTACCTTCAACCTATATACATGATATATGATGTATATGTACTAAAAATGAATTTTGAACTTAGACTTGGTTCCTAATCCTAAGATACCTATAGTCATATCTATCTAGCTATCTATCTCTATTTATCTATCTTTCCTTATAGATATAATATGATACAGATGCACAAATAGATAGAGATAGATAGATTAGATAGATATACCAAAATCTGAAAAATAATAAAATGAGTATCTTACAGTTGCTTTAGTGGACATCTGTTGCAGAAGATTCTGATGAGCTCAGAATAGGAAATGCTTCATTTCATGAACCAATCACTGCAGTTCTGGAAATAGTAGATGCAAATTGGTCAGCATAGTACATGCTTCTGTTATTTTTGTTGTTCAAGGAAGCAGTTTGCTGAAACTGCCAATTCCAAAGAGAAGAAATGAGTTTTTAAAGAAAGTTATGTTGGATAGCAAATAACACAGCTTTACTGTAATTTTGAAATGAAGGTGAAAGGTAAATTGGTAGCTAGAGGGGAATAGAAAACTGGAGGCAAGCACAGAAACAAAACGTTCTGTGTGAGATTTATGAATTACCTAAGGCTAAGGGGGCCATAAATACAGTAGATGGAAAGATTTGATTCAAAATGATCTCAATAGGCTGAAACAAAAGGCATAAAACAAGATGTAATTTCACAGGAGCAGATATAAATTCCTACATTTAGGTTCAAAGAGTTGGTTTTATATAAATAAAAAAAATAGAAAACAGGATTTATAGCAGTTCTACTGAAAAGAGGGAAAACATGAAGCTTTGTTTAGCTTCAAGTTCAATAAGAACTGACAGCATGACTGTGTTCAGAATGGTAATCCAATCTTACACTGCTGTGTGGTTTAGAACAAAGATTACAGTCTCCTGTGCTCTGTGTTTATCATATTAAATCCAGATTACAGCTTCCACTTTGGGATCCCATACTTAGAGAATGCCACTAATGAACTCAAGGGATCCTGGATGAGATAAATCGGATAAACTAGGATGAGATAAATATGTGTATAAAATGACATAGTGAACTATTTTGGTTTTATTTTATCGTAGAAGAAATGACTTCTGAAATGTGATAGCCTCCTTCAACCATTTTTACTGGATCTAAAGAAAAGTGAAATAAATAATTCAAGCTTCTAGAAAAACAGAAATATGCCAATGGATAAAAAATAAAAATGAAAAATATCTAGTTCTGTAGAAGAATCTCTGCCCATGAAATGATGACTTCTCAAAGAATACATTTAACTTTATTAAGGAAGAAGAAAGAAACTTAGGCTATAAATAGAAATAAGAATTTCCATACACACGTCCCCTCTAGAACACTACAACATGTCATTTAAGTATGTCTGCATCAATTTCATCATAAATTTTATTTGATTTATAAAGTGTTATTTCATGCCACCTTTATATCCTCCTTTAAACTTTATTTCAAATCCTTTGTGTGGTATAATATACTTAAAATAAATCACATAAAATACATAAACTGAACAAGCAACTCACACCTTCCTTACCTCCCATGGTCTACATCACTAAGCAGAACATGCTTTTTTCTGCCACTGTGTTTTTGGAATTTTATGTAAGTATAATATAGTATGTATTACTCTTGCCTAGCTTCTTTTACACAGCAAAATTATTTTGTAATTTATGTACTTTGGACTGTCACTAGTTCACGCATTTAATTACTGTATAAGACACACATTCCTGTAATTTGTTTCTCCATTCATGAATTAATGAATATTTATGTTGTTTTCAGTCTGGATATAAACATATACCTTCATACTTATTATATAAATATCTATGAATAAAGTCACTGGATTATATGCTAAGTAAATATTTATCATTTAAGAAATTGGAACGCTATTTCCCTAAAGAACTGTGTAATTTTGGGTTTCCACAGAAGTACATGAGTGTTCTAGTCTCTAGGAATTGTGTATTGGTAACACATTGAACCTTTATTTGCATATTCCTAGTTGCTAATGATATTAAATATCTTTTTCTTGGTCATATTGGTCACCCATTTCTCTTGTTAAAAAATTTTGCACATTTTCAAAGGAAAATTCCTTTTATTTGCAATTCTGGACACATCTTCCTTCAGATTCACAATGTACTATTATCCTCAAATTCATAATTATCCTTACATTTTCCTCATCAAAGTAAAAAGCAGAGTTTAGGTTTATATGTCAGTTTAACAATTCAGTTTTAGGTACTGTAAATTTTTATAGAATATGCACAGGGTTTTTTAAAAAATGTAATCAAATTTCCACAAAGCTTTTCTCATATATTTTGGTTTATAAACTTTATAAAGTTTTCAAGGCCCTATTTTATATATTGTGACCGGACCAATATAGATCCAAATCCATTTTTATTCACATAGTGGTAAGTGGTGATTACAGCATCATCTGTTGACTTTAATACTCTTCTCTACTAGATGACTTTGTCTTTGCTTTGTTGGAAATCAATTTTCCTTGCATTCTGTCTCATTGATCTGTTGGTCTATCCTTATGTCAATATCACATGTTCAATACAAGTAACTTTGTGGTAAGTAGACCATTCTTCTGATCTCTTTTATTGTTGCTGTTCCTTCTGTTTGAAATAATTTGGGTAACGCTTTTGCATTACCATATGAATTTTAGAATAAACATGTCAATTTTATTACAATTATACTGGGGCGTCACACAGTATCCCATTGATGCAGAAAGCAAATTTTTGGAAAACTGCCATGTTAGAAATAGACTCATTAACCTATAAAGATATTTTATTTCCCTATATTTTATGCTGTTACTTTTCCTTAGCAATATTTTGTAATTTTTAGTGTAAGAGACATGTATGCTTTCATTGCTTTATCTTTAATTATTTGTGTTCACTTTAATTTTTAACAGGTCCTGATATGAATAAATACAATTCGTGTTCACATGCTAAATATACATATTGCACTTTCCTTGAAGATGGCAATATATGATCTGAGAAACACTCAAGACAATAGCTCAGAGAAAGTTCGTGGCCTTAGAAACTCTTTTCTGTCAAAAGTATACAGATGGTATTCATCACACAGAAAGCCAAGCTGGCAAAGGTTTAGAGAAAAGAGAATACTGAGTGCCTGGCCTTGGGTAGGGCTTCTATATCAAATGTCACCCATCCAGGGCTCAGGAACTGTTGAGGAAGAGGAAGTTGAAAGATTGTAACGTTGTAAGAACATAAGGAAACAGAGGCTTTTGGGCACTGGGCACTTCCTCATGTGAATCTGCGACAGTGCTAACAACATACACAAGACCCATGCTCACTCAATAGGACAAAAAACAAACAAACCATCAAAAGCAATAGCCCAGAACAAGGGAATTAGGAGCCTGGTCCCAATTTCAGCTGAGGAACTGGCAGCTGGTTATTTTTGAGTGAGGGAGAACTGATCTTTAAGGAATTGCCTCCAGATAGGCTGACTAGACTCCAGTGGATGAACTTGCACCAAGGAACATCTAAGAGCACTGACTTTACTCAATAGGCCTTAACTTGCATTGTAGAATTCAGTAGGTGAGCACGGAGGATGCAGACAGGGGACGGGTCTCAATAGGATTAAAATGTATTGTATAAAATGCAAAAATAAATAAAAGTCATATTTAGTCGCTATGGAAAGAATAACTGTACTGCTAGGGAACTTGCCAGCCTCAGAACTAAGATGTGAAGGACAGGCCAAGACTATTCATGTTACTTGTCAAGTGCCAATAAAACTTTCATATATTATAGAAAAAATTAGTAATTAATGCATAGCTGCATGAGCTTTAGAATTTGATTTCAGAAATACTGAAAATCACAAAACCCTTCAGGGGAAAAAAAATCAAGAAGTTTGCTGTGAATGCTGTTCACTTTTAATCAATTATGACTAACATGTTAAGCCTCATAGCCTCAACATTGTTTGAAGCAAGAATGGAGAAAGTATTACAGAAAACAAATCATTGTTCAATGTTCAATTGAGTTTTCAGGCTCTCTTCATTGGAATAGTTGCTTTGGTTTGACAGAAGACTTTCTAATTTAGAATAGGTAAGCACATGGCTGGAGAAGTCATAGATCTTAGAGAAAGTCCTGTCTCCGTCATATCCCTAGACAAAAGCAATTTATGACCACATACTGAATATGGATCCTTATATTACAGACAAGTATCCCATTCTCCACTCATCAAAGAAGCTAGGTGGGGACTACTACAGAGTTCCACAACTGATCGCACACAGAGAATAAGTGTCTGAGAGATGCCTACCTGCACATGACACATCTACAGTGGGCTCTCTACAGGTTTGTCACATGGAACATAGTGGAATAGGAGGTAGAGGGGATAGGAATACATCCCTCAACTCTTACCAGCAAAGGTTTCCATGCAACAGAGTGCAATGCACACAGAGGACCACGACTGGTCAAGGTATAGAGAATTAGAGACTGCAGAGTGCACGACCCTGGATAAGACTCCCATATTAAAACTCACCCACCATGGCTCAGGGACCATTGTGAAAGAAGGGGTAGAAGGATTGTAAGAGCCATGGGTTGTACATGATCCTCAGGAAGCAGAGTCTTCCAGGCATCTGGGAACTTGCTTATATGATCTTACAACAGTGGTATCAGATGAACACATATTCCCTGGGAACTATGATGTTTCAGTATATATACATATATGTTGCATCAGGTTAAATATTTCTGTCTTCTCAAATATTTATACATTTATTTATGTTAATAACTGGAAAAATCCTTTCTTATATATTTTTTTTCAAATATGCACTCAACTGTTGGGTACCATGTACATGTTTGAACGCTACCAAATGCATATTTGTCATACATACAAGGTCATAAAGAGCCAAGAATTCCTATGGTGTCAACACAAGGTAGGCGTATATGCTGACTCAGGTTCTGAAGTGCAGTATTGTTTGTATTTAGATTAGATAAAGATAAAATCAATCACATTGTTCTGTGAACTGCTGTGCTATGTTCTGTAAAACAGCCACGATGTGGGGATCTGGGTATTGAGCAAGGCAAGCAACTCCAGATACCCTAAAGGGATGGCAGGTGTCTGACCTGCTCTGCCTGGTGGGAAGCTACTATAGATATGAATCTTCCTTTCCCCCACCCCAGACCAGAACCAGGTTTTTGGGTTTCGTTTCCTCGTTCCTGAACTTCCACAGCCTTCCCACCCTTTACCCCAAAACCCCACCTCTAACTTTCCCGCCTTCTTAGTAACGGTCAGGAGGCCTCCCTATATAAGCCCCTGCATTGGCTCTAATAACCAAACTACCCACCGATGTAGTCTCCCGGGAGGGAACTCCTCCCGCCGCACTCTGAGCCACCTGAGGTCCCGTTCAATCGTCCTCCATTCTCTGGCATGGCTGGAGCACAACAGCCGTGCTGGAGATGGAGACCCACCCACACCACATTTTACTGTAGCTTTCTGATCCAATTCAGAAGTGTCCTTTGGTCTGCTCTTTGTTCCTGAATGTCTGCTTAAAGTATGTCATCCAGGCTAAATAAAAGCAATGGGTGTTAGAGACTTGGAGCCTTTGTCCATGCCTCCTGGTTCCCCACTTTCTTAAAGTGTTGAAGTATATCACACTGTTTCTCCAGGATTGTCTATCCCCTGCAGCACAGGATGTTTCCTATTACCCTACTGAGCAACAGATGAACAAAATTTATTCTTCATGTTTAATCATAACTTAATATCTGTGATATCACTCATTACAGTGACAAAATTATTTACAAAAGAGTCTAAAAGGAGGAAAGGTCTGTGCATGACTTTTACTATACGGACATGTTGTGGGAGATGACTTTCAGTTAACCTTAAAGTCAAAGATTAATCCGATTTTAGTTTGTTTCTAATATAGACAAGTTCACGGAGATGTGCACTGTTCCAGGTCCCAGCACTCAGGACCTGCCTGAGGCGGAACAAAGGAGCTCCGCAGTAGGGGAGGGGGTGAGTAGGCGCGGAAACAAGACACCAACTCCGGGAGTTGAGTGGAAAGCCAGCAGTGGTCATCTGCTGCAAACTCATTTATTCAAGAAAGAGTAGAGAGTCTTATAGGTCTTGTTAGCCAATAGCCTTATGGGGTGGGATCCTGACCACAGCCAATCACAGTTTGTTCCCAGGTGGATCATGTTCCCTCCAGGTGCTGGGCAGAACCTGTCTTCACAACCAACCAGTGTGGAGCATCACACCCACGAGAGCCATTCCTCCTGGCAGGTGGCCTAGCTAGGCCCACCCTGCATTATGTCCACCACTGCACTTCTCTTTTTACCTGGGAATATAACCTTGATCTCTCATGAAACTTTCTTGGTCTTGACCCAGAATGGTGTATGAATGTGTGTATGGTTTACATATAAACAGCACTACAAACAGTACTTAGCTCATTGAAGGCAATGAGAGCAATTGCTAACATCTGTCTGTGGTTGAGTATGTGTATCTGTGGTGGGTGTTATTCTAAGTCAGTAGGGATCACAAGGGACATAATCTTCTAAGAAGGGTCTGTTTTTACTTTGCCATTTCATGCTGGAAATATATTTTCAATAAAAGAAATAGTAAGCCATTGTTTGAGAGCACAGGACTGAGATAATTTTGGAGAAACGGCTTCTCAGAACAGTTTGAGTCCCTCTGGACTGAAACTGAGATGGAATCAGGCTATAATGAGTCAAGCTGTTCCTATACAACCATCACCATAATGTCACAGCAGACAGTAAATGTTGCAGGTTCAGTCCTCCACAGCTCAGAAGGCATGGCAGCTGTAGAGTCTTGGTTGCTGGTAGTGAGAATTAACAACTGAGCTTTTCACACCTTCGCAGATCAGGAAATGGAGAGCTAAAGCTGGATCCAGAAACAGATGTCACTTTTAAGGCTTATCCTAGAATCATACTCCACTTTTTTAACATCGGCCATAGATCCCAAAATTCTACAGCATCCCCAAACAGCCTCATCAGCTAGATCCAGTGGTCAAGCATGTGAGTCCTTGGGAGATATGTAACATAAAACGATAGCAATAACCAATCATCAAACTTCCTTAACCCCTGAAAAACACCACATTCATATTTTAAGAGATAATTTTTAAAAAATTCTACAAGTCAGTGAGACAATGAAGTCCTTATATTCCTGCGTTTAGCTTTTATAAAACCTAATCGATCTCCTGTTTAAATCAGGGTTTTACCAATAATAGTGTTTCAATCATTTTATTTTTTCATTTATTTTGTTAGTTTTCATTTATTCATTCATTTCATTCACCAGTGGTAGAGTTTCATTCATAGAGTAATACACACACACACACACACACACACATATATATATATATAAATGTATATATACACACATATACATATCACAACCATTCATAATTTAGGTTGTGTGCCTTATAATACATAGTGCTGAAATAATCACGGAAATACAGATGTCTCTTCAAAATACCAGTTTTATTGTATTTATAATATGCCCAGTAATGTTACTGAATAGTGTGGTACTTGTAATTTTGGGGGTAGGTTCTCTTAGGTCCCTAGCCCCACTCATCTAGAACTCTGTAGATCAGGCAGGCTTCTATCTCACAGAGATCCAGCTACTTCTGCCTTCCAAGTGCTGGGATTAAAGGTGTGTGCCACCATGCCCTGTCAAATTTTAATTCTGAAAAGTCTCTGTAATGCTTTCCCACCAACAATGTAAAAGAATTCTCTTTTTTCTGCACCTTCCATAATTTTATAGTTGTTCTTTTGATGTTGGTTTGATAATTGAATATCAACTTCTTTTCTAGATAAACTTTAACTGATTTTTTTTCCTGAAGGAAGAAAATTAGAAGAATAAGACAACACAAGAGAAGATGGATATTTAATTTTAAATGACAGAAAGTCTCTATTGCCAAGTAGAATGAACTTGCCCACAAGAGTGGCGATCTTGATTTTGTCCTGAATCCCACCCGCCCACAATAACTGCTGTTTAGAAGAGAGATACAAAGTATATTTGTTATACTTTGATATACATATCACTATTTTCAAAGCAATCTGCAAAGTAGACATTTCTGTCTTTACAAATGAGGAAACACTTTAAGAATTTTAAGTAATTTCCCAATTTCATAGAACTAGCAGTCACCATGACTTATATCCCCCTAGGGAGTTTGATTCAAATCCACAGGAGCTTTCTCTTTGTCACATGGCATAGTTCAGACACTTTCTCCTCATATATAAAATAAGGGTCCTGGATTTGATGATCCTTCAGGGACTGTTGCTTTGCAAATTACACAAAACAAATAAAAAAAGTTTTCTGTAAAACATCTCTGAATGACATTAACATGGCAGGGAGTGTATCAGAAAACAAAATCCATACATATCTCTCTTAGAATCTCACTTTCTGGAATTCTCAACACACACACACACACACACACACACACACACACACACACACACATTTTTTTTGAGGCAGTGTCTTACTATAGGCCCTGAATAGAATTCACTATGTAGATCAGGCTGGCTTCCCGAGTGCAGGATTAAAGGCATGTGCCACCATTTCTGGCTAACACTGGTATTTTATGTGATATTAATTTTAACCATTTGATTGAAAGCACTTTCTTTGAAAGTAGTTTCTATAGCCAGGATGAAATTACAGGATTAGGTTCTAATTCTAAAACTGTGATGCTGGTGTACACTTTCACCAGCCAGAAAACATATCACCGTCTGTCACTTACCTGCCTCCTATTCCTTTTATTAATTCGGTATGGAATTCATAGAACAGTGCATTTTATGACTCTTAATTCACAACTTGCCTTCTCAGTTTTCAAGTGAAACTCCCTAACTGTGAAGAGTTCCATATTAAAATCTATAAGATATGACCCATGCTTTTGAGCCTCGAGAATTCATCAGAGGTCTTATAACTCTGTAAGTCATGGTTAACTGTTTGAAACTTCCATGTTTGATAGTGGATATTTCAAGTGTGTTTATAATGAAAGGAATGAAAACATTTCTAAGTTAACTTTGTTTGGGTGTTGTAAGTTACTTACTTTCATGTGACATTTTTAGTGAATTAAAAGTAAATCATTTATTAATAAATACAGTATTATTTTAAAGTGATGCAAGTTGGAAAATGAAACACAGAGAATGTAAATGTCATTTCCTTGAATGGTTTGGAAGGAGGCTTAGAAAACGACACATACACAGTACATGAATTAGCTCATATAGTCTGAGATTACTCTCAAATCCCGCTACAGTGTGGTGCTTCGAATTCCTCTTAATGATAAGTAATGCCAGAAGCTTTTGCTAATAAACTGAAAGTATGTATTCAATCATTTGCTGGTGCTTCAGTCTGAATATATTCCAAATATGTCCAAAGAACTCACAATGCTGAGTAACACATAGATCCCAGTCAGTGAGCTGTGTAACAGCATGGTAGGTCACAGAGAAGGCCATGTCTAACACAGAAAGAAGGAGTAGACGGAGGCTCTCCAGGAAGAGGAAATTGGGAGAGAAAACTAAATGTCAAAAAAGCCTGAATAGTAGATTTCTAGATGTAAAGATCAAAGAGACTGAGACAGAAGTAAGATGAGTTTGTTCAAGGAACTTAGCACATTTAAGGAACAAAAGGAATTCACCATGGCTGGAAGATGGAGAGAAGGAGAGGTTTGAAGACAATACTAAATAGATTTGCAGAACAAAGCACTTTGTTGACTCATGATAAAGAATCTGGATTTTATTTCTGAATATTCATAGAAACTATTGAGCAAGAAAGGACTCAGTTTCCTTAAAAAAATAATGTAGGGTGTGGTGGCACAGCATTTGGGGGACAGAGGCAGGTAGATCTCTGTGGGATCAAGGCCAGTCTGGTCTGCATAGTGAGTTCCAAACTAAGCTGGGGATAGAACCTGTCTCAAAAAACAAGAGCCATATAATAATAAAAATAATAATGATAATAATAGTTATTATCATTATTATTATTGGTATATTATACACAGTGACTGATTTCCTAAATACATTATTTTATTATTTTTATGTGTATGAATGTATTGCATGTGTGTAAGAACACCTATGTCATGCAATTCCCTTGTTGGTCAGAAGAGGGAATTGGATCCCCTGGAACTGGATGGCTGGGAATCAAACCTGGGTCCTCTGCAAGAGCAACCATTGCTCTTAACTGCTAAACCATCTCTCCAGTGCCTAAAAACATTTTCAAAAAGTATGTCATGTATTTGACCATGAACTCCTTCCTTCTCCTCTCTATTCCCTCTTCCTGGTCCTCCCTTAATTCTTCGAATCTTGCTTTTACTTTCATATACTTATGCCATATGTATGTGACATATACATATGATTTTATGAATCTCTTTTAGATATAGGATCCCCAAATGAGAGAAAATGTATATTTGTCTTTCTGAATCTGACTTAATTCACTTAATATGATGATCTTACTTTCATTCATTTGCCTGAAAAGTACATAATTTCATTCTTTGTTTTATATATATATATGTATATATATATATATATATATATACACACGCACACACACACACACATACATATCATTGTTCTGCTGATGGGCAGCTAGATCATAACTTCATTGTTGTGATTAGTGCTGTGATAAACATGGATATGCATAGAACTCTGGTATGCTGACTTAGAGTCCTTTGAGTCTGTACTTAGGAGTGCAATGTCTGGATCATATTCTATTCTCAGGTTTTTGTTTTGTTTTCTTTTGTTTTGAGGAGCTTCCATACTGATTTCCATGGTGCCTAGACTAAATTATATCCCTAGCAACTGTGTATAATGGAGTTTTCCTGCCACATACCCCTAATTCCTCCCATCAGCAATAGCATGACCTGGGTTTCCTAATGATTCTGAGCTGGGTACCAAAGACCCTCAAAGTCTAATGCTATTCTGTTTGCAAGTATGAAGACATGTAAGTACAAGACAGTAATTTCAGCATTCCATGATGCAAAACAAGGGGTTGACAATGGAGAAAGAAAAATATGATGTATTTTAAAATTTTAGTCAAGAGGATGTTCTAATTAATTAGAATCAGGATATGAGAAATAAGTTAATGAAGGACTGTTTATATGAAATAAGAAGAGCTGAGCTGACAGGTTTATAGTTTTGAAACACTGAATGGACTAACCCCAATATCTCACATTTATCATGGTCAGTTTTACATAACTGGTACTCATCTGAATGAGATGTGTGGCAGATGACTGGAAATGTAAGTCTGAACTCAAGGGAAACAGAAATGGTTGTAGACAGTTATGAATCACCAGAATGAAAACAATATGTAAGTCCAGGCTATCAAGGAAGTATATCATTAATGAAGGAGGAAATAAAGCTGCAGTTTAGCTTAATTAATGCTAGTCACAGAACAACTAAAGAATTCAAAATTCTTTATATAGTTCAACATTTACTGATCTCAACACAGAAGACAAGAAAGAGCAACTGTTTAATGGATTTATGTGAAATATATGAAAAATTGCCTATTAAAGACAAATAATAAAAGCTTTACATACATTAATAGTATAGGGTAAAAAATTATTGTCGAACACCATATTTCCATTTCTTACTTTCAATTTAAAGGGTTATAAAAGATTAGTTATACTTAAAAAGAAAGACTATCATTTACACATTAGAAAATCTATGTAAAAAGATAAATTTTTAGCTAGTGATTTTAGAAAATAATTGCTGACAGTATAAGGAATAAAATAAGAAATTATACTTATTTCTTCAGGTTTATACACTATAAAGAACCAGTATGTTTTACAGACAAATTAATATGCTCAAGATTTTCAAAGGTCATTTTAACTTCAGTAATTGTGTTTAATATATGATCTATTTATTTTATCTTCTTATAATTTGTTTATTATTTTCATTTTATGTGTTTTAATGTATTACCTGCATGTATGTAAGTGCACCCATATTGTGGAATGCCCATGTAGCTCAGAAGACGGCTTTGGATTCCCCTGGAACTAGAATTTTGGACAGTTGTTAGTCACCATATGGGTATTGGGAACCAAACATGGGTCCTTTGCAAGAGTAGCCAGTGCTCTTAACTGCTGATCTATCTCTCCAGGCCCATCTTCATGTATCTTTTAACTGACACATAGAAAGCATATAATGATACATTTCAGTGCAGGAACATGCACGTGTATGCTGTGTAGTGTTTAAATAAATTCCCACATATTTATCTATTTAGTCATATATCTATTAGTATAGTAAAACTTTCAAAATATTTTCTAAAATTTCTATGTTTATTAGCAGTGCCTTTTGTTGTCTGTGGTCACCATATGGTGTAATGGTATAGCAGATCTTCTTGCTCAAACTAGGTAAAAGTAGAACCCAATAGTCTAGTGCTGTCTGCCACTCACCCCAGCTATACTCTGTCCTTTAGAAACTACTATTCTCTCACCACAGAAGAATGAGGACAGTTGGTACTTGTCCATTTTGCTTGATTTTTGTTACTGAATCCAAAAATCCAAAGCTCAGTCATGTTGGAACAAATGAAGGTATCTATTCACTTTCATGGTTGAGTAACATTTGTGTACATGTACCACAGTTTCTCCGTCTGTTGATAGATACAGGTTGCTTCCATTCTTGGCTTTATGAATAAATAGTGCTTTAACAACTATGGAAACACAGGTGTCTCTTTGACATAAGGCTTTGTTTCTTTTGTGTATGTACATAGAAGTAGGATTGTTGCGTCACATGCTACTTGAATTTTTAAGTTTTGTTGAGAAAATTAGCATGTCGTTTTCCATGACTGTATTAATTTACATTCCAAACAGCAGTAGAAATGGATCCTTTTCTCCTCAGTCTCATCAGATTTGTCATATCTATTTTTATTAATATATTAATCATGTAAAATAATATATTTAATTGCTATTCTCTCCATGTTTAGAGACTATTTGACTGTACTGATTCCCTCTGTGCCTCCTCCCACTGATTTCTTCATTATTTCCTACTTGTCTTTTTTCTACTTTCATATTTTTTCCCAAGTCCATGAATATGAGAAAATATCTGATACTTGTCTTTCTAAATCTGACTGAAAGTTCCTTAAAATATAGCTACCCTACCCTATGATTGACCTATAGATACTTAAAAGAATCAGAAGCAGCAGAGTTAGAGACATCTCTAGGCCCAGCTGACACAACATAAAAATTATGGAGTCAGTCATCAAATGGATGGATATAGAAGCTGTAAGCTTTGCATACAATTGAGCATGATTTGACTATGAAGAGAAGGAAGCCATATAATTTTCAGGAAAATATATGGAATGGAAAATCATCGTGTTAAATAAAACAGGTCAGAAACTAGTCTTTTTGATAGCATTCTCACTGGCTACATTATATATTATGTATGTGTATATATGTATACACACATATTAAATATATACATACATTTGATTGCATTGACCTGGGGATTAGTGATGTTGAACATTTTTCATTTTTGTGTTAGTTATTTGTATATTTGCTTGTCTTCTTTTGAAAAATACCCAGATAATCTTATTGCCCATCTTTTTTTTTTTTGAGAAAGGGTCTCCTTGTACACCCAGTAGACCTGGAACTTGCTATGTAGACCAAGATGGTCTCAATCTCACAGAGTGCTGCAATTAAAGGACTGTACCTCCTTCCTCCATTATTTCTCTATGTTTTCTTTTGCTTACTGGGCTCTTGAGCTGTTTTTCTTTAAAAAAGAAAAAAAAAAGTAGCTCTGCCTATTCTAATTGTCAGCTAAATTTTCTTCTAGTTTAATAGCATCAAAACTAACGTTTAAGTCTTTCATTCCAAATGATTACCTTTTGTTATTGGCATAAGATAAAGGTTTGGTTTTTCCTGCCTGTGGATTTCCAATTTCCTCAGTACCACTTATTGAACACACTGTCCTTTTTCCAATGTGTATTCTAAGTCCCTTTGTTAGAAATCAATTGGCTATCGATGTTTGGGTCTATTTCTGGGCTCTGTTCTATTTCATTGTCTATTCTGTTCTTGTTCTATCTGATTACTGGCGTTTGTACTGTGTTTTGAAGTCAGGGAATACAAGGATGCCTACTGCTTCACTTTTTTACTCAAGAAGCTTGGGTCTTTTCTGTGGTACCACTATTTTAGAATTACATTTCCTCCTTCTTGGAAGAATGCGGTGGTATTTGGGTAAAAAACAACATTGAATCTGTAAATCGATTTGAGGACTATGGAGATTTTAATGGTATTGATTCTTCCAATCCATGATTATGGATTTGTGTACAGGTATTTATCCTTTCAGCCTCTTTCATTAATGTATTATAAATCTCATTGTGTATGTCATGTACATACCTTTAAACTCTTTGATAAATGAATTCCTAGCTATTTTACTTTTCTAGCTGTTGTAAGTAGCTTTCTTGATTTATATTCCAGATAAGTAACTATGCCGTGAAGCCAGTGTTCATGTGTCCTAGTAGCTTAGGTGACAATCTAACATCTTCTCCAGCTTCGCTGTCCTCTATTGTCTCACTGTTTTCTTTTGGACTCCTACCATTACTCTGGACAAAAGCAGTAAAGATGGAAATTTAAGGTTATGATTTTATTCATAATTTGAAAATAGTTTTGAAAAAGAAGATTAGCAGTTACATAACACATAGTTAAGGTGAAGAGCATGGATAACAAAAATGAAAATGACATTTGAACTTGTTCACAAATGTTTCTTATGCTACTGTAACTTCTTTTTTTGTCTGGTCCCTGTCATTTTCCTGCTTTCCAAGCACTGATTGACCCATCGTTTTGGTTAGCTTTCTATGGCTGTGATAAAAACACTGACCAAAACCAACCTGGGGAGGAAAAGATTTACTCCTCCTTCAGCTTACAGTTGATCATGAAGGGAAGCAGGGCTTCAGGGCAGGAACTTGGAGCACAGACCATGAAGGAATGCTGATTGCTGGCTGGCTCCTCTGACTGATACTCAGACTGCTTTCTTACAAAACACAGGACCACCTGTCCAGAGGGGACACCAACAGTGGGCTGGACCCTCCCACATCACTCAACATTCAGTCCAGTGGAGGAAATCCCTCAAATGGCGTTCCCTCTAACCAGATGTATCAAGCTGACAACTAAGCTATCACACACACCCAAGAACACTATATGACATTTCAGAGTTAGAAGTCTCCACTTTCAGAGTAGCTTCCTGAGCTTAACTTTTTTTCCACTGATCTTTTTAATAGCTAAAATTTGCACTTTTCTAAAGAGTGTTGACTAGATTTATATTGTAAAGCCATTAGAAATGTTTACTCAACTTCAGCAGAAATGACTGCCATCCTCCAGTTGCATAAGAAAGTAATGAAAAATAATCATTATGACGTCACCGTTGATATCACAAATGCAATCTACAGAGTAAACAAAATGCGGACAAACCTCAAAAAAAGAAAATGGCAGAAAAGTTCACACAGAATTTATAGTATGCCCAACTTAATTCAATTCATAATTTCCAAAAAATATGCCAAATAATTGATAGCATAGAAAAGCTTTTAGCATAATTATAAACTTTTGAAAATGCCTATTATGCTAGAAAATTTAATCTATTTTTATCAAAACTATTATTGAATATTATTTACTTAAATATATGTATTAGACATCAATCTTCTGTCTAAGCTTGAATGAAAAGGATGAAAAGCTAAATATGAAGAAGTTAATTGTGTTATATCTGTTATTTATTCTGAAAAGGTTATCTATTGAATTCTCTGTTGTCTGCTCATGAAAACTGTTAAAATGTTACTGATTACTACTTATATACCTACCTAAATATGTACATGCATCTATCTTATATACAGCATATATATTGTCTACTAGAGTATTTTCAAGTTCTGAGAAAGGTTAGAGAATCACCTCCACGGGCTGTCTTCCATCCTCTGTGTGTGTACCCTCAAAGTCCACCATGACCAAAAAAAGACAATTTTAAAATTGAAACGGGGTTACATGTCTTTGCTAAACAGGGCACTACTAATAACTGGAAATCAACACACAGCCAGTTAGCAAAATCTTTAATTATTTGAACCATTTGTAAGTAGATCCTCCTGAAGATACTTTTTAAGTGTCCCTTAAAAACTATTGATCATCATTCACAGACACTTTTGTTTGTTATTGAAAATGATCATTTGATAATCTTTAGAAAGACTTACTGGTTCAATGCTGAATAGACAAATTATTATCACAAAAAAAACTAATTGAAGGACTCCAATTTGAAATGTGGTATTTACTTTAGCTTCTTTTTTTGTAATCAGTCCCTAGAAGACACAATATGATTGTACTAACTTGAACCAAAATGCTAAACTTGTTTGAGGTCAGCTAGGAATTCATAATTTTCTTTTACAGAAAGATTTCCTTATTATTTTTGAAAAATATAATGTATTTCACAATTTCTTCAGACTAACATTATTAGTAAAACCCCATTTTATAAATGTGAAATATAAATATTATTTCCAAGTTCATATGTTAACTTATTTCAATCTGAACTCAAGCTTGCAAATGCTTACCCAGAGTCCCTCATGCAACATATAATTGCCCCAGAAATATTCCCTTAAACACGATCACAGCAAAGAAAACATATCTGGGGAAAGTACTTGTCTTGGAGCAGAAATCCCTGTAATTATAAAAGCCCTTTGCTTTCTAACCACAGCGGCCATGAGATTTATGAGATTCATTGGGAAAGGAGTTGCACTTTAGAATATTGCCATACTCTGTCAGTACTAAAAAATTAATGATACAAAAAACTGTCTCAAAGACTAAAAGTAATGGAAACACTCCATCGTTCAATAATCACTCTGGTATTTAGTATTTCAAGATGGGAACAATTGTTTCCAATGTATCATTCTGCTAAAGTGGAAGAGTGCTTTTAAGAAAAGAAGAACCTGAGGGGTTTCTTAACAAGAAATTGAAAAAAGATCCTAATATTGTCTGAGATGAAACAAAAGCAGCCAGAGTTTAAACAGACATGCTTAGAGATACAGCAAGAGTGGGCTCTTTCTATCATCGTGTTCAAAAAAGATAATTACTTAATATATGTGTAGATCTTTTAAGAGACTCTGAAAATAGAATTCAAATCAATGTTTAATTTTCTGAAATTATAAAGTTTCCCAGTAATGTTAAAAGTGTTGAACAGATTTCAAAAGTGGTAACGTGCTGTTAATGCCTCCTTTATGTTTCATATAATTCTTCATAAGACAAGCTGATTTATTACTGTTTCTGGGATAAGAACTAAGTACTGACAAAATAAACACGATTTCAAAAGGTTGGCCAAACATGATGGCTCATGTCTATAACCCCAGCACTTGGAAACAGGATATAACAAGTTCTAGTCTAGCCTGAGCTGCACAGCAGGTTTCAGGCTAGACTGAGCTACAGAGTAAGAGCCTGTTTCAAAGAATAGCAAAGACAGCTTGGAAAGTCTTAAGTGTTTTTGTAATATCATAGATAAGCTATATTATCTGTGAATACGAAGTCTTAAGGAAAGGAAAGAGCATGAACACTTAGCTGAGATATGACCATCAAATGATGCTGTTCCTAATGCGTGATAAGATGCAGAAGGTGTACTTTCCATAAGGATTCGTGAATGGCACGTAAGTTTTCTCATAAAGTCACTTAAAAGTGTCCCGTGTATAAAATGTTTATATTTGAATTTGTAATTACTGAAAAATCATTTAGCTTCAATAATTTGAATAAAGGATATGATTTCCTTAGATAGAACTCAAAGCATAAACATCACTTAACTTAAATTCATTTCTTCCATAAATACTCATTACAACTATTTTGCAGCAAAAGTAACAGTTTTAGCCAGAATTTCACTTTCTGTGCTTTATTTATCCATAATCCCCACAGTCTACAACCTTTAAGTGGAAAATTTCAGAGAGAAAACACACATGTACTATAACTTGTATTGTTAGTATTATATTTGATTATTGTTTATTTCATTGTACATAAATTATACATTAAACTATATATAGAGTGTGTGTGTGTGTGTATAGAGAAAAAAAAATATATATATATATATGGTCCAGTAGTTCAATACTATTCTGGTATTAGGCATCCACTAGGGGGCAGAGGACACTCATTCCAAGGATAAAGATAATTACTGTACTAATGGATGCACTAAAGACTCTTACGAGAAAGACAAACAAGGACTTTTGTGGAGTTCTAACTTAGTTTACAATAGAAAAAGATGATGTCCAAGTTAACACAGGTATAACTTAATGAAACTGCGTCTTCAGTGAGACTGAGTATCAACCGGGCTCTGATTGTAGAAAAAGTGGCAGACTGGCAGGCTGTACAATCCGCATAGGCTCCTGGAAAAGGTGACATTGAAACTGAGTTCTGAATGTGAACTTGGAACCAACTCTGTGAGGCTTTGGAAGAATAGCATTTGTGACTTAGGAACAATTATAAAACCCAAAACTAAGTAAATAGCTCAGGTTCCAAAAGCTTGTTTGCCATATGGGGCCAAAGTTCACTGTTGTAGGTAACCATGCTGAAGTAAAGGTCTAGACCTCTTATTGTATAGGTGCCAATCCACTGATTTTTCTCATTTGTACTCTTGGCCCATTTGTTTCTCTATGCCCGTTTTCAGTAGAATTCCTTTTCAAGATGCAACAAACTCTGTGACCCAGATATATATAAACTTGTAAATACTTTTATTTCAACAACAAGAGCTAAGTAATGCTGTTATCTTAAGAAACAATGAGTGAATAAAGGAAAGGTGATTTATATATATATATATATATATATATGCAATTTTAAAATATGTAATTTTTATTTAGTCAGAAATAAGGAAAATGACACATTCCAACAAAATGTACCTTAAGGTGATTACACTAAGTGAAACAAGCTATCCAGTAGACCAGTTCCCTGTAGTTCTACTTACAGAAGACAGCACTACAAGTGAAATCTAGAAGGCAGAATGTGGAATGAGGATCCAGAGGAGTGCCAGCAGGAAGAATGGAAGAATGGAAAGTTTTGCTTAATGGAGTTGAAAAAAATGAAAAACACTCTGAAAGGAAGTAAAGGTGATGGTTACATAACAGTGTGAACAAACTTCGTACCAGTAACTGAGCACTTTAAAAAGAAATAAAATGGTAAGTTTATGTTCTCTCTCTCTCTGTCTCTCTCTCTCTCTCTCTCTCTCTATATATATATATATATATATATATATATATATGCACAATTTTAAAAGTAAAATTTGGAAAGAGACTCTTTACTTAATATGGAATTTTCAAATGAAGAACTTAAAATATACTTTTGCTCCTTTGGTCATGGAGAATATATCATAAACTCTATAACTGTGTCATTAAAACCAAACCTGTTACCACATGAAACTCGTTAACAATATGACAAAAAGGAGAAAGGAATTTTCCCCTCATATTTCCTGTGCTATTAATGACTGTAATCCAAAAATATAACATATTTAAAGTTATACTCTAATAAAACTGTATTTAGTATATGGATATGTTACTTTATAGAAAGAGACAAAAAACAAGCATGCCAAGTGAGGGTGACTTGTTCAGTGTCGTACACTTCACTGTACCTGAGATGGGTATTCTAGCGATTGTGTTAGAGCTTCTCTTATAGCAGTTGTTTAAAGATACTTTTTCTCTAGTGTCGAATATGTTTTAAAAACACATTTTTCTGCATATTACTAGTTTATATTAAGGCCCTTAACACAACAGGGAGTCCATACCTAGCAAGAAAATGTACCTAGACAAATCACAGGCCATAGGGGAGAACCACTGATCATTTTGATAAATAGACATAATATTAAACTGACTCACAATGGCATTTTTATGTATGTAGATTAGTACATCCCTCAGCTCTTACCAGAGGAGGTTCTGGCAGCAGTTGGAGATTAACACAGAGACTCACAAGGAGTCAATACCCAGAAAATAGGAGACAATGGAATACTCAGATCTAATGGAACTACTATACCATATCCTCTTCTCCCAAAACTCAGGAATCATAGCAGAAGGGGCGGAAAGACTGTAAGAGCCAGAGGTGATAGATGAATATAAGGAAAGTGTGTAGTGTGGGCACCACAGGGCAGTTACACACATGAACCCCCGGGGCTTATAACAGCATGAATCAGACTTGTGCAAATCAAAGCCAGAGAGGGACCCAGCATGGATGGGGGAGGTGGACAGGAAGTCACCACTGCTTTCTTTTCTTAGTATGGATGGATACTTTTATTAAAAATAGATTGATTAAGGCACACCTGCTATACAAAAACCTGTATATGCCCGGTGTGTACTATTTGATGAGCCTGAACACTGGCAAGCTTTCATGATTCCATCCTACAGAGAAGGAAATAAATTCAACACCACTTAAAGTCTCCTTGCCCCATCAACTTCACATCCAAAGGCTGAGTCCCAGGAATTGTGTGCTGTTGTTGCCTTTTACACTTTTACCGGTCCCCCTTACAAGAGTCTCTTTGTCTCCACTGTATCATAACATGCATTCTGACTGGCAATTTTCTGCTATAGAAATTCTACAGGGTGTGCAGACAGACACTGATTACACCATGATGCTTCTTCTTGGTTCTCAGGAGGGCCTTACCATAGACACAGTACTCAGGAAGCAGAAGAACCTATCCTGGCCTATATAATGAGTTCCAGGAAAGCCAGGGCTATTTGAAGACATACTCTTTCGAGAAAAAAAAAACACACATTACATTATGAGTGATTTACTTTTGTATCAGTCATTATTCTTTATGCATTATCTTTCCTGTAATAATTCAAAGATAGTCCTTGAATTGAAATAGCAGGATATCAGAATTTCTAGAAATAATGCCCAAACTGGGTCCCTTATTATCTTTCTAGTCTTTGTTTTTAGTTAGCATTTTAGGACTTACCATGACATAAGTGTGCATAAATGTTTATTGATATATTTTCACACATTATTTTTGACCATATTCACCCACATGACCCCCCTTTCCCCTTTTGCTAGCCCCTTCATTGCTCCAGACACACTCTCACGTCAGATAATGTACATATGACTTTAGTATCTATGTACAATCTAGGATCCATAAGCAGAGAAAACATGATATTTTCTCTCTGAATCAGATTTATTTCACTTAGTATGATGATCTCGAGTTGCAATAATTTTCCTTACACACAACATAATTTCATTTTTCTTCTAAAGCTTGGCTGTCATTGGAGACTCCAAGATGTTGAAGATGCCAGAGCCATGAGACATCTACCAAGGGGAGTGATATACACGGAGTGATACCAGCGCAAGAGAGATTTGTATATTGTGTGCAATAAAGCCCTCTGGAAGTAAATTCCCAAACACTGGACATGGAGCTACTGAATTTGGTACAATTCCTGCTTTTTAATTATTGTCATTGTTGTCATTTCTTCAATACATTTTCATTTCTCCCTTTTGGAATGGAAATATATATGTGTATACTGGAAATATGTAACTTTCTTTTTGATTTAAAGGGCTTACAGTGAAGAGAATGCTTTGAGGCTTAGGTTGTGGACTTTTAAATAGTATTTAGAATGAAAGATTATGGGTACTTTTAAGGTTGAACTAAACACATTTTGAATTATGAGATGTTCTTGAGCCTAAGGGAGCAAGGGAGTGCAATATGGTGGTCTGAATGAGTGTCACCCATAGGCTCCAAGTATTTGAAAAAAATTGTCCCCAGTTCAGCTCTGTTTGGGCTGTGTCATGGAACCTTTAGGAGGTGTGACCACACTGGAGGAAGGACATCACTGAGGTCAGGCTTTGAGTGTTTTTAAGCTTTGGCTTATTTCCAGAATGCCTTGCTTCATCTTTATATCTTTACAGTTATTGTGCAGTTCTATTTTTGTGAACTCTAAGTGACAACCTGAATCTCATCTTTGCTATAAGACATTGCTGGAATCACTAAGAGAGTTAATAGACCATGCTGAACTGCCTGTGCTTCATATGTTGTCATTAAAGAAACATGTCCTCATTGTCAATAGCACTAAAGAACATGGGTAAGGCAATATTTATAAAAGCTTCACAATGATATTGGGAAGATTAATATACATCAGTGAAACACTAGAGACCAATTAAAAGGCAACAAATCAGTGAGCCTGTGATTTTGTGGTATAATCAATATGCATGTGGACTAGGAGAGTGAAAAATTAGGAAGAATAATCTGAACTGTAATTAAGTCTAATTACATTCCATGATAACCCTGATCTCCAGGGGTGATTCCACATGAGTTGCTTGCGGTTATGAGGATTTGGTTCTCCTATCATCCACTTCAAGTTATAAGGACATCCCTGCAAAGGATACTTGTATTTGATAGTGAGTATTCTTAGCTTTATTTCTTTCCTTTTGCCTAGGAAATGCATTTCCCATACTATGTTCCAACAGCATAAAAAACCAGGAAATAATTATTATGTAGATGAAAATGGTTAAATATATTTGGACTTTAATAAATAAAAAGAGCTTAAATTAAATTTAAACTTGTTGGTCATCCTTCCCCTCCAAAAAATAAAATTATGTGTTAATTTGCCCCTCTTGAATACTCAGTGTTTGTATGCTGTGTGGAGGCAGCAATATTACCTTGGGCAAATATTTTCAGCAGAGACACTTAGATATGTGACTTTATTTAGAACAGAAGTTTATTGCTTTTATTCCTGTCTAACACAACAATATTAGATTTATCTGTGCATAAGTTTGTCACAGTGATCAAAGAATAAAGAAGTGATATAGAACAATTATCTCTATTTTGAAACAAAGGAAAACCCACATAACCACAAAAGTTCTTTTACATTGCCTGTATTATATGTAAAGAAATTTGCCTGATTTCTGAGAAAGCATAGTTATGATTTAGTTTTCATTTGTCCCAAATGTTACAGCTTGGTGCTTCCATTAGCAGCATTCAGGGACTATTTTAGCATTTAACAGATCTAAATAAAATTTAAGATGGAGCTAGATGAATCAGGGCACATCCTTTTTAAATTTTACATTATTTGATTATAATAAGATTTACATACTCTCAAGGCCAAAATCCATCTATGTGTTGTAATTCTCCTGCCCATTTATATGTTGAGATTTGCATGTAGATTAATTTATTAGTTAACTTCCGAAATTTTCTCAAGTTAATATTTGTCTTTAAACTTATTACATTTGTTTTCTTTAGAAGGAATTAATTTTATATAACCAAACTTAGAATATAATAACACACTAGAAATAACTTGTTTTCATATAAGTAAAATAAACATGTCTTCTACTGATGTATTATATATAAGTCGAGGATAATGTGATAAGTAGTTGCTTATATTTATATTATAAATATGAAAAAAGAAGTTGTGAGCTTGTTTTTAGCTTAAATTATAGGACAGATAAAATTTACAGAGATGATAGAAACCTGCCAATTAGCAAAACTTTATGAGTTAGTCAACAAGCCAGTCAACATAATTAAAAATGTAGAAGACCAAATCTCCAAAATGTACGTTGTTCATTTATCTTGACAAATGTAGTCAGTACCAATTATTTGACAATGCTTCAGGGTAGACTAGTAAATGTCTTCTAACACACTCCGTAAAAACAGTTTAGTGTGAATGATAATGAGGTCTTCAAGTTCTCAGCTGATGATTTGGTGGGAGGCTGCTGGATGTGCAAGGACAATTACAGGGTTTGCAAGCTAGGGAAATGACACTTAACAAGTTTCACTTGACAGGGGAGCTGTTTTATCTTTTTTGGTAATGATGCAATCTCAAGACACTTTGTTATTTTAAAAGTCTATTGTGAAACTTGAGTTGTCACCATACTAGTAAATGAAATATTAATGAATGATGTACACTGAGTTAGAATAGCTCAATATATTTATGATTTAGGAGACATACCATTTGCAACCACATAAGCTATAAGATAATATAGTCAATACCTATTTAATTTTTCTATTAAATGAAGTTTTGCTTCTAATTTCATTTATGTGATATAAAACTACTTGCATGAGTTTTAATATATTAGCAAAAGTTCATAATTTGAAAACTCAATTTACATCGGATTAATCTTTTAGGAAAACATGTTATCATGTCTCCCAGAATGAGCATTACAGCCTAGTTATGCATAGGATTTGAGAAAGCTGTAGTTATAAAGAATTTTGTGAAGCAGTGTGTTCTAGTAACTTTTCTAGAAGTTGCTGTAATAAAACACCATGACCAAAGAAACTTGTTGAAGGAGAACTTAATACGAATGGCTACCACTTCCAGAGGGTTGCAAGTCGGTCATGCTGGGGAGGTACGGCAGCAAGGGCCAGGAAGCAGAGACCTCATGTCCAAAGGCAAACATGAAGCTGAGCAAGAACCAGAAGAGGGAGGATGCTCTGAATTCTCAAGGCAATTCCAGTGATGCGCTTCCTGCCATAAGGCCACACATTCTGAGTTCCCTAAACAGGGCCGCCACAAAATATCTCACTATTTTTCCATCGTTGGCTGGGAAAGTAAATAATTTTAATAGCACAAAATTAGAACGGAGGCCAGTGACAGTTTGTGCACTATGCCCATAGGCTGCATTTCCCGAGTTCTGTTTTCCTCTGCTCTTTGTTTTCAGTCATACATATCTATCTTTAAAATACCACGGTTAATTTTTAAAGGACTTTAGTTTTATTTCATATGTGTGAGTGTTTTGTATGCATGTATATAGGCGTATCACATGAATGTAATGCATGCAGTGGCTTGGATTCTCTGGAACTGGAGTTACTGTTGATCGTTAGCTACTGTGTGTTGTGGGAACTGAACCCAGGTTTTCTGCAGTAGCAGTCAGTACCCTGAGCCTCTGAGCCATCTCTCCAGCCCCGACACTTAATTTTTAAAATAAAGGATGGGTTACATAGTGAAATAATTTTCAAATTCTTTCCTTTTATAAATACAGATATCTTAGATGACCATTTTGGGTCTGGGATGAAGGGCTTCCCTTCCGTTCCTCGCTCTTCCCGGTACTATTCCTTTTCTGGCTTCTCTGCCTTTGTGTTGTTATATTGCTCTTTCTTTCTTTCTTCCTTCCTTCCTTCCTTCCTTCCTTCCTTCCTTCCTTCCTTCCTTCCTTCCTTCCTTCCTTCCTTCTTTCTTTCTTTCTTTCTTTCTTTCTTTCTTTCTTTCTTTCTTTCTTAAATGAATCGCCTTCTTGAAGCATGCTAGTCAAGAATTCAGAGTTGTATGCATTAGCTACATATGAATGCGCAGCCTCTGCTCATCACTTACTGGAGCCCACCTCCAAAGAACTTTACTCTTGAAGGAACCACGCTCTCACCCAGTGTCACCGCAATGCTCCTTCTTTTGACTCTTAGGTTTCCAGTGGGAGGATACACGAACATGCACGTTGGGTAATAAAACCATGGTGGCGAGCGCCTCCATTAGCAGTTAGAATTCCAGACTCTGCCTCTATCTTTTTCTGCCACTTTATCTTTGCTATAAAAATTCACAGCCTTGTTCTAACACAACAACCAGACATGTTTACGTTTCAGCAATGGATGGGAACTTCACAATTCAGTGAGAATTAATTTAGGAATCTGTCTTTAAAGCAAACTCTGACCATGAAAATATTTTCCTCATGGAGAATGAAATTTCTGCATAATTTTTTTTTCAGAAAATAGTGTCATTAATGTTTAAATTAAAATTTCATGATTATAATTTTGGTAATTTTATTACATTTTGTAATGTATAAGTTACCTCTGGGAAGCCTAAAATTTTTCTTTATATACTGTTTTGATTACTTTTTATCAATTCGGGTAATTGTATTAAAGAAAATGAGCTATTTAACCCATTTAAAATAATTTTGCTGTCTCACAACTTAACATTACTAAATATAAAGAGAACATCTAAATGTAAAACTTTTAGAGTATCAATTTTTTTTGTAAATACAGACTAATGTCTCTTAATTAAGCAATATTAGATATTTGATTTGAAAAGTTAAGGCAAATTTGTTTATAAGTATTTAGCCGCCTGCTTTATATATAATATTATACACAAATGCAACAAGTCTGGAAAGGATGCTTATATATAATTCACCTCAGAAGATGCAGCTTATTAGGAGAAAGAGACTTCAGACCATGTGTAGACCTTGGGGTAGAAGAAAGAGCATTAGACAGAAAGAATACCTCCTCCCCCTCACATCATGTTACTTAGTTCAACATAGCATATGCGACAAAGAATATGTGATAAATTGAAAGCTGTCAAGTCACAGCACAAACTATTTCTAATTCTGTTATTTATTTACTTGTTTATGTGTATGAGCATTTTGTCAACATGTGCTGCACCCACAGCAGAAGCCACTGTGTAACCATGATAGGTCAGTGGTGGACGCGGTGGACGGAGGGACGTGTGCTTCTTGGAGCTTTGCCCCCGCCGGCTCCCTGGCAGTCAGCTCGTGTCTTGCATCCCGGGACAGTGACTCCTAGAACATCTCGATGTTTCCTTGTGTGGACTTTGACTTGTCTTGTCCTCTTAATTCTTTTCATTATCTTACTTTCCTGTAATCTACTACCCAGGGCCAAGGCAGAGAATGTACTGAATGTGGCTACAGTCTCCTTGGAAGAGACACAGGGCTCTCCCCCTGTGATTCAAGCTATGATGCAAGTAATTAAAGAGCAGCAAGATAACCCGGGGGAAGGAGTGGGGGCTTTCATGGATCAAGTTGAGCAGAAAGAGCTCATGATACAGGAAATGATAATAAGTCGGAGAAAGTAAAACTAGGAATACTGATTGGAAGTCCCCATAGTTATAGCAAAAGTCCCTCAGATAAAGAATTACAGAAATTGACAATTCCCACTAGGTACTTTCTGGGATATAAACAGCACAAGCCTAAAAGTGGTTGATGGACTCCTTCAAAATGGAATAAACAAGCAATGGTATATTTAGATCCATTGCCATTTACAGGAGCTTATAATGAACAAGGCATAAGATGGGTAAATCCTGAAGGACAGAGAAGGAAATGGGGCACTCTCCCTTTCCTTGAACGTTTAAAGAGAACGAGAAAACCCACCATAAGCCAGTTGTCTAGCAACTATCAAAAAATAGGCAGACAAAAAATTATTGCAGATCCCAGAGCTGCAGAACACATTACATCATTAGTCTCCAGAGACCCAGACTCCTTCGCACCCTACTGAGACCATTTTCCCACAACACTGTGGTGACACAGTGCCAGACTTAATTCCACGAAGTGCCTTACTGTGAACTTTAGCCCATGCACAGCTGACTGTAACCGCAAATAGATGCTAAAAAACCTCAAGAACATGATGTGATATCTATAAAATGCATAATAATTGAAACTATCCTGTATCTGCTTAAATTGTCACTTTGCCAGTTTCTTTTCGGTAACCATATATAAGCACCCTGAACCTTCAGTAAAACACAGCAGATTCAAACCTCAACCTGAGTTGTGTCTGTCTGTCAGTCGCCGAATCCTGAGTTCTCCTAGAGCCTTCAGCCCTGTTCCCCTCGGTCTCCAGTCTCCTAGAGGGACGGTCCACGGCAAACATGTATGTAAGCATGCCATGTACAAGCAAACTCACAGAGGCCAGAAGAGTTAACAAGTGGTATTTAGCCATGATGTCGATGCTGAAAACAGAACCAAGATCCTCTGCAAGAGCATCAGTGTTGTTCTACTGCCGAGCTATCTCCCTATCAGCACAGACTGCTTCTTATCTTTGTCCCAGAGAGAGCTGCAGAGAGGCAGGCTTGATCTCAGGCTTGGTGGGGGTGTGGGGGTTGGGGCGATCTCACCCAGAGGCACAAGCCTGTGTTCTAACAAAAACATGTAATAAAAATTGCTCAAGCATATTACCTGGGAATAATATATATGTAGCATGGCAGGATTTTTATTGCCCAATGAAACTCAAATCAGACACAAATAAAGTTATGGAAGAATAGAAGGGGAATATATCATTTACAGCGATTTGAGAGATGCAACATAAGCATTCAGAAGAACTTAGGATGAATTTATGAGCATACATGATAAAAGAAAATAGTTGTGATGAAAAACATGATGGTCCAACTGTGACACAAGTAACACTAAGTGAATTCTCAAAGGATTTCTCTAGTATAAAAAGAACCAAGGATTATAGTTTGAAATTGGATCTTGATTTAGGCATATGACCCTTCAGAAACCATACAAAAAGAGCTCACTCCACACAGTAAGGAGCCCAACATTATTTAATAGGTATTCAAAGTACTATTCATATGCATTTTAATAAGAGTATAAATATACCTTTTAAAACTACAATATATGAAATTAAGAATTAGTCTTTTTTTTTTCTCCACACATTTTTAGCTGATGTCTTTTAATGTTTTGGCAAAATTGCTGAAGGTAACAAAGCAAAGATAAATTAATAAATTAACCATTGGGTCCGAGGCAGGTTGTTAGCTTGCAGAGCTATTTTTCTCATGACTCACTTCCTTGCAAAGGGAAGATGACCTAGATTTGCACCAATTAAAATAAAATGAAAAGGAATTGTGAATCAATATAATTCAGTTTTAAATTATATTTATTTTGGTGATTTTTTTCTCATTCTTATCTGGGATTCTCTTTTTAATCAAGCATTATTCTTACATGTAATGTTAATTTATCAGTTATATAATATGAATAGTAAATATAAACCTCAACTGAGTGTTGCAAACTGTAATTGGTAAGTAATAACGCAGTTTTTGGGGAGCTAGATGTGAGGACTTGCTCTGCTTTCTGAGATTCCGGACAAACAAAATACACTGAGACAGGGCATTAGCAGTAGTCACTCTGCTAGAGATAGTTGGAAGAATATTTTACCTATAGATAAAAGCAGGTCATCCTATACATTAGATTAAATACTATTAAAATAAGTCCAAATTAGGTTTTGGGGGAAGTACAATTACTATTTTAAAAATTTAACATCCATTTAAAAGAAGTTAATATGTATGATATATTGATTCATTTTAATAATAAATTTTCATTAAATTTGCTTATGGCATTTTCTTCGTCTAGCCTTGAGCACAGACCCATCTTTGCTATTAGCACCTAAGATCTCTAGACTATCCTCTTAGTCCAGACACCGCCACAGCATCCTGATCCCCTGTACTCAGACCAGCTTAATTGTTCAGTCTATAGTTGTCAGTCAGTAGTTTGTCAGAGCCTTCAAAGTCTGTCTCCACAGCCAGCTTGCCTTGGATTCTTGAGACCAGAGATCTTCCCTGATAAGTCTGATCCCACCCACCCAATTCCCATCTCTCCCACACCACATCCTGTTATCTTTCTAGCCTTGGGGACAGGCCTGCCTTTACTTTTAGTACCCCAGAACTCAGAAACACCTTCTTAGCTCTGCCTGGTGGTGAACTTTCCAAATCTCGCCATGCTACATTGGGACCATCTGCAGCCCATCTTACTGTTGCAGGGCTAGGCTTCTATGCCCTTTAGTATAGGTCCAGACATTTGAATACTACCTGAGAAGGTCTGAATGCAGCATCTGCTTAGCAAGCTTCCAAAATTGTCCTGTGCCTGCTGGACAGAGGGGCTCAGACCTTAGGAAAGATCCTGAGAGCATCTGATTCTCCCCTGACTTGTGATTCTGCAGGAACTTCGAGATGGACTAGGGCCATCTGGTCCCTCCAATATAACCTCAAAATAGATAACTTGATACCTTGACTAACCTGCTTTTCATACTCAATATGAAAACAACCACATCATATCAGGTATACAAACAGAATCATACCTCTGCTGAACAAAGGAAGGCTTAAGTCTCACACCAGAATCACAAAAAACAAAAAATATCCACAAGCCAACACCACAAAGAAAAAATAATAATATGAAAAAATCCAAATAATATGTCCCTAGCAAACCTCACCAGTCCTTCAGAAAAGTTCTGTAGTGAGACCTCCCTAGAGATAACCCATGACAGAGAATTTAAAAGAACAATCATAAGCATGATCAAAGAATTCAATGAATTTAAAGAACACACAAAGAAATCAAAGAACTAAAAGATATAGATTTCTGACTGAATTCACAAAAAAAGATAGAAATATTGAAGAAATCTCAGACTGAAATGAAGAAGAAAGTGAAACACTAACACTCATTAAGCCAATTTGAAAAAACCAAATCTAAAACAGGAGAAAGCCTCACCAAAAGGATGAATGAAATACAAAGCAGAATATCAAGACTAGATGATAAAGTTGAAGAATTGGACCACTCAAGAAAAGATTATGAAAAAAAATTTAAAAACAGAGGAATTGAATATGCAAGAAATGTGGCACATCATACAAAGACAAAACTTATGCATCATAGGCACAGAGGATGGAAAAGAATCTCGGCATAATGATATTGACCAGCTCTTCAACCAGACTGTAAAAGAAAATTTCCTAAAATTAAGGATAGACATTCCCATACAAATACAAGAAACACATAGAACACCAAACACACAGGACCAAAAAAGAAACTCCTCAATGGCATATTAGAGTAAAAAATTCTAAGCTTACAGAGCAAAGAAAGAATTCTGAAACTGCAAAAGAAAATCAACAGGTCATATGTAAAGGAAAACCCATCAGAATGATGGCTTACTTTTCAAAGCAAACTATGAAAGCTAGAAGAGCTTACATCAAAGTATTCCCAGTTCTAAATGACCATAGATGACAACCCAGAATACTTAACCCAGCAAAAATGTCTATTATAGTTGAAGGGAAAGAAAAATATTCCAAGATATGAATAGGCTCTAAGAATTGATGTCTATAAAATCAGACCTCCGGAGACTTCTTAAAGCAATACAAAGAGCCTAGGAAAGGAACGACTACACCCAAGGGGCAATAGAAAGAAACTAACTGAAGGTAAAACTGGGAAACCACAAAGTTAGACCAAGAACGGAAACAGAAATTAAAATGATGGGAACCAATAAACATCTTTCAATAATAACTTTAAATGTCAACTGACTGATCTCCCCAGTCAAAAGACACAGGGTAGTTGAGAAGATTAAGAAACAAAATCCACCGTTTTGTTGTGTAAAAGAAACCCATCTCACTTTCCTTAAGAAACTACCTTAAGGTGAAAGGTTGGAAATAAACATTCCAAGCAAATGACACTAAGAAAAAGCCGGTGTTGCCATTCTAATATCTGACAAAACAGACTTAAAACTAAAACTAATTAGAATAGATAAAGAAGGTCAAAGGGACAATTAACCAAAAGATATAACATTCATGTACATATGTGCACCAAAATCTGGTGCCCTCAACTTCATAAAAACATTAATACAGGACTTTAAGACACAGATTAATTTCAATTCACTAATATAAGGGGAATTCAGTATTCTACTGTCTCCATTAGACAGGTCAACTTGACAAAGAACAAACAGAGAAACATCTGAATTAAACAATACCATACATCAAATGGATCTAACAGACATCTATGAAGTATTCCGCCCAAGCACCTAAGAATACACTTTCTATTTAACAACCCATGGAAATGTCTCCAAAATTGATCAAATACTGGAGCACAAAACACACCTCAGCAAATACAAAGTTTGAAATAATTTCATTCATTCTATCTGACCACAATGCAATAAAGATTAAAACTAACACCGGTAGAAGATCTAGTAACTACACAATCTCATGGAAATTAAACAAGACATTATTGAATGATGAATGGGTCAAAGGAGAAATTAATAAATAAAGTATAACTGCAATTAAACAAAAAGTACAATACAACATTAAAAAACCTCTAGGACACTTTAAAAGCAGTGTTAAGAATGAAATTTATAATTCTGAGTGCCTAGAATAAAAATCAGAAAGCACAAATGACTTAACATTGCGTCTCAAGAATCTTGAAAGGCAACAACAAATGAAACCCAAACCTAGCCAACAAGAATAAATAAAAAAGTCAGAGCAGATATTAATGAAATAGAAAAAAGAAAACAATACAAAGAATCAGTGAATCCAAGAGCTAACTCCTTAAAAAAGATCAACAGGATAGATAAACCCTTATCCCAGTTAACCAAGAAAGAAAGAGCAACTCCAAATCAACAAAATTTGTGATGTAAAGGGAAACATCACAACAGATAAGAAAAAGATCTAGAACTTTATAAGGGAATACTTCAAAAATCTATATGCTAAAAGATTTCAAAACCTAAAAGAAATGGATGTATATCTAAAATTGTGTTAATCACCAAAACTAAACCAAGAAGAGATCAACGGCTTAAGTAGACCCACAGATTTAAGTAGTATTGCAAAACTTCCTGACTCAAAAAAAGCACAGGATCAGATGGATTCATAGCAGAATTCTACTAGACATTCAAAAAAAAACTGTTTCCGATACTTTTTAAATTATTCAAAAAGATAGATAACTCTCAGATTCTTTCTATGAAGCCCAAATCATCAATACCAAAAGCAGTTAAAGATACAATTAAAAAAGACAATTACCTATCATATTCTTAATGAACATAGATATAAAACTTCTCAACTAAATTCTTGTAAACTACATACAGATACTAATCAAAATGAAGTGTGTTTATCTGTGGGTACAATGAAATGTCATTAGTAGTCAGTTTAATACTATGTCTTTTTAGAAGACTAATAATGCAGTAGATTTTCCCAAGGTCTTTGATCTATTTATCCTCAAATTTATTCCCCAGTAAAGATGCCATTTCTGGATTTAATTATAGGGTGATTTGTTACTCTTATAACATTTGTGCCATCATTGCACCTGTGGGCATATCTTGCTAGGCTAGTCTTTAATGTACCTTGCAGGGGTCACAACTGGGTAACATTGATGATTACTTTTCTCTTCTGGTAGTGTGTAAGCACCTTCCACCAAAATGAAAGCCAAGAACAAATTTCCAGTTCAGTACCAACTTGATTTCCCCAGTTTCTATGACTCAAGTATGTGGTGTCTTCAGGAATCAGGTCTTACTATCATGTTCTGGAGGGCAACCAAGAGCAACGTCAATAGACTGTAATGTCTGGGGATTCTAGGTCCTCACTGGTGAACAACTCCTAACATAGTAACGCATTCATTACATTGGGCTTTGTAATCATTCGTCAGTGGTGTCCAGTAAAGGCATTGACCCTCTGATATAAGGTATCTCCATTTAAACTCTTTATATGAATCTATGTTTTTCAGAATGCTTCTTCAGTGGTAGGTTTCCACATGACAGTTTCAAAGGGCTTTAAATTCTAACTGTCCCTCCCCATACATCCTCTTCTCCGTGCCCTCCCACCACTCACTCCATTTAACTTGTTAGACATCTTTGATAATGCTGGAACATTCAAATATTCCTTGATCCATCACTGCAGATCTTAGTAAAGAAAAGAACAACCTTGAGGTAAGAGAAATGTTTTCAGAAATGTTCATCAAGCTAAAGAATAACTCACCCTGTGGGCTGGTGATTTGACCTTTCATTCTGCTGCTGCCCCATAACTGGCACTTCCACATTGCTTTACAATGGCATTCTATTAGAATTTCCCGATTTTCTGAATTCTTTTCTCTTTTCCTTTATTTTAAATCTTCATATTCCCTTTATTTTTCCAGATTTAATGGTGTTTCTACTTTTAACTACATCATTAGAATACAATAGTAACTTTAAATGGCTCTAATGTCAGTTTGGATTTTGCTTATTAAAATAACATTCGATTAAAATAGTATTCAATGTTAAAAGTAGTGCAGAAGATGATGGGGGATAAGGGAGAGGAAAAATGACGATTAACCAAAAGGAAGAGAGAGTGAAATACATAAAATTTATTTAAAAAATCAATGTTTTGTGATTATGTGTTCTCAATTTTCATATGATCTTTAATCTTTGGGGACTTTGAAACCCCACTAACAGGGCACCTAGTACTTAAAGTAGCTTGCTAATTAATTGTGTAATCCTGTAAGGCAATCATGGATATTTGTAGGGGTATGTTAGAGATATTTTAGACACAATTGTTCATGTATTTCAACTTTATTTTTTCATAAATGCTATACTCCCTTAAACTCCTAAGAAATAAGCTTCAAAATCAAGGTAGTGGTAAAAAAATTATTTCCTTTGGGCAAAAACATCTAAGAATAGAAAAATAGGCTTTTGAATGGCACTTAGAGACTACATCAAGCATGTGTTTCTTGTGTGCTAGTTGCTAGGACAACAGAAACCTATGCAGCCATGTTACACAAGAGACTCGTTGCAAAAGAAATAGCATAGCTAACAGAAATTCCCAGTGATAGATCACTCCCCAAGCAAAACTGGTGCCGATGCTTGAGTACAAGTTGGCAGAGACCTTTAATTCTTCATGATAAAAATGGAATCCTGGCTTTAATTATGAAGGAGAAAAAAAAAGCTGCATGCAAACTACCTGAATAATATTGTGTTATAGGAAACAGAAAATGCAGCCACATCAGCCTAAAGTGAGCATGGATGGATGAAAAAAATCTCAACAACAATTTTGAGCACAATCTAATCAAATGCAGGAGGAACATGTTTGCGATCACAAAGTAAAGGTCTTCTTGCTTACTTTATTTTGTCTAATTTTCCTAACAGTCATGATTTGTGCTGTGTAGCACAGAAGCCTGGTTGTAGGAACCCTTAAATCACTGTCTAGGAACTTATTTATTCAAAATTGATCAACACCATGAGTATTGCTAGACCATTCTTTATGTTTTTGTATGTCCATTTAAAATACATAAATGAGTAAAAGCAGGCAAGGTGGCACATTCCTCTTTTCCCCAACACACAGAAGGCAGAGGAAGGTGGATCTCCATGAGATCCAGCCCAGCCTGGACTACATACTGAGTCTGAGACCAACTGGGGATACAGAGAGCCTGTATCTCAATGATTGTCCCCCACCCCCAACAAAAATAGCCACATTTGTATCTTTGGTCTAAAAATCAACATGAAAGAAAATGCTTTCCATAAGTACATTTCTTCTCTTTTAATTTATGCCATTGTTGGCACATCTTAAAGGCTTCCAGCTGGGGTAATGTAACCGATATTCTCCAGGGTTGAGTAACGCTGTGCCTAGCTTAGATGTTCCTGGAGTTGAGAACTTGAATCACTGGGAAAGCATTCATGCTATGAATAAAAGAGAAAAGTCAATGAATTAATTGTTTGACAGAATGAGTTTAAACTGCTGAAAATCTAGGTGAAATCTTCATTTTCCAAAGTTATTTGGAAAACTGATTCTGCATTAATAATGCCCGACACTAATCTTTAGAATTTCTGCATAGGTTAAAAATATCAACAGGGGACTGTTCAGAATGAGATAAAGTAACTGTTCTGAGGTTCTTCCTGCTGACACTTTCTGCCTTGTTACATGAACTGGCTGATGTCACACGGCCCAGCTTCTTACAAAGTGGCCATTTGATGGAAAACCCCTCTTATCACTGCAGACCTCAATGGCCTCCGAAATCTCTCTGGAATGCCATTTTTTTGGATTATTAGCTCTCTCTTTTTTGTATCAGAGGAGTATTTATGCTCTATTGCATGACATTCTGTCTGTAGATGGTCAGCTGTTATAGATAGTGTGATTTTTATCTGAGTTTCTTCTATGTTTTCACTGAAGGCTGGGGAAAATAAAACTATGTTGTTGAAATGCATATTTTCCTCACATGAATGTACAGTAACTATTCTCACATATTTCCTATTTTTAGCCGTATTCAGATGTGAAAACTTCTTCTTGAGTATCACATGATTTTGACAGTCCTGCAAAAATATAGGACATCATTTGAAACAATGAACAGAAAGGCTTCTGAAATCTTTATTTATTCCTAGCATAAGGATTAAAACATCAAGATCCAGGTTCATCCTGAACTCTCAGCAGCACTCTTAAGCTTGGAATTCCTTGATACCTAAGAACACAGGGGGCTCACTATGAGCTCCTTCACCAGTTAGCCCATTATTTGATACATAGGAGGCATTGCAGCATATTATCAATCAGAAATAAGGGAATAGACATAATTTGAGACCAAATTTCTACTAGCATAAGAAAATCAATTAACAATTACTTAAAGTTCAATAAATTATAGCAGGAACTTTTAATATTTACTTATTTAGTATTTATATTTTATGTGTATGAATGTTTTGTCTGCATGTATGTAAGTGCACTGATGTCATGAAAGCCTGTAGATACCAGAAGAGGGCGTCTGATCCCCTGGAAGTGGAGTTAAGGATGGTTGTTAGCTGTCATGTGGGTGCTGGGCATTGAACTCAGGTCCTCTAGAAGAGTGAATAGTGCTTTTATTCACTGAGCCATCTCTCCAGCTCCTGGCAAGAACTTTTATAGACCATAAAATAAAATGTTTATCTATCAGAATTTACAAAATGAAATCCTCCTTATGGTAGTTTTGGTTTTTAGATATTTTTTCCTTTTGAAAAACTAAACTGAAGCAAACGAACTTCTTCAAACCTTATAAAATTGAGGGGAGACTTTTACTCTTCCACAGAATAGCCATACAATTTATCATGTTGATGACTGCAATTATGTCTGCCTCCAGGGGTAGTCCACTGCAGGATTGAGTACTATAGTACTCTGCGTGATTTCTGTAGCCAGATACATCACCATGTGGCAGAGTGTCATGTTGAGACAAAGCACCCTGGACAAGCTTGAAAAATGAATACTTTTAATCCCTGCAAGATGAAGGGCTGTGTAACATTTTAATGTTTTCTGTTCCCTATCTTTAAAGTAATTTTATGGTAGGCCACAGGGTATATGGTTAGATGTATTTCTCTCTTACAGAACGTTTCTTTCCTTGCTTAATATGTTTCCAACTTGAAAATTTTCAAAATTGTTATGGAACTTAGTGTGAAACACATGTTTTAAAAGCATCTATAAAACATAGTTATTAAGATAAAACAGTAAATAGTAGCCTACTTTGAAATTCAGTTGTGAAAAATAATTACTCCACAATCCCATATGCTGCCCAATGAAAAATACTTAAATGCAGTTTAGTGTATCTTCCACATTTTCTTATTTCTAACAAACACATATAAACCTAGAAATAATATACATTAATGGAGAACTGTGTGTTATTTTGATGCATGGAATAAGACCTCTGCTTCTTGATTATTGTGAATATATTGCAGTGATTATGGCAATGTTATGTGTTTAGCATACTGGCTTAATTGACTTTGGATGCACTAAGGATTTCTGGATCATATGACAGTTCTATTAATTATTATTTATTTTGTTACATTTTTAGTGATTGTACATAATAATAGGCTTCATTATGGCATTTTCATGCATGGAGAGCATTGTAGGTTTCTCATCCTCACCTCATTAATGTCTTTTTCCCTTCTCATTAGTCCACTTTCTCTTATCTAAAAGTTCCACTTTTAATATTATGCCACACAGGCACATATATTAAATATATATGATAAAGCTGGACATATGAGAGAAAAAAATGCATTTAGTTTTCTCAATATGGCTTATTTCTCTTAACAGGATGATATCCAATTCTGAATATTTTATTGCAGAAAGGAATAATTTTGTGCTTATTTTATACAATAAAGATGTTACTTGAAATATATGATCTTATGAATATATAATCTGAAATTCAGGCTCCAAAGAGAGACCAAAGCAAAGACCATTTAGTGCAAATATTGAAACTGATATGCCATGTATGGTAAAGAAGTTTATAAAGTAATTTTTCATTTGGGAATGGAGGAGGGAAGTATATACAAGAAACCATGGGGATAAAGGGGAAGAAGTAGCTCGAGAGAGGGGCTTAATAGAGAACAGATATCAAGGGGAAAATGTGAGTACTTTAACTGGGAAAAGAGGAGGAAGGTTAGACAAGGAGAGTGAGGGGAGAGATAAATAAAGCTTAGGTTTTATGCAAAATCAGAGGGAAATGTATTATCTCAAAAACCTACAGAAAAATACACATACAATATCTGAACATGAATGTGTGAGTATACCTGAAGGCTGTATAACAAGAAGCACAGTGACATGCAGGAGAAAACTCCCTTTAAGTTATTGGTCAGGGTATTCCAAGGGACTCCAAAAAATACCACATCTATTAACACATCTATCTAGTGCCACAGTCCCTTATTGCCTCCCAGTACTTGAAGATATGACCCTATTCATGAAGATAGGACATATTTCAGGTATAGACTTGTAGCAATGGAACTGAAACTGACCTGGAAGCCTCCTCCAAAGACTAGCTCTCATAGTTCTAGAGTATACCATGCAAGCTGCTAACAGAGAAAATAAATCAGTGTTCTAACTCCAGCTTTAGAGCCTAATCACCACAACAATGACCAACACAACAAACTATGGCAGTGCCCCAGTGGCACTTTTATTTTGGGGATAATCAATAGCTTTAATTGGACTTAAAGTTCTCCTAATGGGAGTGAATGCATGGGTAGACTGTACTTATAGCCAAATGCACATGACTGGAGAGGTCATAGATCCAAGAAAAAAATCCTCTCTCATACATCCAAACAAATGAAATATCTTACCATATTCTAAATATAGATCTTTATAATCACAGACAACTGTACCATAGGCCAGTCATCAAAAAAAACTTCTTTTGCAACAGATGGAGAGTGTGACAGAGTTCAACAAATAGTCACACAGAGAGAATATATGTTTGAGAGATGCCCAGCCCAAGGTGACACTTCTACAGTGGAAGTGCTACACCCCAGGTTCATGGAACTTAGTGGAATTGGGTGGAGAGAATACTAGTGCATCCCTCAGTTCTCACCAGTGAAACTTCCTAATAAAACAGAGTGTGATGCACACAGAAGGCCACAACTGGCCAAGTTTTAGAGACTAAGAGACTGCAGAGTGCATGTCCCTGGATAGGACTCCTATATTAAATCTCATCCATCCACAGTTCAGAGACCATTTATGAAGAGGGGGCAGAAAAATAAATTGTAAGAGCCAGGTTGGTCCATGCACAGAGGATGGAAACAGAGGCTTTTGGAGCACTGGAAGTTTGTCCATGGTGGCATCTTGCACATGACTCATGCTGACTCAGTCAGACACGATTCCATCATGGAGTGAGGGAAATATGAGTGGCAGGCCCCAGACCTAGCCTGGGAACTGTTGGCAACTGATTATTGCTGGATGAGGGAGAGCAGATCTTTAACATCTTCAGATAGGCTACTAGACTCCAGTGGATGAACTTGCACTGAAGGACATCTGGGTACAAACACTTGACCAGATAAGACTTAACATGTCAGAATACAAGAGATCCAGTGTGTGTGTGTGTGTGTGTGTGTGTGTGTGTGTGTGTGTGTGCGTGTGTGTGAGTGTCAGGGGTGCTTTATGGGGAAGGAGGTCTAAATTTAAGAACTATTGTATGAAATGTACAAAAACTCAATAAAAATATTTTTAAACATGCTCTTCACACTGATTTCTGCAATCCCAGCAGCAGTAAATGAGCATTCTGGAAGCTTTCCCTGCATTCTCTCAGAAGTTGTTCTCCTGATCTTAGCTGTTCTGACTGGGGTAAGATGAAATATTAATACAGTTATTTTATTTTTTGTTGAACTTTTGTACATTTCATGCACAGGCTTTAATCAAATTTAGAACCCCCTCTTCTCCATCCATGCTCCTAGACACATTGTGCCACAAATATTAAGTCTCATCAAGTCAAACATCTGTACCCAGATGTCCTTCAGTGCCAATTCTCCACTGGAGTCTAGTCAGCCTGTCTAAAGATGGTAAAGATCTACTCTCCCTCATCCAGTAGTAGTCAGTCTCCAGGAGTTCCCAGGGTAGGGCTGGCTGACTGCTCATTTCCTTCGCTCTACTCTGGGCCCTTGTTTGATTGAACTGGCCTGGTCTTGTGCTCAAAGCCATGGGTGAGTGGAAATTTAATATAGGACTCTATCCAGGAATACTCACTCTGAAATCACTTATTCTCTAAAACTTGGCCAGTTGTGGCCCTCTGGGTGTATTGCACTCTGCTGCATAAGGAAGCTTCTCTGGTGAGAGTTCAGTATTTACAGTATTCTCCCTAACTCCCCGCCCCATTTCACTATGTTCTGTGAGCTTTAGATGTAGTGGTTTCGCTGTAGATATGTCACCTAGGGTTGGGTATCTCTCTGCTATATATTCTCTCTGTGTGACCAGTTGTAGAATTCTGCAGTAGCTTCTATGTGCTGCAAACTGAAGCTTCTTTGAGGATGGTGTACAGTATACTTATCAAGGTTGTAGGAGAGGTCTTCTATCATTTTAATTTGCATTTCTCTAATTACTAAGTATGTTGAACACTTTTTAGGTATTTCTTAACTGTATGATGTACTGCAGTGTGGGCCTTAGCCAGGCCACCTGCTATGAGGAATAAGGGAGTGACTCCTGTGGACATGGTGCTCCACTCTGGCTAGACAGGACACTCCATGGCAGGGGGTGGGGTAGAGTCCCTGTTTGGGTGCCAGATGTTGGGTTCCCTCCACTCAGGGCCTGACAGATGGGATGCAGGGTCTCCACCAAAATGGGGTGAGTGGTGTAGAGTCAAAACACAGACCCTGGGAGCTGGGTGAAAGCATGCAGATGGTGAGCTGCATCAAACTCAACTTATTCAAGGAAGTTCAAAGGATTTTGTGGGTTTGTTTAGCCAGTTGCCCTATGGGGTGGTTCCCAACTGCGGCCGCTTGTGTCCCATCTCTTAGTCTGGTCATCTAGGTGCTGAGCGGAACCTGGCATCATGACCGGCCAGAGCAGAATGTCATGACCATAGAAGCCACTCCCTTATTCCTCACGGCAGGTGGCCTGGCTAAGGCCCACACTGCACTACTGCATACACTAGCCTATGTTTGTTTAGTTGAAGCTTCATTTTGTTTATTTTTTGTAGCTTAGTTCTTTTTTGTTGTTGTTGTTGTTTTTTGGTCAGGTATAAATATATAGTTTGTGTTTTGTGTTTCAGGTTCTCACTTTTGTTTTTTGTTTTTTGTTTATTTTACTGGTGAGACTAGATGTATCCAGGCAGGCTACTTGGGGGTTTTCCAGCAACATGAAGGGCTTAGGTCCAAGGCAAGATGATAAGGATCAAGCAGGCTGGTTCTGACTAACTGAACAGAGTGGATGTGTAGTGGTTGGAATGGGCTGGTTTTAAGACAGGTGATGCTGAAGGAGTGGTTGGAATTTAACTCACTTACCAGGCTAATTGGGAGCTCTCTAGACAGTCAAAGTGGCCCAAGGCAGGAAAAAGGGGACCAGGTAGTCTAGTTCTGAGTAGCTAAGAAAGGCAGGTATACCATAATTTTATTCTTCACTATGTCTAGATAAAATAAAATTTAGTTGTAATGGTTGTTAAATAAATGGAAAATATTCAGTATCGTTAGAACCTATCTTAATTAGTGTTTTATGATTATTGTCAAGAAAACAACAACAAATACTTATGTTTCAGGGGTAAAAGAACCTTTACAGACTGTAAAATGAAATGTAGATAACTGTAGGGACTACAGAAATAAATAGGACTGTAATATGACTGAGATGAACCAATCCTGGGTACACATCTAAAGGAATCTGATTCTGCATTCTGTGGAGAACTACCTGAACATCCATGTTTGATTTCACACTGTCTTTGAAAATCTACTACATTATTTACCGTAGTGACTGTATTTCAGTATAATTTTTTTCTTGTTCCTGTTCCTGTGGTTATTATGAGGCAACATTTCTGTAGCAAAGGATGGCTTCAAACTTATTACCACAGTGCCTTTGTCAACGGAATGTTGGAATTACAGGAATGTGCTACCTTACCCAGTTCTGTGTATCTTGATGAATTAAAATTTTATATTCATCAATACATAATTGAAACTTACAAAGGGTTATCTATTAATTGCTTGAAAATTCAGAGTCCTTAATACCATTATAATTGGATTTTCTTAGTAAACTTTAAGTAAGAAGTAATTAGGGGTTGCCATTAAATCATTAAGTTTTTAATGATTATATACAGAATGAAGATTACTTATAAACATATTTGAGTGCATTTCTCCAGGTCATAGTTTTATAGAATGGCGTCTGTTTTGTGCTTATTTTTATTAAATAGGCAAAATTTCTGAAAGCTAAAGTATTTATATAAAGGAGTAAAGAAAAAACATCCTTCACTACAGTCTATATTGTAGCAGCAGACTAATCTAATTCAAAGAAGTTTCAAAACAATCAGGGTATTTCACTTCATCCTCACTTATGTCTAAAATTTGTGATTCAGCAATAGTGAGGTTAATTGCTTGCTGTGAATGTTTAAGCCTTTTGGAATTGAAAACTTCCTGCTCCAGGGCAAAACTTAAATTAAACAAGGTCATCAGTTTGAAAGTAGAGAAATGAATATATTAGCCTTTGTGCTCTACTAGTGGCTCCATTGGTTTGCTTATTCATGATTTCTCCAGTTCACTCCTTTGCTGCTGCAAGGTCTGTAGCTTGTTACAGGCACTCTAGCTATTATTCATTTTCATTCACAAATTATTGGGGTCTGTAAGTATTCCAAATTTCATTAACCAGAGAGGGGAAATGAGACACTGAAATCAGGTACACAAAAATTCTAAACATAGTGACATGTATTTGAAAGAAAATCCAGAGTCATAGGAGACAGAATTTTTTAAAAGGATCTGCTGCAGTTAGGTTGTTTGGGGAACTCCATCTATCTGGAAAAAAAAATTAAAAAAAAACCCTGTAGTAGCAGGAACTAGGTATTTTCATCCAAAGTCAAACACACATTCTCTATGGGCTAAATTAGGATAATTCATTTTCAGGCAGCTCAATTTGTCACTCTTTTTTGCCATGTTAGTGTGCTCTATTTCTTAGAGGTAATGTTACCCAAACCAACGGAAAGGCGCATCCTCAAGGGAAAATCATGGCACCAGCAGAGTGAATTTTTCTCTTTTCCTAAAATTTTATGCTTCACGAACTCTGAAGTCACAGTCTTACTGCCACTGTATTTGCCCAGGCTAAGCATTACCTCAGAAAAACATACTTTCATCACAACTCAGAGAAAAGAGTAAAGAATATTTTTGCAAATGAATGCCATTTACAGTTTAATTTAATGCTAGTATGATTTGGTTCTATTCAAGAAAGGAAAAAATTGATGATATAATAGATGTCCTAAGTATGAATTTATCCTCTCACACACCACCATCAAAAAGAAACAAAAACAAAAACCAACCAACCATTCTCAACACTGAGAACATATTGCCCATGAGATTTAAGAAGCACCAGTTATCTTAGGCACAATCTGCACTGATCAGTAGTTTATAATCTACAAAGCAGAGTCAGATAACACTTAGAATGTGAATAACAATAATAAAGAAGAGGTCACAAAGTTGAGGGTTGTGGATGTGGAAAAAGTTGGAAGGGAAGAGGGAAGAAAAAACCAAATCCAAAATAAGGACATGTAAAGTAATCTTTTAATAAAAATTAAAGATGTAAATGGAAAAATTACAATGGATTCAATTAAACACAGAAAATCAATATATTTTGAAGACCTATTCCACTAAATGAGAAAATGTAAAAGAAATGAATGTATTTCTATGGGTATATTACACCAGGATATCATAAACAACTTTAAAATATTGATTAGGTGCAACTAGATTAAGCAAAAATAAACAAAATCTCCACAACTAGTCAAAAGTCCAGGCCCCAGTATATTAACTGATGAATTCTACCAGACAGTTAATGAATGAGTCATATCATTTGAACGTAGAGAGATGACTCAGTGGTTAAGAGCTCTGGGTGCTCATCTGGAGGAATCAGGTTTGGTTCCCAGCACCAGTATCCGTATGGTGGTTAACAACCACCTATAATTCCAGTTCTAGGGGATCAGGTGCCCTCTTCTGACATCTACATTTGTGCAGATGAGGTGCCATTACATATATGTATGTAAAACACTCATACACATAACAAGATAGATAGATAATTTAAAACTCTTAAAATAATGACTCATATTAAATTTCACTCACCCAATGCTCAGGAACCATTGCTGAATTGGGGGGGGTGTGGAAAGATTATAAGAGCCAGTGAGCAGGTGTGTGACTATATGGAAATAGAATCCTACAAACTCTGAGACCCTGCTCCTATGAACCTGCAGCAATGATTTTGGCATGCTCAAGATCCATGCAAACTCAAGCAGACAAAAACATACCATGGAACTGGAGAAATGGATAACAGACACCAATCTTTGCTGAAGAAGTGTTGACAATTGATTAATGTTGGGTGAGGATGAGTTGATCTTCCTAAAGTGAATAGCTCGTCTAAACCTCAGTGAATGAACCTGTCACAACAGGCCTTAACACAGATGAGAAAATGTATGGATTCTAGCTGTGGGGCTACAGGGGTGTGCCTGTGGGGAAGGGTGCATAGAGATCCTTGAGATTGATTGAGATGTTCTGTATGAAATACACAGTGATTTGACAAAAAAGTAAAAAGAAAAAATAATAAGAAATTAGCATCAATGCTTTTCTAATTTTTCCATAAAATATAAAACAATGTAGTTTCATACTCTTTAATACAGTGTGAGCCTTATACAAAAACCCATAACAAAAATGTACAGACCAAATTCCATGATGTGCATAGATGTCAAAATTCTCAACAAAATACATGAAAACTGAATTCAAGAACACATAAAGTAACCATGAAGTTGGTGTCATTATAGAGATACAAATATGACTTGAAAATACACAATTTAATAAATGTAAAACACACATAGGTGAGACTCAAGGACAGAAATGACGTGATCCTCTCAGCATATGTAGGGAAGTTTTTTGACAAAATCCAGCAATCCTCCATGACAAAAGTACTAAGAGACTAGAAATGGGAGAAACAAATCTCAACAAAAACCATATGTAATAAACCTATAGCCCATATAACACTGAGAAATTTTTGAAATCAGGAGCAAACATGAGAGTATACTTTTTTTACTCTTATTCAATTTAGTGATTGAAACCAACTAGGGCTATAAGACACAAGGTGGAAATCATAGAGAAACAAACAGGAGAGGAAGAACTCACAGTATGCCTGCATCCTGAAGTGTGTCCAATAAACTGCAAATAGATCAAAAATCTTAATGTACAACCTAAAACTCTATAACCATTTGAAGGAAAAGTGGGTGGAACACTTCAGAATGTAGGCATAGGCATAGGCTGTATTTCTCAACAGGAGTCTAGTCTCAGCAACTGACAAATGGGACCTCAAGAAATTAAAAATCTTCTGTGCAGCAAAGGAAACTGTTATTCATCTGAATGTATAACTGCCAGAATGGGAGAAAATCTTTGTTACCAGTACATCTGACTGAATTAATAGCTAGTCTATACAAAGAACTAAGACAATTCAAACAAGAAATCAAATAACCCAGTTGACAACTGGGCTAATGAGATGAATGGGACATTTTCAAAGGATGAAACAAAATCTAAATACAGGAGAAAAGTGTTTAACCTCACTAGCCAACAAAGTAATGCAAATTGAAATTACATTAAGGTTTCATCTCATTCCAATGAGAATGACATTCATTAAAACAAAACAAACAAACCAAAAACCAAATGGCTTGTGATATAATTCAATGTTTAAAAGAGCTTGCTGCTCTTTCTGAGAACCTGTATTCAGTTCCCAGTATCCACATGGGGCAGTTCACAGCTGCCCACTGTAACTCCAGTTCCAGATGATTTGGTGCTCTCCTTTGTTCCCTGAAGGCATCTGTACACAAGAGGCATACACTCATAATTAAAAATAAATACACATGTACATAAATAAGAATATAAATAAATCTTACAAAATAGAAAGAAAACCATAAGTGCCAGCAGATATGTGGGGAAAAAGAACTTATACACTGCTAATTGGATTGTAAGCTACCTTAGTCACTATGAAAACCAGAATAGAAGTTCCTCAAAATAATAAAAATAGGACTAGTGTATGACCCAACTATATACAACTCCTCAATATTTCCTCAAATAGTCAACTTATCTCAAAGATACAGGCCCAGCAATGTCTACTGCAACACTATTCTTTAGTAGCTTTCCTACAGAGCCAACCTATGTTTCCAAAGCAACAGAGGAATGAATAAAGAAAATGTAGCATCTTGAGCCATAAATTAGAGGAATGTTATGTCATTTTTAGGAAAATGGATACAACTGGAGAAACTATCAAATGGGTTAAGCCACGCTCAGAAAGATGAATGTATTTTTCTCTTGTATAGGTTTCTTCATTCTACATAAATATGTAAAATCATGTATGTACATACAGCATGCAAGTAGAAGTGAAACAGAAGGGAAACACTGTTGAGGGCCTGAGAAAGGGGAGTGCAGGGGGAGGCAGGAGAACATGTTCAAGGTATGATGTGTATGTGATGCACAATGGCAGTTTTAATTAAGGCAAATACAACAATACAGAGGATGGATCAATTATTAGGGATAACTTGACAAAGTTTGGGTAGATGCATGTGAATACAATAATAAAGTTTATCATAAGAAAAAGGACCACTCAGAAATGATGCAAGTATGATAAAAAATGATGTCTCAGAAATCTTATATGCCCCTCCTTAGATGTTAATAGATTGAAGTTTGTGCTTCCCCTCAGAATCATCAGGAAATACATTGCCTACTGCATGACTCTATCCCAATGCATATGTAAACATAGCACATTTATAAAGTTCAGTATAAAGGTAATGGATTTCTGTTAAAGTCCAAAGGTGGGACCGAGGAATGAATGGAATGACTTGTTCCACTGTATTTTCCAAAGTCTCAGACTATTGAGAGCATCTATCAGAGACTTTATAGAGAGAGGTAGAGTACTGAAAATTGAAGCCTCAAAATCTTAAGAGACTGCCCCAGATGGACACCAGAAATAACGCTGGGCAATTCTAGAGAAGACAGCATATTGATCAAAGTGGCTGAAATTGCCGAGCTTGTGACAGTAAAGGCAAAGAATTTGCCCTTGATAACCTTTGGTAGCTCTTACAACCAGGAAATGATAACAGATAAAGACATACTTACTGCTATTTAAACCTAAGAGCAGAAGGGATTTTAAGTCTACTTTTATTCAGTGTTTTTTAATGGAAAGTCAAATACTGCATTAATATGAGATTTTTGACAAGGTTGTCAAAATTCTTCCAATGAATTAACAGTTACTCAAAACTAGTTTTAGTAATACATGTTTTTCTTAATGAAGCTTTTACTTCTAAATGAAAATATATCAAGTTAAATTTATAGTCTGTTTTACTAGTTCCTTACCATTTTCTAAGTCTCAACTATAGGCATTAAAAATAATTCTCAGTTCTGTGAATGCTTCCTCCACTCTCACATTCTCTAGCTTCCAGCCCCGATCCCATTTAAACCTTAAAGAAACAAGTGACTGTTGAGTGCTCAGCACTAAACAGGACATGACTATCACCCCTCCAAGGTACACAGAAAGAACATAAAAGCTGGAGGATGGGAAAGAGTGCTGTGAAATGCTTTCTTCTGGACATGGATGTTATTACACCCATGAACTCACAGCTTGCCTATCTACAGTCACTCCTCTTCCAAATGATGTTTGGTGTAGTCATGGTGAGTTTGGTTGAATTCTAATAGAGATTAGTGATAGCTGTGCTTTCACTGATTTGATTGAATTGAGTCGCTTTCTTACAGAAATATGCTCTTATCTTTGATATTCTTAGAATCTCTGTTGTCTCGACAGAAACAAAGAGGACAGCCATAGGATTAGGGTATTCGATACAAGGGGACTGTTGAATCTTTTTATGATTTTCAAATTGTTAAGACTTTATGAATTTTTTCCTTTACATGTATGAGTGTTCTACTTGCATGGATTTGTGTATGACAAGCATGCAGTGGAAGTCAGAAGAAGGTGTTAGAACCCTTGGATATGGAGTTACAGATGAATATGAGCAATCAGGTGGATGCTGGGAACCAAACCAGGTCCTCTCAAGAGCACCAAGTGCTCTTAAATGCTGAGCTATCTATCCAGACTAATCTGTCAAATTTGAATGGAATGGAATAGTCTATGGATTGGGAAAAAATCCCTTAAGAAAAAACTGTACATTCTTCCTAAATAATATCTTTCTTTTTATAAAGATTTTTCTCTTAACATGAACCCAAAGCCTACTAAATTTTCTCAGTAGCTTTTAATTTTGACAAATGTATTTACAGACTGAGTGAAATTATCACATGGCTATAAAGGTCCTTGTAAATACTGAAACATTATCTTTTTCCTATTTCTTTTGTACCTTGGCATAGATCCAATATGAGATTCTCTGTCAGTCAGACTAGAAGAATGCTTTAGCTTTTGTTTCTAAAGTATGAGTTTTTTGGAACACTTCAGTTCTGGCAAGTACAGGTTCATTCTGATGAACAGTAAGACCTAGCAATACACTTCAGACTTCATAGTCACATTGTGCATTTCTTCATTGTTTAATAGATCATGTTGAAGAACATATCAATTTTATCATTTCTAGTAGCATAAGTCTTAGTTTCTTTTTCTGTTTCTATGATAAAATATTCCAACAAAAGCAACTTAAGAGAGAAAGTGTTCTTTTAGTGTACAGTTCCAGGGTACAGTGCACCAATCCATGGAAGTTGCAGGGGCAGAAACTTGAAGCAGCTAGTCAAGTTGCTGAGTCAGAACAAGAGACTACTGAGAGATGCATCTGAGAGATCCACTGGCTTTCTCAGCTCTTATGCTTTATAGGATCCCCTGACTGAGGAATGGTGCCTACCAAAAAGGGTGGGTCTTCCCACCTCAGTTAATGTAACCAATGTAATCCCCTCCCCAGAAGTGCTCAGAGGCCCATTACCAGGTCAATCTAGATTTTTGTTAAGTTGACAATTGATATTATCAGAGCATATGTTAATCTTGCAAAGTCATTGCTTTCATTTTAAAATTTTCACATTCATATAATATACCTCATATTCAGTCTTTTGTTTCTCTTTTATCCCTTCTCATTCATCTCACTTTTTCCCTCCCCCAAAGGCCCTGTTAAATCTCAGAAGTGCTCCCTCTTAATTCTACATATGAGAGAAAACATCTTGATTATGATGTATCTCATTTAGCACAATGATCTCTAGCTCTAAGTATTTTTTCTACTAATGATATAATTTCATTGTTCTATATAGTTGAATATAATTCCATTTTTTTGTGTGTGTCTCAGTGTGCATATCTATATGCCACATATTCTTAATTCATTCCCGCATTAATAGATTCCATAACATATCATAGAGCTGGAGAGATGATTCAGCAGTTAAGAGCACTAGCTTCTCTTGTAGAGGGCCTGGGATGATTTACTAGCACACACATGGCAGCTAACAACTGTCCATAACTCCAGTTTCAGGATATCTGAGACTGTCTTCAGGCCTCCATGGGTATTGTATGACATGGATGTACTTATATAAATGCAGGTAGATACTCATGCACATACAATTGAGATAAATAAATACAAAATAAAATAAAATAAATCAATAAAAATATTTAAAATAACATGGCTATCATGAATAATGTTTACATAAATACAAGTATACAAACATCTCTACTGTGATCTGATTTTGATTCTTTGGGTTACAGTTGCTGTGTAACTTTTCTTGGGGGATTTTAACAAATGTTTGCACTACTTAGATAGGGCATCAATGCCAGACCAAAGAAATGGTTCCACACAATTAATTTAATGTGTGTTACTTATAGCAGCATGGGCAACTTGTATGTTATTACATCATTGAAGAAGAGTCTCTCTCCTAAAGCAATTTTTAAATGCTTATCCTTAGGAAGGGGCTTCATGATTCCTTCATTCATTATATATTACTATGCCTTATGAGCTTCATGAACCCTCCCTCATTGCCAAAAGGGAATCTTTGTGGGCCAAATCTTGAGATCATTTTGTGAAGGCAATCATAGCTGCTCTGATTTCAACATGGTGGTGGGCATTTCAGGCCTTGAGAGCAGCATTCTTCAATAGCCCAACCTTTCTTCTGGTTCTTCCATTCTTCCTATCTCTTCTTCAATGCTTTTTGAAATTGGAGTGTGTATAGTAGATGTATTTTTTTTTCCATTTAAGGATGAACACTGAGCTGCTATACCATGTAACAGGCAGTTGTTCTCAGCACCCAGGCAAGTATGAGTCAACACAATATCTCCCACTCATTGCATAAAGAAACTTCCTTAACCAAAACTCAGAGCATCAATAATCTAAGGGTATAAGTATGCACATTTAGAAGGCAATAGTAAAATCATTTCTATTTTGCAAAACCACAGAAGTAATTTATTCATTAGGGCTTACATTATGAAATGTGGGTTCCCTCCTGTGAAAAAAAAGCCTGAAATCCAAAAAGGAAGTAGTTGGTTCTATCCACAACACTCAGGCAACTACTGAAATAAAATAGTGGGCACATCTTGTCTAATATGTTATATTAGTATAGCGTGAAGGTTCATAGTTGAGGAAGGCTGTTGGCAAGAATTCTCTCTCAGCAGCCTCCAGAGGGTCTTCTAAATCTCCAGATCAGTCCCAGTTTGATTTATCCATGTCTTGCAACAGAAGTGTGTATTGTCTTCAACAATAGGGTCTATACATCTGGTTCTGGTATACAACCAACAGGACTAGAAATAGAATATATATATATATATATATATATATATATATATATATATATATTACCCCAGGGTGTGTCTCTAGTCAACAACTGATAGACAGGGGTAGTCCACTCCTGGCACTGGGATATTCATTTAATAACCTTATGGTTTCTATGGGTATTTTTCCACCCTTGCAGTTTACATTTGCTCAAATTCTTTAACTTAAACAACCCATTCTTCTTTTAAATTATCCCATCCCCTGTAGAATTGTAATGTAAGTAACAGTACCATTTGGCTCATTTGTTCACAGTCCGTGCTGGAAATGAGTGAAATGAGTACCCCTGTCACTGTCAGTTCTCTGTGGTTATCCATATGTCACACAGAGCTGGTAAGGCTTTACTTGTTGGCAAGCTGGATAAGCCTTACATGTTTCTCATTTACATGAAAGTGCTTCAAAAAGCTCCCAGTAATATCTACACAGGGGACAAAACACTTATATTCCTCACTGACAGGCAAAGGCTTTATGTAATCTACTTGCCAATCTTGCACAAGACGGAGTTTTGTACTTGTTCAATCATTGCATCCATCTGTCATGCCTATAATCAAGAGCACGCCTCATATGTTTGGACAGCATGACAAATGGGGCATTTTATAAGGTTGATGACAGTCTTAGCTATTTTCCAGCTTATGTTGGTTCCTCTGTGGCCAAACACTTTAGTAAATGAGTGAGCAGCCTCTATGGGGTACCTGAGGGCAGATGTACTGTATTTTAGTAAGGACAACTCTTTTATGTTTTCAGCAGTCAGTAGACTGTCACATGGAAAACTACAGGGGGCTCCAACTCCTGTTGAACCAATATATCTATCATATATAATCTATTTATCTATCATCTATCTATCTATCTATCATCTATCTATCTATCTATCATCTATCATCTAGCTATCATCTGTCTCTCTGTCATCTATCTACCTACCCATCCTTTTCTCCATCCACATCTGGTGTCCCACAGTGGTAGACTCAGTATCTTCCAGGTCTCCTTTTCTCATCAGGTATTCCATAAAGTAAGCCCTCAACTATCAGTACAGTTTGTTCCAGTCAAGTCTCATCTGTTAATACTAGTTGTAACACTCTTAATTCAGTCCACTGAATGCCTTTCCTTCTCCCTCTGGCCATTTGGTATTTGTGTTTATTTGTATTACTGCAGCCACCTGTTCCTGTGACCTTATACTTGTGTATAAGCATCTGTAGGCATGGGCATGAACCTGTGCAGTATATGTCTGTTGATCCAATTCCTGCTATAGGCTCAATGACTTGAAAGGACACCTGTCCCAGTGCAGTTAGCATGGTATTAGTGACAGGGACTTTGGAAACTGTATCTTGTTTCAGAAAATACACATGCCACTTTTGCAGAGTTTGTGTGCCCCCTCCAGGAAGAAGTCTGGCTGAAAGGACTTCAATCCCAACCCGTACTTGAATAAGCTGTTTTCATGTTACTCAAGAGGAATTGGTGATGTATTTCATCTTTTGTAATGATTTAGGCTCAACAGCAGCCAGTAATTGTTGTTCTGGATCTGTGTGATAAACTTTTGCCTCTTTCTACTATTGGCACCAAACCCCAATTGGACTATTCACTCAGATTATTTCTGCCACAGCTCCCAGTTTAGTCCTCTAAGCTTTTAGTGTCTTCCACCACAAAAGGACACAGCAGTAATGGGCATACTCCTGTTTTCCGTTCCACAAGAATCTTAGCTTGTTCAAGTTTCTTGAACTTTTCAGTAAAAATTGCCATGTCTAGTGTCTGGAGCTGATAATGAGATCATCTGGTTTCAGTGGGTTTGGACAGGCTCTAATTCCAGCTCTCCTGCTCACAGTAAACATAATCTCTCTTTCAGGCAACTCTATTCCATGCATGCAACTTTTTTGGGGGTGGATATCCTATGGTTTTTGCATCTCCAGTATCATGAGTTCTCCATTGCAATTCAGGATTCTCCTTCACATCTCCACTCAATGGCCTCTTAGGGACCCTTGCAAGGAATTTAACTCTGACACACTTTATCTGCCTTCAGAGTTCTTCTGAAACCCTGGCACAGAGCTCTATGATCCCTTCAGTTTTACGTGAGCGATGCTGCCACATTCTGCTCCTGGCTTTTGATGTAGCCTGGCCATCTTGGATCACAATTGTTTCAGCTTCTGTGTGCTGACCCAGCAGAAACATTTTCTTAGGCATTTGTTTTCAAACAGGGAATCCTTTCACAAACATTCTCAATTCAGACTCTCTCCTTTCAAATAAATTTGCATTTTCACAAGCTGTAGAATTTGATAGGTGGAGGTATGCCCTCCAGGCACTTTTGCTACAGCCTTAATTCAGAGCGGGATATTTCTCTCTAATGGTGTTAATCTCTTTAACAATTACAACCAATTTCTCAGCACTTACCTTGGTTGCAACTTCAAATTCACTTTCGACTTCTTTACTTCTCAAACTTCATCTATATTATAGATCCCTGTAGTTCTGAGTAATGATAGTAAGAAGCAACCAAGCCCCACCTGGATGTATGCTGTCCTCTAATGAAATATTTTCTGTCAAATGAGCCCATTACTTTTTACCTGAGCATCAGTTCCTCAAGTCCTAGACATGGAGAAGCCAGGCTCTTGACAGAATATAATTCAAATGACTTGCAGCATAGTTCCTGATAAAGCCTGTGTTTGACTCTGAAACTTTATGAGTTGAGCCTCCTCTGTCTTTGTTTTCCTCACCTCCAGTCTTCCAAATTCCCACAAGAATGGTCCATTAGGCTTTGAGGTTTTCAGATCCCAAAGTTACAGACTCATGTTCCCCTAGGAAACTGATATACAGGTTTATCACAGCAATGGTTTCAATTTCTGTAGTATGTTTTTTAATGGTGCAACAATATAACTGAGAAAGGCAACTTAAGAAAGTGCTTATATTGACTCCCTGCTTGAAAGTACTGTCCATCATAACATACAAATTGCACCTGCAGTCAGGAAACAGAAACAAATTCTAGTGCTCAGTTTGTTTTCTCATTCTTATTTAGTCAAGGACTCCAATTCACAGAAGGGTGCTGACCACATTTAAGGTTGATCCTTCCACCTTAATTAACCAAATCTAGAATCTCCCAGAGATTTGTGTCCGAGGTAATTCTATATCCTTTAATGATGATCATCAATATTAACTATGATACACAGAATCCAAGAAGGGGCTAATTAGCATAAATATAATTTTCCTCTTTCCTCCATACCTGCCTGACATCTGTAAGAAATGTTAAATCAACATCTCTATCACATTCTCTTTCTTTTTTCTACTTTTTTCTGTCAAGTCACAGTCTAATGCAGAAGATGATATTTATACATCTTTTTCTCATCACAATTGCTCCTTTATGTAGACAAGATCTTTCTGGGAAGATAGATGAGCCTTATTTGGATATCCTGTCACCTGGACCAAATGATCCTGTCTTATACCAGGTACTTTCAGGCATGACAATATATCCTGTAGTCTGTCAGCCATTTTGCAAGTGTGACCACACTTGTGTACCAGATTCTGTTCATCAGGGAGCTGTGCTACTTCATACACATAGGAAGATGACCACCCTCAGAGTTTTGCATGGACTCTTCATTTTCAGACAGAACAGACCCTGCTCCTTCTGCGTCTGGTTGAACCTATAGGAGGGACACTGCAAGAGCTACTTCAGCAAAAAGGCTTACCATTCCGTACCACATAGGGAAGGATGACAGACTGGGATTACTCCAGTAATATTCCATCCCCAGATGTCTTAGTTCCAGTTATATGTCTTATCATTCATAACAGGTAGAATGTATTCGTCTCTTCCAAACTCATCTTTGGTTCTGTTATGTCCCTATTTAGATGAAAAATGACTTTTCATGGAGTGATGTGAACAAAATATCTATTTATTGAAGGCAGAGAATCATTACTAGAGCAAAGAAATGAGTCCACAAAAGTCTAGACTGGTGATTCAATGAGTTTAATTGGGATTACTTATAGAAGTATGGGCGAGGGGTTGCTAACAGCAACAGAGGCGTCTTATAGGATGATACACAGGAAGAGAAGAGTCTCCTTCCTCTAGCAATTGTAAATTATTTATATATCCTTAGGAAGGAAGGATCCCATTGTGCATGGATTATTTTCCTTATGGGTCAGCTTGTGAGCTTCATTGTGAACTGTGTGAGCCCTTTCCCCTGAGAAATCTTGTGATGATCACAGCTACTGATTTCAAGATGGCAGTGGCCATGGCATGTGTCTTAGCTTCAGCTGTCAACATGACACAACCCTAGAGTCCCCTGGGAATTTCCTCCTCAGACTGGCTTATGGGCATTTCTATGGGACATTTTCTTGACTGTGAATTGCTGTAAACAATTCCAGCCCACTGTAGGTGATATCATCCCTAGGCAGGGTGCCACGGGATGCATAAAAAAGGTAGCTTAATGTAAGTCACAGAGCAGACAATTCTTCATGTTTTCTGCTTCAGGTTCCTGCCTTGAGTTCTTGCCTTAGCTCTCCTCCAGAATGGAATATAACCTATAATCTGAAATTATAAATTCTTTCTTCCAGGTTGCTTTTGGTCATAATATTTATCACAGAAAAAGAAATCAAAGTAGAACAGCATGTGCTCAAACTGTATCAATGGTTAACTTTATTTTTAGGTTTTGAACAATTGGTAAATTGATTTTCTTAGTGATGAAACTAATTTACATTCTTATCAACAGTATATAAAAGGATTTTTTTGAGGGGGGTCCACACAGTCTCATCAGGATTTGGCTTTTGTTTTCTTAGTGGGAAGTACTTTAACTATGGGGAGACATAAAGATGTTGAGTCATTCTTCATGTACTTAGTGATTATTGGTACTTCCTCCTTTGAGAAGTGTCTGCTCAAATTATTTTCCCATTTGTTTTGGGCGTTTTCTGAATTCTTTGCATATTCAAGGTATTAATTTCCTATCAGCTGAATAGCTGAAAATATTTTTTCCCTTTACACCATGCTAATTGTTCCCCCTGGCTGTGCAGAAGACTTTGAATTTTATGTGATTCCTTTTGTCAATTCTTGATATTATTTCCTGAGCTGTTGGAAACCTATTCAGAAATCGGTGCCTATCTTGAAGAGTTTTCGAGGATTTCATCAAAGTTTCAGAATTTCTGTTCTTATTTTAGGTTTTTTTCATCCACTTTGGACTGAGTTTTAAATAGTGTTAAGAATAGGATTCTAATTTTGGATGTGGATCTTCCTGCTTTCCAAACGGTTGGCAAAGGAGTTCTGTTCCCTCCCAATGCTCCGTGTTGCAGGACCAGGTTCTGCTTCTTATTATGGTTGTGTGTAGCATAATTTGAGGCCAAGCCCATCTTTCTTCTTTCTTTTCCAGGATTCAGTTATATGTACATTATAATGTTAATGTTTCCAATAGATAGATCACATAGGCATTGTTGATATTTTATAGCTTTTCCCTTTGTTTTTTTTTGTTGTTGTTGTTGTTCAGATAGGTTTTTTTTTTCTCCTGAGTCTTGAAGTTCACTAAACTTTTGCTTATAAAAATAGTCTATCTTTTTTTTTCTCATAAGATAATTCATGCATTACATGTCTAGGTTCCTAACTTCCATTTGGTTTATACAGCTTGCATTTCTCTCTTCATTGTGTTAAGGTTCTAATTGAGGTCCTTTGGATGCATTTATAATGATTTCTCAGGTCCATCTGGCCACTTATATCATCTTAATCACGTGCCCTATTTCCATCTAGTCTTCTTTCTTGCAAGTCACTGATGCTCACATTTATCTTCTCATATCTGGCATTTCCCTGAACGTTGAATGCTGGGAATCTTCAGAGGCTGTGTTTCTGGAGTATGCTGTTGTCTTGTACAGGGAGACCCTTTGGGCAGTCATTTCAGTCTGCTGCTGGCTGCTGAGGCTTCTGTGCTCACACATTGCTTTTCATTGCATCAGAGTTGACACAAGTGAGGTGAAACAGGAAGTAGCTGCTTATTTTCCATTTCCAAGAACTGTGTCACTGGAATACATGAAGCACTAAACATAAAAACTATTTCTTTCAATAATATTGTCTCACAGTATTGCTATTTATAGCAGAAGGTCTAAAGTGGCATTTATTCCCTCATCATAAATGAAGTCAAGTAGGCTATTTTTTTCAATGGGATTAATTCTCCCCCAGCACAGTGAGAGTGATACCTGGAGGCACAAAATGTTAAATATATGGAATTATTCATGTTCCAGCGGCTCTTAGAAGAATTAATACTACTAAATTCTTGCTTGTTTTTATTTGAATATTGGCTCTGTTGTCATTTATTTTGGCATTTTCCCAATAATTTTTCTATATTGGACATATATTGGATGTCATAGCAACAATCTCAGATGGCTATTATATTTGTTTCTAGTTGTAGAAAAATATGACTAACTGGGAATGAAAAAGAAGAAATAAAGAATTCCAGAGTGAAGAAATGGGGATTTTATTTGACATTTGATCATATACTCATATTTGAGACATAACAAGATAAGATTGCTCTGATTACATAACTGAAAATGGAAGCACAAGTAAAAGTGCCTACCAGACACATGAGAAAAAGGTCAGAAGGGACACTAGGCCATAATAAGCATAAAACTGATAATAAGCATAATTTTGTATAAAGAGGTACTATGTGAGTAATTAATGTAGAAAGGCATCAATAAGAACAATAGTGTCTATAGCAAATTATAAATTCAGTATCAGTATCAGGAAAGGAAAAAGGACACACTGGGGATGAGATGCCTGTGTCTGTGAAGCTGGCACTCTTTGGTCTTTGCACTAGAATTCACAGTTCAGGTTTAAGTGGAGATGTAGTCTTAGAGGTCCAGCAATATGCTGTTGTTACAAGGGAAATATGGATCCCCTCTTGGGGTTCTTAGTCCCATTAATAAAGCAACTAAGAATTGACACATAAGGAAGCTTGAGGATAATTTTATTAGAGTTCAAATGTACTACCCCAGGGCAGGCAAGCTGCCCAGAAGAGGAACATGGAGAAGGGAAAGGCAAGATGCTTGAGCTAAGCTTCTCTCTGAGGTGGTCATACATCCTCATGGTGGACAAACAGCCACCTGTCAGGGAGGAAAGATTTAGAAAAAGAATGAATCCCAAAGTGTCAGGAAATGCGTGCTTAGAACAGAGAAAGGAAAAGGAAAAGTTACACTTCTGTGAGTAATTTGGATTTAGGAAGTTGTGTGACTATAGCTCTATAAGCAACGGCTCTAGAGTGTGGGAATTCTGAGGGAAAAGCACGTTAATGCAGTCAAGGGAAATTTATTCCTCCTGACTCCTCACTGTAGCTTAAGATGAATCCTACTTCATGTGGAGTGGTCCCTTGGCCAAGCAAATGATCTGCCCAACGAGATAAATGCTTGGTGAGGAGACAATGGCCTGTCTCTACTCAGAGCAAGATTCCATTCTTTTATGTAACATTATGCAGGAATTATCTGCATTGATCTACACAGATTGACATAACGATCACCATGTTTTGTTTATTGCGAAGCTTTCTGTTTGTTAACTACAGAAAAACAAAGTTTTAAATTATGCTCATAGCATAAGGAAAGCTAAACTGATGAGATCTCTGGGGTTTGAAATGAAAATAAAAGGAGAACAAAAAAGAAAATGCCAGAAATTTTCAGTAGGATTTGATAGTCATTATTGCCAAAACTTTAATGTTACTGAGCATAACATAACAAGATTTTTGACTTTTTAAGACACATTTAGAGCCCCCATCTATATATGTCAAAAAGACACCCATAATATTTTACAACTAATTTCTGTTAACATATAGTGAATTAACTCATGCTTTAGTCTAATAACTTCCCGGGATATTAAATAGCAAAGTGATAACAAGGCCGAAGCAGACTGAAGAACAAATGCTTCAGAACAACAATGCTTGCTTAGGGGAGTGATTTGATTTCATTGTTTTCATGACATTAATAGGCAGTTCAGGGTTTATATCAAAGTTCACAGTGTTCCTCAGCCAGTTAGTGTTATCTGTTATATATAAATGGACTTGATTTAGATGGAGTTCCTCATACACTACATCACATAACTGCTCGTAAGGATTGCTGCTTATACTATGAATGGTTCACTTAAGTGTTTATATTTTGATGCATATTTAAATAGCAAGGGAGAATCTTGTTTAGAAGTATTTATGATGCTAGCAATGGCAAAATTCAGCCATGAGGAGAGTATCTTGATAAAGAATTTCTTATCCCTCAAATGCAGTTGTAGACATGGAAGGACTCTTTAGCTCTGTCTAACATTATATTATCCAGGGCTAGGTGTAGCTCAGTGATAAAGTATTTGGTTAGACGCAGGAAGGCTGCATTCAATTTCAAGAACCAAATAAACAAATGAATAGTTATGTCACTCAAGTTCGGTCTAACTATTACCAAAGTAGTCTGGATTTCTCCAAAGATATGATAGTTTATTATTATTTTCTCAGTTCAGCTTAATTTTATTTATTTAAACAGTTTTCCTATGTGCTCAAGACTAGTCTGAACCTCATAATACAGCCAGGAAATTACTTACTGCCTCAGCTTCTCCAGTGCTGAAATTATAGGTGTGCACACCATAACCAGGCTAGGCCTGGGTGTGGGGAGATGGTGGTGGGATTCTAGCTACCTCATCAGGTCAGTCAGAATCACCCAGTGAGTGGGGCCCATGATAGTTAAGGAAGTTTAGAGGTAGATGGCAGCCCCAACTAGAGGTTATGATGCTGTAATTACTATGTTTTAAAAATATTTTATTTATTGTTTTATATGTACGATGTATTGCCTGCATGTGTGTAAGTGAACCTATGTGGTGCAATGCCTGTGGAGGTCAGAAGAAAGTGTTGGATTCTGGTGGAACTGAAGTTACAGATAGTTGTTAGCCACCATATGGATTCTGGGATTTGAACCCAGGCCCTGTGCAAGAGCAGTCAGGGCTCTTAACTGCTGAGCTAGCTCTTCAGCCCCCATGTTTTAACTACTTTTATGTATTCTTGAGTACACAAATTATGTTATTGTCCTATATCTTGAACAACAGAAGAATGTAAATTAATTTCTTAAAGCAGGCACCCATCAGATAGGTTTGTTAATATGAGGCATATCTCATAAGGTAACAGTCTCTATTGACTTCATACGTTTTACAAATTAAAAAAAAATAATGTAAAAAGTCACATGTGACAAATTTTGGATTGATTTCACTCAAATTAATGGATTAACACATTATTTTACTTATTCTTTGAAAATTTCATACATTTATACAGTGTATCTTTATCACACATCCCCTCATGTCCAACATCCAACTCTTCCCTAGAGCCCTCATCTCTTCTACCTCTCAACTACATGTCTTCCTTTTATAATTTTAATGAATTCACTTATTTTTTGACATATCAAACCAATTAGGGTTGCTCATGTTTCATGGGCATGGAGTAATTCTCTGTGATACTCAGAACCTACCACAATCCTAAAGGAAAATGGCACTCTGTCATCATCCATCAACTGTCAGTAGCTTCCAGCTCAGGGTGGAACCTCAGGAAACGCTCTACCCTCCATGCTGAAAATTGGAATTGACTTGATCTTGTGTGAGTTTTGTTTAGGTGTTCACAGCTTCTGGGAGTTCATGTCTATAATGGCTTCATCATGCCCAGAGAACAGTATTTCACAGTGCTCTTCCCCAGCCACTAGAACTTACTTTTTTTTTTCTGTGCCCTTTTCTATGATGCTTTCTGAGCCTTAGGAGGGGAACTGATATAGATATACCATCTACAGTTGAACACTTATCACTTATAATACATATGAGTCTCAGGATTGACTGTTACCCACAGCAAAAACAAGCTTCTTGGTCCAAGCTCCAGAGTAGCCAAGGTCTATGAGTATAAACATATTTAAAAAAAAATCAGAAAGAAGGACCATTTAGCGAAATGACATTATATGTCCTCTACCAGGGGTATAAGCTCCCTATCCATGGATTTGGACAGTATTCACGGTATCCATCATGAATTCTACCCTGTGGAGCATCCTTCAGATTCAATCAAGAGGGTGGTCAATTACCCCATAAACAGTCTTCTCAGTATTGCACCTTACCCTGTAAGTTGGTAGTGAAGCAGAAAGGGTCCAATGTTGAATCAGACCATTGGTGACTTTTCTCCACCAGAAGACAGCAAAGTATCTCCTAGCACTTTGTAAGCTAGCCAAAAGGGACGGTTTCTCGGTCACTTCAAGACTGGTTTCTCTGCATCCTGCAACCAAATTGTGTGGTGGCTTCAGTAGTAGCATCTTACCATCAATGTATGGTGGGCTACTGACAGCTGTGGCCATGGCTTTTATTGTTTTGAGTATGCCGTGGTCTCTCTAATAATTTGAAGGGAAGTAACTGGTGCCTGACACTGAGATTTTCTTTAATAGTCATGTTTTCTTGAAGTTGCATTGACTATTAAGATAGGGTACATCTGCTTTAAATTCTTATAAGCTTATAAACTAATAGTGTTTGATAAGGTTTCTTCATAATACTTAGTTTGATTAAACCCAGCCTTATCTTCCTTCTCCTCACCCCCTACCTCCATCCCTGCTTAGACCTTTAGCTCCAAATATTCTCTGCAAGGTTTTTCATATCATATGTGTTCTATTGTTACATCATTATATATATATATATACTCCGCTGTAGAGCCCTGTCTACTTTCATCGGCGGAGTCCGGATCGGCAGAGGGCTGCGGATTGAATAACGCACACATAAGACAGAGAGAGAGTCACACACACACTTGGTAGGAGGAAAGAAGAATGACTGACTATTCAGAGGCAGCAAGCCTTATATACCCTGAGGGCGGGGCTTTACAGGAGGTTAAAAGTTCAGGTTCTCAGGAGACATCTAGCCACATGACACACACCTGATGTAAACTGAGGAAATCTGTAAAGGTCAAGTTGTTTACTTCAGAACTGAAACTGACAACATCCTGCTAGCTCTGGCAGAGCCTAGCACTAAGAGAGAAGGGCTGCAGCCGGGCCAGACCCTACACTCCACTACCTGATTTAACGTAATGCCCCTTACACCAATATTGCCATCTGTTATTTGATTTCACCTGCATTCCGCTCTTCTGTATTCTATACCCTACTATCACCTCTCTCTACACACATCCCCCGTAGCCTGTGTCTGGTTTCCAAGCTTTCAAGTACGCTTGTGCTCAATACACAGAACAAAAGATTTCAAATTAGGATCCTCACCTCAGAGAATATGTAGAGTTTGTCTTTAGGGGGTCTGAGTGATTTCATTTTTCTTTAAAGATAAGATCTCTTGTGTATATGCATTACATTTTCATTATTCATTCATCGATGATGGACATCAGAGTTGATTTTGTGTCCCCACCTGTGGGGAAAAGAGGGAGAATGAACCTGGATGTGCAAGGATCTCTGTATTAAGATATAAAATCTTTTTGGTATTTATCTAGGAGTAGTTTAGTTGTTAGATCTATTTCTTCTTTTTCTTTTCCTCCTCCTCCTCCTCTTCCTCCTCCTCCTCCTCCTCTTCTTCCTCCTCCTCCTTCTCCTCCTCCTTCTTCTTCTTCTTTTCTTCTTCTTCTTCTTCTTCTTCTTCTTCTTCTTCTTCTTCTTCTTCTTTTCTTCTTCTCTTAGAGAAAGAGAACAGATGCACTAATTTACAGGGTTCCCCTTTGCCCACACTCATGTCACACTTTTGTTCACTTGTATTCCTCACAGCCATTCTGACCAGCATAAATGGCATGTTAATGTAGTTTTAATTCACATTTCTCTGATAACTTAGAATGCTGAAATTTTTTTTGAAGTGTTTACTGGCTGTTTGCATTTCTTGTACTGAGAACTTTTTGTTCCATTCTATAGCCCATTTTCATTAGTTTGTTTGTTTTCTTGGTGTTTAGTCTTTTAAGATTTTTGTATATTCTAGACACTAATCCTCTGTCAGATATATAGTTACCAAAGACTATGTCTCATTCTGTGGCTTGTTTCTTCACTCACTTGACTATTTCTTTGTTGTACAGGAAATTTTAGTTTCATGAGATCCTCTTTTTCAGTTGTTGATCTTATTTCCTAAGTACTGGAATCTTCTTTAGACATTCCTTATATATGCCTAAAGGTTGCCTCCTGCTTCTTCTCTAGCTATTTCAGGGTATCAGGTATTATGTTGAGGTCCTTGATCCATTTTGAGTTTAGTTCAGGTAAGTTAAGAGGTATAAGAATCTAGTTTCATACTGAATATTGAATACAGAAATTTTGAAATCCAAGTTTTCCAGCATGACATGGTGAAGATGCTGTCTTATCTCCAATGTATATTTTTGGAATCTTTGTAAAAGATCAGTTATCTAAAAGAGATACATATAAGAAAAAAATCAGTGTATCCCTATTTTCAGACAATCTGTTTCTGTACATAACAGACCCTAAATGCACCACCAAAATTTATTAAAGTTGATACTTTCAGCAAAGTGGCAGGATACAAAATTAACACACAAAAATCAGTAGTAGCGTTCTATACACCAATGACAAACATTGAAAAAGCGAATAAAGTCATATTCATATTCAATTTATATTCATAATGCACACACATGCACATACAGAGAGAGAGAGAGAGAGAGAGAGAGAGAGAGAGAGAGAGAATACCTCAGAATAAAACTAACTAAAGGAAATAGAAGACCTCTACAATGAACAGTTAAGACACTGAAGAAAAATTGAGGAAGCCACAAGAAGACAGAAAACCTTCCATGCTTACGGATTAGCAGATTAATATTGTAAAAATGACCATACTACCAAATGCAATCTATTAATGCAATGCAATCCCAATCAAAAGAGCAGGATCTTTCTTCACAGACAGAGACACAAAACAATCTCAGAATTCATGTGAAGACACACAAGACCAAGGATAGCCAAAGCAATCCTGAACAAAAGGAATATGGCAGCTGGTTTCACCATACCTGATTCTTTACACTGCACGGCTGTTGTTACTTCATAACCCACTTTTCTAACTTCTATTCATATCCTCTCTCATGTGATTAATGCACATAAATTATTTGAAAAATAAAAATTCATATGCCTACATCCAAAGCTTGCCTGTTGAAACAGCTTTGATATTTCTTTATATTCCTGTGAATTTCTTTTTCTTTATATGTAATTACTCTAAGAAATTCAAAACATGCTAGAAATTATGAGAATGATTATCACACACTTAGAATAAAAATCGTTCATTGCATTTCTGTTGTCCTGAAAATCTATTAACTATTGCCTTGATTTATCTGTCCCATAAACCTTAGAGAGGTGGCTTTTGTAAATATATTTTTCCTAGTCAATGTGTAAAAACATATTGAATTTGACAGACAACTTCATGACATCTAAGTTCTGACACAGAATTATTTTGTTGCCCTTGAGTTGTGGAATAGGATCCAGCTGTTTTTCACACTGAGTCCAGCTTGTTGTTTAGAATCTTAAGGTGCAGGATTCAATCAACACAGACTCTCTGTTGTCACCACTTCTTATAAGTTTTATTCCCCTCAATATACACAATGCTGCCACAAAAAATCATGTTTATAATTTATTGAAGTATATGTCTAGGAGAGTCATGAAAGAAGAAATATAGCATCACAATATGCTGAAAATTCCGTGGCTAAGAGAGCATTTTTGTTGTTATATACAGTATTTCCCCATTTTCTTAAATGACCTATAAAAAGTACAAAGGCAGATATTTCTGACTTTTCCCTTAATCATCTGTTATGGAATTTGGGCTGTATGAGACTTGCAATACTGTCCAGAAGCCATGAAAGCAAGGTGTGTTATATGCTTGGTAACCAAAGGCTAAATGCTCATAATATCTTTATGTACAAGTGTGGAATAATAGCAACCCTCAAGGTAAGCTTTTCTGCTGATGCGAAAGATCAGAGTTTTTGGAAACAAAATAATCACTGAGAAAGAAACCTGTAAATTTATGCCATTGCCGATGGCCTGATGGTGAAGGTAACAGCAGGCTGTCAGTGCACCCACAGCGTAGTGATCCCATACCGTAGATGCTCTCTCTTTCCTTACTTTTCCTGATACCTGATATCAAGAAAGAGAACATTACAGAATTTAATCTCTTGACTGTCTTGTTTTTGTAACTATTCAGCTATGTTACCATTGTGTTACTGAACATAATAGATATTGTAAATAGAAAATGTATACTTTTAAATCTTGAAAAACATGAATATATCATTGAATATATATTATATTATTCCACCATTAAACATAATATGTGGTAAATTCATTACAATGTGATATTTGATTTAAAGTATATCTGCTTTGCATTTTGTATTGTGTTTCAAATGCTTGGGAGTAATGGAGGTAGTTCATTTCTGGGATTCCTTTGACTACTAATTATTTCTTAATTGATAGTTAGGGGAAAAACTATACTCAAACTGAAAAAAAGTATTTTTCATGATAGAAAAAGCACTTTGGTTAAAAAGTTTGACGGTGTGTGTGTGTGTGTGTGTGTGTGTGTGTGTGTGTGTGTGGTGTGTACTGATGTAGAGAAGGTCCAAAATATACTAAAGACATGCTGATATCTTATAGATACATTTTAGAGTGTCTTATTGAACTTTGGTATACATAAAGGATATCAACTTTATATATACAATTCAATAAAATTTGCATGAACAGTCCTCCACTCTACCTTTGGTTGTTTAATAGCTGAATGCTTTTTTATTATATAACTGAAAAATATAGCTTTTTGACAAGGAGGAAAAATTAATTTGGCTAAGTAAATATATACTTTAAGGAATAGCCAGAGGCCAGAGTTAACGATCGGCGTTATTACTCAAATTTTAGTTTATAGTACTTGTAGATTCAATCAAACAATATTTAGGGTGGTGCAGTGAAACTGTCTTGTAAGTGTGGTAATCACTTACAGCAAGCCAACATTATGGAAATTACTCTTCCTCATTTGTGGAGGGCCTGTTCCAAACAGTTGAAGATCGATGAGGAAGAAATGTGGCCTGCAACACTGGGCAGGAGACAACGCAGTTTGTGAGTGCGGAGGACAGATTTGTGTTGGATTACAGAAGGTGTTACCTCACTCCACAGTATCTTTAGCTTTAGGTGATTTTAAGCAGTGGTAGAGTCTTTTGTTCTATGCTCTCCTGATATTGTCCGCTTTTCTAGTTGCTTTCTTTCAGACCAGATGCTACTAAATATTCATCTTTAAATGATGGATTATGATGGATTTGACATAAGTGGATCTTAATTCAGTTTATCTTCTCATTCAGAAGGTCCCTTATACCACACGCTTCTAATTGGGGTTGCGATTGTGTTTTCCTGACAATAATCTCTAAGTGTAGCTCATCAGCTCAAATCCCATATATACGCATATGTTTGACACTAGTATCTCCAACTTGCCTGAGAATTATTCTAGCTATAAAACCTTCAACCTGATCCACCAACGGTTTCCACAGGCGAAGCTGCAGTTCCGTCATTTTGGGGGGAGCCAATCTCGTCTAACGAGATCAATGCATGCTTGCCAATAATGAAAAAATTTAGCAATAACTATATCTTGCTATTCTTCCTCAGCACATTCTTTTGCTGAAGTGAATCCCTTCTCTCTAAAAATCAACTTCTAGTAAACGTGGACATTCACAAGCCTGGTAAGAATTATGTGCACAATCATGCAAAATACTAGGGTACCAGATCTAAATGATGAGCTCTTTCAACATTATTTTACTAAATTTTTTATAACGATTTATGCAGTAGGTAAAAATGACCTCTACTTTGTAGCTAAGGAGATGAAGGTACAGGAAGAGGAGGTATTTGTGATTCTCACTTAATTAATCCAGTGCTTTATACCCCCTTTACTAGTTTATGATATGTCTTTACATTCTCAAATAATTGAAATGATAGTAATTTTAAAAATTGATCAGGGTTTGCATATTCCCACTATTGTAACCTCTTATGTCTTCTCATCTTATACAAGATGGCCTTGGGATATGGATTCATATTTATGTCAACTACTGAACTGTGTGGAGCATCACTCAGATAACTCCAAAATTCAACTCAACTTTTGCCAGGTCAAGTTTATTTCTGTTTGGCTGTTTCTGCTCTCTTTGCTCTTGCATTCCACAATCAAGTCCTACTTTTATCTATTCCATTTCAAATAAGATTTTTTAATTACTATATGAGAAAATGCTACTAGGTGCCTATCACCTGCCTTTTCAAGATCACAACTTAATGAAATATCTATGGAGAAGAACTGACACAAGACAATTTATTTTTTCTTGCACCCAATTGAAAATTATTCAATAGGATTGTCTAATAATGAGATACAGTTTAAAAATGATAAACATGTCATTCTTAAAATAAAAACTGTCAACTCTTTCAATAGAGATTATTTGTAATGGAAAAGACATGAATAATTTTAGTTTTGAAATTATGAGATTACATTTCTCTGTTCAAGGGTTTCAGATAAAAGTTCATTGATATAGTGTTTATATAACTAGATGGGTTACCTTATAGACCCAATACTCAGTTGCTAATTGGCACTGACATCTTCCTTGGATCTGTGGAATCTTTAAGCATCAACCCCTTGCAGACCTCAGTGCTAGGCAAATATTCCCCCTTTTCTGGACTTCATTATCTATACCTGCTGTTTATTATACCTTAATTAATATTCTACTTTAAAGTACATTTGATTCTTTAAAACATGTGTAATAATAAAAGGAAAACATCTAAATGAGTCTGCATAAATCATGGTAATTAAAATATTCCAGGGATACATACAAAATTTTTTGTCAAAATGTTTGTCTGTAAAATTTAGGTTAGAATTTTCTATGATACATTGATTTAAATATGTTTTATCCCTATCTTTTTTAAGATGCTAAAATTTCAACCAGAAATAGTAAAAAAAAAAGGTTAGTAGGATTACATTCAGTTTGCTGAATTAATTTAGATTATACCCACTAAATCAGAATATTAAAAATCTATATTGTTTTCAGTTTCACATCTCTGTTAATCTTTCTATTGAAAAATTATTTTTCTCTCCTGTGCTTTATTTTATTCAGATATGAGGAATAGTTCTTGTAGGCAAAACAGACTTCAAACTCATGATCTTCTTTGCCAGTGATAAAGTCATGAGCATGCCCCTGAACAGCCAGCACTCTCATTTACTGTATTTTAAAGAAAGTTTCTCTCTCTCTCTCTCTCTCTCTCTCTATATATATATATATGTATTGAAATATTTCCTACATAAGTCATACATATTTAGTGTCTTTCTCTCTAGTTTATACATACATCTATTAAGCAAAACAAATGTTAGGAAAACTCACTTTGTTCAGAACTCCTGCTAGAAAATGATGTTTCTAGAAAGCTATGTCATCTGCCCAAGTTAGAGGTAATTATTTGTGTATGACCTACATATAAGCAAGTGCTCCAGGTTGATAGAGTGCAATTCTTAGAATACGTCTCTTGCAGGAAGCCTCTTGATACTCTACATAACTTCAGGAAGAAAAGAATAGCTTAGACTACTTGGTTCCAATATCTCTTTGGAATACTTCATTATCTCTTTAATAACTGAGTTCATGTCCATTAAATTATCCACATGGGACTCTGAGTCAACAATCCAGACCACACCTTGAATGTGTGAAAGTTCTCTTGTGAATGTCCATTTCACGAAGTTCCTCCCATGCCATTTCAACTGTGGTTTATAATCGGAATAACAGAAAGTTGCTTAGTTTCTTCAGGGAAAAGTTTTTGTAATATCTGTGAAAAGCTGCCTTGTTTTTAAATGCATAATTATAGAGTTTACATTTGCCTGAAGATTTTAATAATTTAAAAGATGCTTTTTTAGCAATCAAAATGAAATAACTTTCCCTGATAATTGCCTCAGTCACTTTTAAAGAGTCAATGATGAACATATCCATGCTGGAAGGCATAAAAAGGTAATTAAATAGAAATTAGAATGAGTACACTTTTCTCTCAGTCACTTGCTGAAATTGTTACTTACATTTACTACCTGTAAGAATTAATATTTATTTTTTAGTTAATATGCTTTTATTAAAATATGGTGTAAATGTGAGAAAAGCCATCTGTTTTAAGTATACAGTTCAAATACTTTTAGTAAACTTATTGAGTTGTGCAACTATCGCTACCTTCCAACATTAGAACATTCCTACTACCTCAAGAGGTTCTTGGTACTCATCAGCATTCATGGTCTCTTTTTACTCCCAGCCCCAAGCAACTGTCTGCTGATCTGCTTTCTACCTCTCTACATCTTTCCGTTTCCAGATGCCTCATGAAGATGGGCTCTTAAGGTATGTAGTCTTTTATCTGTTTTGTTTTACTGATCATAATATTTCAGAGTCTATTGTAGCAGGTTTGATTATTTTCATGCCTTTTTATTGCTAAATAATATTCTTTTGTGTGCTTAAGCGTTCTGTTTACCCACTCAGTCTGTTGATAGTTGATTCAATCGTTCCCACTTTGGGACTGTTGTGAACATTGCTTCTAGGGACAGTCATATCTTAAGAGTATATATTTAAAAATTATTTTATTTATTTATTTTTATGTATATGAGTGTTTTTTCTACATATTTGTAATTGCATCCATGTCAGGCAATGCCCATAGAAGTCATAGAGGCCATTAGTCTTTTGAAACTGGAGTTACAGATGATTGTTAGCTGCTATGTGGATACAGGACTGGATCCCTGGTCTTCTGTAAGAGCAACCAGTGCTCTTAACCACTGAGCCATTACTCCAGCCCCTTAAGTATATACTGAAGAATGGAATTTCTAGGTGATATCATAAATTTAGGTTTAGCTGTTTAAAAGGTTGTCAAATGATTTTCCAAAGTGGACGAAACATTTTCTACTTGCCACCAGCAATGTATGAGGATATTGCTTTCTCCAAATTTTCGCCTACATTGTTCTTGTCACACCTTAGCCATCTTAAGTGTGTATGAAATTTTTTAGCAAAATAAAATTAATGACATCTTTTTTATACAGAAAAAAAACACTTTTTTCTGCCTTCTTTTTGAGATTTATGTTTAGACTATAGGAGGACACAGAACAGACACAAGGAGATTCTGTATATTTATCACTCTCCATGTTCACATAATGATTGAATAAGAAAAGTGATGCAATCCGCTAAAGATTTCCTTCTCTGTGAAGGGCAGCTTTATGGACTGAAAACCATCTCTAAAGAGGTAGGAATATAGTGAGTTTAATTTCAGGATTGTTCATGCAAATAATAATAATAATAATAATAATAATAATAATAATCTGAGTGAACATAGATCTTTAGGGATTCCCTCCCCTCTAAAAATTAGGTCACAGGATGTTTTACATTTCTAAGACTGTGATAAAACACCATAACCAGAGCAACCTATAGATGGAAGAGAGTAAGAATCCATCATGTCAGGGAAGGCATGGCTGCAGAAATGCACAGAGCAGTAAAACTGGGTACTCACATCTTGAAGCATGCACAAGACACAGAAAGGGAAATCAGAAGTGGAACTTAAATTTGGACTAAAGTTCAGCCCCCAGTGGCATGATTTTTCCATCATGATCACACCTCCTAAAAGTTCCCTCACTATCCCAAGCACTGCCATGAACTGGAAATCAAGTGTTCAAATACATGGAGCCTATGAGGGACATTTTCAACCAAACCACCACATTCCACTTCCTGGTATCCATACGCTCATGGAACTATAACAATGAAAAATACATGTAGTTCAACCTTAAAAGTCCCATAGTCTTTAAACAATCTCTCAACATTATTCAGAAGTACATTGCCAGAGACTGAGATGGCTTCTCTTAGAACAAATTGAACCTCAGGCTTTGAAGCTACAGTAACTTTTCTTGCTAAAGAAGGAGACTCTGAAAACAGAAGTCTCCTAACTCTTGGGAGGAACACTGGCTGGCAAATGGGAAGAAGGTAGGAAAAGCCTGCTGTGCTCTTTGTTCTTAAAAAAGACATTTTTGGTTGGAAAACATCCTGCATTCCTTGATTTAGGATTGCCTCATAAACCCCATTCCTCAAGTGAACTATGACCCCAAAGTTTTACAATACCTCTTGTGTGATCATCTCACAGACTACTTACATCCCTCTTCATCTAATAATGTTGTTAAATCTCTTTACTTGTTTACTTATGCTGTTAGAACACTGCTTGTTTACCTGCTCCCTAACCCCTTGTTCTCTTTCTGTACATAATGGACCAAAGAAGCCTGAAACCCAGCGAGGCAAACACCAAGTCCTGTAGCTCTGTGTCACATGTCTAGTACTTTACTTCCAAATGGCTTAGATGGCTCAGCTTTCCAGTTTTACTGCCTGCAACATGCATTCTTTCTTCGGCCAGGACCACTCCTTGTATACAACACAGTTCTCCTTGGCAGATGTCTCACAGCTCTGCCATCTCCAACCTCTTGGGTCTTCATTTCCAACCAGGCTTCAGTTTCATGCTTCACACAACAGCCTCTCAGGACTTTTTGGCCTCTTCTTTAGGTAGGGACTTCCCTATTACAAATTGCTTGGCCTTGGTGCTCTCTGAAACTGCAGAAGAGCTGAGGACTCCCAGCATAGAACTGTGGCATAGGGGATTTTGGCAAACATGGAGATGTAAAGAAGTTGTTTACTAAGCAAAGTAGGAAATGATGCTAGATTGGCTGATGCTTTAAAGAACATAAGACTTGTAAGATATGATAAAAGTACAAATATTACCTGGTAATAGTAAGATGCCTTTAAGAGCCTATAAAATAATCTATATACCAACTGACAGTGGGCCAACCATTGAGAAATACTTTTAACTCTTTTGTGTAATAGAGCCTAGACATCTGAATGACATCTTTCACCAGTTCAGGTAAATAAGGCTTATAGCATGTAAGTATATAATTATAATACTAACTTTATTTGTACATTTTAGATCCTTTTATACAAATATGATCACCTATTTTAAAGTACATAGTTGCAGAAGGATGGGCCTCATTTTCACAACATGAGCATTATTATGTAGCTGGTATCCAGGTAAGGATATACAGCACCAAAAATACCACAGGGTCTCCTCTGTGCCTCTTTTCTCATCTCTGTTTCCCGCCTCCCAGCAAGCACATGGCCACAGTCTGGACATCCGTCTGTTTTACATGAGTGACTACTTACTTATGCTTTCACATCTCCCTTCTCTTCAGCACTGTATGCTTGCTTCATCTTGATTATTTCATGCAGCAGCTGTTTGTGCGTCTTCATTATCATTCCATTACGTGCGTGGGGTCTGTCTTGACTCATTTCACTCAGATTAGATGTTTGTGTTTTTCAAGCCATTTAGTGCAAAGTAGAGAGTGTGATGGTTAAGGTCATGATTTTCATATGAAAATTTCTTTTTGACTTTTAACAAGTTCAGGCAGCTTTCATAAACACATTGAATTAGTGGAACTGTAATTTTACAAAATAATCAAAATATTGTAAGAACACTAGAGAAAAATTTAAGGAATGTCTTATTAAGAAAAGAGGTTGAAATATAAATGTAAACAAAATTTATAGCTCGAGAAATAAGGCATCAATGATCAGCATTCAAATGAAACAATTCCATGTTTTAGTGAATTATATATAGTTATGATAAAGGAGTCTGCAATTACTTGATGAAAGTGGGAAAATAAAAATAAATTGTAGGTTTACATATAACACTTAATTTCAGTATATTTCTAAATGTTTTCTCAAATATTTTATAGAAACTTGACTGTTTGCCTTCTGAAGCGTTCCCTGCCCTTTACCATCATGGTCTGTTATAAAAATATTTCGTTTCAAAGAAGTCCTGGTTGTATGTGAGCTTCACTGTGAGAATGATCTGTGCAGGGCAAAGGGGTGGGTCAGAAACAGTGAAGGAGGCTGCAGCACAAACTGTCCATTTGAACTCTGGGGAAAAGAGGAAACAGAAAGGAGACATTCACTAGCCTGAGTCTCACAAGGCAAGACAATTTTGACCAAAGAGTCCTTGAGGATAAGTTGTCTTTCAAGGAACTCTGCATTAGCATCCCTGCCATTGGTTGGAACCAGTCAAATGACATGTAGCACAAATAGAGGTGATGGGTGCTAAAGCAGAGAGGACAACAAGGCTTCAATTATGCATCTGCATCAGCAAATCTGAATGCCCCACCTTTGTGGCCGCCCTTGTCACACCTAGAGTTACACACATTGGACAGAATCTTTAGATACAGCCTCAAGTTGATGAATTATCATGTCCACTCACTTGATCAAGCATTTTCAAATTCTCTTCTGGTTCCTAAGAGCACATACACCCCTCTTCCTTATTAAGTTAGCATCCTTTCAACAAGACTATATTGTCATTTAGTAGTAAGGTCTGTGATCCAAGAGAAAGAGTAGAGACCACTCCCAAATGAAGACGTATGCTGATTGAAAGGAATCTGCTTGGGCCGGGGGGCTGGCAGACTGGCTCCAAGGAGATGAGGAACTAGCTTTGCAAACTCAGGGTCAAAGAAATTTGTGGAGAATCTTCTCTGTAGGGGAATCAGTCTCAAAGTGATTTTTTGTCCCTCATTTTCTCAACCAGGATGCTGATCACAGTGTAAGACACCTTTCTTGACTGAGCTTTTAAATGCCATTGGAGATCTGTGACTATCAGAACCTCGTCCTGCTTAGTTACATCATTCATTCCACCCCAAGCGATAAGAGACTTCTGTATGCTACTCAAGTCAAGCAACACAGATTATTGAAGCCATACTAGAAGAAAAATGGAAGGAATAAGCAAGCAGAGTGCCATGAGAGAGCAAGATATACTCAACTCCTTTGAACCATAGAGAAGAAAAAAAACAGAATGCCAAACCACAGTGAAACCCTGGACACATTTGACTAGCTAGTGGAGAGGTCTTCAGGCTACAATTACCTGCTAAAAAGAAGCACATCATTCTGCAATAGGAATGACTCTCTATTAACATCTCTGTTGTTCAGAAAGGTGCTGTGAATATAAGATGGATCCAGAAAAAAAGCACCAGAGGCCACCAGTCTTTCATTCTGTCAATCAGAAGGTCTGGTCACATATCTATAAGGTCATTTAACACATCTCTCAGTCCTCCAGTCCTCCTTTTCAATTAACTACTTATAATTCAGCCCAAGGAAGACACTAGTGAGATTTTGAGGAAATTCAGATCTCTCTCTCTCTCTTTCTCTCTCTCTCTCTCTCTCTCTCTCTCTCTCACACACACACACACACACACATGCAATCTTTGTCTGTCTCTATCTATATTAACTACAGATTTTTGTGGGTTCATATCTCATGAGACTTTCATCTGGTCTGTAGTCCTTCTAATTTCTGGACAACCCCTGGATGGTATCAGAATGTTTGAAGATGTCTGACTTCCAAGTCAGTGTCACTTTGCTAGTGTCACTTTCACAATAGAAGTGCTTGTCCTTCCCTGTTGTATTAATCTACCGATTCAATCACTGTCCTCTCTGGATTCCCAACTTTTTATTACCTTAATACTCAACTCAATTTATTTGCTCATGTTTTTAAGAGTTCCTGTTTGTGTTCGCCTGCCTGGACCATAACTGATAGGCTTAGTACAAATAATGTAAAAACCCAACTCATATTTATAAAATAATAACATTTTAAGGGTCTAGCTCTCACCAAGTTCAAACATTATAATATTTTCATAACCTTGACCTAAATGAATTTATTAAAATTATTTTCAAGGTTATGGGTATCCTTTTCTCTATAAGATATAGTTTAATTATTGAGTTATTAAAATCACTGAAAAATGAGTTAAGAACAAGAAATTGCATTCCATAAACATGTTCATTGGTAAAGTTACACAGAATTTATATTTGGAGACACACGATTCTAATTCTATACTGCTGACCCTGGCATTTAAAAAAAATTATTAATTGGTTTAAAACTAAATCAATACACATACATTGCAAAATAGAAATGTATATTAATTTGGATATTTTTCTTCCTACTTATTGAGTTTCTAGCTGATAGGTAAGGTAATAAAATGCTCAATGATGCCATTAAAATTGTTAATGTATTTTTAAATGGACTGTCTACCTGCAGATTTATCTGCCACAGAGATTCATGTTCACCATTTACACTGAACTGTAATGCATGCATATTATCCATTCTTGATTTCCGCTAACATGTTTGAAATAGACCAGTATTCTTTCCTGGTACTTCTTACCAGTCTTCATTTCAAGCATCATCAGTTTCCAAGACTTGTACAGTCTAACATCATCTTTGATAAGTAGTTCTTTCAAATCAAGGGGGAAAATAGAAATATAGCAAAATGATATTGATCATGGTGTTTTATTTATAGTTCTATTCTGTAAAATCACCTACTGGAAATGTAAGAAAAATTACACATATTGTAGTTCTTCCTTTTTAATTTAATTATTATTATTACTATGTATACGGATGCATTGTGTGCACATGAGGTCAGACGACAATATGAGATGTTGGTTCTTTATTCCCATCCTGTTGAGGCAGGGTCTCATTTCTGCTGCTCATTGTATTCAAGCCTGGGTGCCCCACAAGCTTCTGGATTTCACTGAAGGACTAGTGAGATTACAGACGTGAGCCACTGCATCTGGCTTTTTGTGGTTCCAAGGATCAAACTTAGGTTGTCAGGTTTTCACAGCAAGTGCTTTGCACACTGAGCCATTTCCCCAGACCAAATTGTGCTCTTTTCTGATATAAACTATACTATCATATCCTATACATTGGCATCTGTAGCTGGCTCTGTCTGACTAGGCCTTAGGCTGTTGTTTACTCTAATCGTTTAAGACCCAAATGGACTTGAGAGAGTCAATGGTTATCTAAGGAGGGTAATTTTCCACTGATATATTTATAAGGCATTCCCCAGAATAAGGATGTGAAAAAGGATACTTTATGTGGTTAATGAACTTACCGCTCATCACCTGCTACTGGGATAAGATGAGCTCTATTCATCCTTGAGGGAAACAGAGAGGTCTGTGGAGCTTAAAGAGTAGCCCTAGCCACTCTCCTTGATGGATTACAAAGTCCATGCTTCTGGCTTTGTCTCAAACCAGAAGCTTCAAATGGGAATTTTAACTTTTTTTTTTTATTAAGAGGAGTCAGATGAAATTAATAATATTTTCTACCTGAAATAATAATTTCAGAAAGTTCAACATAATAGAGTCCTAAAAACTGGAACAAAAATACCTAATGCCTTTTATAAAATCACAACACACAGCAAATATATATATATATATAATTGTCATCAACACACCTGGATTCTATTTTTTTAAATGCCACAAGCACAGTTTTTCTGGAGCACCCACATTTTATTACCATTAACCTCAGGTTCTTAAAAGATTTTAAAGTCAATGTGGTGTAAAAACATTAAATAAAACTCGTGCAGGCATGTAATCCCTTCATCCTATCATGGTAGCACAAGCTCTGACCAGGAGTATGTCACCAGCATGTAAATGTGCTGTTCACCCTCTTGTAAATTCTAACAGATCACTGTCAAACGTAGTATTTCATTCCCTTGGCAGGAAAAAAAAAAAAAGAGAAAAACCTCTTGGCTTGGCCATTCTAAATTTTCTTTTCATTCTGAATAAGGATGTATTGTATGACTTAGTTTTTAAAATGTGGCTTTTGTGGCAAACCACAGCCTGTTTTTGCACATGAAGCACTCTTCTGAACTCTGTTTGTTATTAGGTCACAATAGTGCTTAATTTTTAATCTGAGTGCCACATTTATAAAGCCTGTGTATTGACTTTATGTTATCTATGCAAGCTTTCTTTTGTAATCATTTAAACACACACACACACACACACACACACACACACACACAAAATGGGATGATTTTAACAAACATCACAGAGTTATAAATTCAAGTTGACTGTTGTAGGAATTCTATTCTTTTCTTTTATACTTCTCTAGAGGACATGTTCCCATTTGCAACCTTCATAAAACCCATTAGTGTGCTCACTGTTGCCTTGGTCAGAACCAAGGCATGTTAACAGTGTAGCTCTGCGGTTGCTAGGACTGTTGCGACATGTGAATAGAGCTCCACTGCTTGAAATTGACCCAGAAACCCATATTTACCCATTACTGCTGTTGCCGCATCCACAGTCACCACAGAAGCACTGAACGCTATCAGTATTGTCTTCATGCCTTTTATACTCACACCAGGTCTTCCTGTTAGCCGAATTGGGATAGAAGTCAGTTGCAATTTTTTACTTCCAGTCCTTCGCATTTCAGGGAAAATCATGGAAAGATGGGAAGGAGAGGCCACACCTGCTACCTGATGGTTACTCTCCCTGTATCTTGTGTATCTGGTCTCTCCATTTTACCTGTGTTAATTTTTCACACATATTATACAAGTCCATTCATTCTTTCTGTTAATAAGGCAACTATATTTTGTAGAAATTAAACTGATTTCATAAAAGGAGAAATACAAGGATATTAAGCTTCCATATTAATTACTGTTTTCAAAATTTTTTTCTCATTCAGTACTTACTGACAATTGTTGATGACATTTCCCTATAACTACCCAAATGTTTGTACTGAAGAAAATGTATTATAATGCCAACTACTAACATCTCTGAAAGATTTTCTATGTCTCGAAGAAATGAAAACAACATTTTTTATTTGATTTAGTATGTAATTTTTGATAGATCCACTACCATTGTCCCTTAATGCTATGTACAAGTTACATGAAAAGGAAGGATGGAAGATCAAGTGGTAAACTAAAATTTAGCTCACACCGATTTATAATAAGTTTTACTTTAGCCAAACATCTAAATATCATACAAGAAAAATGTCTAAGTCATATAATGAATGTATATCTTGGAATCCAGAGTGATAATTGTGTTATTACTGATGTCCAGCCTCTTTTTCACCTTGGATCCTACCTTGTGTTTTGTAGATTTTTCAAGCTTTGGCTTTTAACCAGGGACTAATGTTTCTTAGATGTCAGAAGAGGAGTTGTTTGTGCTGGTAATAACCTTGCACCTTTCTGGATATTACTTATGCACAATACATAACGCATGAGGCAGAGTTCTACTTAAACACTGCAGCCATGTTTCAGAACACCTACTTTTCTAATTTTCTTTCCTACCTTTATCTCTGAGAATTCTAGATTACCTCTTATAACTTGAGAACCATTGTTTCTGTATTTTGACATTAATTATGGAAGAAAGAATTAAAAATCACGCCAAAAGATGAAGTTCAAGGCAGTTATTACTGCAATAAAGAAGTCAGTAAGATGCAATGCGGAGGGTGCTGGGGAGATGGTCAGTGGTTAAAGGATTTGTGAGGAAAGCAAGGACAGTGTCAAATTCCCAGAACACACATAAACACTGGGCATGCCTAATGACTACCTGAAATTCCAGCCTTGGCAAGTCTCCATCTTCCAAAGGGATCCCTAGAGCAAGCTGGTTAAAAAGACTAGTCATCTCAATGAGCTCTGGGTTCAACTAAGAGACCCTGCCTCAGAAAGTATAAGGGAGAACTTGACTGAGATTGCACACTTCTAGCTGGGGCTCCACAACATATGGAAACACAGGCATGTGTATCCACTCATATATGTCCACTCACAGAAATAACACATGCATGCATCACACACACACACACACACACACACACACACACACACACACCCCACACACACATTTAAAAGTAATAAAATGCCCAGGTGCAATGGAAATGACATCAGAGTAAAACTGTTAATAAAAACTTGACAAACAAAGTGAGAATTTGCAATTTAATACTACAGATATTTTATAGAATTATCATCATTTATTTAAAGTAATCTCAAATTCACTGGTAATTTGTCTCATTCTGTCCATTTAAATAATAACAGTGCTCTATTTCTACTAGACATAACAACATAATTGAGTATAATTGGGGCATTTTACCTATTAGTCTTTTCCAGAAGAAAAATGTAATAATACAGGTATCATAAGAATTACATTCTTGTTTCAAGAACAAATTCACTTATCAATTTATTTTTAATGCTGTCCCTACAGCCACCCATCCTGGGGGCTTATTCTGTATCTGTGAATAGTATTCTTTCAAGCAACGCCAGAGATCTACTTCAGTACAGCTCAGCCAACCATCTATAAAATGCCCCGCAGGCCAAGAATCCAGGCCCCTTTGTTTAAAAAGTGCCCATTTCATGTTCTCAAATGTCAGCACACTCCTAGGACCTTGCTCATATGAACTTAGAGCAATGGTACTAGCATGCACAAGAACCATGCAAACTGAAGCAGACAAAAACCCAGCATAGTGCTCTAGAAATGGGCAACGGGCCCCGATCTTAGCCAAAGAACTACTGGGCATCTGAGTACTATTGGTGAAGAAGAACTGGTCTTTAAGGGAGTAACTCTAGATAGGTTGATTGACCTCAGTGGATAAACTGGCACTAAGGGACATTGGGGGACATTAATTTGACTCAATAGGTCTTAATATAAATGACAGGATGCATGAAATCCAGGGAGGAGTGTTATGGGAGGCTGCCAATAGAGAAGAGGGTATAAAGAGGACTATGCTGTTGTGTATGAAATACACAAAAATTCAAGAAAAACATATTTTAAAGGTCAGCAAAATTGTGCCATTTAACTTTTTTAATACTCGGTTTAAATTTCTTTTTGATAAATTCATCAAAACATATATAATCCTCTTACTATTGAGAAATTAATTCCTTGATATTTAGAAATAACTTCTGTTCTATAGAAATCTTTTAGTCAGAACTGAAATTTGTGAGAATAGAATCTGCTAAAGATTTATTTGGGAGATTTGGAAGTCTGAAGATTGTCTTTCTGTTTTTGTTTTTTTTTTAAGTTACATCTTGGCCTTGGCCTTGTCTATCTTATTGTTTTCCTTGTACATACAAGGTATTTGTAGTGACTTCTCATGGCTCTAATGGTCTCGGGGATAGACAGGAACATTTGACTGCACAGTCTCACTCTGAGTGTTCCTTGCTTAGTGGTCAGAAGCACCCTGCAAGAGGTGAAGTGAAGTAACAACCACTCACCATTTCAACCCTCTCTTACTGCCTTTCTCAACTGCAAAAGGTGGGAAACTAAAAACTACACAGTTCCTATAAAATGAAAAGTAAGCTACATATTTCTGAGATACAATGACAAAGAGTGCATGTTCTCATCTCTACATGGAAGAACAAAACAGCCAGGATGGATAGGACCTAAGCAACAGCAAAACCCAGAAGAGTGATAATTAAATCATATAGATCTCTGACTTGCATTTGAGACATATAGTTTCTTGATGTGAACTCCCAACAGCTTGGGAAGCTCTACCTTAACAGCCGTGCCTGCTCCAGCATACGTGACTTCACTTGTGCTAAGTCTGTTTGCTGCCTTCAGGTCTCTTTAGCTGGCCACCCACATTCCTGGCATCTCTGACTTCTTCATGTGTCCAACGTCCTCAGTCTCCCCTTCAGGGCTTTACACATGTCCTGAAGGTAGCCTGGCCCTGACACACATATCTTGGTCTTCTTTGTTTTCCTTTCATATCAGGGATGAAGCAAGCCTCTAAATTTGATTTGTCTGTGAAATAGCATCATGTAGATAACATCAAGATTTACTTTCTTGGGCCACAGCTACAATGGCCTGAAATCACCTCCCTGTACAGTCTGTGTCAGCAGCGAGCAGTGGAATTCTCTCCTTAAACTTTGGACATCTGAAATTTTAAAAGTTGTTTCAAGTCCCTAAATATTGGGTTGGTTTGTTATGCAGCAATATGCTATCAACATGTTCATTCATTTTTAAAAATAGCTTTAAAGTTTCATAGCAAGCTGAGTAATAAAAATAGCTATATTAAAACATAAAAATCTGGTGTTTAAAAGGAAAATTTAAACTTGCATTGACAATAAAACATAAACAATGGCTAGGAAATAATTTAAGAGCAATACAGATATATGTAGAGAATTAAAGAATTCAAAATATATCTCATTGTAAGTGGAAGGTGAAAATAAGGTGAAGGGTCATGTAGAGATATCTGAAATGAGATTTTTGTATTATAATGGGAATCCGTCACGTACATAAAGAATTCAGGGACATTTTAGGTATAAGAGAAATTTTACTAATAGAAAATGTTGCGTGTTCTACTGTATCAAAGCAATGCTTTGGTGCAGGTATACTATAAGGTGTACAAAGGATGGGGATATTATGAGCTGTGTTGGAAGAAGTAATTAGTGATAACCAAAGACTTTGTGGGCCGTCAGTAGTATCCTAGAGAATTTCTACAATGTTATTAAAATAGATAAACCACTATAACAAATAGTGCCCTAATATTTGACAGTAATATATATATTGCTTAACTGAAAATTCCCAAGCACCCCAGGATGGGTCTGAAGCAACTGGGGTTGCAAAATGGAAGTGAGGCAGTGCACTACTCTCTGTGGCCTGGCACAGACCCAGAAATACATAAACTCTGCTGTCCTCAACACGTATGTCCAATGTCATTCTTAAGAATCTAAACCTGAAGGACAGAAACCACATCTTTCTCAGCCATGCCATGAAGTACTACACAGCACTTGGACCCACATCAGCCTAGTTAGAGCTCAATCTTAGGGCCTCACCTAAATAAAAGTCATCTGGGAAGTGGAGTCCAGGCAGGTGTTCAGAAAGAAGGATAAACAATTTCTCTGAACATCCAGAAGTCTTCATGGACACAAAGGTAAAATTAATAGATCTGGACAGCTAATTAGATGTGAAGAAGCATGACAGGGGAGCTACTCAGGGTAACAGTCACATTCTCACTTGAGCAACTTAGTTGGTACCCATACCATTTAATTAGAATAATAAATACAAAGAGGAAATGCCATCACACACAGGCCTTCAAATGATTGGATGATCTGAACAACAACCACATTTCCTCATCATATCTGCACTAATTACTTTTAAAAGAGAAAGTGGAAACTGTGTGAGATTAAATACATTTCCTATGGTCGCACAGTCATTAAATGACAGGTCAGGAAACCGGGGAGTAATTTCAGAACTTTCATCTTTGTTTATTTTTTAATTATATGTATAATTGTGTGGGGTTGTGCATGTGAGTGCCATAGCGCAGATCCCTTGGAGTTGGAGTTAAGAGTCAATGGTTAACTGCTCCATAGGGGTGATGGAAAACGAATTCTGGTCATCTTGTAAAGCAATAGATGCTCTTAAGCACCGAGTCATCTTTTCGTTTCTCCCTAACCCCCACCCCACATCTTTAACCTTAATCACAACAGGCAAGTTAAAATTTTTGCAAAACAGGCAGATAAATTTCAGGAAACTCTCCCTGAAATTTTGCACAATAGCTTTTAAAATATTTAGAACAGAGCCTGTTTCTGCTAAAGAAAAATATGAAGACAAAAGTTTATCTGTTAAGGTGTGTCCCCATCCTCAACACTGCAACCCTGCTTCAAGATGAAAAGAATGCCAAGACATGTATGGAAAACTCATAGGTCATTCTACTTAACACCTTACTGTAGTTTCTAAGTCCAGAGGGTCATGTGATATGGAAGACTGGTATTCTGGATGAATATAGCTGTTAAACTACTTAAATACTAGAGACTGTTACAATTATACTAGCTAATTTTACATATGGTATATAAAAGTATACACTTTAATCCAAAGAAGGATAACAAAATTTCCTGTGGAATGTTTAAGACTGATGATATGTTTAGTAAGGTAGAGAATTTCATAGTGTAACATTTGTTGGTTTTAGCCATCTATTATATTCCCTGTTTTAGTTATTTTCTTTTATTATCTGTGATTCTAGCCCAAAAATATTCTGCAGAATATTGCAATGCAGAATATTTCAGTACAGGGGAAAACAGATTCATATAGGAAAGGGATGTGGGAGGTAAGAAAAAAATTAGAGACCATGGCACGTAAGTCAAGAAGAAGGATGTAAAGAAACTAGGTGTGCTCAGCGGCATCAAATCAATACTGCACTTCCTACTTTTAAAACATCACTTGATTTTGTCAGGTCAACAAGTGCCAAACACTGTCAGAAAATGTTTATCTAGGGCTTTGCATGTGCCAGGCAGTGCCCAAGTCAGAGAGAGAATAAGCTCTTGCAAGGAAGGCAAGGATCTTTCCCAAAGCTTGCATTCTTCTGGTGTGACTTGGTTATGTAGACACCCTGTCATGCAGGATTAGAGTGGTAGGCTGAGGGAAGGTCCTATATAAAGCCTATTTGAATCCAGGTAACTAGGATATACTGAATGAGGGGAAAGTGTTATGAGATGATGTCAGAGAAAGACCAGATTCTACAAGGCTTTGTAAACAGAGATGACCTAGGAGGTTTTGAGAAGTGAGGAATACAAGAAAGGCATTTATCCAAGTATCTTAATTAGAACCTTTCTTAGTGCTTCTTTATAAGTAAATTCAGATTATTCACTTTTGGCAAGAATGCTACTGAGTGGTGTCCTAGGAGGAAGTTGACTATATATGAGAGGATATGTTGTTTATTTCTATTCATATAAATTTCATGACTTGCTTAGAGTAGTATATCAGTTAAGGCCCTATTAGAGGGCAAAAATATGGAATAATCTGATCAGGGAGCATTTATTATGAAAATGTTGATAGAGTAGGGAGCAGCATTGGAATTGCTAGCAAGAGACAAAAGGAACGCTACAGAAAGAGAAGCCACGAGAAGCATCCACTACATCAGACTCTGGCCCACGTTTTCTTCTCCATGATTTCAGTATCTATAGTCAATCATAGTCTAAAAATATTAACTGGAAATTTCTAGAATCAGAGGATGCATGAATTTTAAACTGCATGCTGTTCTGAGTGTCATGATGATCTGCGGCCTTTGACTATTTTGGACAAATGATTCACCCTTTGTTCAGCACATGCGTGTTGCACACTGACCCATTAGCATATGCTGTTTTGTGATTCAGAATCACCTGAACAAGAGTATCTGATTCTGATACATCATCAGGAGCTCAGCTGTAGGCTAAATGGAAGCTACAATGCTGCCATCACTGAGTTCTCTTGGTCTGATGTGTTGTACAGCATCAACCACATCATTACCAAATAACAAAGTCAGAAAAATAAGACAGTCTGTGAGACTACATTCATGTGACTTTTATCATAGTATTCTTTAATTTGTTATGTTTGTTACTGCTAATCTCTTATTGTGCCTGATTTATAAAATAAGGTCTATCAAGTTAATGTGTCTGTAGAGACAGCATACTATATAGAGCATTCAGTTCTGTCTGCAGGTTCAGGCATCCACCAGGGACCTTCTGACACATCATCCTTAGATAAATGTGAACTACGATGCTCTTAGAGATAACATGGTGCATGCAGAAGAGGAGGAGCTCTAAAAAGGGGCCCTTTCCTGACTTAAGACCTAGATCCCTCTGATAGTGACTTCCTAAGTTTTATAGAAGTACACTGAGGGCCACACTAATGATACTCTCTGGAAATATCTGGAGTTCTGAAGAGACTGGCAATAGGGAATTGGCACATGGAGAAGACTCTTGCAAAATCACCTGAAAGGTATTGTTGTTGTTGTTTAACTCTGCATGTCATGGGTTACCAGAAGCAGTGATTGTCCAAACTGTCTAAAGGGGTGCTTACAGGATCTGCCTGTGATCTCTGAGCAGATACTGATGGGAATATCGACAGCTTAGATATCATAAATAAATAGCTGGGTGGCCTAGCTGATTCCCAATAGTTAACTATTTTTATCTTTTGTATTGATACACACCTTTGAAGAAATATATTGTAATTATAAATATATGTACTTGCAAAGATTAAAATCTGTTGATTTTTCTTGCCTGAATAAATTTCTTACTGTGCTACTTTAAAATATTAATATACTGCAGTCATGATATTTTCTATATTCTTACTTAAAATTTTCTTACTAGTCAGACCTTCCACTCTATTACTTATTCATTAATGTGAAAATGTATTCAAGGACAATTGTTTGATATACTGTGTAATAAACCCTTCTCCAAGGAAGCTTTGTTTTCTGTTTGTAACCACATTTATTTTGAATTTGAGACCTGGATTCTATGTACACTGATTATTACTGGAATGTCATTGTACACTGAGCAATGAAAGCTAAGAAATTCGGAGGGTGAGTGTCAGTGGGAACATATATCAGTCTAGCCACTATGTACTTCAGTACAAAACTGTGGTGATTTGAGTAAGTGTCTCTACAGGCTCCAAGTATTAGAACACTTGGTCTCCAGCTCCTGGCGCTGTTTGGGAAGGGTCAGGGAACCTGTATGGCCATGCTGGAGGAATCAAATCACTGGGGCGGGCATTGAGAGTTCATAACCATGTTCCACTTCCGGTTTAACTCCACCTACTTCCTGTGCTGGTTTGAAATGTCAGCACTCAGCTTTCTGCTCCAGCCACCTCTGCTGGCACGCCTCCCTGACCAGTTGGACTCTGATCCCTCTTGAACTATAAGCCAAATCAGCTTTTCCTTCCACGGGTTGCGTCATGGTGTTTTATCACAACGACAGAAAAGTAACTAGTACAAATAATAAACTGTATGAAATAAATGTAGTATGGATGCACAATGGAGTTTTGGTCAACCATAAATAAGAATCTTAAGCTGTTTGCAGGAAAATATATGGTAATGAGGATCACATTAAGTAAAATAAGCCATTTATCACCAAGACAATATCACTTTTTTTCCAATGTGTAATTTAGGGGGAAGAAAAGGACATGAAAGTAAAAGGGGTCATTAGGTATATGGAAAAGGAAAACGGAAGAAGATATGAAAACGGCATTGACGCTAATACGACCCAAAGACATTTTATACGTGTGTGGAAATGTAATGATGGAACCTGTTACTTTGTATAATGAAAATGTACTAACTAAAAATTCTGGTTGGTATGTATAGTTTGTACATATACATAGTCAAATATTTCTGTTTTCTCTATCAGTGTCATTTCCTTATTTTTACTTTAGAATTTACAATTATTTTCACTTTACCCAAACCAATCAATCTCTAATTTAATAATGAATTTACCTCATTAATTTTTGGTTTATATTTTCAATTATATTCTTTGCTCAGATCCATGTATCTTTTTCCTTCTAGCTCCTCACATAAGAGTATAGTATAGGGACTTTTGCATAATTTTTCCTATTCATTTATAAAGAGGACTCTGTTTATGTCTACTTTTCCTATACAGAGTTTAAAGTATTTTCTTCTAAACTTTTTATTGATCTCATTTTAACGTGTATGTTCTGATTCTTTTAGAGTTCATTCTTGTGAATGATATGAAGTATCTCTTTACATATGGTTACTGGTTTATCTCACCACCATTCATTTAAGTTCATTTGCTCCAGTGATCTCAGATGCTACCTTTGTAGTGTATTAATTTTCCATCTCTTTTTTTGAATCATCTTCTGAGCTCTCCATTCATTTCTATTATTGTATTTTAGTCTGTCAATACGATATGGTCATAATGAAGAATTTTAAAACATGCCTTGAAAGCCAACTAGGACTACTGCCTTGTGATGTTATTTTTCTGTTTTAAAGTTTTCATGGCTATACTTGCAGATCAGTTTTCCCATATCAACACAAAGTCAGCCTGTTTGACTTATTTCAGAGTTTCCTCAGATTACATGGGTATTGTAGATTATCTCAAAGAGAGCTCACAGGGTGACGGTGTCCATTAGCAGATGTTGTCTAATGTTGGAACATTGTCAATGCATTTCAGATGTACTTATGGTTTTTTGCATAAATTTTTGTTGCTAATTGTTTTCAAACTTTGTAGCGTTTTTAAATTTGCTCTTAAAGTGATATTTGCTCTAATAATTTGTTAGCTGGTTATTGTATTCATAAAAGCTATTGATTTTGAGATGGTAATTTTATAGTCCTTATTGGATTGTTTAATTCTTTCCCATTATTATTTAATTAGCATTTAATTGCTAGTTCTATGGATGGTTCTCTTAGATTTCTAAAGTTTTCTATCGTATCATTTACAAAAAGATATTTTAATTCCCTACCAAATATTTTGTCTCTGTTTTACGTTTATAATTTATTTGGTGTGTATGTGTGTACACAAGTGTGTGTGTGTTTGGAAGTGCATACCTGTGCGTGTGTGTGTGTGTGTGTGCACATATTCACAAGTGCATGCCTGTGGATGTGTGTGTGGATGCGTACATGGAAGTGTGTGCATGTGTATGTATGCTTGTGTGTGCATGCTTTCACGTGTGCATGTGAAAGCATCCCCTTTTGGCTAATACATAGGAATATTTAGCACACACTAGATTAAACCCAGGGCTTCAAGGTGTAATCTATTCAGGTGTTGTAATACTGAGCTAGATCCATCATCTCTGCTTAAAATAAGACTAGTAGAATGTTAAACAGAAGTGAAGATTGTGGGTGTTCCTGTTTTGTTCATTTGTGAAAATATCTTTGGTGCTTTTTATACCATAATATTTCAACCTTAGGAGTAAAACTGTCTTTACTCTAAAATCTCTCCTAACCAGAAAAAGTCTTGAATCTGCTAAATACTTGATTTTCTAGCATCTATGAAGAATTTTCTCTTTTTGTGCTTTGCCTATGTTCTATCTGATAATCTGATTATTTATATTATTATTTTCTGTGCCAGTCTTTCTCACCTTCTCTCTTTCAGTCAAACCCAGGGACTTATACAAGTTAGGCAAGCACCCTACGATTAAGGTACATCTGAACACTCTAGCATTATTTTTATTTCTAAAATATTTTTTAAAGATTTCATTTTTAAAAATTTTATGTGTACGGATGGCTTGCATGCATATATGTATGTGTACAAAAGAGGGTTTAGGATCTCCCAGAACTGGAGTTGCAAGATGTGGGTTCTGGAAAACAAAACTGAGTCCATTATAAAAGCAGCCACTGCTCTTAACCACTGAGCCATCTGTCTGGCATCTGTACTATTTCCTCGGATGCTCTTCATCCCTGCTGTTGGACTCAGCTTTCTAATACTTTATCTAGAATTTTTGCTTTAATATTTACAAATGTGTCTATTTTATTTTTTTAATCTGATGGCTGATCTTGTATTCATTTGGTAAAATGCATTAAGAAGTCCAAATCACTAATAATTCTTGGGAACGATTTACAAAGCATTAGATTTATATGGATGTTGAAGCTTTTATAGAAACATATTATAAAAATATTTGGGCCATTTATTTTGTTTTTAACTATGACAAATTATCTATGAAAACAATTTGAAGCAAGGAAGGACTAATTTGAGCTCAAGTTTAGAGCTGTCAGTGCATAGTGTCTGCTGGCTTTTAGGCTCATGACAATGCAGAAACATAACAAAAGAAGAGCAGGATGGAAGAAATCTGCTCATCTCAGCTCTGTAGGAAGCAGAGAGAGAAGAGGAAGGAGATAAAAGTCCTAGACAAGATATAAACCCCAAAGGCTCATCCCCAGGGATTGATTTCCTCCCATCACACCTCACCCTGTTTTCCCAGTAAAATCATGAAATTTTGACCCACTGTGAGCATTGCTTGCACTTGGGATGAACACTTCAGTACATGAAATTTAGGGAAGTATTCACATGCAAACAATAACATCTCTGATTTTCATTTCATCATTTATATAAAAGAGCTAAGATATGGAGCCATCATAGGTTACCGTCAATAGATAAATGGATAAATAAAAAATTGTAAATGCACAGTGTAGAGTACCACTGGGTCATAAAGAATAAAATTCTGTCACCCCCAAATACAAGGATAGAACTGAAAGAGATCATACCAACTGAAACAAACCAGACACAGAAGTATGTTTTCTTTAATACCTGGAGTCTTTAATAAAAGAAAGTGAAAGGAAGAAAGAACAAACAAAAGAAAGAGAGAAGGAAAAAGAGACATCAGTTGAGAGAAGAGCAGGGACCGAGAAAGAGTCAGAGAAAAGTTGAGGCAAGGGGAGAGTGAGAAGGCAGAAGGAAAGCAGACATCATGAATAAGCAACATACTTATTTGTGAAAACGGTACAGTGAACTTTATCAATGTAAAATTAGTACACATTATTAAAAAGTAAAAAACAAACAAACAAAGATCATACTCTGTCATTCAGCTCCAAGCATGTTGTTCATTATCTTAAATCTCTTTCTCAAGGAACTCTTCCTTCAAAAAAATATGGCAGGATCTATCCTTGAAAAAAAAAAAAAGAAAAGCTTTATGCAGGAAGCATTAATGAGTTTTCACAGTCCTCCAATCCACCTATGTGAAATCCATGATTTACAAGGAGCTCACATGAATTGATTATGTTTCATTAAAAGCATTCTCAAATAAATTCACATTCAAGTGTATCAGCTCTAGGATTAGTTTATTAAGTATCACTGTTAATGCTCCTTTCCTGTATTTGATGTATTTAATCTAATACACTACAAACTAGTGAACTAGTGTCTAGAACTCTGTGTATGTCTGTGTACTAGTTAATCTCTGGTTTTGATAAAATAGCCTGACAAACGTAACTTAAGGGATAAAAGGTTTATTTTGGCTTACATTTCCAAAGGATACAGTCCTCTATGGCAGGCAAGACATTGCAGAAGGCCAGAAGTCACCGTGAAGGCATGGTGACAGGAGCAGAGGGACGTTTGGCTACATTGCCCCTGCACTCAGGAACCAGAGAAAGAACATGGAACAGGGCAGAGCTTTAAAGCCTCAAAGCCCATTCTTAGCAACCTACTTTCTCTAGTAAGACTACCTCGTAAAAGTTAGACACAGCCATCTGAAACAGTGTCAGCAGCAGGAAACTGAGTGTTCAAGTATGTTGAACCTATGGGAGACCTTTCACAGTCAAATCACAACAGTGTGTGTGTGTGTGTGTGTGTGTGTGTGTGTGTGTGTGTGAGATGCTGGCCTTGGAACTCAAGGCATGTGCATATGAGGCAAGCATTCTACCACTTAGCTATATTCCTAGCCCCAACAAATTTTTCTTCACAAATCTGTTTTCTGGCAATTTTTGCAGCACTTAATGTTAGTTTTGCTGTGGTTTTTTTCATCTGTTTTTCTGAAATCACTTTATTAGACTATTGTGACAATTATTTTTTATTGACTTTAAACAAGATGGGTGAAGCAAAAAGCTTTCGAACATGGACATTCCAAACACCTCAGTCCTCCCAAGTTGTTTTGTCCAATCTTGCACCTGTCCATTTGTCATTCCAGGCCCACAAGTTCGTTCAGTCACCCAGCTTCTCTTCTTGATGACGCTTTTGTGTCTTCTCACGTTCTTTCTCTTCATGTTTATCATTCCTCTATCTTTTCCTTTAGTTCTTTCTCAGTCTTTATCTTCTTCTCTGTTCTTCCTTGTCCCTTGTTGTTCATGAAATTTATTCTCCATGCCTTAGCAGGCGGTGTCTGATTAATCATGCTGTCTCCCCTTTCTCCCCACCTTCCTGCCCCCTTATTGGTCAGAGGGCGGGACTTGCTACGGAATGAACCAATAGGAAAAAGAAACCTTAGAGAGAACTCGGTATTTACCATACACTTGTCTCCCTTCCTCTGTCTTCTCCCTGCTTTTTTTTTTTTTTGGCCAAAAGACCTTTTTGCCCCCTTGGCAGAACTCCTGAGCTCATCTCTCCTTCGTGTTTGCTACTCATAGGGTTTCCCCTGTAGTCTTCCTGGTTAGTGAAGTTCTTTTTCTATCTGATTTACAAGCTTTTTATGCCCTGCTGTCGTTTTCTCACAGGAAAATCTTGAGCATGCTGGCTGCTTTATCTTTCCATCATGAACAGTAGTCTTATAGCCCATGGGTCACTTTCTTGTCCAGATTTGTACAGTCATTTGTTCTTTACACTTTTCTTTTTGTTTCTAGTTTTTCCTTTTCTTTTTTTACATGATTTGTGTATTGCTCATTGATGTTATAGGTGTATTTCTTTTTGGAATTCCTTTTCTTCTTTTCAATTTTATTTTAGGAAATGTGGAATCATTTGGTACACCGGATTTCATTTTCCAGTTTTTAGAAGAACACTACAGAAAATCAGATGTTGGATTAGCCACTGGGAAGGAACAAAAAGTAGTGACAAACATTCTGGCTTAAGGATGTTGATGGTTGAGCTGATTTTCTTGTAATGAGGAAGACGGAAGCAAGAGCACAGAGATTCCCATTTGGGCCATATGAACTTTGAAATATATAAGCTTGATTATTTACTTTATTATTCTGAAATTCTAAGACAACAGAAAATGTGGCCTTATCTTTAGTTATCTCACTTTCATTATTATTTTTTTTTTACTTTTGCTTTGTTTTCTTTAAAAATCGGTATATTCAAGAACAATTTTCACTCTTCAGGTTCCTTCGTTAAATCAGTACTTTATGAGTTCTGTTATTTATCTTTTCTTCATAAAAGAGCAGGTCTGTGTGAAAGCAGCCTCATTTCTTAAAGCTAACTCTTGTTCAAGTTAAGCATTTCTTTCCAGATTAAAGTGATTTTACCTGGAATTACATAAACTTCTGATTTTTCTGAGATTATGTAGATTAAGGGTGTCAGGAAGATGCAGCAGTTGCTGACGTGTAGCCATTGTCATGAGATGTGTGAATTCTGATGACTCCACTCACTTATCAAGGGCACTAGCAGGCTCCACTTCAGTCACAGAGAGTCAAGTATCATCTTATCATTTTGTGCTGTTCCTCCTTTTGCAATCCTGATTACTGAATCTGGAAGTGGAAAAAGATGCACCTCACCTTAATGACTGACAAATTAAAACTGTGACACTTTTCTTTAGTCAGGGTTCACTTTCTGAGCTTAGGTTAGAGGCATTTGAAGAATAAGATCCCTTCTTGACTTACCAGTTCATTTTTGACAAGCAAATTTTAAGGACTATGACATAAATTTAAATAATTAATATTAGTGAATTTTGAACTGAAAATAGCTTTCTGTGGTCAGTACTCCACTTTCTGTGGAGTAGAGACCTTGTGATCTGGTATCACTTTATCAGATATATATGTATTAAACTATTAAGTGAGTAGCTTATATACTGCAGCTTTGAGAGTGTAATGACTCAGCAATAAAAATATAGAGACAAGAGTAGAGGTAATTTGCTTTCATGAAAGATAATTGTGAAAATTCAAAGGAAAAGCAAAAATTGAGTTCAGTAGCAAGTCCATGTCACTTTCTGTTTGTCTTAGCATTGCAAAGATAGACAGATGCTCCAGGCTTACGGACAAAAAAGGAAGGTGAGTGTTAACAGAGTTGTAAAAGTTATTTCTATTGTGATCATTGATTTTCCCCTTTCAAAATCAGCATAACTTATATTTAAAGTATCTCATGAGTCAATGCACTAATATCTATAAAGTGATTATATAGCTGAGAAGTGTTTTATTGTTCCCTTTGAACTTGTGCTCTTTCCATTGATTTTCAACTAGTTGGCTATTTCTGGGAAGTTTCTAGACATAAAACATATGTAATCTCAGTGACATTACTTAGAAACAAAACCTAGTTATTTATAATAGGCAAAAGACTAGATTTCATAGAACACATGGGAAGAAAAGAAAACATCTCCAGTGAGTGGACACTGTTTCCTCGAAGAACTGTAGGATAGGAAAGATGAGATTCACTCAAACAACAACAGCACAGCAACCAAGAACTGCCAGCCATTCTCTTTCTCTCCAGTTCTGCAGCCGTGACTCTGCCGTCACTGGCTGGCCACACGTGCTCCTCCTGCTCCACACACTGCCATCCCAGAACCATTCTTCCTTTAGAAGTCTCTGTTTATCGGTCTGCATGAACCAATATATTTATCAAATAATGGAAATGAAAGTACATTTTCCAGACCCGATCCAGATTCCGTACACTCTTACTCTTGTGTCTGAGCTGAGAGCCACTGGCTGTCACTGGACGCCTATTTCTGACCTTGCCCCATTAGCTCAGATTCAGATTTCCTTCCTGCAGGGTGTGATGTCATTGCTTTTCAGAACTCCAGTGACTCTAGCATGCCTCCCTGGAATGGATTTCCTTGGAAAATATAGGATTTTTCTCTCTTTTCTGAACTTCATTAGGAGGCAGTTACTGTTTTTCCTAGTGCCAGAATCTTCTATGATGTTAACACTGTGTACTTCTGAGAGCTGGCCTCTTCTCACAACTTAGAAAAGTCCAGCAGGTGTGAGACCCCCATAGCGGTGTGCAATTCCGAAGGAAACTGCCCTTCTGCCTGGTCTTTGGTGGCGCTGTTTCTAAAATGACTTTCATGTTGCTCAGCGTGAAGTAGTGTCTGTTTGAAGATATTCCATTTGAACCCTAATTAGAAAAATAGCATTAAGTCAGAGCTACCGTTCAGTCTGTTCTTGTCGTTTCACAGAAAAGTATATAAAGAGTCAGAAAAATAAATGATTTATCACAAATAACAAACTTGTTAGTGGCACTGATTTGATGATTCAGTTTCCCGTCTTATGACACTCATGGTGGTTCTTTTCTGGGTTAAGTATTTCTTAAACATTATTTAAATGTAACGGTAAAATAAAAGCAGAGGCCACTTTGAGTGTAGTTTTTTTGTGATCTTTAGAAAATAGTAACAAATGCTGGTCACTAACTCAATGTAAAGATCCAAAGTGTAAAATTGTGCTAGTCAGCTTTTTTTTTTTTTCCTCCAAAATTACTTGCTGATCTGCAGAGCTAATGAGGACCACAAGGTTCTAACAAACCCCTCTTTACTAATTTCTAATGTCGAGTGGAGATGTTTCCTTCTGAACTTTGACAAATTGCTCTGAACTCAAGAGTTCAAACAGTCCTCATTTCCAGAATGCATTAGATCTCATGCTACTAAATTATTTACCCTATTAAATAATGATAGTCTAGCTAATAATTGGAGAAATGAATTCTGCAAAGACTAGGGAAGGAATAGTTCTAGGAAAAGAAAAGAATATATACAAGAAAAGTCAAACTTAAGTATCTGCAAGAAGGTGGGACATTACTTATTGATGGAGTAGTATTAAGTTTAGAGCCTTTCCATGTGAAGCCAAAGGAAGGTGGCATAAAACGGTGACCTGTCTTTTAGACATTAGGTTGTTAGAAAAAAAAATATTATAAGACTTTCCTGTGACATAACTTATATACAATATAATAGCATGCAAATTCAATTATATTCATAAATTGGGATACACAAAGAACTTGACAAAGCAGTGTATGAGAAATTAATGAATGTTAATTATCTATGAGATCATATTGTTATGATCACTTCTGATGTAAATTCTTAACACTTCAGAGGTAAATGATTCTGTTGTAAAAATGTGTACTTTCTGAGCAAGATTAAATTCTTAAGACTTAATGACTTTATAGTGAAAATTTTCACATTGGAAGGAAATTCTTTGTTTTATCTTTATGCTTTCTATCTAAATTATATCTATTCCTCTAGCATTGTTGTAGACACACTAGATAAATAAAAATACACCAAAATGGTGTGTTAAAGAATGAGTAAACAGCATATAAAACTAGCAATAATATAATGATATTCATGATATCAATGCATGTACGTTGGATATTTATTGTAATAAATATTTGAGGCTAAGCAGTGCTAATTATTTTTCTTTTGCTGCAGTAAAATAAATGACAAAAGCAACCTAAGGCAGTAAAGGTTTATTTTGGCTCATGGTTTCAGAGGGATAGAGTCCATTGTGTTAAGAAAGGCAGTAATTTGAGGCTGGTCTAGGGGACCAAAATCAGGGAGATCTCATTTCATCCACATACAGGAAACAGAGAGAGAGCAGGAATTGGGGCGGGGGAGGGTATAAACCCTCAAAGCCCACTCCCAGTGACATCCTTATTTTAATAAGGCTTTACATCATAAGGCTCCATCACCTTCCCAAACAATGCCCCATGTTAGGGACCAAGAATTCAAATTTATGAGCCTTTGGGGTACATTTCTTATTCAAACCACCACAATCAGTTAGAAAGAAAGAAAAAATATACTAAAATTATATAAAGGTAATTACATCAGTAAAAATTTATGGTTAATAGCTAATATAATCTAATCAAGGGAAACTCGTGTCACTTATTGGCAAGTTGCACAGATTTAAGAAAGCTTATATCTTTGGAAATATATGTGCTTTAACAAAGTACAGCAGTGTACACTAGCTTAGTGTGGCATAGATTTTCAGGTAAGCAGAAGACTTCCTGTCCCCAAATATCATGCCAGTGTCTGCTACTTCAAAATGATGTGCTCTCCACTGTAATTTAAAGATCTTTTTTATTTTTATTTTTTGGCAACTCTTCTTGGAAAAGGAAAGATCTCTGAGTGACTAATGTATTCTTTTTAATAAAAAGTCTGGTAGTAACTTCCAGGTGAATAGTTCCTAGGAAAGGAGAGAATGAAAATACCAAGTCTCTAAATAAAGAAAATATGCCTGGAAAGGGATCAACATGTTTTTCAAAAGAAGGACAAGAATGGTACATAGAAAATCACATCAGATTTTCCCAGAACTTCATGATTTATCACAGAGTGGAAGTTTTCTGAATTTTTTGAATTTTAGAATTGAGTTAAGCAGAATTTGGAGTGCATTCAAAGCATATGATAGAAATATATTAATTTCATTAAGAATATGAATCTGAAAATTAAAATGACAATACTTCATCTGAGGAAAAGACTTTTAGAAGAGAGGGATGAACAGACACAGGTAAACATCTTCAATTAGTAAAAACAAGAGTGGTAAAAAAAATCTACATCAGAAGAACACAATTTCTTTATTTTAAACGAATGTATCTGTAGCTTTTTCAGTGTGTATGGTTAATACATTGTCCAAAATATTACAAGATCATTCTGTTGAGGTGTTAAGCCATGGATAGCACTGGACCATATACAGACATCTCTCAACTTATGACAGAGTCATGTCTTGATAAAACAATCCTAAACCTAAAAAAGTAAAAAATGCATTTACTATCTCAATGAACCTGTAGTAAATAATTACCTGGAAATGTCATAAGTAGGAGACTGCATACATATAACATTTTGCTTCCTATTCATACATCCCTTTAATATTAGGCACAAAAAGAGTTTAATAATAATTCCTAATCATGAAAGTTATAGTAATATAACAATTCAAAATATTTTATTATGGTGGACATTCTCATCGTCTTATGATATGAAATGATACAATGCTTACCTGATGAAATGAAATAATGAAAGAAAAAAGCATTGGACATTGATGTTAGACAACTGTAAAAGCATAACTGCAGTACCACAATCCATAACAAAGATGATGGCCACACGACTAACCAGCCTGAAAGGCATCCCCCTGAGATGGCTCATTCTGCACTAGAGGTTATAGTACAACTTGAGATTGTCTCCCATTCTTCAAAAGACCCTCAATTTTAAAATGATGTCATATCTAGAAAATTTCATTTAATGTGTTCATATCACAATTAGCCATAAATATATGAAATAGGAGACATTAAACCATGGGTAAGTAGCAGGAAACTTATTTAGCCAAGTTGGCAAAAGAAGAATTTCATCAACACCGGATGGAGAATTTGGAGCACACAGGGTGCAGCGCCAGTCCTGAAATGCTTCTGCCCATAACTGATGCTGCTTCTAAAGGTGACCTTAAGAACTGACCAGTTTAGGTTGGAATATCTTCCCATCAAGACACTGGGATATGCAAAAGATACGTGATATAGTTACATAGTTTTGCAACCAGTAAACAATAACTATGGGTTTACACTTTGGAAAAAAAAATAATTACTTTTCCATAAGATATTTTGCATTAGAATGGACAGTTAAAATTAACTGCTTTGAATATTTATTTTACTAAAGAATGGTAGATTCAACAGAAAAGATTTCTAAAATGGTTATTTAAAAAAAATTCTATTCTTTGATTAACAAAAAAATCTTTTCTGCTATTATTTAGCTGTGCAGAACGAACCCTGAGGAACGCTGTGCTTCAGCCAAGATATAAACACTGAAAATAATGCACGCTCCCTGTGACTCATCAGCAACCTGATCCAATGCCAACCTTTGCTCCAAAACCCCACTAATAGGAAAAGCCTTCTGTATCCCAGAAGTCTGATCATTGTTCTGAGTTTAAAAATATACTGGTGTGTCCAGTTGCCAAGGATATAAGGATAGCTTAGCCTTACATCAGCACCCGCAGGGTCACTGACTGTACTGAACACTTCTACATCTCAGCACTTCAAAGGGCGAAGAGCAATGCTATGCTCCTTTGCCACCTTTTAAATTTGTTCATCATTTCTGATGCTGGGTTGCAATATGAACACATCGCTCTCTTATTTCCTTCTCTCTGTGCCCCCATAAATTGCAGATTTCCGCATGAAGAGGCATTCAAGCCACCCTTCTAAATCAAAGCTTGGCACTTGCATAAATTGAATTTATACACAGAAACCATTTACAGGTTTCTTTGATTTTAAATTTTCTGTAATGACACACATTCAAGACTACTTTAGCTACCAGGAATGCAAAGAAAATGTATAGCTAAATGCAGAAAAGTGTAAAGTTAACCTTGATAGCTCTTGAGTCCCAGTTATGAGATTTTTCTCAGCAGCTGTCCTGGTTTATCTGCTACCAATGGGTGTTGGCATCAACCCAGCTAATATACTTGTGCCTGTGCCCACGTATGTGCCTGTACATGAGATACCCAACTTCCTGAGGGGAGAGGTTGAAAGGTATTCTCTGTATCCCTCCCCCTTCTCTCTCTCCTTCCCTCCTTCTCACCCTTTCTTCTTCCCTTCTTGTGTGTGTATGTGTTTGTATCTGGGTATTATGTGTATGTATATATGTGTTCATGTGTTTGGAGGCTACAGGCTGACATCAAATGTCTTCATTCATTCTTGACCATCTTTTTTGGTACAGAATTTCTCACTAAACCTGAAGCTCACCAATTCAGCTGGACTGGATGGTCAGCAGGTCTTGGGGATCCTGCTCTCTACCTTCCTAACCTAGGAAATATAGATGCACACACCCAGCTTTTTATGTGGGTTCTCGGAATGCAAACCCAGGTTCTCATGTTTGTGAGGCAAGCACTTTACTGGTGAATCCATCTTCCCCGCCTCTGAAGGATGTTTTTATGCAGACAAAATTGTCCAGCCTTCACTTAATAGGGCTCAGACACCTGACCGTGCTTTCAATAACCAATTATAAGTATTTTAAATGTCTCACACACACACTTCTAGTATTGAAAGCAAACACCATCTACATTTTTGCCCCAGACATTTATTAATCAAGAATCTGGTGACTCATCTGAATGAAGAGCATTGTGTTCTGTCTTGTGTTCAGGAAAATGGAAGGACAAGGGCTGCTCCCCCTACACGATTCACATTAGCTAGAAAAATGGTGATATAATTCTGTGTAGACTTAAATAACCAGTTTTATATAAATTCCATCTGGATTGAATTACACAGTTTCTAACATCTTGTGATGCTGGGTGAAGGAACGCATGTTAGAGATGATTCCAGTGTTAAGAGCACCTGGAGGTGGCACTTTGGGGAGCTCAGGTTGGTGATGAAGCACAGGATGTATTCAGTATCAAATGCAGGAAGGTCAACTTCAGCTTACACAGGCTTTCACCCCACTCTACAGATAAACAACTTTTTAAAAATTTTATATTACAGACATCTTCAAAAACTGCGCTGGAAACAACTTAAACTTTATTCTTAGAACCTTGATTAAAATAATAAAATTTATTCTGCAATGGAGTGTGTAGATAGTAAATGTCTTCACAGAATAACACATGCCATGGAAACCACACTGGTTTCAGTTGAGAATCTTTATTTAAGCATCAGTGCAATGTAATTTTTTGGAAACTGTTTTGTGCGCACTACATATAAATGTGTAAAATTATATGAATGCTCAGGAAAAGGCTGCATTGAAAATATCCAGGGTAGAATTACAGATATTTTTCTTATTTTTGTTTCATCAGTCTAAATGACAATTTTAAGCAATGCTTCTTTATTTTTAAGATCTTTTTATTTTAATAAATCATTTGATTTGTTTGGGTTTTAAGAAGTATGTCAGAAGAAAGCTAGATGACACTTTATTGGGGGTTAGAAAACAAAAGAGGAGAGGAAAGCTGGAAGTCTTAGCAGCTGCTCAGACAGGGGAGAAGAGAGTGATCCGTGCCCTTCACAAGCAGACAACTGCAACATGTGGGGAACTTCAGAAAAAGTGAGGACGACCACAGTGCATGGACTTTGACTAAGCATCTGAAAGAAAGGGATAAAAAGAAGGAACAGACTTAATCGTTTCTGAGAAATTCCGAAAAGTAGGAAGACTTTAGCTGAGCCCACGGGACAGAGGCCTGCATGTCTGGTAAAGAAAAGCACATTATCTCATTAAAAGGATAATTATCCCTCCCATTTCTTTGGCATGGCTTAGGGTGGTTCAGCCTCCCTGAGGCATGGTCTCTTGGCCAGATGACTGTCTGGCCTAGTTGGACTAACTTTTGTTTTTTTGGGTGGGTTTGAACCACTCCAAGACTGAAATACATTCATTTTCTGAGAGAGCCTTAAAAATTAGACAGTGAAATTTAATGACATCTAAACTTTAACTTCATATTTGATAAATGACACTGCATACAATATTCTTAGAAAAAGTCTTACTGATTTTGACAAAAGCATTTAAGAGAAAGAGCTAAAACGTTAAAATCCATGAGGAAAAGTTGTATTTATTTTTCTTTTTGAGAATTCATGTGTCTTAGAGATTGGACAGATAATACAGAGAGAGGAGTTTTAAGGAAGTAGCTTATTTATATCCTGAGTCCACAAAGGATTTAAGAAGGCCTATAAAAACACAGGCAACAAAATGGGAAAGCATAAATAAAATATCAGTACCACGGAAAATATAAATCAGAAAAGGAAGAACAGAGACGAAGTGCAAACTAGTTGCTATAACTGAGACATGAATCCATATCAGTTGCTCTGAGTATCAAAGAAAAGAGACACTCTTAGGTACTTGGATATTCTTCATTATCTATGAAAAAACATGTTAGTCTGTATAAGAAGCAACTTTCTTTGCAGACTCTATGTTTAAGTATATTTCTTACGTATGTTAGTAACATGTAATTTTTTTATTTGGAACTTTACGTTATGACTGGGAAGAAATGTCTTTTAGGTGTGTATTCACTAAGTGCCTCCACTAGTTTAACACCTTACTGCTCTATATACAAAGGGGACATGACTTGTTTTCTTTCCTTCCACATTGCCAGGCCAGCTGATAGTTTGTATTTTTCTTGACCCTAGCTTGATGATCAGCTGTCTATATAACGCACAGAGCTCAGAGTCTTGTCCAGGAAAGCCGTGTTGAGAGATAGATAATATTCAGAGAGGTGCATCTAGGGAGTTTGGAATAAACCAAACAACATGAAATGAGAAACGTTTTTCTTGCTAAATAAAATTTGAATTGAAGTTTGAATAATTAGTATATATTTTCTAGGTTAAAATGAGCAGAAAGGTCACTCATCCTCTCAGATCATAAGAGAAAGTCAATATTATTATTTTTTATATTTTATCTAATTTTATGTGAGTATATCGCCTGCATGTAGGTAGGTGCACCTGTGTCGTGCAGTGCCCTCAGAGGTCAGAAGAGTGTGTCAAATCTTCTGGAACTGGAGTTATATACAGTCGTTGGCTGCCATGTGGTTGCTGGGAATCAAACCTGGGTCGTCTGCAAGAACAACCACTGCTCTTAAGAGCTGAGACATCTTTCCAACCCTGGAAGTCAACATTGTTAGTACCCAATACAGACAGAAAATTCAGAGTGTATATATGGGTCTGGTAGATCTACTTGCTGTTTGGTACAGTATAAGGAAAATATTATAAATTTCCACAACTGGTCAAAATGTAGACACTAAGTGTCTGGGTTGTACCAGCCCCAACTCATACATCTGCAATCAACCCCTACATCTAAGGTTCAGGGAACTTGTGTTTAAGAACTAGGAGACCAGGGCACCCACTGCTAGATAGTGTCTTCTAGACAGGATAGGGCAGCTCTGCCCACAAAATCGCCACAATCTAGCTGCCTAAACAAGACCTGCATAATGAGAGAAGAGCAGTTCATCTGTCAACGAGGATGGGGGAAATTTTTCAAGGTCTCACCTCTAGATAAAGAGCTATCAGCGCATATGTATGATAGTCTCAGAAACTTTAATTATAAAAAAAAATTATGCAAATTCAAATGGGTGTAAGATTTGATTCAATGGGAAGAATTTATTTGTGTAATGTTTCTTATATTTAACATCCTCATAATATTTGCTAAGGGAAACCTCAATGAGTTGTAATAACTTTAAATATAAAAATTATATTTTTATGTGAGTGTCTGCATATTGGCTACCCTTTTTCATGAAGATATTTAGGTGCTGTCAGTGAAGAACTTGATGCTCCGGACCTATACAGCTACTACTGAAACTCCCAACCTTTTCTCTTTCATGTTTTCCATTTAGTTTCATGAAGCTGAGAATGTTTTAAAATTCTCTTATGTTGTTGATTGCCTCCTACATGGTTCACAATTAATGCAGAAAAAAATGCAGTGTTTAGCATTGCGCAAAAAATTGGTCTTGACGCGTTTAGAAGTCCATGGTTTAAATTTAAATAGTTGATTTGGAGGAAGAAATGGAGCCAAAGCCAGAACCCAGTCTGGGAAGGGAAAAGACATGCCTTCTCTCAGGTACTTAGCACTAAAATGCATTGTGGTAGTAGCTGGAATACAGTAAATTAAAATTTTTACATTCTTTCACTTTCTGTTTAGATTCTTTGATAATGCCCAGCACTGAACACTTGAAATTCAGAGGAATGAATTTTGTCTGTGTGCTACAGGAAGCCATCGACTTAGAACATACTTTTCTTTGGCTCCCATAGTTTTAAGGAATGATAGCTAAAAAATGAAAATAAACATCATCTAGTTTTTTGAAAACAACCATCATCCATGTAAAGGAGGTACTATGTTAAGTTACTGTTTGCCAGTAGGAAAAAAATTAAGGCTTTGCATCTGTAAGTAAATTAAAGGTTTCAGGATTAGTCTCAATCTATGGAACAATACTTTTATGTCAATTAGAATTATGTCAGTAAGTCTCCTATGAATTCCTGACCAATGGGTTTTCAGAGATCAGATATCTGGTAGGTAGAATTTTTACATAGTGAGAGTCTAGGTTGCCTCAGTGGTCTAGTGTATTCACAAGTACAGGGTAAGTGACAACAAACAAATAAACTATTACTCTCTTTATAGCTAATTGTGGTTTAGGACCACAGGATTTGGCTAATATATTACAGATTAGAAAGGAAATTAAGTTCGTTAAAGGCCATATATTGTTTGTAATAAATTCCTTTTCTCTGTGCTCTACTTACTGTTATACAAAGAAAAGCAAGTGCCTGGATTAAAAATATACCTAATACATGATGAGTACCTATATATAACAGAACATAGGCAAAGTCTCTTGCTGGCAGTACTTTTAAATTTAACCTCCCTTGTTTTGTTCTATGTAGGGAAACTACTCTGTCCTAGTTTTCTTGTAACTTTTACATCTCTAAGTAGACCATGGAGGCAAGACCTGGCTAAAGTCTAACCCAAGTCATTGGCAATTGCTCTATGACTTCACTACTGTGAGGAGAGATGAGCCACCTGGTGATGAGTGTCCTTGGCCATTGGATTTCAACCATGTTGAGGAAGCTGCCACAGGCAATTTCTCTCTGTTCACTAGCTTCTGAAGAGAAACAGAATTCAACTTTTCCTCCCTTTTGGGGAAACTCCTTGACTGTACTGGCTTCCAGGGCTGCCTAGAACCTAGAACCCTTGCAGCCTCTCATGTAGTCATTCCTACTTAGTGCTGTGGCTTGGGACAGAGGATACAGCAGCTGGAACCCATGCTGATCATTACTGTTACTCTCCACGCAAGTTATAGCTGTGTGAATCTGGTTTCCTCCTTCTTGTTGATCAGTAGAAATAGAAACCTGAGAATGCAGGGATTCCCAGCAATGGAAATACAAAAATGTGGTGAGCCTCAGCAGGCAGCAGAGTTCTTATGGCTTTGATAGCTACATGCTGCTGCTTAACAGGGCTTCATTCTTTGATGTTTTCCTCTCAGGAACAGTCGCCATGGCTCCAGTCACAGTCGCTTCTGTCCGCTGAGACTTGAACCCGTACTCTGGATTCTAGACTTTTGAATGGTATGAAAATTAAACTGTGTACTCCAACATGTAATAGTCACCCATGAAACAGTAGTTTCTTATCTTGGTATCTCAGGATGGAACCATGAACCTATGGTGCATCTTAGAAGAAAGCTAGAATAGTGCATTATGGAAAACTAACTTTTCTCTGGCATCAGATTGCTACCTGTAATATTTATGCACAAAGGGAGGAAAGTGAGTTATCTCTGTTATTGAATATGAATTAAACTATCTTTGACTGGTGTGGAATTTTGGATGCATACAATCTATTGGTTGGTTAGTCTATTTTATTGTGATATAATAAGATAAACAAAACAAAGACATTCCTCTTCAAATAGTACATTGGTTTTTTAAATTATCTTTGTATGTTTGTGACATGGGAGATCTTCAAATATAACTAGGAGTATAATTATATATAAATATGATAGCTATCAGACATGTCCTTCAATAAGAATCAAAGACTAACAACCTTAATGCATATTTCATTCTAAAGTATAAATCCAACAAATGTTGGCCTTTTTTCAATGGTGACATTTGTAGTTCACAGCCATACAAAAGGCAACATGTCATGCCAGACAGCCTGTCCCAGCAGTACCTTAACAGACACAAAAGAGAATAGTAACAAGTAACTGACTTGTTTACAGCTAACACAAAATGTCTGTAGCAATCCTTCTTTGTGAATTTTGAAAAGCATATTTCTAACAATGCTCTTTTTCTCATTATTTTTTACTTTTTATGTGTATGAGTGTATTGCCTGAGTGTGTATATGTGCACCCATGGTATGCCAAGCCTGTGGAGGTTAGAAGAGGATATTGAATGACTTGGAAATGGAGCTATGGATAGTTGTAAACCACCATGTAGGTACTGGGATTCAAACCTTGGTCTTCTGCAGAAGCAGACAGTGCTCTTAACTGCTGAGCCAGCTTTCCATCCCCTTGTCAAACGTAGTTTTGGAAAACACTGTCAGCCCTTACTAATCAGCATGGATATTATATATGCACTTATAAGAGAGATCATACATAATCATTATATCATTAAGTATACAAAGAGATTAAAGTGTAGTGCATTAATTAGCTTTGATATTCAGTCATTATATCATGTGAATATAAAACAGGCAATTATATAGAAAAATATTAATCATGATAAAGCACTATGTGTTAAATATAATATAATTTAAGTACATATTTTATCAGTAATAGATGTTTATAAGGACTATAGAAATTAATTGCTAGCTCCTAATTATATTATTTTGGAGAAAGCACAGGATTATTTTTAAATCTTTGCATATTTGTACTTCCTAATCTTTCCCAGCCATCTCTATTTTATGTATTTTGATCAGACCATCTTAAGAAATTACACACAGTGAAATGATATTTTTGTCTCCTTCTTTCCTGTAACTTCTATCTACTTTCTCACTTCTTCATTCTTTTCCTCCTCCTTCTTTCCCCTTCCTGTTTCTTCTCCCTATTGCATTCAGGGTTATGAGTTTTAACCCACAAATAGCTTCTAGTAACCACCATCACCAAAATGATGCTAAGCAACTCAGAACCTTTGACATTCCCTATCTTAATTCATAATTCACATCTACTTCATTACTATAATCCTGAGTAGCATCTGAGATGGCTTTTGTGCATGTAATTTTGTCTTTTCTAGACTCCTTATATATTCTGGAAACACACTTTTATTGTCATATATAATCATACATACATATGCTTTGGGTTTCACAAAGGCATCTGTATTTCTTTTCTGTTGTGATAGAACAGCATGACCAAAGGAAGAGTTTATTTGAGCTCACGATTCCAAGGGAATGAGAGTCTACCAGGGAAAGGAGGCATGGTGGATGGAGGTGGCCAGAGCAGGAGCGGAAAGCAGAGGCTCACATCTGGAAGCAGGCACAGGAACCAGGAGATCCAGCAAGGCTTTAAGAACTCTCTATGCCCACCTCAAATGATGTGCTTCCTCCAGCATGGCCATACCTTCTAAGACCTCCCAAAACAGGACCGCCACCTGGGGACAAAAAAGGACTTGGAGCCTATGGGGTCATTCCCATTCAAAACACCACAGCATTACAGCATTCCCGTCTTAATGTTTCCTTGTTTCAAATTCGGAAAAGGGGGGTTTCTGAAGAATTATTTTCCCACAAAAATGATTACTTGCTTAGCAGTTATTCCTAGATTCAGAACGATATGATCATATGCTTTGTTGTCTTGGGTTGCAGATACAATATATAAAAACGTCATATTATTTGCTCAATAATTTTTATTATCAAGCTGTTGGAACATTTATAAACACATTTATTGTCATGGCCGTCTTTCTTTTTCATTATTATGATCTGTGTGTGGGAGGAGTGTGCAAGTCATGGTGGGCATGTGGACTTCAGAGAAAACATTTTGGAGTCAGTTCTCTTCTTTCCCCTTAATGTGGGTTCTGGGGTTCAAAGTCAGGCTGTCAGGCTTGTATTCTCATGTGCTTTATTTGTTATCTCCCTGGCATATCTTCCTATGAAATTATTCCACATAGCTTATTGATATTCTATAGGGTATTATTATAGTTTTTATTTCAAACTTGTAAAGATTCTTTAAAATGTTATTTAACATTTTTCCAGTTTTACTTGTTGTGAAAATGTTCTTTGTTTTTTCTTTTTCTTTTTTGTGCTATAACAGAGTTGCCAGAATTGGTATATGACATTTGGTTAAATTTAAATCTCAGAAGAAGAATGAATAATTCCAATGTCCCCAATATTGTACTGGACATACTTATAGTAAAAGGGATTCACAGTTTATCTGAAATTCAAATGCAATTGGCTGACTTTTCCTTCTGTTTTCAAAATCTGATGCAAGTCTGGATATAATTCTTACCAGTGAAATATATCAGAAAGCCTGTTTCAGAGATTTTTTTTTCTACTAGAAGGATCAGTTAGAACTAGTTCTGTCTTGTCTAATTCTCCTTAAATACAGATGCAGTGAATAGAAGTTCAACAACCATGTTATGATAAGTGTCTTTAAGTATTAAGATGAGAGTCACAAACAGAGGTGGCAGAATAGAAAACTCATCAATTTGCAATTCTGTATAAGGTCACCCTGTACCCTAACTCACCTGTGATATTTGCTGTTGTTTTCAAGAAAAATAATACCTGTCTAGTGAAAATTCTAACTTGAGGCTTCTTATATAGTAATCAGAATGCAATCTGAATGGTTATATTATTGCTAACCCAAACCCAGTGTGCTCTATTTATGATACACACATTCATTTAATCATTCTTTCAGCATTTAAATTTCAGGCACTGACTTCATACTCAGGAAACAGTGAATGATTTTTTACTATGCCACACCCACAACTACCTCCTGATTAAACTGCAGAATGGCGAAAAATATAGAAAGCTGTTAACATATGTTCAAGTTCTTCAAAGCCCATTGTCACACCAGAGTTTAAGCTATAATATTCCCTATGTCAGTATCAAGAGTCAGTGTGCAGAATTTATCCCAGATCTTCATGTCTTCACTCTGAGTTAGTACCACTCTTTTATGTGAAATAAAGCATATATGACACTCTTAATCCAATCAGCTTGGTCTTAGGAGCATCCTGAAGACAGCACATCGGTCGTGGCTATTGGCATCAGGGCTTCATCACACTCTGCTTCAGTGTCATCCACACTGTTCAAGGAATCCATGATAGGGAATCTGAATTGCCTTAGGAAATGTCAACGTCTCAGCACCTAGCTTCAGGAAAGCACGGTGTCCATTCCTACCTCCTATGAACTCTCAAAGGCCTCACTTCCCAACTCCATCATGTTGGGGTGAGGATTTCACTCAATAACGTTGGGGAAACATAAACATTTGACAGTAGTGTCTACAGTTGAGCTACAACCAGTCAATAGAAATTTTAGCAAGTGAGAAACGTTAATGGCAAATCAACATATTGATGTTCGTTTGTATCAAGCTAGTTTTGTAAATAATTGATTTGTAAGGAAATAAAAATGTGTCATATAGATGTTGATTTCAAAGTTCTATTTATGGTTCACATTCTACTCAATAAAAATGATTTTTTCTAAAGATTTTTGTTAGCTTTATGCACAGCATTAAAACATAACCTTGCTGTAGTAGACTGAATAATGACCTTCCAAGTCATCTGGGAAGAATGAATGTTGTCTTGATAACAGGGTGAGGATAAGACCTTGAGATGCGGTTTATGTTGTATTATGTTTGTGGACATGGCATAATCACAGATTTTCCTACAAAGAAGACCATGGGTCAGAGGGAAAAGTGGCAGTGTGAAGAGGCATGTGGAAAGAGTCTTGAGATGCTACAATGATAACTTTGAGGATGGAGGAAATAACTATAGATCAAGTGTTATAAGGAAGGCAGGTCTAGAAATCAACAAAGAATATTATTATTTTCTAAAAAATCCACAGACTAACCATGCTTTCCCCACAGTATGACCTCATATAAACCTCTTTCAGACTTCCTTATTTTTTTTCTATTGTATTAGAATGGTTTTGGTCCCCAAACGAATGGATACTGAGAATAGAAAATAATGACTGGAATGAACAGAGAAAAAGTATACAAATGGGTATTAGATTCATGTGTTCATTTAACAAACATGAGGGGACTTGAAGAAAACAAAAATAATAAGTTAAACAATGGCATTATTAGGGAAACTATCTCTAATAATGGTCTCTGAGCCCTGGGTAAGTAAAAATTAATACAGGAGTGCTGTTCAAGGACCCACACTTTGAAGACATCTAATTTCCATGCTTTGGCTATTTGTGGCCTTTTATATTACTGGCCCTCTGTTTCTTGAGGGAACTTCATTAATGAGAGTTGAGAGATTCATTAGTGCTCTCTTTACCCTGTTGCATAAATTTTCTCATGGCAGGACCCGGCATTCAGCCTCATCCCACCCCCAGGTTTGAACCAACTGAACAAATAGAGAATGTTCTTTAGAGAGAGATTGATTTATTTCGAGTGACCCATAAAGTCACTGTTGCCAGCCTCCTGCCAATCTAGAGCAGCCACAGTGGTGGCACAAGTCTCTTTGTCCGCAGCGCAGGGCTCTTTGTCCATTCCCAGCCTGCATTTTGCTTCCACTCACATGATCCTTAGGACTGTGGGGACTTGGAACACTGCCTCCTGGGTTTTGGCCTTCTGCACGGGCCCAGGACCTGGGCACTTTTCCTCCTGAGTGGCTTTGAGTATTCCCGCGCCCCTCTCTGGCTCACCGCTATGTCTTCTCTACCTTCTCCCCGCCTTCCTGCTCCTTATTGGTCAGAGGGTGAGACTTGCCACTGAATGAACCAATAGTAAAAAAAAAAAACCTCAGAGAGAACCAGTGTATTTACCATACAACCCCTTGTTCTATGTTTCATGAACCTTAGGTGTAGAGGTTGTGTTGTAGATTGCCACTTAGGCACAGACAATGTCTATGTGTGCCCAGTTATGATACTCTGTATTAGTCGCCATCTGGTGCAAAAGAAGCTACTTTGATGGGTGTTGACTGCGATACTTGACTATATGCATAAGGATACATATTTTGTACTTAGTAAGAAGTTACATTAGCCTAGTGATTTGACAGCCTTAGGGATTTCTCTAAGGTCTGTGACCTCTTCATCCAAGTGTATTTGGCTATGGTTACAGTACCACACATGAGTTTCCTCTCATTGAGTGGGCTTCAAGACTAATTTTGTAGCTGTTGATTGCCCCCAAGATAAAAGTGCCCCTACTGCATCTATGTTGTTTGATATGCTGGTCTTTGATGCGGTTATTTGGTCCTGTTAGTTGATGTTGAGCCATCGATTGATGTTCTCCCTTAGTTGTTTGCATAGTGCCCTCCAGAGCTATGAGAACTAACCTTGAGGGAAGTGGCTTCCAGGTTATTTCCAGCTACATTGCTCATGTGGCTGAAGTACGTCTTGTCTTCAGCAATAAGGTCTTACCTTCAAATTCCTGGAGGAAATCAAGGGATGTGGCAATAGCCTGTGTAATTTTGGGAGTCTCTCGGACCACCATGCCCAAAATCTCAAAGGAAGGTTTCTCCTGTCTGGCACTCTTTCTTGTCATGTAGCCTTCAGCTATGCACATAGGTTCATGTAGCGATATTGTAGGTGGAATTTGTCATTAGGTTGTTAGACCAATGTGATTCCCTCTAGTGGTTAACACTAGCTAGGCATTATTTCTGTCTCTCTCTCTCTTTCTTTCTCTCTCTCTCTCTCCCTCCCTCCCTCCCTCCCACTCTCCCTCCCTGTCTAAACCTCCCTCCATGCTTTCCTCATTTAAAATGTCCCAATTTCTCCCTTGATAATACCAGTCTCCTCTGGCCCCACCTCTGGAGCTCCTTTTCCTTTTATCCCCATAGTTCCTTGTGTAATCCTCCCTGCCCAGTTCCATTTAAATGCCCACATTTAATCAATTTCTCAGGTTCCTTCTTTCACTTTATCTCCTTGGTTCCTTTCCATTTTCTGGTTCCTGAGGTTACTTTAGGATACATAGGTATGTATTAGAGTTTGGTGTTAGGATCCACAAATAAGAGAACATATGTCCTTTGTTTTTCTGATTCTCTGTTACTTCGCTTAGCATAACACTTTCTAGTTCCATCCATTTACCTTCAAGTATGATTTCGTCTTTCTTTGCCACTGAGTAGAACTCCATTGTGTAAAAGTACCACGTTTTCATTACACATTCATCAGCTGAGGGACACTTAGGTTGCTTCCATCTTAGCTATTGTGAAAAGCACAACCACAAACATGGATGTACAAGTGTATCTGCAACAGGATTAGTCCTTTGGGTATATGTCTAGGAGTGGTATAACAGGGTCAAATGATAGATTTATTTTTAGTTTTTAAATAGTTCTCCATACTGCTTTCCATAGAAGTTTCACATTGCACATGTTTACAATCCCATCAGCAATGAATGAGCGTTCCTCTTTCCCCACACCTTCTCCAATATTTGGTATCATTTGTTTTCTTAATAGGAAAGGATTTTTCTCTGTTAAACTTCCTGTTACTCTTTTTATCAATGACCTTCCATTTTGTATTGTGTGGTAGGTGCCCTGTGTATACAGGTATTCAGTAGACATTAGCCGTCTGCACATTAGTAAAAGATTATGAAGACATTTTTTTCCTATTTTAAATAATAAATCTCAGAAAATATGTTTGGAACATTTTGCTTAATTAATCTTGGGTATGCTATCAACAATTCAATGGATACTTTGCTTACTATCTTTTTGAACAGTTTCACTATTATTTCAGAGAGAAATATTTTATTGAAAATCAGCGTTGTCATTTTTTTGTTTTGCCAGAAATTTTCAAATCCTTTGCTATTTCATTTCATTTAAGTCCAATAAAAAAAAATGGAGACAGATCCATGCATACAATCTCTGAAACAATAAATTCTCAACATTATCTTGGGAGTTTTCCCAAAATGGGCTATAAATAACTTTGAAATCATAACTTTCTGTCACATAATTCAAGATGAAATGGGCAATGCCAACTTTTAACTGTGACAGTATAACTCTGCCAGCATTGGAGACGAACACATCTTAAATCCAAACGGAGTTTGAACTGATCATTCTGTGATTTTTCTCGGTGCAATGTTTCCCAATGTAATTTTAAAATGGTTTTATGGTGTTAAAATGTTAATATTTTTCCCCTAAAGGATTAAGTGGTTATTTCCTTATTAATAGATTTACCTCCACATTTAATGAACAACTTTAAAATGGCAACATTCTTTTATTACATTTATTTGTGTATTTTGCGGGAGGGGTGTGTGCCTATATTGCAGTGGGCATGTGGAGGTTGGATGACAACTTTGTGAAGAAGACTTTCCCTGCTCTGGGGACTGAACTCAAGTCATCAAGTTTAGCTTCAGACACCTTTTGAGTCGTCTCAATAACTCTGCTATCACCTGAATTTTGAAAACTGCAGTAAAATGCCAGTGTTTTCTTGAATTTGTTTTAGGCCATAAATAAGAAAGAAAATCTTTGTTTCATGGAGGAAATGGGACCATTAGATACATTGTAATTTTTTTTCTACTATTTATAAACCACATCTTTGCAGGAAATAAGAACCTTTTTCTTATGACAGTTTTTATGAAGCTTATAGAAATGACAGATTGTGAAAGCAAAAAGATATCTACAATGTGAACGGATAAGATGTTTTCAGGTTTTAAGGATATTTGCAGCAAAATCTGCTGGCATGTTGGGGATGACCATCGAGCCCACCTCATCCAGGTTCCTGATAAGACAGGCGAGCTATGTGGCACCCTCACTGGTTTCCCTTGTTTTCTCTTTTATGGGTTTATTTCACTTTGAGAAGTAGTTTGACTTTGGAAAAAAACCTCAGATCCAGGTATTACTAGACATCACTTAAGACAAAATCAGCAAGTCTGCATCTTTTTCAGCATCTCTGCCTGCAGAAGCAAAACATACCCAGAAAGTCTTATCTCTTGTTTCCTTCTGTGAATATTTCTCTCTTTTCTGTGATTATCAGAAGCTTACCCTATCTATTTTAAAGGGGACTTTACATTAATCGTCCAGTTCTCTATTGTAAATTGCATTAGTTAGACTGTCGGCCCACTCTCCTCTTGGCCCACTTTCTAGTAACAGACCCTCCCATAGTGAACACAGGGACAGCCCACCAGTACTGCCTAGAGTCTCTGTGCATCGCAGACAGGGAGATCATGACTTGCCAACAAGTCATTCTACCCTAGAGATTTTCATAGCACACTTTACAGTAGAGATTTCTGATCATCTGAGGAGTCTGTTTCTAAATTATTTCCAGTTCACTTGCCTCTGATCACAGACCCTGATCATTGAGAAACAGGAACTAAAGAAATGAGTGAAAGTGTCCAAGGGAATGGAAGGAAGATGGAGAAAATTCTACTTATATTTAAGTCCCTTGAGTAAATTGTTCTCTAGTTAAATAATTATTTGGTATCCAGATCTGCTATGAAGAATGAACATAATAAAAATACACTAGAGCCTAGAACAAGACATACAAATGGATTAATTTTTCACCGTCTGTATTTGGGAAGAAATGACTATGTTTTGCTTTGAACAGATGAAAAATATTAATCAGGGACACATTTGCAATCTCTTTTGGAAAAGGAAGACCCATGTGTCTCCCTGTGTTCAGCAGTGTATGTTGCTTATCCTAGGTTGAAGTGCAGAAGAAGTAACGTAGATCTGTAACATGCCCCAATCTTTTTCAATTGGTAGTCTCTCCACTGAATTTGAACCAAGATATGTCAATCAAGCCTCAAATTCTGGGCTGAGAAGACTAACTTCAATTTCTGCAAATCCAGAATATTTACTTAAAATTGAGAACAGACAGCAATAAAGCCATTCTTTTCTTAAAGCCATAGCACATAACTACACAGATGCTGGCAACTACCACCACAGGATGAGTTTGGGGGGAGGATGGAGGAAAGTCCTCATCTGAGAAAGGGGCTTCTGTTTCACCAGTGGTCCAAACCTGACCATCCTGTGCTTTACCACCATTCTCATCAGATTCTCTTCATTAAATTAATTTTCTGCCACTGGTGTCTGGTGTTCCCAGTTTCTGACAAACACACCCTTGTGTTTCTATTTGCCCATTTTCACATTCTGAAGCCTAATCAGATTAATCATTTCATAGTTCCAAGACTCTTAAGACCCTGCTGGATTCTCAATACTTTCACCTGAAGTGCACTTTAGTTGTCTCCAAAGCCTTAAAAATCTAAACACAGTTTAAAGAATATTTTTAATGATCTTATGAAAACAAAAATTGTACTTATTGGTGGATTTGTACATATGATGTTTTGATACATCTATAATCTATGTATTATTTAATGTTCAGCTCAAGGTACACATATTTATCACCTCAAGCATTTATGATATTTTTTATTTTAAATGCATATTTTAAACTTTAACAAATCAGTGACCTAAATATCCATCTTAAGAAGCTATAAGATTCAAAACTTAATTTTCAAATGTAGATTTAGAAAAAACCCTTAAGAACAGGAAAAACTGTTTGCAAATTGGTAAGAATCTAGATCTTAATCATTATCTCTACCAGAATTGTAGTGCATTTGAAGTAATAATTGCATTTTAAACTTTTACAAATCAATGACTTAAATATCCATCTTAGGAAGCTGTAAAGATCACAAATTAATGTTTTCAATAAACATGGAATTAAAAAACCTTAAGAACAGTGAAAATGTTTGAGATTGCTAAGAACTTAGATCTTTAATGTTATTACCACTGAAATGTATGCATATGAAGTAATAATCAGTCATGTTAATTTGATTTAAATATTGTGTATTGCATGCATATATCAAAACCTTATGTTACACACCCCAAACATATGTTGTTTTCTTGTCAGTTAAACTTGAGCTTTTAAAATGAAAACAATGAAATACAAAGCAAATACATGATGAAAAAAATAATCTAAAGAATTAAAAGTTGGTTCTTTGTAAATCTATTGAAATTGGTAACATCATGACCAGACTGAAGAACTGTATGCTGTTGGCAGGCTCCTTAATGTGGACATTGCTGCACACAGTACCTGAGCTATATGAATGTGCTTCCCTAATGACACAACTTTCCTCTTAGCTGACACATTGTCATTAAGGGAAGCTTCTTCAATTGGAAGTTATTTCTTTATCTGCTAAGACATCCTGTGGTCAAACACTGATTGGCACTTCGTCTCAATGTAGGACTAACTATACATGGGATTGTGAATTAGGGTGACTGTTGCTAAGATTGTTGAAGAGAGAAAACGATTGACAGAGATCTACTAGTGATGAGTTTTCTAATTATAATTTATTTGTTTACTTATTTACTTTTTATCTGTATATTTTGCCTGCATGTATGTAGGTACACCATGTGCATGCATGTCCCTGGAGTCCAGAAGAGGATGTTGAATCTCCAGGAACTGGAGCTGCCATGTTGGTGTTGGGAACCAAACCCAGGTCCCTCTGTAAAAGCAGCCAGTGCTCTTAATTGCTGAGCCATCTCTCCAGTACTAATGATTAAGTTTTTAAACAACTGAGAATCAAGTGTCTTCCTTGATGGCATTTAAAGTCACCTTGAGCTCCTGAAAGACAGATTAAGACCAGGCATAGATAATTATCTTGATGTCATAGAAACCTAACATCAATATGATGAAAGAATCAAACTTTAATTTCACTTCATTTGAAAATGTTTAATTAGACCCCATTTTAAAAGTAAGACCCCATTTTATTGGGGACTAATGTCCATGCAAGAAACTGTTTGCATTTCATATGTACAATCAGAAAAGTCTGGACAAATGTCTACATGGAACTCTTTAAATGAAGACACTGTCATATTTACCTTATCTCTCACATATCTGAATTTTCCTTGGTATTCCTCTCCTTCCATCTTTTCCTACAATGGAAAAGCTACTACTTTTGACTATAAAATTATTATATTAATAAGTATCTATTTATTACTAGGTTAAATTTGTCATTGAACACTGACAATACATTTTACTATTTCAAACGAAAACAACACCAGGTCATCATGCTCATGATTATGCATAACTTTGTTCCCACTGATAAACCCTCCCCAAGTCCCATCACACTTGCTGGATGTGGTAAGCAACTTTCTGCTCTCAGTTTCTTCAGGTATATCAGTGGTCATATATTTTTTGTTGTTTTCTTGAAATAGGATCTGACTTTGTAAAATCTTGTATCATGTATGCAGTTACGTCTAGATTTTTCTGGCTTGAAGTTAATTTCTTTATATCATCATAGCTGAGGATTTCTAGTTAAGGTGGTCCTCACAGAATGAGTACTTGGGTCTGATGTTATCTTTCCCCATTCTCTGAAATCCAATCTTCTTTAGTTTGACTGAATATACTTTCAAAAATGCTCTTCAACATTTTTGCCAAATATTAAAGTATAAGACTTTCACCCTCATGTGTATGAGTTGGTTAAAAATGACACAAGTTAGAGTTTTAACATATCTGTGTAGAAGTTCAGATATTAGGAAAGCAAAAGTGATTTAAAGAGCATGAGGAAGCTCATGACTTGACAAATTTCTTAAGCATTTTCTTCATGCAAAATTCTACAGTGTAAACAGTTAGGTGCCTTGGAAATAAATTAATTAGGCAAATGGAGAGGGTTCTGAAATAACTGCACATTTTCAAAAGTATATTGATAAAATGTGCAATAATATCATACAATGAAATCACAACTGAATGTTTGACAATGACTTTATATCATTAGTATTAATTTTCTGAAACTATCATCAAAATTATGTCAGCTTTCAACCTTAAATCCTCAATAGGAATTTCCAGCTGAAACATGAAACACAATCTTATTTTTATTATTTCTGTCTGACATTAATGGATGACAAGATGCATATGAGATGACAAATAGAAATCTTTCTTTATAGCAAGAAATAAAACAAGCATGGACATACAGATTTATGTTTCATTGTGTAAATGTAAATCACAGGTGAGGATTAATGCACGGGCTTGCTGGAGCAGCTATCAGTCAAGAGATGTTGAGACTCACTTCCTCTTATGGAACCATTCTCAGAGACAAAGTTTGTAAGCTCTTTCTTGGGAAAATAGACTGGCTTCAACTTTGAGAACTGCTGTTAAAACTTTCCTAGGAACTACATAAAGGATCCCATATAGGAAGCAGAACTAACTATAAAAATCTGCCTTTCTGGGACTAGAGAGATGGCTCAGTGGTCAAGAGCTCTGGCTTTTCTTATGTAGGACCTGGGTTCAGTTTCCATCACCCACATGGCAGCTGACATCCGTCTATTAACTCCAGTTCCAGGAGAATCTGAAGCATTGTATGACATGGGTGCATTTACTTACATACAATCAGTATACTCATACACATAAAATAAAAATAATTATTATTTTTTTAAAATCTACCTTTGTACAAGTGCATGACAGTGTAAAAACAGCCAATAGGTAGGAAGTACTTTTAAACTAAGTATGTATCCAGGGAAAATATGGTTTGTTTATATGTATTGTTTCTTAATGAAGAAGTAAAGGTTAAATGGATGGTTAACTATAAAAAGGAGAAGAGAATAAGAAACAACAGTTATAAAGTCAGCATCACAGTGTGGGGACTACGGAGGAGGAAGAGGGTGGACAGATGGTGATTCTGCATCACATGCAGAAGGAATTTCATGGGCAGTGATAGAGGAATAGATTCATTCCTCTGAATATCTTATGATTATACACAACCAAAAAGCTTCAAAAATGTCTAAACTTTTAAAGTTTCTTAAAATAAGTATACACAATAATGATAACTCAGACCTTACTGAGAAGTAAAATGAGTAAAAGATGAATGTCAGAAAAATTATGTAAATTAAGAAACTATGACAAAACATTGCTTTCATCTCCAGAAACATAAATTATGTTTCTCTTATTACAGAAAAAAAAGGATTCTCATGTTAGATGATCAAATGAAATCCAATTGCATATAATGTTCAGAAAATATAAGGTATTTCAAATATTTTGCTAATTTTTTATGTGTATGAATGTATGGCCTGCATATAAGTGCACCTGTGTCATGCGTGGTCTCACAGGTCAGAAGAGGGCATGGATTTCCTTATAACTTTAGTTCCTTTGGAACTCATACACATAAAATAAAAATAATCAATGAAATATTTAACAACTTTATTGCTTATATTGATCTAATTTATGTATGGAGCAGAAAGTTTATACTTTTCAAGCAATGGTATTTGATGAAAATATTCACAGCATTCAAAATAGTAAAAATAGACACACTGTGTTTTGTTCATGCTATAAAGAAACAGTTAGTTGGAAAATTAGTAAGGCAGGCAAAAATGAATGATTAATGTGCCCATCCTGTTATCTTCCCTTTATTTAGGAACATAAGTGTTAATAGGTAAAATCTTTCAGGATAAAATGTTATTTGATGAAACAAGGTGCAGTGTAGTGAGTATTCACACTGCAATGTCTGTTGAGTTCTATGATATGCTTTCAAAGGGGAGTTTATTTATATATGTTCCTCTATTTGCACAACTCTTTTCAAAATTATATATCACATTTGTGATTTCTGAATGGTTAACTGAGAAAAAAAGGAAATATTAATGAGATTTAAGTTTTCTGAATTTTTGAGTAATGCCTGCAAACCTGTCATATATTTGACATGTTCTGAAATGGTCTGTAAATTTATTTTGTAATATATAAAAGTAAGTACAGGCCTATAAAGGAACGCTGTGATCTCTGTTTAGTAGGACTATGGAAAAAATGTTTACTTTTTATATTTCCTGTTATTACTTTGCTTGTCAATCAAATATATATATATATATATATATATATATATATATATATCATATTTACAAGTGAAAAACCAGCTGCAAAAGTTTTTCTTCTTTCAAGACTGACAGATTTCTGATTGGCTTTATGGCTTTTCCAAGTGTCTTTAGGTAGCTTTCAAGGCCCTTTTAGGATGCCAGCTCTGCCATTCCTTGGCATTAGCAATTGCTTCTTCAACCCAGTATACCTTCTATTCTGATAGACTCACTATTCCAAGCTCTCACACTACTTGGTAACTCCCCATCAGTTTTTACATTGTTCCTTCTGCATAGAATAAATGACCATTCCTTGACAGACTATGAAATTCCTTCATTCTAAAAGTTTGTATAAATGTTGCTATGGTGCTATCACAAGCAAAATTAGTCATTCATTCTTATGACTTCTTTTATGACATATAGAATGAAGATACTAGAAGGAACATACTGGAATGAAGCATGTCAGGGGCTTCTATGACATACCTGTTATGTATGTGTATGTGTGTTTTATGAAGAGAAAGAGAAAGGGAATAAAAGAGAATATAAGACAGAAAAGGATAAAAAATTATCACTGTGCGATGCCCTATCCCTACTTTATTATAAGAAGAACCTAGGGAAAGATATACATTCCCACTTTCCCAATATAGGAATGATTTTGTTTGTTTAGACATTTACTATAATGTAGGTAGTAATCTGACTTTTTGGTAACTTATGAAAGAGTTTCAATTGCCATTCTGACTAAATGAAACTTTTTACTATGATTAAAAAAACTGGAAATCCAGTGATTTTTTTTATCTGTATATTTGTGTGGTGTGTGGTGTGTGCATGTGTGTAAGTGTACTTGCATTCATGGGGGATCTTGTGCATGTTTGTGGAGGCTACATACTGATACAGGGGGTCTTTCTTCAGTCTTTCCACCTGACATATAGAAGATTGAACCAAGAGCTCAAAAATGAAGCTTGTCTGCCTAGATGGCTTGCTCCAGAGGACATGTCTCCTCAACAGAGCCGGGATTACAGGCATGCCACCACATTTGCCCAGCATGTATGTTGGTTCTGGGGACCCAAACATTAGTCCTCATGCTTACACACTTTCATGGAAAGCATTTTGCTTACCCACCTAACCATCACCCCAAACATAGTGATTGGTTTTCACAATACATTTGCTAATACAGAGGAAGTCAATATAAAAGTCAAAAAGAATGAAAGAACCCTTCTTTTTAAAAATTATAAGCCCTAATGAATTCTAATTTTAAAAATCATAATTGCCTAAGAACTGTTTGATACTGAGTTGCTTCATTAATACATTGATTTTGATACTAATAAGAATGAACAGAAATGGCCTAATTTGCAGACTGCTTTAGAGAGAATTCAGAGAAATGAATGCTTTCATCTAGTGAGAAAACTTTCTTGTGGTCATCCATCTGAATGCCAGAGATGCTTTTTAGGGCTTTGACATTTCCAGCAAACATTATATTCTTCCTCATTCATTAGCCAGGATAACATAGAGTTTGCTATTTTCATGAGATTTTAATGTTGTGGAACAGTTGAATTAAAATGAATACAGTTACATTTCTTAAAAGAGTACCTGTTTGTCTTTTAGTAGAAGATTGAAAATGCTTTTTTAAATTAATACTTTCTACCTAGAGACTTAGAATTTTGCAACCTTGGGCAAAGTCACAAGTACTTGATTCTTAATTACTCATCATTAAGATAATTCTACTCAGTGCATATAATTCTTGTTAATAATTTCAAACTAGATAGTACAATAATGTAAAATAATGATCCTTGTTTGGATTTTCCATTTTATTATTTTGAGAGTTAAAAAGATTTAAAGAGGAGGAAGTGTGGGGAGGGATAACTAACACTAAAGGCCTTTATAAAAAGCCATATGAAAATCCAATAAAAAGAGATTAAAAGGAGTTATGTTATGACTGGGGAACATTGCCTCTACTAGACACTTTAGGCTAGCAAAGTAAAAGCATGGTCTCCAGAATAGACTTAATAATTTGAAGCTCTTTACCAAGGGTTTCTCAACCCTCAAATAAATGGTCATTCCCCCTGCTCTCACCCACGAGAACTTAGGTCCCATTGCTGAAGACACTACATATATGAGTTGTAGACAAAAAGGAGAAATCATGCTGGTGCCGACTCCAGAGTTTCATTTCTACTGGCTCTCTATCATTGTGCTCTAAGGTGTCAGACATGCTACCTGAGGAGAAAAATGTTCCTCATCATTACTGAGCTGTGAATGCTACAAGGTGCAAGAAAAACTGGTCTGGGGGTGCTTGAACTGGAGAGGGTGGAGGGAAGAGGGAGGTTATATTTGAGGAGAGAGGGGAGAGATGAATGGAGCCTGGGCCTAGGGAAGTCAGAAGGAAATGTGTTGGTATTGGAACCCCATGAGAAATGCGCATTTGGTACCTGAACATTAGTGCATGTGTATATCTGGGGGCTGTACGGCTGTACGGCAAGGAGCACAGTGCCAGACAGGACTGCCATCCCTCCCAGTGCTTCGTCAGAGTAATAGAACTTAACATGTATGGTGGGATGGACAGGATCTGTTTGGGGGTAGTGGGACATGGATGGGGGAGGTAGTCTAAATTTGATCAAGAACTGTTATATGAAATGCACTGAAGCTCAACAAAAAATTAAGAAAAAATCAAATAACAAAGCTAAAACAAAGTATATGGAAGGAAAAGTTCATCCAGAGTCAATAAGTTTGGAAAAAGACCAGTAGAAATTTTCCCATTGTTAAACAGAAGGGGAGGGGAGGGGTGGGGAGGGGAAGCAATGGGAGAGTGATTGAAGCAGATGTAAATATAAAGTGGGACAAAATTTGAACAATTGGTTGATTGGAATATGAGTAATTTGATGATTTTTTTATCTATTCCAATAATCTTTACAAAATTTGAAGATACATAAAAACAGTAACACATGTTTGCTGTTGCATCAGGACTGGTGACTCCCAGAGAACATGTCTGAGAGACACCCTAAGTATCACATCTACAGTGGAACCTCTGCATCCAAGGCACGTGGAACATAAAAGGAGCAGTCGGAGAGAGAATACTAATGCATCCCTCAACTCTCACCAGCGAAGTTTCCTCATACAACAGAGTGCAATGCACACAGAAGGTCACAACTGGCCAAGGTTTAGAGAGTAAGAGACTGCAGAGCCCTTGTCCCTGAATAGGACTCCTATGCTGAACCTCACCCTCCCACGACTCAGGGATCATTTCAGAAGAAGAGGCATAAAGAATGTAAGAGCTAGGGTTGGTGCATGCGCATAAAGAAACAGACACTTTTAGGACACAAAAGGCCCCAACCATAGCCTAAGAACTATCAGCAACTAATTACTGCTAGGTGAGAAAGCGTATCTTTTCTTTAAGGGTGTGACTCTGGAAAGACTGACTGGTCTCCAATGAATCAACTTGCACCAAGAGACAGATGGGTACAGTTACTTGCCAGATAGGACTTAACATACATGACAGACTGCATGAAATCTAAGGAAGGGTATGGGGGGGCATCAGTGGGGAGGGGACTCTAAATTTGATTAAGATCTATTTTATGAAATGTACCAAATTCCTTTAAAATATTTTTAAAAAACAAGAAGCATCAAAAAGTTAAAGTTTAAAAAATGAATTTTCATGGTATTATTTTATTAAACTGAAAGATCTTTTAAACATTTGGGGCTACTTATTAATAAGACATATTTAGAAGAAGAATACTTGTAGTCATGATTAAAATTCCAATTAAGGGAAACTCTAAAGTTTGTATAATAAATGATAGCAGAACTAATTAGTCACATTCATGATAATCTTTGAGAGAGGCCAATCTTTCCATAACTTTATTTTCAAAGACATAGAAATATTGAAAACAAAGGCAAATGTTTAATTAAATCTAAAAATGGATTTAATTTTCATTTTCATTCTGAAAAATGAACCGCATTTGTAAATTATTTGTAAGTCAGAAAACAGTGATATTAAATACATAGTCTCACTGTGCCAATGGCCTAAAGCCTTTCTTTTTCTAGATTTGGTGCAAACCGCTCCTGAGAGTTCTGCTAATTTTAAAGAAAGTTAACGGTGTGAATTTGGGTCATGTTGCTTAAGGACATTACAAAACAGAGTCTTTTGCTTCACTCGAAGTTTACAGTTTATGTACAGAGTCATGGCCTCATATCCATTTACACAAAGACATCTGAAGAGCAACTCAACAGAAAACTAAAGTTTTCCTAAAAAAAACCCCGGATTTTCCTCTAAATTAAAGGACTTAATTTCCTCAAACTATAGAAGGAATATGAAGACTATCAAACTGTTGTTAAGGTTTTATAATTAGACAATCATGTTTTCAAGAAGATATCTTCACATCAATATATTAAATATGTTTACAATATAAGTAATTTATTGATTTAGGAAAATGGTATAAAATAGAATACTAAAATTATACAGTAATTATGCTGATGGATGAGTGGCATTGGATTTATTTGCATGTATGATATAAGATACATGATTTCAAACAGCAATCTAAGACTATGTGAGGAATACAAAATAACTTGCCATGTCACAAAATTGGTTATATTTTTTGAATATTATGTTTTGAAATATGTAAATCATAGCCAAATACATACTGTAGAAAATTTATTGAATTTTTGTGATTCTTAACACATTTAAAAAATGATTAATAGCGTACTTTTTCATAATTTAGTTTTTTATTGAATTTTACGTTTTTAATGCAATATAGTTTGATGGTATTTTGACTGTTCTCCTATCTGCACCTTCCTCCACTGCCTCCAGGTCAGTGTGATGTGCACTCTTACACACAAACAGTGTGCAATGCTTGGTGATTGTGTGGTGCCCAAAGGATTATTTAGAGTTTATGCTTAGGACCTGCAGTCTCATTTTCCCCGTTAGGTACTGATACTGGTTTTGGAAGCAGTTTCTGGGAACCCCTTCTATCAAATACTACTAGTATAGCTTTTGCAGATTTCCTGCAGGAATCTTTTCGCCCAGATTGCCAGGATCTTCCAAAATAAATGGCTGTGGTATTGGCTGCCTTGGTTATAGTCACAGGAAGTCCTGTCTGAGGAGAATGTCATGGATCCAGTAACAAACTCAGGTTTGTTAGGGTGTTGCTCAAGTTGATTAAGGGCTAGAGGAGTAGCTGTTGGAATGATAAAATACTGTTGCTCCCTTTGTTTCCCTAAATAAACCCAACCTCTCCTTCCAATATGATTTCTAGTCTACCGTCTTACCCAAGTGTCTAATAATCTTTTCATTTACTTTTTATTTCTGTTTGTGTGTGTATATACACATGACAGTGTTCTAACAAACCATAAGAAAGTATCGTGACTGTCAGATCTCCTGAAGCTAGAGCTATAGGTAATTATGAGCTGCCTGATGTTAGTGTTGGGAACTGAGCTCAGGTTCTTTGGGAGAGCAGTATGCACTCTGAATTGCTGAACCTCCAGCTCTTAAGATTTATTTTTTATTATTTTATTTATGCACACATGGGAAGCAGTGTATGCATGAGAATACACTGCCTGGAGTGCCCAGGAGATGGCGTTGTATTCCATGGAATAGGAGGTATAGTCACTTAGGTTGTGAACTGTCAGATGTGGGTGATGGAACTGAACTCAGATCCTCTGTAAGAACAGTATGCTCTCTTAATCACTAAGCCATCTCTCCAGCTGAAACAATTCTATTTTGTAGATTTTTTAATTGAATTTTTGAAGTTTTCATACAATATAACATGGTGATATTTAGATCACCTCCCTTATCTACACCTCTTCATATCTCCTTCACCAAATTTAATTCTATATATATGTATATATGTATATATAGTCTATAGTGTCTAACTTGTGTCCCCAGATGTCCTTCAGTGTGAATCCATCTACTGGAGCCTGTTTAACCTAACAAGAATCCCATCTTTGAAAGAAACTCTCTCTCCCCTTCTCAGAAGTCAATTATTCTTTAAGTTGGGTTGGTGTTTCTTACCTTCTTCCCCATGAAAATAATTCTTAAGGGACACAGGTGTTTGCTGTCACATCCCTAGGCTAATATAACCTCTTACTAAGTGCAAAATATGTAACTTATATATACAGTCAATTATCCCAGTCACCACTCATCAAAGAAACTTCTATTGCGCCAGATGGAGACTACTACAGAGTACGACATCTGGTCACACACAGACATGTCTAAGCGGCACACCTACAATGCAAACCCTACACTCAAGGTTCGCACAACATGGAACAAAGGGTGAAGGGGACACTAGTGAATCTCTCAACTCTCATTAATGAAGCTCCCTCATGCAACAGAGCGACAATAACAGAAAAGGTCACAAATGGCAAAAGAATGAAGATAGGATTCTGCAGAGTGTGCATCCCTGGACAGGACTCTTATATTAAATTGTTCGCACCCAGAGTTCAAGGACCACTATGGAAGAAGTCGGGGAGGGGAAAGATTGTAATAGCCACTGAGGAGGTGGAGGACCATATGGAAATAGAATCCTACAAGCTCTGAGACCCTGATCATTTAAACCTACAGTAATGATGTCACCATGCTCAAGAACCATGCAAACTCAAGAACACAAAAATTCAGTATGGAACTGGACAGATGGGTAGCAGACCACAATCTTTGCTGAAGGAATATTGGTAACATTACTGTTGGGTGAAGATGAGCTAATTTTCCTAAAGCAAAGGACTCTGGGTAGGCTGATTTCAACCTCAGCGGATGAACCTGAACTGAGGAACATTTAGGAACATTAGCTTGGCACAATAGACCTTATCACAGATGAAAGAATGTATGGATTCCAGTTGGGGGCTATGGAGGGATGCCAGGGGGGAAGGAGGTAGAAACATGATTAAGACTGATTGAGAAGGTCTGTATGAAATAAAGAACGATTCAATAAAAAAGTTAACTATAAGTCGTGTGACATGTCAAAATCATTAAAGATTAAGCAAATGCCCTTATCAAAGCTCAGAAATGGTTGAGTGGAGCAGGCTTTGATTAGTTTCATTATGATTGTATTTAGCAGATGATGATGTTCTATGCTCATTTTCCCTTGCGGGCAACAGAGGTAAAGCTTCCTGCAGGGCATTTCACCATGATAGCTAATCTTTGTAATCAACTTGACACACTTGGAAAGAGGGAACTTCACCAGAGGAATTTCCTCCACCAGACTGGCCTGTGGGCATGCCTATGTCTGTGGGGCATTTTCTTCATTGCTAATTGGTGTGAGAGGGCCCAACCCAGTGTGGGCAATATCATCCCAAGACAGAAGAGCCTGGAATATATAAAAAAGATATGTGAAGGGCTGGAGTGGTGGCTTGGTGGTTAAGAGCATTGGTTGCTCTTGCAGAGGATCCAGGTTTAGATCCCAACACCCACATGGTGGCTCATAACCATCAGGAACCCCATCTTCTGAACCTGAAGTCACTTCATGACACAGATGCACTTACATACATGCAGGGAAAACATTCATATACATAAAAATAAACAAATATTTTTTTTTAAAAAGGTAAGTGAACCAGCAAGCATCACTCTTCCATGATTCTTCAAGCCACTGCCTCAAGTTCCTGATTTGTCTTTCCTTGATTGTAGACTATTCCCAGTAAGATGAAATAAACCTTATTCCTCCCCCTAGCCCCCCCCCCCCAGTTTGTTTTTGATCATGGTGTTATCACAGTAACAGAAAACAATCTGGAGAACATATCATAAAGGAACTTTCCAGTCTCATTTTCTTTGTACTGTGACTTGTGTATAACCCTTAGATTTCCAAGTGTCTGCCTCACCATGGTGCGTGTAGGGTGCCAGCATTCATAAAGACCAAGCCAGATTATAGTGAAAATTTGGATCATTTTATTAAAATCCATCCTTGGGATCTAAGAGTAATAGCGTGTTGAAATCTCTGATGTGTATGAAGAATAGGAAACGTCTCTTGCCTTAATAGCCTCAAATGTGCTTTTAGAAAGAAATTACTTGGATAGAATGATCTACACCTTGCATAGAGTAATTGCAGTAAAATCATGACTCACTGCTAATCTTTCTTCCACATCGTTTTTCAATCGTAGTTCTTGTGACTATGCCATCATTTTTGGTAACTGATATTTATCCTATCAATTTATGGCTGAAATCTGATTAGCTTATCATTGTGCCACGAGCAGTAAAATGGTTCAAATGTGTCATAAATGATGTTATACTCAGAAGTTTCAGATAGGAAAAGGCTACTTTACAAAATATGGTGGAAAAAATAAGAAATACAGTGGTCACTGTGAAATACAACCTTAGAACCCCATTGTTTGCAATCCCCACCAGGGACTTCGCTTGTTCGAAATAGTCTGGAACAGAGTACTTTAAGCTCCAAATAGTATCCGTTCTAGAGAAAATTGCTAATAATGGTTTCTGTATAATAAATAACATTTTCTAGAAGAAGATGAATTTATACAACTATGCAACATCACTGAATGAGGTAGAAATTTTACCTTTCTGAACTGAAATTCTTCAATTAGGTATTTTCCAAGTCCTTGAAATATCTAAGGTATAGTAAAATATTATTTCACTGCACATTGTGTTAGAGGCGACTGCATCTTATTAAGAATTTTGAACATCGTGGCTAAAACATAAATACAGGCGCACATTTAAGACTGTTTCAATCCTGTTTCTTCCTTGCATCAATGTTTTGGCTGAGTGAAATGCTTGTGAAGGAGATGGATGTGTGCCTCCAGGGATAGCAAGGGCGAAAATGAAAACAGCAAAGCAGCAGATTCCAAAGGAAACAAAATACTCCTGCTATCTTTGCAATGTCACTTACTTTAGGAGACTCAACTCAGTTTAATACAGAAAAGAACACATTTTATTACAATATTAATAGTTTAAGCAGAAATCTTAATAATCAACTAGTAACCACACTTAAATGCACTGTCTAGTATGCAGTGTGTTTTACATACTAGTTGATGCCCTGCCTTGGTAATAACAGTCAATATTAGATTGCTTTAGGAGGAACTATAAAAATGTAAATTACTGAGACCTGATTTGCTCTTATTGCTTTAGCTAAGTTCTAACACTTAGATTTAAAATATATAGCTGCTGGAGCTAATTAATACTTGCTAATTTTCATATTCAAGAGTCTTTCCTTAACACTCTTTCCCTTTCTAAACTAATGTGAGATGACTCTTGCAAAGCTCTTGAGGCCGTTTAAAAGGTGAACTTGGTTGAAATTTGTGCCTTCCTTAAAACACATTTCAAAAGTTTTTAAGTTAGAATTCTGTTCTGTATTCCTTACAAGTTTCACTCCCTTGGAAGTAGAAGACAGGGTTATTTGGCAACAAATCACTTCAGTGTGAGTAATTTCATAAGTTATCATAATAAAAACTTTAGAAGTGATTGTCACCTCACAAAATGATTCAATCATGCATTTAAATACAGCACAAACTAAGCCTTGAGATACATATTCGCTGATAATCCATAAGAAACTATGTACCAATATCAATTCACTATACTATAGGAATAAAACAAAAGTATCATAGTAATAAATGAAAAATAGCACTCATTACAATGTCAGTATGAATTTTATCTTTATTCTTTAGCTTCTTGGTTTGCATATATAATAGTTAAGAATAAGTAGTAAGAAAGTAAATAGTTTATTACATATTATGAAATGATGCTAAAACTAGATATACAGTTATAGATTACTCACGAAATTTAAAACACCTTTATGTTTGCAGGCTATATACAGAAAGATAAAGTACAAGTACATGGATAGCTGGTGTCAATGTGAGGCGGTGAGATGATTTGAATGAGAAATGTCCTTTACAGGGCGGGGATTTGAGCACTTGGTCAAAAGCTGGTAGCACGTTCTGCCTTCCTTTTGTCCCCATTCTTTCCTTTTGGAATGGGAATGTTAACCCTGCTCCCTTCTATGTGTCTTTTTATTTTAGAGCAGATTACAATTAAGAGACTCTTTCAAGTCTCAGAAGCGACTTTGGGCTTTTGAACAGTGTTTAGACTTTAAAAGTTCATGGACACTCCTAAATTTGGACTAAATGCATTTTGCATAATGAGATGGCCATAAACCAATGGGAGCCAGGGAGCACAATGTGGTGATTTAAAGGAACAGTGTTTCCCCTGGTTTAGTAAATTTGAACACGTGATCCCCACCTGCTAGCACCGCTTGAGGAGGTTTAGGAAGTACAGCCTTCCTGGAGGAACTATGTCACTGGAGATGCGCTTTGAGAATTCTTAGTCTCACTTTTAGCTCACTCTCTCTGCATGGTGTATGCATTTGAAAATGTAAGCTCTTAGCTTCTTTAACCAGCTCCTGGGCCTGATGCTTGATCTCCTGCCTCCCCACCATGATGAACTCTTATCCCTCTGGAACTGTAAGCCAAAATAAACTCTTTTTGCTATAAGTCTCTTTTTGTCATGATGTATATCATGACAACATAAAAGTAAGTAATACGTATCATAACCCAAATCTTATCTCCTGCAGTATTTCATTTTTTGTTCCTAAAAATTCCTCAATTGGAAGGCTATATCTTTCTTTTGACAACACAGAAGGTGAAGTCTATGCCAGAATTTGTTATTTCACAAAGTAAATATGAACTGAGGCTGAGGATTTGGTTCCTTGTAGAACACTTGTGTGGCATATACAAAGTCCTTGGTTCAATCATCAGCACCACAGATTAAAAAAAAAAAAATTAGCTTTTACTGTGTGACAAATGCTCCTCCTGTCAATACCATCGAAGTGTGCAGGGAAAATTGAGAGCAGAAAATTCCCTTGACAGCGTACATGGTTATAACTGGTGATGACTTTGCAAGAAAGAACAGAAAATCTATGACACTTGTATTCATAAATAACTTATAAATGACCACATTAGAGATATTTAGCTGAGTCTATCTTGATAGAGTTGATACATCAAAGTTATTTAGAGTTTTAATGGTTTTAGTAATCAAAGTAAGCAAGCACAGATTCTAAACAAATTCTAGAGCTAAAAAGATAGGAAAAAATATTATACCAAGTATTCATTTGGTGGCTATAAAAGCTATTGCATCCTCCAGCTTTAAAAGCACCCAGATCTACAAGATATGATTAATTCTTATGGTTACCTTTCTCTGAAAGAACAGAATGTCTCTTTGCACACTGTCCTTCAGCAAAATGTTTTCCTCCTCCTTTACTGTTCTAGATTATCTGTCAACATTACGTCATGACTCAAAACCAAATAACTGGCACTTCATGAGGCTCCTACCTCCTGACATCCATTTTTAATGAACTGTCTTAGAAGACTTTATATTTGTTATAGAAAAGGTATATAGTTTCAAAGAAATAATTTAAGAATGAGATGCATTTAATACGAACAGAGTAAGTCAATAGGCATGTTCTCTCACCAGAACTGCACATTCATAATTCAAAGACACGGCTGGGAAATTCAATTAATTAGACATTGTGCTGTGTTTTCAAAGTAAAATCCAAGTATAATTATTGGAGCTTGCGAACATATTATTGTTTTTGCAAGTTCTTATTACCCCCAGAGAGCACATTCACTATCAGAAATGTGAAACTTTTCCCTATAAATACAATCATCTTTTGCTTTTCTATTCAACCCTGATTTGCACACCTAAGATTACAGAAATGTAAACCGACAGCATAGTACAACTTTGAAAACAGCATTTTCATTGCACTTCTTAAAGGCAGTAGAAAAAGAAGTTTTGGCAAAGTACTTAACACTACCTCCCCACATCTGTTAAATATCTGAAATCAGATGTGGTTAGAAATTATTATTTGAGAATTTCATAGAATTTATGTTGATCTTATACATTCCTTTCCCCCAACTTCCTGTTCTCTTTTTAAATCCATGGATTGCAATTTGTGTTGCCCAGATACTCTTGGGTATGGACCCATTGCCTAGAGTGTGGTTGACCTACCAGGTGTCACATCCTCAAAGGAAATTAACTCTACACCCAGTAGCTATCAGCTGTCAATAGCTTCTTAGCTACACGTAGGACTTCATCCCCACCTTCTCCCTCCATGCTGGGATTTTGTTTGACTTGGTTGTGCACAGGTCTTGTGAATGCTGTTACTGTACATGGCTGTACATGTGTGATTGTGCTGTATCCAGAAATCACTGTTTCATTGGAACCGTCCACCATCTCTGCCTCTTGAAATCCGTCTTCCACATCTTCCACGAGGATTCCTGAGCCTACCACATCTTCCATGAGGATTCCTGAACCTCAAAGAGAGGGGTGTGATAAAAGATGTCCCTTTTATTTTCTACACATTACCCTGTTGTGAGTCTCTGTGTTAACCATCATATGCTGCACAAAGATGCTTCTATGATGAAGGCTGAAAGATGCACTAGTCTATGCGGTTAACAATAAATCATTAGGAGTTGGCTTCATATTATATCCCTTAAGCAGAACAACAGTGGTAGGGTCTCCCCTAGAGTCTGCAACTCATCTAGGCACAGGTCCTTGGTCCAGATAATGGCACCAGGTATGTGTTTCATCTTGTAGTGGAGTCCTTAAATCCATGACCCTATTGCTGAATATACTATATACCTGAGTCATAAAACATGGAGAAATCAAGCTGGTACTGATCTTGAGCTATCGCCACTACTGACTAGCTTTATAGGATTAGAAGGTACTATAAATGCTACCAGAAGAGTAAAGTAATCACAGATCTTACCCAGTTTTAAACCCCAAGAGGTACGTTAACAACTGGCCTAGCAATTTCCATTGGTATAACAGTAGCACACATATTATGGTGGTAACCAAACAATTTCTGATTGGATAAGGCTCACTCCATAGATAGAATGAATTAAAACTTTTATTTTCAGAATAAATAGATGTCTCAGTAGGTAAAGCACATTCCAGGCAAGGGAGAGAACCTGAGTTTAAATTCACAGAACCCACATAAAAACCAGGAGTGGCAGCACTTAGCTATAATACCAATGTTCCTAAGATAAGGGGTAATGCTAAGATAGGAGAGTTCCTAGGAGCTTTCCGGTCACCTAGGCAGGTGTGCACAGAACAACAATGAATAAAAATGAGACCCAGACTTAAAGAAGAAGGTTAGGAACAGCACCAGAGGTGGTCCACTGACCTCCACAAGTGTGCTGGGGCACATGTGTGCCTATGCATAGATGCATCTACACATATCAGATACACATTCATAAAGACACTAAAATATATACACACTAAAATTTATTTGCAGCTAACAAATTTATAATGAGAACTTTTTCTAAAACTCTAAGTTGCTACATGCTCCTGATTAAAATTTTTAAAAAGTTATATATCAGCTTACTTGAATTTTAAAAGATGGAAGGAAATTCATTATAAATTTGAAATTAAAGCCCAATAAAACTGCTGATGATTGAAACCAGGACCTTGTGCATGCTAGACAAGTTCTCTGCAAATGAGCTGAAGCCTTGGCTGTTGACATTTTGAGATAAAGTCTCCGAAAATAGCTCAGGCTAGCTCCATGTTAAAATTCACCATTCTTCTGCTTCTTAGTGCTTAGATTATAAATTTGTGCATCTGTGCCCATCTCTGTAAATTTTAATCTTTCACTTGATGCCTGAACACTTCACAGAACTGAAATTTTATTCAACCGAAAATCAAAAAGTCCTATTGCCAGAAAGTATAATTATTATTAAACAGTTTTCTTTTATTGAGTGGAAATGTTTAAATAAATAATTCCTTTCTTAAAGGCTAAAGAACATTATATAAAACCTGAATTTAATTACTGATTTTCTTTGCTGATATGAGATATAATAATAGTGCTGATATTTTTCTCTAAACAGAAATCCAATTAAATAAGATACATACTAACCATGTATATGTAAAATATGCTGGAAAATTGAATAAACAATAAATCTAAGAATGAAAGATAAGAGCGTATTAACAAAAATCATGTCTCCCCTGAAACATTCTTTAAAATTTTTTGAAGAGGGCCTGGAAAGATGGCTCAGCAGTAAGAGCACTGGCTGCTCTTGCAAAGGACCCAAGTTCAGTTCCCAGAACCTACATGGCACCTAACAACCATCTGTAACTCCAGTTCCAGGGGATCTAATGCTCTCTTCTGGCCTCTGTGGACATTGCATGACATGGGTGTGCTTACATACATGAAGATTAAAACACTCATACATATAAAATATAAAAATAGTAAACTAATAAGTATAACTGAAGATATTAAGAATGACAGTAAAAATTATGACAGAACTCCTTGGACATCGGCCCAGTACCTCTGAGGCTGAAGGACAGCATCTGACTATCTGTGATCTACTCCCTAGTTTTTCTCCTTTCCCAGAAGAACATGATGCTTTAAACAAGCTATTTCCAGTGAAATGCCAGAATGTCAAAATGAACGTTAAGTGCTAATTTCTAAGAACCTGTCTGATATTCATACATAGTTTCTTTCCTTGAAAGTGAATGTGCACTGTTTCTGCTGAGTTGAGAACTTACACTTGGTCTGTTTGAAAACTCAAAAGTGGGATAACTCAACTGATTTGGGACAGACTTGACAGGAAGTCTTTTCACTAAATATTTGCTAGATTTGATTTTTTAGTTAAAAAAATAATTTTACAAGGAAATATGACCATGTTCATACCTCATTTTCCCCCTCCAACTTTCCCCAGATCCTCCTGAAAACATTCCCCTCCTAATTTAATATCCTTGTCTTTTCTCACTTAATAATCTAAAAAACCTAAGTCGTGCTTGCTGATTCGTGCATGAGTGTGGGGTCACCCACTGACACACTGGTAAGCTCCCAGTGGCCACAACCCAAAGAAGAATGCTTCTCTTCCCCAGAGTCCATCAGTGTTCAGTAGCACCTCAGTTAGAGGTGTTGCCTAGTGAGCTCCTCCCTCATCCATGTTTGAATTGGGGCTGGTTTGATCTGGTTCGGGGCTTGTGCAGTCACACACAGTCCTCTGTGAGTATAAAAGTCTTGTTATGTTCAGCAGACGGCTTTTCACAGCAAACCTCCCCATCCTCTGCCTCTTCTATGGTTTCTGCCTTCTCTTCCATGGTGTTTCCTGAGTCTTGAAATGGGAGTGGAGGGCAGAGATCAATGAAGATGTCCCATCTAGGGTCAAGCATTCAGTCACTTATGCTCAGCACTTTGACAGGTTATGTATGTTTTCATTAACTTTGCCTATGGCAAAAAAAGAAGCTTCTATGACCTAAGTTTAGAGCAGCCCAAGTCTATGAGTACAAAAACAAATATTTAGATGATATAACATGACTGTTTAGCAAAATAACAACAGTAGGTTCTACGCTAGATCCTATGACCTAGCCAGGGCCTTTGGACCAGGTTACAGGGCATGAACTCCATTCTGTGGAGCAGGCCTAAATCACAGTCTGAAAGTGATTGATTACCTCATGACACTTATGCAACTATTACATCAGTGAATATGTCTTTCTTGGCAGGTCAGTATCGCAGCATTCAGGATCTAGCACTTGGTGAAATCATTGATGTCTTTTCTCCCAGGCAACCTGCATTTATCTTCAGCAGGAACTTCCTGGTTAGTATGAGATTATTTTTTCTATATCCTGCATCCACAATGTGTGATGTTTTTAGCAATAGGGCTTTACCATGTAGTTATGGGTAATGAAGAGCCCTGGCAAAAGCCTGTGTTGTTTGCAGACCTCTGTGCCCTCTCTGATCAATAATTTGTAGAGAGGTATCCCATGCCTGGCACTTCAATTTTTGTTTAATAGCTCACGTCTTCTAAGAGCAGCATTGTATCCTCCTTCAAGAAACATCCATTCAAACTCCTTTCTCTTAAAAATTATATTTTAAAATTAGTGTGCTAACTAATGGGTTTCCATAAAGCTTTTTCTTACATACTGAGTTTTGGTTAACCTGCCTCCTCTTCCCCAAGTACGTGTCCTTCATCTTTGTATATCAATGTTTATTAAAAAGTACTCTTTTAGGGAGAGTTGGCTCCACAGTTTAGAGGACTGGGTGCTGTTGCAGAAGACCTGGGTTCGATTCCCAGCACTTACCCGGCAGCTAACAACTATCTGTAACTCCAGTTCCAGAAGAATCCAGTGCCCTCTTCTTATCTCCGCGGGCATTACATGACACACGGTGCACCTTGATACATACAGGCAATGCATTTGTGCACATAAAATAAAAATAAGAAATAAAATATTTGTAAATGCTCTGATAAAAGTGCTGTGAGCTAGGTCTATGGCTAGGATATCTAGATATGTGGAGAGTAGGATATGTGCGTGTGTGTGGGCGGAAGGGGGTGGATCAGGAGTAAACATCAAGATGTCTGAAGACAGTTCAGTATAGCCTAAGGAAAGGTTACGTGGTTTGTGCCCATTAGTTATGTAAATGTTCACAAATACTTTCCAATAACTATAAACAAAATCAATCATCAATACTTCTTGTACTTCTTGCATTCCATCTCATACTCTTGGAAGTTGGAAGAAAATGAAGGAATTCGGTGGCCTTTTCTCACTGGTGTGTTTGCTGTGCATTATGGTAAAAGCATATAAATGTTAGAGAATGGTACTCCTTTTTCAAAACACTGTACAAATAATATAGTCTAATTACTTTCACATTGGCATAAACCCCAGTTTCTTCTTACTGTTAACCTTTTTATACCACTGATCTTTCTTTCTTTCTTTCTTTCTTTCTTTCTTTCTTTCTTTCTTTCTTTCTCTTTCTTTCCTTCTTTCTTTCTTTCTTTCTTTCTTTCTTTCTTTCTTTCTTTCTTTCTTTCTTTCTTTCTTGCCTTTTCATCTCACAAGCCTTCTAAAATGCGTTTTCTATGATCACTCTATTCCTCCTAATCAGTTCTTCATCAATTCACTTTCTCCAGGACTTGCCAGCATGTGCTGCCTTTGAGGTTTTAATGATCACTATTCTAGAGCAAGTTAGAGACTTTCTTGGTGAGTAAGTATGTTGAACAATTTTTCTTGTAACTTCTTTTGAATTTACTCTTTGCCAATTTAATGGTGTGTGTGCGTGCGTGTGTGCGTGTGTGTGTGTGTGTGTGTGTGTGTGTGTGTGTGTATTAAGCACCTGTCAGATGTAGAGCTGTAGAGCTGGCAAACATTTTCTCTGTTAGGCTCTTTCTTCATTGTTCTTTCTTTGGCCATACAGAAGCTTTTTAATTTCATGCAATCTCATTTGTCAGTTCTTGCAATTATTTCCTGTGCTATTGGAGTCCTTTACAGAAAGTGCTGACTGTTCTTATATATTGAAGTATTTTCTCTATGTTTTCCTTTAAAAATTTCAAGTGTGGGAGCTGAAGAGATAGCTCAGCAGTTAAGAACACTGACATGCAGAGGGCCCAGGTTAGATTCACCGCACTTTGTGACAGGTAACTACTGTCCTTAACTCCAGTTCCAGGGAATCCAAAAGCTTCTTCTGACCTCCGTGGGCATTGCATGAAACAGGTGCGCTTACATACATGCAGGCAAATACATAAAATAAAAATACATAAAATAAAAATAATAAATAAAATATTTTTTTAAAGTTTCAGATATGATATCATATCTGAAAAAGGTCTTTGATCCTTTTTTTATGAGCTGTTTTCATCCAGGGTGAAAGATATTGACATAATTTTATTCTTCTATATGTAGATATGCAGTATTCCCAGCACCTTTTGTTGAAGAGGCTATCATTTCCACAAGGTATTTTGTTAGAATTTTGTCAAAATGTTAGGTGACTGAAGCTCTGTGGATTCAATTCTGGTCAGCTATTCTATTCTATTTAGTTGCATGTCTGCTTTAATGTTAGTACAGAAACAGGACAGAAAATCCTGGAAACATGGAAAGAAAGAGGAGTGACCCTTGCGTCTAGTTAAACCCCTCTCCAGAAAAGAAGCCGTCAACACAGTTAACAGTTGACTAAGGTCTTTCTCCCTTCCAAGAAAACCTTTAATTTTCCAGAGGTCTCTCCAGAAACCCCATTTGCAGGGAAAGATACATACTAAAGGCCTTTTTCATCCCTAGTGGCTCCTGGCTTCATCTTATCAGATTCCAGTACTATCTGCAGTATCCGCACAGCCACCTCATTTATCTTACTAATCAAAAGAGAATCAAGGAAATAAAGGGGAAAATTATCTTAGCTAAGAAAACTAATGGAGACTTTCCTTTGTGGAGGCCACACCCACATTTGAGAGGTGCCACATTCTGGAACTCTTCTTTGAGAAACCCATACTTATCCTTTGCATGTATATTTCCTTATGAAACTCTTTCTTTTTCTCTTAATCATTCTAATTAAAATTATACTAAAATATCTTTTAACAATCTCCACTTCTGACTTATAAACTGGCTTGTCTTGAAATTCTTTTCGGTGTTAAAGCTATATATCCCAGTTTAACTTGAGTCAAAGTCCCAAAAAGTCTAGAGTAAATGAATCAGAGAGCTAAGAATGATTGTGGGGAGCTGCGTCTGGTCCCTCATCAAAGACAGCACCATGCTGTTCCTGATACTATGGATCTATAGTATTTCATGAAATCAAATATTACAATACTGCAAATGTTTTTTCTTTTTGCTTTCAGTCCTATGCTTGCCAGTCAAACAACCGTTCAATCTGTTAGTCTGCTTTTTAGTTGGTAAACTGAAGTCACTAGAATCTAAGGTTATTATTGAGAGGTATTTGTTGATTTTTATAATTTTGTTGAACACCTGGGATGAGAACGCCTCCACTGCTCTCGAGGTCACACCACGTTCCCCATTATCATATTCCTCATCAGTCTCCAGACCTCTCCGTGCTAGGTATAAGAATATTGGATGATATTATTTACTTTAGGGCTTAAAACATATCATTTCTTGGTTTCAGTTTTCAGGGTTTCTGCTGGGGAGTTGAAGCTATTTTGAAGAGTTTGGTTGTGATGGCAGGTTGTCATTTTCTCCTGTTATTTTTAATGGTGGTTCTTGGGATTGTTCTGACATTTTGATAACGATGTATTTTGGAGAGGCTTTTTAGTTATACTTCTTAGAACTTCTAAATGCTTGTTGAACATCTGTATGCTTCCTTGGCCTTTGCCTCATTCTGTTATAATTACAATAAATATTATTTCTAGGCCTTTGGTGTTCATCTCGGCTTCTTCTTACACTGCGGATTCTTTAGGTTCATCTCCTCCTTTGTATCCTGTTTTGATCATGTTTACCCTCTTTTCTAATTGCTGTTTGAATGTGATGATTCTTCAGTCTTATCTTCTAGTACTTTCTTCTGCTTCATCATGTCTATAGATGATGTTCTTTTGTATGATTTTGTTTCCATCTTTCCTGTGATTCTTTTTCAAAGTCGAATTTCCTTGCTAAATTTTCCTCATGCTGCTGGATTTCTCTTCTGTTCTCCCAATCTTCTCATCTACATTCTTTTTTATTCTAGGTCCTGATTATTTCAGTTACTTCATTTGTCTGCTACTATGAACTTTTTGAAGTATTTGAACCTTTTTTTTTTTTTTGAGACAAGGTTTCCCTACAGCCCCAACTGCCCTGGAACTGCCCATGAAGATCAGACTGGTTTTGATCTCACAGATATCTGCCTGCCTCTGCTTCCCAAGTACTAGGACTGAAGATGTGTGCAGCCATGACCAGCAGATGTTGAACATTTTAAAATAGGATACTGAATTCTTTTCCTTGCATTTTTAGGGCAGGGACCTTCAAAACAATAGCTTGGAAATGAAATAACTCATTATCCTTGGTTTCAGTTACTGAAGTTGTGAGATTCTGGGAGGGTCATATTGGCCTTTCATGTGTCTGTATGTGTGTGTGTGTGTGTGTGTGTGTGTGTGTGTGTGTGTGCGCTTATGTTATGATATGTGCATTTGTTGAGATAGATAATGTCTGTCAGATTTGATCTTTTTTTTTCACACTCTTTTCATTTGTTTACTTTCTTTCTGTGGCTCTTTTTACAGGTGATTTCTTTGAGATTATAATCTTTTTACTCTTTAGTAAAGAGAAAAGGTAGACAGTAGATAACAAGAAAAATGATTTAATAATAAACCTAATACTTAAATGCAATAAAAATCAACTGAACACCTTTATTATATTTCCAATGAGGTTAGAGGATAAAGATGGAGGACATTGTTAGGATAAATGCTGTTTGATGATTATTAAATCTATAGAAATTATAATAGTCAAGAAACGATTGAAGTGAGAATGTGGAAAGAGAAAATGAATGTTGAGATGGAAAGCTGGTGGGCTGAAGGCCAGAAGGCTAGGACAGGGCACGATAGAATAGATGCATAAAACACAGGAGCATCACGAAACTTGATCATGTGATGTAAAGACTCAAACAAAACTGCTAAATATGATATAGGGATGAAAGGTTGACAAAAATAAAGATAAAAGTTCCAGTGAAGTATGAGTAAAATTTAAAAATATTGTATCATCCTTTAGAATCCTTCCTTGCTGGAATGAGTCAGGGTTCCCACTGTCTGCTTTACGGAGCTAATTCTGCTGGTGACAGCACAGTTGTTTGTCTCCAGTTCAAACCTGTTAGACCAGATTTGTAAATATGCATAGTCTCAATGCAGTTTAAAAAGATTAGCTTAACTACTGAGTTGAATTTCTGCCCAAGCATCAACAGGATTCAGCTCTCTCTTAAGAGTGTCTTAGCTCACAGCATGTGCAGCCTCAGAATAATTATCACCCAGGCAGCACTAGTCTACACTTTCCTGACAAGCATCTCAGTATCCAGTGTCCATGCCTGCACTGAGATTTACTTTTGAAGCTACTTATTCCTGACCTCCCAGGACTCAGGAAGCCTTTCTGCCAGTATTCACAGTCTCCACTTGAGTATGCTTGCATCTACTGATGTTCCATTCAGGTGTACTCCCATGATGTGTTAATATGGTTCTGAAGTTCATTAAGTTTTGTGCTTCTTGTCAGTGTAGGGAATCTTGGAAGTGTGGTGATGTGGTTGTGCAGAGTTTTCTACTCTCAGAAGAACAAGTGCATTGCAGAATTTCTCTTGGGGTTTGCTTCCTTTTCATCCCAGTGTGATAGACTGTCTCATGTTATCTTTTTTTTTTAAAAAAAGAAGTATATGTATGTATGTATATTTTTAATGTGTATGACTGCTTTGCCTGCATTTATGTAAGTACATTATATGTGTGTATTAATAACATGGACCAGTAAAAGGTGTCAGACCCCCTTGGAACTATAGTTACAAACTGTTATTAGTTGCTCCATGGGTGCTGGGAATTGTATCTTGGTGCTCTGCAAGAGTAGCAAGTACTTTTAACTACTGAGCCGTCAGCTCTTCAGTACACCATGTTATCTTTTAACACTACCATCTTGCTGTCAATACTGCCAAATAAAAAAGCTTGGAGAATTAAGGTGAAAACTGAAAGGTTGTACGTTCTAGGTTCCAGGAGTACACTCATGCATATTGTCCTTTATTAGTAAGAGATTCATTAGGAGAAAAAAAATCGTTGCTAATTCCCTAGACAGATATGCAGGCAGCATGGTGGGGACTCTGATCAAAGCTGAAACCCACATGTAATGTCGGAGGGTTCTCTTTGTATAGATTTCAGAGGAAGGGGAATGTTCTATGCCACATGACTGATTAGTAGTCCATGTAAGAGACTGCAATTAGGCTGTCTCTTAATTAACTAGGAGATTGGGGAGAACAAGAATTTAGGAAAACAAGTTACTTTAGTTCTGGCAACCAAATTACTATAATTTTTGGAATTATTACTGTTCTAACAAAATGGAGGAGCTTTACAAAACACCATGGTCCTGGCTAAGAAAAACAGTCTCAGGTACAGATGAATCCATTAACTGCAAAACTGCAGAATTCACAAATTATGAGTCATTTTTCTCTAGGACCAGGAGTGTATTATTAACTTGGGTGGGTATATTTGAAGTCTCTCTCTTGGATTTCAATAATAACCTTACTCTGTCCAAAATATGAATTATTCCTCTTATAAAAATTAAATTATTTGGAATGATTAGATAATTTTATTAACTTCTTATACCTTCCCCTAATTGCCCTAGCTGATTTGAGTTATTTGACAGCAAACTGTGAATGTTCCCTTAATTAAGCAAAGGCAATTCAAATCTATATGCCTACATTTACATGGTGTGAAAAGTTCCAACAAAGGCATAGGAAAAGTCATGATTTGAAAGCCTTCTTGTAAAAAATAAAACAAACAAACAAAAAGGGGAAAAACCCTGTCTCTGTGTTTCTCTTTTCAGAGGAATAGGGAAGTCAGTGCTCACTCAAATTAGCTGCATCCATATCTTCTCATTTGCAACTTCTTTGTATTTAACTTGTAGGTCAAATTGACTAAATTCTCTAATTAGCGTATAACTAGTTGATGACAGATAAGGCATTCAAAGTTTTTGCAAATAAGAGCTAAGAGGTACTTACTATGAAATGTATATGTATATTGTACATCTTGTTTGTATATTTAAATCTAGGATAATAGGATAACAATTAGCCTTTAATTACCAAGTTTTGATTATATATTATGTCTTATTAAATTACACCTTTTTACCATTTGAATATTCTAGTTTGGGACCTGTCCTTTCATTTTAAAGGCTTTGTGGTTTTCAGAAAATGATTTGGTGACTTAAGCATTTTAAAATATATGGGAATGTAACATTACAGTGTTGGAACTAGGTGGATCTATTGGTCAGCTAGTCTAGCCAATCAGTATGCTGCAGGTTTCATGTCTAAAACAAGGTGAAGATCAATAGTGGAAGACACTTGACATTAGCTTGTGGCCTACAGGCACGCAGACACATAGATACACACAAACACACATACACGATAGTTTTAAAATAAGATATATATTGAAACATAATTCCATAAAAAGAGCTAGCTAACATCTCAAGATGGCAAGCTGATCTATATAAGAATTATTTTTAAATTATCATTAAAACCAGTAATAAAGATCTTTGTGTTATACATATATGCATATACATATATAATATTATATTTCTATGACACACGTTATTGGTTTGATTGCTTTGTCTGTCATTTTGGGGTACTATAACAAAATATCTTTAAAAATCCTCAAAGGAGGAAGATTTATTTTGGTTCATAGTTTCAGAATTTTTGGTTCATGGTTAGATGGATCTGTATTAAGGTGTAGCATCATGGTAAAAACCATAGTGGAACAAAGCTTCTCTGCTCATGGCATGGCAAAGAGAAGTAAAAGAAACATAAGGGACAAGATGTATCCTTCAAAGACAAACTCCCAGTGACCTATTATCCTCTAATCAGCCCTGAGTTCATGAGTTGGTTCATTTTTGAGACTGACATCCTCAGGGTCTAATCACTTCTCAATGACATCACCAGCTGGGGATTAAGATTCAACACATGACTTTTGGGACCATTTTATATCTAAGTCATAACAGATATACATTTTTCCAAGAATTAAATACATCAGATAGATAATGTGTTCATCAGGAAGTCTCCCAGTTGTTATATGATAATAAACAAAATTTGTACTGTACTACCTGTATAATTGGCTCTTCAGTCACCTTGATGCTAAAATTACAATACATACCACACAAAGGAATTCAATTCCCAGTGAAATTAATTTTAAAAAAGGGTGCTTGGTTCCATTCCTTTACTTACAAATTTCATGATTTCATTTTTCTTTATAGCTCAATAAAATTCCATTGTATGTATGAACCACATTTTCATACCTATTGATCAGTTAAAGTACATTTAGGCTGTATAAGGATATCCTTTGGGTAATAAACAGATATCTTATAATAAACAGGAAGTGGGAAAGAGGTGAAGGAAAACGAGTATCTATCAAGTCAAGCAGATTAAGTAGAGAATAAACCTTGGAGGTCACCCTGCACACACGCCAGAAAGCCAGAATATCTAGCCACCTCCTCACAGCCCTATCAGATCAAGAAGAGAGCATACTCTAGAATACAGACTCAGGATTTTTATGTTTTTCTCCCTTCAGGAAAAGAGGAAGAGATACATGAAGGAGTTAGATCATTTTGGTCAGGTGTAGAGTGGGTCTCCCCATTAAGAGGAGGGCCAGGCATGCAGGACTCCCATCCAGCGAGTGTCCAGGAATTGGGATTGTGTAATATTAGAGAGGAGTGTTGTTAGACATAGCCTTGTAAGAAAACTATCAGGGAGTGGCAACCATGTGAAGAGCATTCAGGACCTAAGATTTTTCCTTCATTACTAATTCTTAAAGGGATACGATTGGGAGTGTGGACATCATCAGAGTATCTGACTGCTTCTTGTTAACTGATGGAACAAAGATGGTCATGTATATCTCTTAGGAGGAGGATGCTCTATACGGGGTGTCAAGAATTGGCTTGAGAGCTTGCTATGACAGGATTAATCAAGAACTTCCATAACAGACTTGAAAACATGATGATATAGTAAACAGCAAGAAAATTGCAGTCAGTGGGTAAGATCAGGGAGGGGCCAAGAGGGAATGGGAGGCGTCCTGATGTTTGTCTCTTAAGTTCTCTTCTTTCCTCCTGGGTCATACCCGACCTGAGGTTGAAAAAACATCAGTCCTCTCCTAGAAAGCATAGAGAAGAGAGGACGCAGTTAGGCTAGGGGGCAGGTAGAAAGGCATATGTAGACATTACCTCCATAGGCAAAGAAAACTCCGTCTGGATCCCAGGCATCCCCAAAATCTACGCCAGTAACTGGCTAGAGAACCTGTTAGGAAGTAGCTAAGAAGGCCATGGTTAGATGCTGAAGGAGGACTGATGGACTGAACAGAGGAGTGGGGGTTCCAAAAGGGCTCATAGTGGAGGAGCCCTTTGCTGGGCATTTCAAGGAAGGAGGCCTGGAGGACATATTAGTTGATGTTAAGAGCAGAGGTAAGTGTTAAGCCAAGTAGTGGGAGCGAAACAAGAATAGCGCAACCCTAGAAGAAGGCCGAACTCCCGCTAATGGAGCTGTGAGAGTTGAGGCTAGGCAATGGGGCACCTGACTGTGTAGAGTGGGAGTCATGTGTTGAGCCAGAAGGCAGCTCCTCCCAGTAGCTGGGAAAAAAGTTTTAAGATGGAAAAGAGCCAATCTGAGACAAGACTGCTGATCTCACACAGACCCAACAGGAAGTCCCATTAGGATTGGCAGAGGAGCTGGGATGTCAGTGAGAAGTCTTCCAAGACTGGCACGTAGACCAAGCAGAAAGCCTTCAGGAATCACTGCCCCTGAGGCATGATGGAGGTACAGCAGGATGGGAACATGAGGCAGAGAGAAGAAGGAAATCTGGATGGGAATGAAGTCTGGGAAGGTTCCCTGGAGCCAAAGTTCCTCACTAAGGTAAAGACATCATCAGTGGAAAGAAGAGGCCTTGGGAGAGGGTACCAAGCAATGTTCTGTGACTTTCTTTTTTACAATATTGAGCGTTGTAGAAAGTTTCACAGTTCCGGATGACCTAATTGTCATTCTCAGAATTAAGAATCTGAATGAAGGGGCTGGAAAGATGGCTCAGAAGTTAAGAGCACTGGCTGCTCTTGCAGAGGATCCAGATTCGAAACCCAACATGCACATAGCAGATAACAACCATCTGTAACTCCAGTTCTACGGGATCTCGCACCCTCTCCTGGCCTCCACAGGCACTGCACAACGTGGGTGCACTTACATATATGCAGGCATAGCACTCACACACAATAAAAACATTTAAAAAAAAAACAATTTTTAAGACAATGAATTAAGAATGAAGAATAACTGGGTTAATTTATTAACAAGTATGCTTGAAGTCACAGCAGCTTCTTGGATGTTTTCACAAAACAGTATCTCTTTTTTTTTTTTCAGTGAAAACCCTTCAAGAAATTTAATTTAGAATGCCACAAAAATTTAATTCATGATGCCATGTAGTAAGTATAGATGGACTAACTCCAATGTTAACCATCAGCAGCATAGGTGGACACTGTTCCAATAATCCTGGGTTCCACATACTTGTCCTTCTGGAAGCAGAGGAACCTCAGCTTCCACATTCTAGTATGTATAAAGATTTAAGCCTCTTGAACTCCTGGGGAAGGGCATCTCCTTTGTGGGAAATCTTATTTCAGTCTCCCCACTGACCACAAGAGGGATAAGGCTGGGTGGGAGGCTGAGGGTTAGGGCGTATTTTTGTCCAGTACCCATCCTTACTTCAACAGAAGCAAGAACCGGGTGGGGTTTGGTATCTCATCAGGTCAGTTTTGTTTCAGCTTTTCTGAGGTCGCATAATGGAAGCTAGAAACTGGCATTTAACCCTGAGGTATTCCTCTAACTAGCTAATGACTGGGATCCAGCATAGTACATACCACCTAAAGAGAAGGGGACATGGATTCTAATGACCTTCCGTCCCTGCTACCTCCCGGGAGCAGGGGCGGGGGTGGGGAGAATGTGGGAGAGGGACAGGGGAACTGGGAGCTGCAAAGCTTAAAGCAAAAGTAGAATGTTTCAGATCAAGGAATTTACAGTGAATAACAAGGAACTCATGGGTCAAAAAGAACCTTATGGGTTATTAATAAAAGTCAGGACAGCATATAAACAAACATTATTAACAAATATAATTGTCATGGCGTAGGTAAGAGAACATACGAATTTTATGATATTTGAAAGGGTCTATTGAGGCTATACCTTCAACTATATTCTCCCAATTTTGTTCGCTGCGAACAGTCAGTGCTTAGGTAATTGCTACTGCAAGTACTTGGCTTTGTCATTTAAAAAGATCCAATGAAGCATTACAGAAAAGATCAAGACCCGGTAAATGATTTTTAACCTTTTGCCAATCATGTTCCCATTCATTATATGGAACACATGTAACACAGAATTGAGTAACACTAAAACGATGTTATAATCTCTGTAACTATCTCAAATCCTGTACTTAGTCCCCTGTCCACAAAGCAGAGTCTTTTCATTGTCAGCAGCTGGAAGTGAAGACATAGCAGTGAGGGCTTTGTAGCTGTAATCCTGGCTACCAAAGCAGTTCCTGAAATAACTCACCATCTATCTCTTTTGTTTGACGTTTAATGTGCCCAATAACCTCTTACCTAATTTTGCACATTACAGTTTCTACAAGTAATGCAATATAAAAATTCTGTTTTCTTTTGGGTGATGATAATATTACCAGAAACAAAATAACATAATGGTTTAATATACATACATGCTTTTAACAAACATTTTCTGCATAACAATAATACTTAGTTAAATATTAATATTTTTCCTTTATACTGAAAGTCTCCACTTCAGATGTGAACATAAATACTGACCAATCCTGATTTCTAGATAGATTGACTATTAGAGACTCCCCAAACTCCCCATGCTTTTTAAAAAGTCTGCTTTTACCAATCATCTATTTTTCTCTTTCCTGTCACAAAGTCTGGGGCAAGCTCATCTCAGGAAAGGGATTTGGAGGTCCTTTAAGATAAATATGCTTGACTCTGAAGGGAGAGGGCCAGTTCTGTCTCCAGAGTCAGCTTAATAGTGAATTAGAACAGCACATAACAGTTTACTACCAGAAGTCTGCTAAGGGGAGTGAGCACACAAGATAAGTAATACTTGGACATACTGAACCTCAGACCATCTGCCATTCTTATGCATGAAATTTGAATCAAATGTCCCAAATCCAGGCCATCAGTTATTAGTATCTAATTTGTATTGTAGACAGATAAATTTCGATGGACAATAAAGTTTTCTTTGTTTTAATCAGCCTGGAATGCCATGGCTGAGAGACAAGCCAAGGCAGTTTTCTCTCTGTCTGCTATGAGGGATGGACTTCAAGTGTGACTGATAACTAAATACCCAATGACTTAACGGGGGAAGGTTAACAGAAACTCAGGGAAGGCCGGGAAGGAGAGAGTGGGGCATGATGCCAGGTCTCCATCTTGGGTGCACTTTTTCCTGAGTTCCAGGGGATCCCGGGAGCAAAATGCAAGCTCCACCATAGGAAAATCTCCCTCTCCCTCTCTCTGGGGATGAACTTCTTGTAAGTAACATGGAATAAACTAATCTCTCTAAACAACATTCTCTGTCCGTTCAGTCGGTTCAAACCCGGGGGTGGGGTGAGGCTGAATGCCGAGCCTCACCATGAGAGAATTCATGCAACACCAGGGACCTTAGAAACTTGTGAACTCATGCTGCAGGACAGGGGTGCCAGGGAAGGATGCCAGGGACTGGGATTTGAGTCCAAAGTCTAGCCCCAAAAGACAAAAGACTGGAATCTCGGGCCATTCAGCGTGGCATCCCCCAAACTGGGCCTCCGAGGAACCTATCTGATAGTTCCTGATAGTTTTGGAGAACGAAGTGTGCAGAATGTCCATCCTAGGGGCACCACAGGAGGTTGCTTTTCCTGCAGATGGATACAGATTGCCAGTGATAGGCCTTGAACTGGAGGTCAGAATGTAAGAAAGTTAGAGGGACAAGATAAAGGTGGGGAGAAAGGTTTGGTAGTAAGTTTCCTGAACCAGTCAATAAGAATCCAAATAAAAGATCCTGCCTTCCCTACATAGCAATAGATACTTAGACCCAAAGCCCCAGATCCCTTACTGGGTACTCTTCAGCCAAAGCAGGGATGGCCCAAGTTCTAGATTCAGAAAAAGGTAAGAGAGAGAGAGAGAGAGAGAGAGAGAGAGAGAGAGAGAGAGAGAGAGAGAGAGGAGAGAGAGAGAGAAAGAAATCATCCAGAAGAGGGGCCAGGCCTGTTGAGACCTCTCACCTAGGTTTTGGAACCATCTGTAAGGTAAAAGAAGAAAAAAGCAGGAAGGAATTGGAAAACCAACCTCCACAGAGTCAAGCCCATTTATTAGAAAAATAACCTGAGAGGACACCACAAACCCAGCCTGGAAGCTGTCAAGGGAAGCTCCTGACTGAATTTCCTGTAAGGCTGAACAACCAATTAGCACTTCAATGACTGTGCAAAGTTTGGAATGTTGTAGATCCAGAGCCTATTTACAGTTTCTCTTGGGCCATCTTAGGCCCTAATCAGCCACTCCGTGGCCACCTCTGTTTCTGACTTAATATTTTGTGACTAACAGTCTAAAACAAAAATAAAAACAAAAAGCAAAACAACAAAAAATTCTTCAGGAAAATACTAACATGACAAAGCCCTAGTTCCTACCAACCCAAAAGGCTTAAAATGTCACCAGACATCTGAGACTTAGAGCTGATATTTCACTTTGCTCTATCTGTCTCCTTAATGTTTCCATCAATGTACTTGTAAATTGTCTTCACTGGTGACTTTTCTTTTTTCTGTTATTATAAAAACTTCATGAAACTGCTTCCCCACTGGAACATGTAATTTGGGGTAATCAAAATCTGTGTTCCTAGGTCATGGTCACCCACATTTGACTCCAGAATAAACTATCTCTTGTCTCCTTTTAGGTGCGAGCTGTGTTTTTGCATCAACTGGACCAGAGGAAGTGGACAGTTCCTCAAAGCCCAGAATCTGGACAAAAATTCACCCTCCCTTACAGACTTAGGGTTTTATATTTTCCTCTCTTCAGGGAGGGAGAAGGGGTTTGAAGGAGCTGGGTCATCTCTGCACATTCAGAGTGGGTTTCCCTATTAATAGGAGGATCAGCCATACAAGACTCTGGTCCAAGGAGTTCCCAGTGGTTTGGGATTGAGTCATAGCAGAGTAGTCAATGGTGGTGGGGAAGGGGTTGTGAGATGCAACCTTTGGTGAAAATTTCCAGGGAGTGGCAATTAATCATGCAACCCTGGGACCAGCATTCAGGATCTAAGATTTCTCCTTCAGTGTCCAAGAGTGGTACAGCTGGATCATTTTGTTACAAAATATCCCATAAGAAAAAAAAAAAACAAAAACTGGTCAAAAGAATAAGAATTTCTGACATGGATGGAGCCTTTGTGTTCCAGTTTTTCCAGGCCAAATACCTGATCATATGACCACTCCTAGGAAGGTGGTTTTACTATAAGTCATGCTAAGGAGATATGCAGAAATCATAATTAATGAAATACTGAGCTTTTCCATCCCAGAATTCCTACATTCTAGTGCAGTGCTTATGGACTGGAGTATGGACAATAAGCTTCCCATAAGTGAGTCTGCTTTTCTGAATTATTCAGAAAAACATTTCCTCTCCTTTTCTCCCTTATATATGGTTTTTAACCACTCTTTTCTTAATGCTTTGGGCTGCCTCAACATCTTGGATTTCTTCACTTCTTCCCTAAAGCTCCCTTCTCCCTCTTACCTTGTTGCTGCTAGTCCAGTAAGTGTCTGATGTCCACGCCAGCTCTGAACAGGCATGACTTTTTTCTTTCTTCCTTCTTCCCTCCATTCTCCTGCTCAGGGCAACTGCTGAGATTTACAACTCATCTGCCCTGAGGACTTTTCTTTAAATTGTATTTAAATTATCCTAAAGCTTCCACTTTGAGTCCATTCTTAAATTTAAAAAATTTTTCATTTATTTATCTATTGTGTATGAGTGTTATGTCTGCTTATATGTAAGTGCACCTATGTCCAGCAATGCCCATGGCGGCAAGAAGAGGCCATCCAATCCCCTGGAACTGGAGTTACTGATGGTTCTTAGCTGCCATGTGGGTGCTGAGAGATTTGAACCCAGGTCCTCCTCAAGAACAAACAGGGCTCTTAACCACTGAACCATCTCTCCAGTCCCATTCTTAAATTCTTTTATGAGTAATACTAAGAATCCTGAAAGAATTCCTGTTTTCCCTTGTATAAACATGGTAGAACTATTTTTAGTTAGTTGAGAATTTGACACAGAGGCTGAAGATCAAGACCCTATTGCTGAGAATATCACACATCATAAAGTTCAGATACAGGACTTGGAGAAATTTAGCTGGAATTGACCTGGAAGCCTTCTCCCTGTGGATTAGCTCTCATAGTTCTGGAAGGTGTTATGCAAGTTGGTAAGAGAGAAAAGCAATCAGTAGTCCCACATGGCTATAAAGCCAAAAATCACAATAATGACTGGTCCTGAAAAATAGCTCTCTTGGTTCAGTGGTAGCACTTTTATGTTGGGAGTAACCAGCAGCTGTCAAATTGAACTTAACACACTGTCAGTAGGATGGAATCCATTCATGGAACTGTAATCATGGCCAAGTACTCAAGGTTAGAGAGGTCACAGAACACGGAGGAGAATCTACTACATTTTCTTCAACCAATGCAGTTTCTTACCATATTCTACAGACCTTTGCTTATATTCACCCATAAATGTAGCTCTCAACACTCAGCAGAGAGGCTTCTTTTTCTAACAGCTGAAGAGGATTACAAAGTTCCATAACTGGTAGAACTGCAGAAAATAAGTGACCATGGATTTCTTCTCCCCAACTGAGACATCTATAATGCAAGGCCTACACATAAGGCTCATGGGACACCTTGGGAGAGAGGGATCAAAGGAATGTAAGAGCCAGAGAAACAGGATGCCACCTGTTAGAAAGTGTCTTTTAGACAAGACAGGGTAGTTGATTCCATAAACCAACACAATACGGTTATCTAAACAAGACTGAATAATGTGACAACACCAGTTGTCATGCCAACATGGATTGGGGAATCTCTAGATGAAGAGCTGCCTGCAATCAATGGATGATGAGGAGAGAGATCAGTTATCTCCAGGGATGAGTTCCCTGATAGTTTATCTGATTCCAAGTGGTCAGCTTTAGAAACATGTACATGTAAGCAACACTAAATGGACTCGGTGTGTTACAGATAATTATGTATATGTAAATGTATCTGTATACCTTACAATAAACGATGAAAGGGACAAGAAATTGAGATGGAGTGGGGGAGATGTGCAAGGAGTACGGGGGAAGAGGGAAGGGTAGACATGGTTAAACACAGCACCATCTGTGAAATTCTCAAAACTTATATGGGGACAATTTAAAAAAATCTGATGTTATGAATTGAAAATTATATTGAATATTTTAGAAATCATTTGAGATTGAGTAAAGAGAAGAAAAATATTGTACAAACAGTATTTTCATACATTTTACTAGTAATCATGCTGAATGTGTGTAACTGAGTAGACAATGCTTTGTAATAAAGTCCCAACCCATTTTTCTGGCAGTAAAACTCTTGTGTTCTATCTTTAGCTGTCCTTCCTGCTCCATTTTATATTCTTTGCCTTTCCAGAATCCAGAATTTCTTTAACAAGAGCTTTTCTTCATAATGCACATTTCCAAATGTTCTGTCACAACTCTTCATTGCAGTTCCATGGGAAAATAGAAATCTCTCTGTCTCTCTCTGTCTCTGTCTCTCTCTCTCTATCTTTCTCTCTCTCCCACTCTCTCTTCTCAATAAACTTCGTCTTTGCTTCCAGCTCACGTTTCTTTTCCTCATTAAGACTTCCAAGATCTTTTCCATTCATATGAATCTCTCTCGCCCTTATCTGAAACCTTGCAATTCTTCGGCAACTAAAAATATCAGGGCTCTACTATTTCTGAATTCCATATGGTTGTATCATTATCCATCTTTGAAAAATTACACTCAGATACAGTGCACTCACCTCCCTGTTTCCTGGATTTCAGTTGTGCCATGCATTGCTAGTTCTGTGATTTATGACGTCATTAAAACATCTGTTTATTTTCTCCTGGTTTATTCACCTCCTCACTTCCCATACCCAGGTCACTTTCACATTTCATTCTTCAAACCCTTCCTACCTGACCTGCTTATTAACTGTTCTACTCACTATTGACTAATCCTTCGGTCTTTATGTTTACATGATAGTCATCTAAAATATTGAGCAACTGGCTGAATATGGTGTCACATACCTGTAATCCTAGCTTTTAAAATGCAGAGGTAGGAATATTGCAAGTTTAAGGCCAGCCTAGGCTACATAGTGGAACCCAGTATCAAAAACAAACAAACAAAAACCTGACTAACTGCTGGGGGGAAATCCAGGGCTGTGTCAATGAGTGTCATTTACAAATACAGAGAATCCATCCTCCTCTGAACTCTTTGTTTAAAATCTTTTTGTATCTGACCTATGTTTGATTTATCTCTTCAAACTGCCTTTTCTCTTTCACAGTACTTACCGCCTACCACATTCATTTTACAGACTTCCTAGCTTTTTGCTACAGCTCTAAATGAATAGGCTAAATTGAATTCAATAAATGAACTCCTTCAAGTTCAAGATCAATAACAAAGTTAATGTGTCTGTTATCTGCCTCTTCATTTCATTTGTTGTATAAGAAAAAGACACATCTTTTCCTCTTTGATTCAAGGAATTCTTCTTGTAATAGCTACTTAATACCTCTGTGGCCCACCTCATCTGCTCCATCTTCTCGTCTCTGCTCACCATTTCTAACCTTCCAGTGCTTCCCTTGTACTTAAGGTCTAACCACTCCTACCTGCTCCACCAACAAATTCAATTTCAGGATGACACCTCAATGGTATTTCTAATATTTAGATCTGATGAGTCACCCTTTGTTCTCAGTCTTCTCTCTAATTTTGCTCACAGCATGTCTTGGCATTGCTGATCAAGCTGGCTGTGACTCTGACTCATCATTCACTCAGTTGTCCTCTAGCCATACTGAACTTCTATCTCTAACATGTCCCACGCGCTTGGAGTACTTCTATTCATTTTAATGTCTGTATGTAATTCAAAGTTTGCCAGTTTTATAAGACGGCCTGTATACTCTTTCTTCCAACACGTCTGTCTTCTTGCATCCTGTACTCTTATGTGCTCTTTGACACAGCTTGCTTCCACATTTTGCATTATGTGTGCACTAGAGCTGCAGGTAGTGCCGCTGGTCTGAAATTACACTCAATTTGTACTTAATGCTATTTTCCTAAATAAGCTTATTAATCCATGTCAAATTACCTCATTTATTCTGTTTTGATTTTCTTCTAGCATCTCATAAAACTACTAATATTGTTAATTTTTTTCTTGAATCATTATACAAAATGAACATGTTTTCTATAGCATATACTATACTTTGCATATGCATTTATAGCATATACACTGTAGTATATACATTTACCTTATAAGATTATAGTCTTTTATTAAGCAATAGATATTAATGAAAAAGTTTACTAACGTGGATCTAATTCTGAGCACAAACTGCTGATTGAAGCATTTATGATCTGTTGGCCTATGCTGGCCAGTGAGAAGGTCTACAACGTATATCTTGCAAATCATGATTAGGGAGTTTTGTATAGGCAGAAATGTCTTCATTTGTCAACAATTCTTGTTATTTATTCTTTCAGTATCTATTTGTTGAACATCTACTATGGGTTTGATACGCCCTTAGTTATCATTATGTGTGAGGAAAGTAATATAATTGTGCCTAGCTGTTTGACACTTGCGTTCTTTTACTTTTTAAACTTAATTAACTTGTCCTTTGGCAGTTTCACACATGGATACAGCACATACTGGTTTCCTTACCTCCTCTCTTCCTTCTCCCACCTTCACAAGTCCCTCCCCTCACTGAGTCCCCATGCCACTTTCATACCTTTTCTTTTGTTTTGTTTCTACTTTGTGACCCGATGGACTTTGTCAGAGCTGCCTACGGAGGCACAAGCACGAAGCTTTCCACTAGAACATGCACAACTGACCAATGGCTGTATCATTAAAGTCAATGATTTTTTTTTTCTTCCCTCCAAGCTTGTGACTATCATGAGCTCCCCTGAAAGGTGATGGACTCTATGAGCACCTCCTTATCTACAGATGGGTGTTGAGGGGCTCAGTCTTGTGCAGATGTTATCCAGGCACTCAGAGCTACTGTGAGTTCATGAGAACAAGGACCATGCCATACTCATAAGGTAGCATTTCACAGACTCCTCCTCATCATCCAGCTCTACTATTCTTTCAGTCCTCTTTCCACGATGCTCCATGAGCCTTGATGGGGGTGATAGCTATGATGCATTTAAGGCTTAGCATTCAATAGAACACTTTTTCTAGTCATGAGTCTCTGAATTAATTGAAGTTCACTGAAGAGCGTACCTTCACTGTTCAAGTCTGAGGGCAGCGTTGATCTGGGTGTATAAACATAAATACATAGGAGGTAATTGACAACTTGTCCATTTAGCAAAACAAAATAGTGGTTTCAACCCTTGTGCCTATGACTCTCTCAGCCACGGGCCTTTGGGCATTCCATGGCCATAGCATGAACTAACCCCTGTAGAGTCAATCTCACATCCAAGAAGAAATCAATTGATTACTCCATAAGAGTAGTGCCTCTGTTATACCACATCTTGCCTAGCAAGTTGGGATTATAGCGTGCTAGGTCCAAAGGTGGGAAACACCATTGCCGACTTTTCTTTTCCAACTGCTTACAAAGCAACTTCTGGCACTACAAAAAAGTAGCCAGCAGAGAGGAGGCATCCAGGTCAGCTCCAACATGGTTTATCTCTATGCTGCATCCCAGGTGTGAGTTGTCTTCAGCAATAACATATTACCATCCAGTTCTTGTGGGAAACTGAAGACAATAATGCATAGTTTGGAGAACTTTATCACTTTCTTGACCCATGACTCCTAGGAAAGTATTCCAAACCTGGCTCTGATATGTCCATTTAATAGTCCAAGGCCTCTAAGTTCAATAATATTCATTCATGCATGGCACTGTTATTCAAACTCTTTTGAAAATTGTATTTATTAGTTTATAAATCAGTAGGTTTTGATGTGGCTCCGTCATATATCCTTAGCTCTGATGAACTCTTATCTAATCCACCACTTCTTCCCCATCCCCTACACTAACATTATATTCTTTAATCTTGCCTTCTTAGCTAGAAATATAAAGTAACATAAATCACAGACGGATGAGAAGAAAGTCAACACAAGATTTGACATAACCATTTACCTAATGCTAGCTCATTTTGACACTTGGTAGGCACCAGAAGTAAACTCTCGATGCTTCCTCATAGGCTTATACTTTGTGCCTAAACAACTATTTAGAAGATTGGAGCTTATGTTAGATAATCTGTTTCTATTACCATAGGAAACAATCGTTAATTAGTCTATTAGGTCAGGAAAAGTGTAACCTTCTCTCTCTGGAAATGAAGAAGAAAATGACCAATTGTGAATATTTTTCAGGGGTAGGTTCCGTGTGTTAGCTATTCTTATATTCTCTTTTATTTGATACACCTGACTTGCTGTTTATATTCTTGGCCTCATATTACGGATGACTTATATATCCAGAAAAAACATCTTGTGATGTTGTTACTATGATGAACCTACAAAGGTATAGAAGCAAAATTTTTTCATCCTCTGTACTGAAGATCTCCCAATTTTGTTTTTCTGTTGTCTAGTCCTACTAAAGATGGGTAAGGGAACCTGAATTTTTCTGTGGAGACTTGGACGTTGTAGTCAGCTTCCACATCTATGAATCCTGGTGCTGTGTACCCTATTTATTAGGAAGCAGACAAGGGACTTAGATCAGAATAGTTAAGTATTTGATCTTACATTGAAGGGAATAAAATATAGATTGGTCCCCACTGGCAGAACCCAGAAGTATCAGACCCTTAATTCCACAGCCCACGTTCTCTTTGCTTCTCTAGTCTCTGCATTTTCTTTAGGCTAGTCTCTGAGGTGAGGAAATGGTGTTTTTAAAAGACACATGTTTCTTGTTCTCACTTTGCTTAAAGTATAGTGAAAATGGCAGATATTCATCAAATAATCAGGAAAGTAATTTAATTTCAGACTGAGATATAGTCAAGGAAAGACCAAGATTGGGTGTAGCTGTTAGCTGCTCCTTAGAGTTAAGCCCTCACCATCTCTCCTGCTAGGAGAGATTTTAAAGATTTGTTGGGAATTATAGTTTAATTTGGTTTAGATAGATAGATATATATGAGTTGACATAGAAATCCCCAAGAAAGCAAAAGGCGCTAGCAGTCTACATCAACAGTGTTTGTTCATTCTTCCTAAGCAATCTGTTGTGGAAACAAAAGAAGTATTTGTTTTTATCTTGTAGAATACAAGCATCATCAAAACTAAAATGATTTGGATCAAAAACCATAAGGCAATTATCACACTGGTGAGCTGGTGTAGAATAAATATGAGGCACTCAAACACTTCTCCATTCAGTACATAGAGTATAGGTTGCTAAGAGATAATTGGAGTTTATATGAGGATGAACCATCTGCTTTTATGATCAAGGCAGATATTACTTCACAACTGTAGCCTTCTGATTTAGGTGTCATATCTGTTTTGAAAGAAAGGCAGTCATGTTAGGATTTCTCTAGAGAAATTTTTTTTTCATGGATTAAAAAACTAAAACAAAACTTCAAACTGAAAAATCATTATTAAAAATAATTTTGTTAGAAGATTGAAAATATTAATTTAAGTGAAACAAAGTAAAATTTAAGGTTAACTATGTATTCATTTGCAATCTTCACCTTTCTTGCTTAAAATATATATGCAGCAGCAAGCAGCCAATTCATGACTAATTATGAAAATTGTAAATTATTAAATTCCTTACATTGTTAAACTAATCATAAGTGATCAAATTATTTGGGGGCTTAAAATACTTATTAATCATAAACCAGAAATATATCATCTTATAACTGTTACCAATGATCTATATCACATCTGAGTACACATCTTTTCGTCATTATCTTTTGTTTCCCTTTGGAAAAAAAGCTGATGCTTTTAAAAACCTAAAGTAAAATCATATTTATTAATAAATTATCAGAATATCCGCAAATATATACTTATGAGCTTTATATAATTTTATAGTCAGTAGAGCATGGCATGCTTCAGAAGGTCTATGAATTGTGTCTCTAAATGTATACATGTCTACATATAAATATATATAATTCAGATTTTGAAATAATTTTACTTAAAATTTGTATACAGAGTTCCTTGTTTTGTTTTTATTAAATGATTAGCAGAATTAATATTGATAGATGTGCCCTTTTAAGCCTTTAGGTTTTCTGATGTACTGAAATTTGACCTAATTCATTTTATTTATTTTTCAGGGATATTAACATGGTTAAAATAATTTATTTCTGAGAAACATTTTTTATTTTTATTGTTATTGTTATGGTACATTGCTGAATGATTTCAATTAATAGTAGATCACTCTTGTAACCTCTCTGACATTAAACACATTGTACATATACACTGACGTTCCATAAAATACTTGATAAAGGATTATTTTTAAGTGGCTGAACAGCCTACCACTTTTTGCATGTTATTTATTTTATGTGTGTGTGTGTGTGTGTTTACGTGTGTACACATGTGATGATCTGAGGACAACATTCAGCAGTCAGTTCTTTCCTTCTACCATGTGAGTCCTGAGGCACAAACTCAGGTCATCAGGGTTGCTGTAGATACCTTTACCTACCGAGCCCCATGGTTGACAAGAGCCTTCACTTTCTAAGGATTTGCCAGAATTTGTTGATCCAATTCTGTGTACAAAAGCAATTCAAAGTTTCTATCATACACGCACACATTTCTAATCAATAATTTCATAAAAATTTTTATGGGTGGGTTGGGTCTGAGCATGCTTTTAATCTCAGCATTTAGGAAACAGGAATAAGTGGATCACTGCGAGAATAAGAACAGCCTGGTCCACATAGTGTGTTACAGGCCAGCTGGGGCTACAGAGAGACCCTGTCTCCAATAAAAGAAGAGAAAAAGCAAATCACCCACATATCCACTTACACATATCTTTGTGCTTGAATTTTCAATATTTTTTCTGAGTGGTAATGACCAAAATGAAAATGAGAATTTTTACTTCTATGATTTGAAATTTCATGACTAATTGCTTTGCTTCCTTTATTTTCTCCTTTTATCCCATTCTTTCACACAGAGTTGCTTCAATAAAAGGGAATTTTCAATAATTACTCCTCTCTTCAGAACAAAAATGAGCTTTAACTCAGTTTTCAGTTGACAGGCCTCAGTGGCTATTATCCGTCCATAATCCTTGCATGTGCAAAAGTGTCTTTTCTCACAGTTTTGAATGATGAATTTAGCTACCTCTCCCATGAACCTTTCCACTAATTTCACTAGTATTTAATTAAGAATTCATCTTTTGTATAAATAACTTAAATAGACCCCTGATAAGCAATGAAACTGAAGTGGTAATTAAAAATTTCCACACAAAGAAAACCCCAGTACTAGGTGATTTCATTGCTAAATTCTACCAAAATTGTAAGGAAGAATTAAATACCAGGGCTTCTCAAACTGCTCCACAAAATAGAAACATGAGGAATATTATCAAACTCATTTTAGAAAGTCAATATTATCCTGATACCAAAAAAAACTACAGAATAAAATCACAGATAAACAGAGATGCAGTAATTCTCAATAAATTATTTACCATCTAAATTCAAGCACGTATAAAGACCAAACATCACAAATAAGCTGGTTTCATTTAAGGAATGCAAGATTAGTTCAACACAGGTAAGTTAAAAAACGTAATAAAACATTTAAATAAACATAAAGATAGAAATCACATGTTCATCTCTGTAGACCTAGAAAAATAATTTGGCAATTTTCAATATGCCTTTTGACACAAATCCTGAAGAAACCAAAACAGAAGAAACATATCACAACATAAAAACCTGTAGCCAGTATTACATGGGAAAAGACTAGGAACAGTTCTTCTAAAGTCTGGAATGAGTCAAGTCTGGAATGAGTCACTATCTGCAATTATTTAATTTAATGCTCTAGGTCTTAAGCTCAAGCAAAAAAGAAATTAAAAGGATAAAAAATTTAAAAAGAAGTTAAATTATCGTCATTTACAAAGGACATGATGCTTACACTGAAAGACCCTACAGACTACAGTTGAAAATTCTTAGATCTATACTTTCAGTAAAGTATCAGACATCAAGACTCATGCAAACTCAGTCAGCCAAACCCAGCGTGGAACTAGGGAAATGGGTAGCAGACATCAACCTTTGCACTAGACCTAGTGGATGAATTAGACCTCGGTGAAGGAACCTGTACTGAAGTCATCTGGGGACACTAACTTGACACAATAGACCTTAAAACAGATTACAGAATGTACAGATTCCAACTGGGGGTCTGTGGGGGGTGCCGGTGGGGAAGGGGTTATAAAGATGATTAAGACTGATGGGATGTTCTGTGTGAAAACAAAATAATTCAATAAAAGTGTTTTAAAAAATAAATAACAATAAACAAAATATCTGAGGAGCTATTGGCAATTGATGGTTTCAGGGAAGGCAGAGTCAACTTTCTTCAGGGACAAGACCCCGGAGAAGCTATAGATATCCTCCAAAAGTTGCATCTGTCTCTAGCTGAATGGAGTCCAGTTCTTTCATTTCATTTGCACAACGTAAAGTGACCCCCAAGCTGGACGAGTAGCCCTTAAACTGCTCAACCTGATTTCACCCGTCTGTTTGGTGAAACAGCTTGAGCACTGTGAAACATATGGAACTAATTCCATTCTTCTCTGTGTGGAAATCCTGTTTTCACAGACTATCCTTTCCGCCAGTGAATGAATGCTCTTGATACCTTTTATAAAAGTGGATGTTTCTTGCTGTGTGAACATATCTTTGGGTACTTTCTTCTGTTCCCTTTGTCTACCCAGCTGTTTTGTGTCAGATGATTCTGTCACAATCACAAGGTCTCCTTAGTCTAATTTAGATCAGGTTTTGTGAAACATCTAGCATCTTTCTTTCTGCTAAAGACCACTTTGTGTCTTTGGGAGCTTTTGTGTTTCTATATGAGTTTTGAGATTGCTTTTCTGTACTTCTGTGAAGAATGTCATTGAACTTTGTGTTGAAATTGTAGGCTGCTTTTTGGTAATTTAGAGACATATTCTCCATATTACTGTTTTCCTGACAGTCTGAGAATGGGAAGTCTTCCCATTCTCTGGCATCTTCAGTTACTTTCTTTAGTGTGTTAGTTTTATTATACAAATCTTCCATCACCTTGCTTGGGTTAAGTCCTAGATGTTTTTAGATATTTTTATTTCCTTTGATGACATTGCTAGTGAGATAATTTTCCTAAAGTTTTTGTGACTAATTTGTCATCAGTATAGAAAAAAGTTATTTTGTTAATTTTTTAACAATTTCCGTTTTTACTGTTTGCGAATTTCATACATGCAAATAATGTGTTTTGATCACATCTTCCCGTTTCTAATTCTAATCCCTCCACCACCACTTTGCCTCCCAACTTCATGTGCTTTTATGCTTTTATTTTTTGTTTTATTTTTGAGACAGTCCCCTTGTTGCCCCAGCTGACCTGGAACTCACTGCATACACCAGGCTGGTCTTGATCCCCCAGAAATCCACTGCCTTGCCTCCTGAGTGTTGGAACTAAAGTCAGGTGCCACCACACCTGGCCCATGGCCCATGGCCCATATCTATATATATAATTAAGCCATGGAGTCCACTTAGTGTTACTAGTTTTTCTAACAAGTATCAGGAGCAGTTAACTTTTTTATTTTTCTTTTTGAGACAGGGTCTCCTTGTAGCCTGAGTTGGCTTAGAACTCTCTATGTAGACCAGGCTGGCCTCCATCTCACAGAGATCTGCCTGCCTCTGCTGCCCAAGTTCAGGGATTAAAGTCATATGTCAGAGACTTTTAAGAACAATTCTACCTGCTAGTTTTCCAACACCTTTCTTCTAACTGAGAATGATTCAGTAATCAAAATAAAATCTGAAACCATGAAAAAATTTTACTTTTTTTATCACATAGTTTTAGTTTACTCTGAAATGAAATTAAGTATCTATGATAAATGACTTCAAAGTGTAATATTATAGATTTGTCAGATCAGATCTGGACAGAATTAATTTGAATTCAACAATTTGCAGTGGAAATATAAACCACTGCTACTCAATTGCACATACTTAGATGATGAAACCAAGCTGCGAAATTGTGTTTTAAAACATATCACAGTTGGTTTTATATCAGTTTGTATCAATCTATCCTTACGTAGATAGCATTTACAAAAATATTGTTGAAAATGTTATTGTGCTTATATATTCATTCAATCTTTAAAAAAACATATTTTATTTTTATTCTATGTGTATGAATGTTTTGCTTCCATGTATGTAAGTGCTCCACATGTGTGCAATGCCCCATAGAGGTCAGAAGAGGGTGTGGTGTCCGATGTCCTGGACTGGAGTTAAGGATGGTTGTTAGTTGCATTGTGGGTGCTGGGAATTGAACCTAGGTCCTCTGATAAAACAGTAAATGTTCTTAACCATGGAGGCATCTCTCCAATCCCTCATTCAACCATTTATTTTCATATTGACAACCACACTGATCACCCTCAGGAGTTCTAAGGACTAAAGGTCCAGCTAGTGCTAATAACTAATTGTATGTCTCTCAATATAGAATTAATATATGTGATATTTTCAACTTATAAATTAAGCACAATAAGAGATTAGCAATAGTAACTAAAACAAAATAAGACAATTATATCAGAATATGCCCTCTCTCTCTCTCTCTCTCTCTCTCTCTCTCTATATATATATATATATATATATATATATTACTTTTTATTGCCTCCAAAAGGAAAAGCTTTTTAGCTTCTCTCTATCTGGACAGCCAATATCACCGCTTTTATGCTTTGGGGCCACTGTTAAATTTTTAATAGTTACTAAATACTAAGCACTGGAGATCTGATCTGCCACCACTGAACTCCTCCCATCCCTAAATGAATAAGTGTGAAGGAAGGACAGAGAAAATCCATCTTGGCTAGGGTAGAGTTTTATAACATGAGATTTCGTTATAGATCTCATGACAGTCCACATTTTTAAAAATTTGATTCCTATTTGATGTTTCTGAGTACATTGCCTGCGTGTGCATAATGCACCCGTGTTCTGCAATGCCTGCGAAGAAGAGAAGGCATCCGATCCCCTGGAGCTGGAGTTACAGGTGGTTGTGAGACCCTAGATGCAGGTACTGGAAATGGAACTCAGGTCCTTGCATCACCAACAAGCATTCTTACCGTCTGAGTCAACTCCAGCGCCAGAAAATCTTAATTTCATACATATATATATATATACATATATATATATATGTATATATATATATATATGTATATAAGCATAGTTGACATCTAGTATTGTAGTTGGAACTAAGAAAAGTGAAACTAATTTGTGAGGAAAACAGCATTTTTCTGAATTTTCAATTTCTGCATGCAGAGTTTAATTTATGTGGTTTTTTTTCCTCATTAAATGAAAAGATGTCTCAGAAGAAGCAGTTAAGGTGAGGCATTGTGTCTGCATATGTGTCATCAGAAATGGACTTGCATGTACCCAACAAAGACTGAGTCAAACATTTAAATGCATTGGTGCTAGAGTTATCTTAGTATCAACATGTTCCTGTGCATGCACCTATATAAGAAGACACTGCCAAAGGAAATGCTTGGGTTCCATTCGTTTGTGTTGTATACAAGAAAAACGTCTAATTAGAATAAAGTGCTATTTTTTATTCTTTTACCCTCTTTTCACTAGGAGAGTGTTTTAGGGATGTGTATCACATTTTGAAGTAAAACACAACGTTGATGTTTCAGAAGAAAACAGATAAGCTTATCAAATATCATTTCACTCACAATTTGTCAGCTTATGTTTTATTGCCGAAATTTTTATAGCAAAAGACAAGGATGGCAGTATAACTCTCGGTGGATGAATTTGCTTTTTAATGTATGTTTTGAAATTTCTGGTGTTTCAAAAGTTTAAAGTCAGTCAATAATAAAATGAAAAATAAATATGGCTATAAATGAACCAAAGGTGAAATTTGTTAGCTGCACAGAGAATCAGAGGTGAGTGCAGACTTTCAACAGCAGTTTCATTTGTGGCTGCCTTCTCCTTCACATGCTTTGGATTGCCTCCATGAAATTGTTTGTGTGATGTTGTAGAGCTATGTGGTCTGAACTGAACTCTTCCCCCTGAGAGAGGAGGAGAAAGGCTCTTAAGACTCAGAAGTCAAGGAAACTTTAAGAGATTTACAAGGTGTCTACAAGTAACAGCTGCTGGAAAAAGGACGCCGCCTACTAGTCCAGTGATCTGCAGGTTCTTCAGAGAGCTCCAAACATCCGGCTTTAGAGTCATCCCTCATGCTGGGGTGACCTTGATTCAGTTGGCTTTGAGTCACCTATGCTCCTGTAAATAAACCCAATAAACTCACTGGTTCATTAAGTAAAATTGTTTCTTTGTTTGGCCATCACTGCCCTATCTGGGCAAATGGACCAGTTGTTTATGTCTCCATCGGAAAAGTTACACAACGTTCCATTTACTATACCTCATTAATCTAGCCATTGTATGATCTGTTCTCCACAAAGCAATTAAAGAGGTTCTGTTGATGGGCTCCCTTCCATTGACTTTTCTTCTTTTAAGTCTAAGAATCCTGACACTAAGATGTACTGGTTATAGGTGTCAAGTTGGTTAAACTCCAGGAATAGAATATCACTAAGCTGATTTTATTTATTACACTGGTCTGTTACCTCAAAAGAAGGTTTCCAACCTTTTTATTTCCTCTCCTCTCAGTTCCTTCGAACTTCCAAATCCTCCAAGTGTGGTCCTTCAAAATGTGCAGCATTGAAAGAAATAAAGATTAACAGGATAAATACGGTGCATTTAATTATGTGTATTATATGAATAATAGATATAAATTAAATACAGGACATAAGTATGTGCTGTCTTTTCAAGACTATGCCACGTGCTGTTATTTATTTAAATACAGTACCATTGCACTTAAACGGAGTGGCCACTAGAGTGCTGCAAGCATCCGTCCAAGCCTGTCCCTGCTCTGTGAAGTCTTCTATTACTGATAAATGCAGCAAGTCAGCTCTATCTTTGAGACTTAGGGCCAACTCAGTCAATAGCAAGAACCACTTAAACCTTGAATGGTTTTATCTGCTTCTACCTTTAAGTTTAAAGCTTTTATTAGGCTAAATGTAGAAGGCTAATAATCTCTCAGTTAACATTAATGTGTAGACTACTCTGAGTATCTATTTATCATCTATCTATCTATCTATCTTTATGAAAAATTTTCTTCTTTTATTCAGGAAGAAGATTATTCGTTCTTGAAATGGACTTTGAGTAACTTCCTCTTATTATATTGTTCAATTTATGTATCTATTTTTATCAATAAATACATTTCTGAAATAATATTTCTTTCCTGAGTGCTTTGTTAGTTGGAATTTTAAGGGCCAGTCAATTTTCTGATTGTTTTTTTTTTCTTTACTTCGAATCAGTTTGGGGCATCAGACAATGCTTTATTTATCTCTAGGGGGGGTGAATGTCCTCTATACATTAAAAACAAATAGGAGTATTCATCATTTACAAACATATGACTACATAATTGTTTTTCTCAGCAAACATTAAGAAAAGCATTGCCCTAGTAGCTATGTGTTGCATTACCTATATTGTTTACTAGAACTTGAATAATAGTTCGCATGAGCTACCTAATTCCCCACTTTAAGATTAGATACTAAGGGCAATGATATTTTTATTTTAAACATGAAGTAAATCACAGCAGATTTCTTTTGATGTGTTACATTATTGATTGATATTATACTGAAATTCAGATATTTTGACCAAGAGTATTTCACTACTTTTCTTTCTTGTGACATAATACTGGAAGAGCAAAATGTGGATGTATAATAAATTCATACTTCAACAAAATATACAACATTTTAATTGGAGCCATACTACAACACCCCAGCCAAGAATTAGCAATTTCATCAGTCAAAAGAAGAAAGAAGAGATCAGAGTTGCTAAGTTCCTTCCTCTGTTGCTCTGTGTCGAGGCTTAACACACTGCCCACAGTTGAGAGTTGAGTCAGTTGGTGAACAAGGCACATTCATTTCCTCCATAAACTCAAAGTAGATGTTTTACAATTTTTGCAATTTAACGCATAAAAATGGTATTGGTTTCTGAAATTAAATTTATTCTTTTAAATTTAAATCCTGACTTCTCAACGGCAAGTGCCTAGCTGGCTTTCAGGACATGAGAGGCAAGTGTGTAATTCCATCTTTGTTTTGCACAAGAATCCTTCATAAATAACCCCTCCCCCAACTCTTTAGTGCCTGCATCTGTATTCAGCATGATCTTTTATCCTAAAATGCTAGTTTTCCAAGGCAGCTCAATCTTCAGTTCATTTGTAATGCCTTTTGTAAATTCCAAATTGAAAACAATTGTTTCTTATTTGGAATCTTATAGGGTCTTATAAATCTAATAAAAATATTATTACAATTATTTCTCTCCATGTTACAATTACTCTGTTTCTTCCCAACTTTGTTTCTCTCAGATAATCAGTTAACTAGCCCATCTATTCATTCATCTGAGGAATTCCTTAAAATATTAATTGACAAGTACTCATTATGAACACTCAGGTATTTACTATGAACTCAGATTTGTTCTAGGTTCCAAGAATGAAAGAATGAGCACAAAGCTTCCTGCTTTCTGGCAGTTATGGGCATATAATGAGGCATGTCATATGAACTGTTATATGATATGGGAAGGTATACATGGTGGAAAATTAAGAAGAGAGTGAAGAGACTCTGTGGAGGAGACATACACAAAGACTTGTGTGCTGGGAGGACAGACTGGAGCAAGGGAGGAATGATGAAAACAGAGAACCATGGTGAAAAGGGCGAACAGCAAGATGCAAATCAGCAGGAATCAGTAAAAGGGCAGGGGAAGGAGATAGGGTCAGAGGAGGGGGAAGAGGAGGAGCAAGGCATCTCATCCCCATGCCATATCATCCTTTAGTTTCTTATATCTAACGCTCCATTAGTGCACGTGTTTTACAGACTAAGTGCTCCACAGTGACACAATGTAGTTATTGAAAGCAAGCAAATTTGTGTTTGAGCAGATTACATAGCCTGAGGCTTGCCTGAGACTTTGATCAGTGTTGCTTCTTTCTCCTTGAAAATATTATGAAGGCCAGATAATCATTCTGAATTTACAGATTTAAATTTACAAATACTAAACAATTTATTTGTAGCTCTCATGAATACTATGCAAATCTGTGATGAATTCTGAATAGAAGACATTTAAATTAAGTTTCATCTGATCATTTTAATTAAATTGCAAGGGGTTCGCTGTTTCTTAAAATATGAAGTTCCTCGTTTGTCTAAAAATATCCACTTTTCATTTTGTTTATTTCTTGAGGACAATCAGTTAAAGGTATTTCTGCTGATATTTAACAAGATTCTTTACCTACATACTACAATTTCTCCACTTTAATTAGTGTGAAGTTAGCATATACTCATTTTGTCTACTCCTTTGCTTCTCCACAGGGGTGTCAATAATAATTGCTTTTCTCTGCAGTCCAGTAGACTCTAAACAGCTGGACTTACGGAAGGAATGGACATGCTTACATCGCAGAGTTAAGTAGGTAATCTTCCTCCTGAGCAATCACATAGTCTGGTCTGCCAATGATGAATGCATAACATTTGTGAGGTTAAAGACAGGAACATTCTGGATTGCACTACTGACTTATGGCAGGAGAGTGCACCAACATTTTGACATTTCAGGTGAAGTGGCTCACCTACACATTTACTTGAGCTGAGGTTTTCTGCTGAATTACAACAGATTTCAATTAACAATACTTCCAAAGCAAGTATATATGGTAACTGTAAGCAATACCAACAAATATTTGGAAGCATTCACATGGAGCTTAATTTAAACTCAGGCAAAGCTGCCTATGATTCCTTGTTAGTTTCACTATTATACTCATGCGTATTTCTTATGTCATTTAGCCATACCTCCCCTGTGCATAATATAAGTTTTTGCTGTCAAACTCTTGTGGTGTCGTTCATCTCAACTCTTCAATGGCAAAAATGCTCTGTGGTGATTTGAATGAGAATGTCCGGCACAAGCTCCAAGTATTTTGATGTTTTGTCCCTAGATGTCCCCAGTGCTTGGGGACATTTTAAGAGGTGTGGCCTTACTGGAGGAAGTACATTACCAGGGTGGGCTTTGAGTGTTCTGAAGTCTTGTCAGCTTTCCAGTTTCTCTCTCTGCTTTCTGTGCCTGCTGGGGGATGTGATCACTCAGCTTTCTGCTCCAGCCGCTCTCAGCCACCATGTTGCTCCCACCGTTATGGACTTTTACCTGTCTGGCGCTGTAAATCCAATAAACAATTTCTCTATGACTTGCTTTGGTCATGGTGTTTTATCACAACAACAGAAGCATTGTACTTCCATATGAATTTTAAGATTTATTTTTCTAGTTATCTGAATAAAACAATTGGATATTGAGGGGAAATGCATTTAATATGTGTATGACTTTAAGGCATATAGCCATTTCATAATAGACTTGTATATCCTTGATCCTGGGATTATTTTCCATATTCTGACATCTTATTTAATTTGCTCTCAACATTTTAAAATGTCCTTTGTTGAGGCATGTTTCTTCCTTGATTTTTTTATACCTGATCTAAATAGGAACATTTTTTTATTTTTCTCAGTAATTTCCATATAAATATTACAAATGTATGAAATCTACTAATTTTGTGTGTTGATTTTGAATTCTGCTATTTTTCTGAAAATCTTTATGAGATCTATGAATTTTCTGGTAAAGTCCTGCATATTTTATATCAGAATTATGCCATGTGTAAGACGTTATACTTTATTTTCCATCTCTTATAGTTCCATCCTTTTTTGTTTTTGCATTTTATTACTATAACGAAGACTTCAAGCATAATATTGAATAAGAATGGAGAGAGTTGATACCTTTATCTTATTCTTTATATTAGAGGAAATCTAAATCTAAATCTAAATCTCTTTCTTGAGATGGTTCTACTCCCTGTATGCAACTCTCCTTGGTGAGTATCTTAGGGCTCTGACATCTCCAACATCTTGAAATCTCCACCTTAATCCAGGCTTCAATGTGCAGCTTCATGCAATAAGTTCTGAGAGTTTCTTAGCAAGGACTCCAGTGTGGTCACGTGTTACCTGGTTTCAGTAGCTCTCTAAAACCATGGATAAAGAATCCCTGACTCCCTCAATCTTGCGTCCTTTTCTCTTCCAAACCAGTACCAAGTGGATGCTGTCAAGTTCAGATCTTGCTGCCAGCTGAGACTGGACCATCTCTCCCTTGGATCACATTGAAAACGGTTTTAGTATGCTTTCTAGGAAGAGAATATACCTTAGACTGTGTCCTTCACAATTTGAGACTTAGTGGAATAGGGCTTTGCCCTTAGCATACTTTTCCAATATTTCAAATGAATAGAAGGAGGCTTTCCTTTAATGCCTCTAATCTCAGCAATTATAGCCTCTTTTTCAGCATACATCTTGCTTGGCTGCAACACTAAGCTTTGTAGGGTTTATTTTCTCTTTAAACTATACATTTTATACATCTTTCTGACCCATTTGTTGTTCTTCATTGGATAATAGTAATCAGTAATTATCATGCCACAGACTCAAAGTTGTGCTATCTTAAATTTTCCTCTACTTAGTCAGATGTGATGGTGCACACCTTTAATCCCACCACTTGGGAGACATGGCTTAGCAGTTATAAACACGGACTGCTCTTGTAGAAGACTCAGCACTCATTTAGCAGCTACCAACCATTCATAATTCCAGTTCAAGGTACTCCGCCACCCTCTTCTGACCTGCACAGGCATTGCAAGGGACAGGTGAACTAACACAAATGCAGATAATACACTCATTCACATAAGATTAAAAGGTAAATAAATAAATGAGTAAATAATAAATAATTTTCCTCTACAAATGAAATTAGACAATTACTTTTCATTTTAACCTCAAGAAAATTCTTAGAACAAGGGCAGATGATATTCAAACATCACACAAATGGATTGTAGTCCAGTTGTTAATAGAATTTTTATTCCTAATATTGTAACATTATGAGCTGGGCCTCAGCTGTTCAGATTTATTCTCAGCACTACTATCCTCTAAGACTCCTTCTAGAAATTTCTGATTCGCTCTGCTTAAAACATTCAATGGCTTTTCTAGTCCCAACTACAAATTCTTCCCCAAACAACATGGTCAGTTCTTCACATCGACAGTCCATCCACAGCACCAATTTCTATATTAGCTACTCTTCTGTTGCTATGATAAAATACCATAACCAAAAGCAATTTACAGAAGAAAAGGATTATTTTAGCATATGGGCCTAGAGGAATAGAGTCCATAAGTCATGGGGAAAGCATGCTATCATGCAGCAGGAAGCTGGCTGATCATGTTTCAGCTGCACATAGAAATCGCATGCATATATACGTGTGTGTGTGTGTCTGTGTGTGTGCGTGCACGCATGCGTTTTTGCCAGCTAAATGTATTCCTTGGAAATAACAGATAGTTGGATCTTTTTAAAACTACAGTCTGCTATTCTGCATCTTTTAATGTGAATATTAAGACCATTTGCATTCAGAGTTATCATTTAAAAAGGTTTGATAATGCCAATACATTTTGACTGCTTCTCTGTGCAGATTATTGTTTCTTTGTTTGTTCCCTTTAGATCCTATTTGTACCAGGAATTTACTGAGTTACTGTATTGGAACTATGCATTCTATTTAGCCAGTTTTGTTGGTATATTCTTTTCATAAAATTTATTCTTTCTTGTGCTATTTTGATGGAAACTATCTTCCTTCCTTCTATCTGTTTATTTATTCTTTCTTGTGCTATTTTGATGGAAACTATCTTCCTTCCTTCTATCTGTCTAGAATTCCTTTGATTGTGTTCTGCAAGGCTGCTTTAGTTGTCATGAATTCATTCAATTTTGCTTATCTTGAAATGTTTTCTCATCTGTAAATTATAAGAGGTAACTTTGTTGTATAAAGCAGTCTTTGTTGGGAGTATTTATTTTGAGAAGTTGAAATTATCACTTATTCTTACAGTTTTGGTTGAAAGGCCTGAGTTGTTCCAATACATTTACCTTCTTAAGTGAGTGATCTTTTCTCTAATGGATTTTCATATATTTTTGTTGTTTTGTATTTTCATTATCTTGACTATAATGGACCACAGAGAGGTTCTTTGCTGGTTCTTTATATCTATCTGGTTTCTTGTTCTTAGATATCCATTTCTTTATCTTGATTCAGGAAACATTCTGCTATAACTTCAATAAATAGATTTTATTATGTCTAACAATTTTATCTCTGCTCCTCCTAGCCCATAAATTCTAAGGTTTCATTTCATGACCACATGCTAAAATTCTTATAATTTGTGATACTGCTCAATTGTATTTGATTTTTCAATGAAAATAGTATCATAAAATAGCAATAGACTATACTATTAGCATATTAGCATTTAATAACACAAGTTCTGGAGTATAAATGCATAAATTTGAATGGTGTATGTATGCAAACAGTTTGTGCATGGGTGTGTGTGTTTTTTTTTTGTTTTGTTTATACATAAGAATTTTCTAGTATTCCAATACCTAAAATAAATAATTCTAGTGAAATGGGCAAATATAAGTTATGAAAGCACTATTTGGAATAAGACACAACTGAATAAGAATTCTAGCTCTGTGTCTAATTAACACTTTAAATGACATAAAACTACATACACTCATTAATACAAAATTTTCTTTAAAAGTGAAAGCAGTGGAATTTTATAACTCTCTATTAAATCAAGGATATAGAAACAAAGAGCCCAATTCAGAAAACAAAGTTAATGTATCACTGTTACTTTCCTTTGTTGGAATGGAAGCATTCGGTTTTGTAGGTGTGTAAAAATGACAAAAATTTCAGTCACATTTTTCTATTACTGACTAGTTTTGTAATCTTAACGTGTTTATTCAATTTCAATGAGACTCCTTAAATATGACTAAAATGCTAGAAGTGTCTATCAGTAAGCACACAAATCCTTATTAGCAAGTAGCATACTTGCTACTATTACGCTATGTTTTTAAGAAAGTCATGTTTACACTTAGGAAATCTTTCATAAAGTTAGTACAATTTCTACAAATCGTTTCATAGGTAACACTTCTAGCTTCTGTTTTTTAAATGAAGTTTGCAATATGATTCCCTTTTACCTTTTGCATTGCAAGTTCAACAATTTGTGTTCTAAGTGCTTCATTTTACTTCTATTTATTGTGCAGTAAGACCATCATTAAATCGTAGAGGCCAAATTTCCATACTATGAGTGCCTTTGTAAATCTGTGATTGTCAAATGTAGCTCTTTCCCATATATGTACAGTTCATTTCATAAACTTTTACATTAAAAGCATGATGGTAATACTGATATCAAATTGTTCCAATGTATGTGGCTATGAATCAATGATATGGAGTACAAATTCCATTCTTCCCCTTATTCCTCCGTCTTTATCTATAAGGAAATAAAATCACCATCACAGTCTCTGAAACACAGTTTTAGCTGTGCAGGAATGCCACTGTTCTCAGCCCTGAAGTTTTATTACAAACGTTCTTAATTTTAGCAATATTTCATCATTACAATCTTCAAGGTTTTATGCACTTCTCCTACTTAAAAAATCATTACTTAGGAGAATGTCTTCTTAATTAAAAAAGTGACTGCATGCCAATTTCAAAAGAATGAGGACTGTTCCATTTGAATTTTTAGTCTGACAGCTCTAGTTGCCATATTTTAAAAAGATTTTTAGTCAATAAAAAAGTAGTAAAAACAATAAAAATCATTTGAGATCCTATATCGAACCAAGTATAGACAGATGCCTATTAAGAGAGAACTCAGAATTCAGGGAGGGTCTACTTGTCACAGAAGATTGGGTAACAGAATTTAGCTTTAAAATATAGTAGGAAAAACTAGATACTGTGCAGTGAAACATTATTTGGTAAGACCATGGAAAGCTCATCTCTAAATGGAACATATACACTGTAGCCTTCTATGTCAGGCTCAGGGATCATTTCAAAAAGAGGGGGCAGAAATATGGCAAGAGTCAGAGGTAGTGGACATGTACAGTGAAACATTATTTGATGGTTATGACAGGCTATTGCTTACGTGAACTCAAAGAGACTCTGGTTACATGCACAAGATTAAGCCAACCAAAACACCAGCATAGACAGGTGAGGGATTCATGAAGTCCTGCCCCTATCTGAGAAGCTATTGTTCATTGATAAATGCTGGGGATGGGAGAGCAGTTTTTCTTCACAGGTGTGGTCCCTAAAAGGCCATCCATGCTCTTGGAGATGATCCTATGCACATACCGTTAGTGTCAAGTGGACTCTGGGTTAAAAAACAATACAGAGTACATGAAATTAGGATGGGAAAGTGGTGGGAAGCTCAGGAAAAGACTTAGAGAGTGGGATTGTAGATTTGAGCAAGAGACTTTATATGCACGTATCAAATGCTCACTTATAAGAACAGCAGAAATTTTTACTGGCATGAAAAGAAGAAATTTAAAAAGAAAAGTAACAATGTAGGCCAAAAAGATAGTTTTAAAGCTTATGGTGTGTTTATCAAATAGTGTCATTTTTAGTGAGTTAGGTTATTTTGTGCACAAATAGTATATCTGAAAAAGCAAAGGTGGTATGTTCAAAAGAAAGGTGGAAAGAATGTAAGGAGGGAGGGGACAGACTTTACAAAGGGTTTATATATCTTGAAGAGAAAACAAGCATTCACAGGTAGCAAAATAGAAAAGATTTAAGTAACTGAAATGACGTGGGGGCATTTGCTTTATCTGTGAATATCTAGCAGTCAGCAATTAAAATTTTAAGAAATTTATTCTAAGCTCATTTAGTTCAAGTAAGAATTATATGAAAATTGTATTTTGCTTACACACTTGTAGCTAAATTGACGTGTTTTTAATGTGAACTAGGTATTTAAAATTCTATGCTGAAGGTGAAAAGTTGCTTTTGGTACATGCACATCATGAGATGATCCCTGCAATCAAGTTGAGTAACATGCTCATCTCCTCACCATTTTCTTTTATCTCTTATATGAAGTCATGTAAAATACATAATTTAAGCAAACTTCAGGCCCACAATAGTGCTATTAATTATGCACTGTACCATACATTAATCTTCCAGGATTCATGTGTCTTTTATAACAGAAGCTATGTGCTTTCACCAACATCTCTCCTTTGTCTCACTAGACCACAGAAAACAGCACTTAATAGTCTGCTTCTGGGATCATCTGTTATTCCTCGAGTGAATGAGCTCATGTTGAATTTGTCATTCCATGTCTAATTTACTCACTCTGCATGGAGCTCTGATCCAAACACATTGTCTTAAATCATAAGACTCTCTTTATCTTTAAGGTCAGATAGTAATCTGTGATTTGGATTTCTGTATAAATATTATATGTTTCATGTATTATCTGTGATTTGTATTTCTATGTAAATATCATGTTTTATGTGTTATGCCAGTAATAATTTAAAATTTTCTACAATAGAATTTGTTCTATTTTTGATTGAATTTTTGTGAATTTCATATAGTATTACTTGATCATATTTAGACCCCTTCCCCTCTCCAAACTCCCTCAGGGGGACCCTCAATTTCATGCATTCTGTCATATATCTTAAGGCTTATTGAACCAAATCCTCCTCAGTTTGAGTCCACACACTTGTGCCATGACTGCACCAACAGAAATAGTTTGCTAGACCAGTCATTGTTGTGTTTATTAGGGTTTACAACTGGGTAGGACTATTGATTGGTTTTCTCCCTTGGCAGCTTGCATTGTATCCTCTGATCCTATGAGACGTAGTCTTCAGGTAAGGAACATGTATACTAAATATACTAAGTAAAATGTGCTTCATTTTAACTACATGTATTTTTAAAAGATGACTCAATATATCCAATTTTAAGACATCCTTTAATTTATTCTTTTGCTACTAATAGGTCACTGAATTGAACTTTTAAAATTATAAATAACTTTTAAGAGTAAGAAACTTGAGGCTATACATGTACCACACAGTGCTATTATCGACAATCATTTTGTGTACCTAGCGGGTTTTTTTTGTTGTTAATTTCTGTTTGGAATTTCACTTAAATCATATTTTGTTATGAGTTTTGTTGGTAGTTATAGGGATATCTAAATAATTGCAAATTTTCTGCTTAGACAGAGAAAATAAAGTCTCACAATATCAATATTATCACATTTCCTTTTAAATTAATGAGAATGTTCATAAAATCACAGCAATTTTTATTTTTCTTTGAAGTTCATATCTTTGCAGTCAAAATACAGTGAAGATTCATTACAAAACAATAGCTTTGAAAAAAATAAATGTAATTGTCTTTATTCCATTTCCAAGGAATGAATCATAAACTTTCCAAAATATTCATTATTCAAAATTATTTTGCCTTTTGCTCTATATAAATATTTAAAGAGTAACTTTTAATTCTAAATATTTTTAAATATTTTTAAATGAATAAAAAATGAATAATCACTGCATTTTTGACAGACTGGAGTAATCTGCATATTTTACCTCATGTTTGGAAGGAAATCCATATATTTATTTTAATTAATATTCTCTAGTAAGTCATTATCTTTTCATTTGCTCATATAAGATAAAATTCTAGATAAGAACAAATCAAAGCTATATATTCTGAAATTTTTTGATTAAAATGGGACTTGAGAGTTTTTTTAATAAGACAAAATAAGAAAAATTGGATCTATTAAAAGTCCTTATTATATCAGTTATGTTATGGCTATATCGAAAGTATGGGTCAATATTTCTGAAATTTCCATTTCTCTCTGTTAAACAAAAAGAAGAAAGTAAATGTGTTCTTACTGATAAAAGTCTTCCTAGTCACAGTCAAATTTAATTCTGATATTAGAACTATTCTTTATTTATCTACAATAAATATTCAAAACTCTTTAATTTAATGAAATGACGACAATCCCTAACAAAAATCCAACATAATAAAAAGTCCCTGTGCTGGAGAGATGGCTCAACGGTTAGGAGTACCGGCTGCTCTTAGGAAGGATCTGGCTTTGGTTCTCAGCACCCACATGGTGGCTAACAACTGTCTGCAACTCCAGTTCCAGGGGAATTCAACCTTCTTTCCTCACATCTGTGGGCATTGCATGACATGTGACCTTATGTATATACAGGCAATGCTCTCATACACATAAAATAAAAATAATACATAAAAATATTTTTTAAAACTTCCCAGGTCTAAATAACATTGAATATTATTTAGTGTCTCTTCATTAAGATCGTATTTTGGAGCAACCTAATACTTTCAAAAATAAAAGTTAAAGCAGGCAGGCTGGTTGTTGCTTGTGATGCTTGTAGCAATTTGGAGGCTCAGATAGGAAGGTCAGCAGTTCCAAGATAACTTGAACTCCATAGTGAGTCCCCTTCTCTCTCTCAAAACATATTTTTCTTTTTTTCTTTTTAACATTTTTATTGACTCTTTGAATATTTCATATAAAACATCTTAAATAAAAGTTAGAAGCCCTCCCTGCTCCCTGCTCCCCATAGCCCTCTATCAGATTTCAGGTTTTCTATCACATGTTAAGTCCTATCTAGTGAAGCATTTCCAGTTGTCCCTCAGAGCTAGTTCATCCACTGGAGTCTAGTTAGCCTATCTAGATTCACTCCCTTAAAGGTTTATTCTCCCTCACCCCACAGAAAATCATTTGCCAATAGTTGCTTAGATGGGCTTGGGACCTGATGCCTATCTCCCCTGTTATATGCTGGGATTTTGTCTAATTGAGTCAGCATGGGTCTTGTCCATGCTGTCACCATTGCTGTAAGTTCCTGTGAGCAAGTTTCCAGAGGCCTGGAAGACTCTGTTTCCTTATGATCATGTACCAACCCTGGCTCTTACAATCCTTTCATCCCTTTTTCCACAATGGGCCCTGAGCCATGGGTGTGTGAAATTTAATCTAGGTGTCCTATCCAAGAACACACACTCTGCAGTCTCCTATTCTCCACACTTTGGCCTTTTGCAACCTCTTTGCATCACACTCTGTTGCATGAGGAAGCTTTACTGGTGAGAGTCTAGAAGTGCATTTGTATTCTCTCTACCCCGTTCTGCTCTATTCTGTGAGTCTAAGGTATAGAATGTGCCGCTTACGGCTGGGCGGTGCACATGCACTTCTTTTCTGTGAGTGGCTGGTTTTGAAACTGTCTCCAACTGATGCAAAAAGAATCTTCTCTAATGAGTGATGAATGATATAATTGTCTTTAAATATAAAGACTCATATTTAGTATACAGTAAGAAATTATATTTGTCTTAGGATGTGACAGAGGTAGGTTTTTCTCTAGGATCTGTGACTTCCCCAGCCATATCTATTTGGCTATATTTAGATGCTACACATGAGTTTTCTCCCACTGAGATGACTTTCAATTCAATTAGCTGTTGATTAACCCCCAGGTAAAAGAGCCACTACTGAATTGCTATAGCTTCTTGCTCCAGTCATTGTGGGTTTTAGGCTTTAAAGCTGGGCTTGGATCATTGATTGATTTTCTCCTGTAGCAGCTTGCATAGCAATGAAGCTGGAACTCACCTGAAAACCTCCTCTCTGAGGAGTAGTTCTCGTAGCTCTGAAGGAAACGTATGCAAGCTGCTAAGTGGGGAAACTTTGTCAATACTTGGTTTAAGGGTAGTTTTTTTAAAATAATTTATATTTTACATTGCTTGGAATTTTCAACTAAGTGAAAAAATATATTCCTGGATGCAAACTATTTGAGAAGGATGGATTTAACATTTCTACCTCTGGCCTGAGCAGTAGAGAATTCACATGCAAAACACAGTCTTGTTTATTCCACTCCCTGATCTATATTTTAGCCAACTTTTGCTGTTCAGTTTGCTTTGCTCCTAATATACACTTTGAGCCTTGGGTGAAATTCTAATACTTATGCATTTATGTTCTTTCTGTCCTCTTGATACCACACTGTGTTTGGATGCTACATATCAATATTCTCTTCTGCTATAGATACTGAGGAAGACAGTTTCTATTAGAATTGTACAATGTTTGCTTTGCTGTTGGATATCATTATACAAATGTTTTGAAATGCACTTTCCTTAATGCACAGTCTGAAGAACATTATCATCCTCTGTCCTCACTGTGTTCCTCCGATTTTAGTACTTGTTAAGTATTGTTTCAGTAACTGATTTTCTTATCTTTTCTTCATGAGTTTATAGGTTCATTAAAAGAAACTGAACTTATGTATTCATCTCTCAATAGTCAGAACACAGCATTTTGAGGGTATTTTATTAGAATTCAGTCCATATTGGAGATAGTGCATAAATGAAGGAATAAATGATGCGGTCCAAGGGGGACAATAGCTGAAAGCTATACTTCCCACGGGAGATATTTATGAAGAGAGTTTTCAGCAGTACTTGGGTCTCTAACTTCTGCAAGGCAAAATGGATGAGTTAGTGGTTTACTCTAAGCTCTTAAGGCTTTCCCCAAATCTCTTGGAGCATACTATATATTAGTGCAATGAAAGAGTTTTAATAATTTGGTTGTTTGGAAAAAATGGGAAATGGGAAGTAGTTCTTGTTAAGATAAGTTCATTGCTATCTTTTTTGATGTTTCAGTCTTTTTAGTTTTCCTTTTTATCATCACACAGTGGAAAACTTGTTTAATCAGTGATGGAATTTTAAGGTTCAAGTCAGTGAATAAGCATAGGAAAATCAATGTTTTAATCTATAATTCAGGATTCATATTGGAGAATAGTTCTTTCTGATACCTATTGCTTATGCTGATGACTAACTGGTACTACCAGAGGATATGTAACAATTATTTTTGGTTTCTGTCTGTTGATTCTAATCAAATTAATGGTGAATACACTATGGTTTCTCTATTTGGTTTTCAAAACCCCCAAATGATTTTTAAAAAAAGTCCAGATAAAGTATGCATTATTTTAAACCAAATACTTAGGCCTGCTGTTGTTTGTCTCATGAACACAGACTTGAATACCAATACTATGTGAACTGAAGAATGACATCATCAATTATGTCAGAGAAGTCATTGTTTAGTTGGAAAATTTTAGAGAATGAAGGAAAATCAGAACATTTGTGAGTTTTAAAAACATTAACAACTTTTGAAGTCATCACATATGGAAGTGTCCTTACTAAATTAGGCATTGAGAAACACCTGTGGAAACACCTACATCACTGTTGGAATGAGCCCTAATATACAGTTGGTCTAAATCTTTGAGGTCATAACCAGTGGTGACATTGCTTTTCTGTTTTCCGTTGTAAATTATAAGTCAATGTAAAGAATACAGGTAGCCTACTATATTATATGCCATTAAGAATGTTTCTTTACAATCCCAGATCTTGATGATCATAATGCTTTCTAGTTCATTCTATACCTGGTTAAAAATGTTGAATGTGCTCTGTTCCTTGCCATACATCCCCCAGGTGTACACATGCACTAATGATGAGAAACTTTATGTGCATTTCTCAAGGATTTCCCAGCCAACACAGGTACTTGGCTTCCCTGGCCTCTCAATCCATTCATCTTTCCTCTTTCTCCCCCGATTCAACCTCCTTCCACTCTCTCCATTTCAAGAGTCTCCATTATTCCAACCCTTACTCCAATAACAGCTGCCTCACACCATACCTCCTCCCCTGAGCTTCCTCTTCCCCACCACAATGACCTTTTCATGTCCTTCCCTCCGTCCCTCCCAGCGAAACACTTTTCTCTGAGGCTGCAATTTAAAGTAATGTGCTGGAAATTTATATTAAAATAATACAAGTAGAATGCTTTCAGCAAATAATTCAACCAGGGCACAAAGATGTTTGGCTTTTATTTTGGGTGCTGGTAGATGATTTCTGAGTGTCAACAGTGCCATGTCTGACAGGCATGTTTTTCCTTGCTTGGAGCCTTTGAGACAGTGCAGTTTAGCTCACCGAAAATGAGAGCTTTAAGCCATACTAGAAATGCAGTATAATGTTTGGGCCAATGCTATGGAATCATGTCAACCTCCTGACCATCTGGAGAGCCAAGAGTGGCTTGCACAGTTAATCAGGCTTGTGTGAGATAGCCTTAGTAAAACAGGACAATAAAGCTCCCATAATTGGAGGTGGTCCCTGTGCATTGCTACATCACATCCACGAGGCTACTATTCATTATTCTGTGGGAAGAGGACACTGGAAGTCACATGTTCAGAATTTTTCAGGACTTGATGTACATTATCTCTCAGATGATTTGTGTCCTTTCCCAATGTTACACTATAATCGTGTCTGTAAAAATTTTTAATGGATTCTTGGAATCCTCAGGCATTATTTTGTAACTGAGCATGGTTCTGAAACACCCCCTCTGAATCCTGAAATTGAGCATGAGCTTGTATGGTCTGCTTCCTCAAACTTTGTACTTGTTAACTCCCCTCAAACCTGCATAAAAATATTAGCTAGAGAAAAATTTATGATCAAAATGAAAATTAAAATAAATTAACTTTATATTGCTTCATGATAAGTCAATTTGTAACCTCTGCAATTTTAAATAGGATAAACAAGACTGTTCACAATCTACCATTAAATATGATCCCCCAATTTTTTTGTTAAGTTCCACAAAATTATAATAAATATGAACATATATAACTCATTAACATGGTATCAAATTACATAACAAAAATGAAAATTGCTAGAATTATAATAAGAAATAGCTAATTTGGAAATCAGTGTGAGATTTTAACACACTTCACTGACATGTGACTGATGTAGGTACAAATTAATGAGAATTTAAAAGACTACATAGCAGTAAAGAAATTTGAACTAAAGGACATATGAAAATTCTACTCAGTAAGTCAACAGTACAAAAAATTTTCAAGAATAAACAGAATTTTAAGAAAGGTAATTCCAGAGCTGGAGAGATGGCTCATCGGTTGAAATCACTGACTTCTCTTGCAGAGGACTCAGGTTCAATTCCTGGCACCTACATGGCAACTAACAACTGTTTGTAACTCCAGTTCCAGGGGATATGATGTCCTCTTCTTTTGACCCACTTGGGCATTGCACAACAACGATGCACTTACATACATGCAAGCAATACACGCATACACATAAAAAAATAAAATAAAATATTTATAAAAGAAAAGTAATTTCAGGGCCAGTAGAAAAGCTCAGTGAATAAAGGAATTTATCATGCAAGCCAGTAGTCCTGACTTTGATCCCCAGAACCCACATGAAGATAGGAACCTTCCCAAACTGTCCTCTGACTTTCACACGTGTTCCATGGTACACACACTGCACACATATCACATGCACTCACACATACAATTACTATAAATAAAATTTATAAATAAAGGTTATTTCAAAAAATTAAATATGACTATTTGAAACAATTGTAAAGGAAAATATATACCTAGAAAGAAGGCATCAGTATATAGAAACAAAAAACAATAGTACTATAAATTCAAGTTTCATGGCATTAAAACTGGTATTTCTTATTGTCTCCTTATCATAAATGTGTGTATTATTTTGATTTTTATTGTGGTGGGGCAGCATAGCAGCAGAAGCGGCTAGAGTGGACACCAAGTGCTCACATCTTCAAGCAGGCTCAGGAAGCACAAAGTAACTAGAGATCTTGCAAGGCATAAGAACTCTCTAACCCCGCCCCCCGTGATGTGCTTCCTCCAGTTTGACTACACCTTCCAAGGCCTCCAAAACAGCGCCAGCAACTGCGGACAAAACGCCCCAGTACTTCAAGCCTATGGGGGAACATTCTCATTCAAACCACCACGATGTGACTTAAATAAGTTCTAAGGATGCAAAGCTTTACTAAAAATTGTAAAAACCTGGATAAAGTCATAGAATATGTCAGAACAGAGGCTGGAGGGATTTCTCAGTGGCCACGAACACTTTATTATCATAAGGAGGAGAGTTCAGATCCCAGAATCAACAAAGCAAAGTGGACAACCTTCATGCATGCATAACATCTCCTCTGAACCATTTGGCACTGGCCTCTGCATTGCATGCACAGATGTGCATGTCTAAGCATGCACTCACACAAACAGCTCAGACACACAAGTAAATAAAATATTTTCTTCGAAAGGAGAAAATGTTAAAACATCATGACAGAAGCATGTGAAATAACTAAAGAAAAGACATTTTCAAAAATTTTACTCAGATCTTTCATATGTCTGTACCTGTAAAATATGTAAAATAAGAGACTGTTATCCAACTTTGGGCCAAAACTGACAATGAAAATAGTAAAGGGAAAAGCTGAGATTAATGGCAGGAAGTTTCAGGTTTCATTTCCTCCCTGACAAGCATTATGTAAATAGTGAGTCATTAACCTCATTTGCTTTCACCAAATACGATATCAGCCTTGAGCTCAGGTGGCACTACAGATGACTACGGGTCCAACTCTTGGTATTAAAATCCATTTTTCAATAACATATGAATTGTGTTATTGAATATGTGAAATAAACTTCCTTATTGCAAATTCAAAATCAGTCTCAAATTACAGCAGAAAAAAATTGTATTATTCATTTTACCAAAAATGTGTTTACCCTAGCAATCACACAGTGGTATTATCTTAGAAAATCTATTATAGTTTATCACACCAATGTGTTCAAACCTGAAAATAGCCTAAGTCTCTCCAGTAGCATAAAATTAGTAGCTATTCCTAGTAAGGGACTCTCAGAACTACTAATGGAGGATTTTTCTGAACATATTTTATGATGTGCCTCTGTTGATACCACTACAAATATAGGGTATTTTTGGTAGGGATTTTTGAAATGGAGGGAGGGTTGCTTTGTTTTTTACTCCATTTCACAAATTTCATTAAATGTAAAGTGACCGAAAATAAAAATATGTAGCTCGATTTTGAGAACAAAAGGTGCAACACCTTCATTAGAGATGATAATGTGAAATTTCTCAAAACTGGCCCTAACTGCATTCATGAAGACTTCCTCCAATCATGACATAAACTCTAGAAGTATATGATTCTTTTTCCAGCGATAATAAAATACAAGTAAATAATAATAATAATGTTTATGTGTTTAGTAAAGAACAACAGTCATAAGAAATGTTTGAAAATATTAACTTCAAAGTAAAACAAACATATTTTATGTGATTAAGAGGGGCAATCATTTGTATAGTTTTGAATAGCTGAGGACTGGTCACACCCTAGTGACCATTTGCAGTGACAAACTGAAAAGAAATCAAACCATAGATAAAAGAGGCAGTGAGGTGGAAAAAAACCAGAAGGAGCCCAAATGTCTTGGTAACTCTGCTCTAGAAACATATACTCCTATCATGAAGGTGTGTCATGGAGCTTGAGTTCAAAAGTACAGAAAAACACAGAATCCCATCTGTTTTCACACTTGGCAGGTGATGTATAAGCTTGTCACACCACGTACTTTTTAAAGACTGGTACCAGACATAAGAAGCACAATGGCAGTGCAGAAGTCAACACAGATCAGCTCACGCCAACGAGCTTAATTTGAATTGAGAAATAATTAGAATGTGGGTCATATTAAGTGTTAGCCCAAGGAAGAGGTTTGTTGTTTTGGAAATAGTCAATAGACAATACTGTTCCAAAAAATTATTTTGCAAACTAACTCTGAAGTTTTGTGGGTGAAAAGAACAGCAATTTTATTCCCTCTTACAGCACATTATAATAATATGACGTTTTTATGTGAATGGATATCATTAAAAATATGTTGTGAACCAGTCAAATGTAAAAGGAAACTTGCCAAGAAAAATAATTTACACACTCACAAATTATATGAGGTTTTTGTTCTTGTTTGTATACAATCTATCAAAATTCTTACTATTGACACTTTAACTTAGGAATCTCAACTCATTATTGAACAGTGTTTTATTTTTATGCAGAGGATAACTGCTGGTTTTTCTGTAACATTCTTCCTGTGTCACTTAGTGATATCTTAGACTGAGTTCATAAAATCTTACTTGTTTTAATTGTTAAAAGTCTCATTTAAGTAATTAAAAGTCAGTCTTGTTCATTTAAATTCTTCAGGATCACATCTGACACAAGATATTTCTTATCTGTGGTCTGGGAGGTGTTGGACAAGAGGGTCCCAGTTGTGTAGTCTGTACATTAAAGGTCAGCCTGTGACTGCCAGGGGACCTTTCTACCATCTTGGGCCAACAAGTAAACAGATCAGAGAGAGATGCTTATTTTTATGCTTGGCACAGGGCCTTGTGAAAAAGAACAAACCAAGCAGCCCCACATTAAACTATTAACAATGGTTATGAAGCTCAAAGCCTGCTAGATGTCATTCTTCTTTGCCTGATGAGATCCAGTTCTCTTCGTGTGACATCGTACTCTGGGCAATGCAGTTGCTGGCTTTGCAAAGTCCTGAATCTTTCTCAAGCAGGATCTCTTGGTATGGTATTACAGCCTCCTACATTGCTTGCCAGAAACTACCTACCTCATTATGGCTGTGTGCAGTTTTGCCACTTCTTCAGTTAGGCGGCTCTTTGGGAGGCACTGACAAGAATGCTTAAGTTTGCCTAATCTTCCCAAAGTGTCTCAAAGCCAACAGGAAGGCTGACTTTGCTACCATAAGTATAGGTAATGTAGGCTCTAATTTTAACTCTGTCTCTCCCTCCTGCCTATTTGTTATCCTAGCAGCAAAACACAGTCAGAGTCTCTGACTGCTTCAGCAGTTTCCTTGCAGGAGATTGTCATTTACTGGAGTCTAAGAACTGCATATTTTAATCATTTTCTTTGAATAAATTGGAAGGAAAAAAGAAATGGTTATTGCTATAAAAATCATGTTCTTATACAGACTATATTTTCTCATTTTTAATATACTTTGTACATATTTATAATGAAGTTCATCAACCATGTTTAAGCTCCCACAAATGAATCTCAAACGAAGGTATCTAAGAGTCTTGCATGAGAAACTGGATACCTTATGACACTGAATTCCTTAGACAATTTTCTCTCTCTCTCTCTCATATATAAGAGAGAGAGAGATCTTCATGTGAATCACACTTGAATTAGCTCTCAGTCAGTACCTCACACTCACTTTGTTATTTTATTTTTTACATCTTATTTACTTGTGTTTGTGTGTATGTATGTGTGTGTGTACGCTTACACACAAGTGCATGTACACATATGTAGGCATGAGCATGCTGTAAGGTCTGAGGACAATCTGAGGGCATTGATTCTCTCCTTCCGCCATATGGGTTCTGGGTTTAGAACTCAGGACATTAGGCTTGGTGGAAAATATACTTAGCTGCTGAGTCATCTCAATAGCCCACAGTCACTTAGTTTTGTAATTATTATTGTACATGTCCATAGGCATGTGCTATATAGAGCTTGCATGTACAAATCAGAGGACAGCTTTATGGAACTGATTCTCTCCTTCCATTGTGGGTTCGGAGGTCAAACTCAGAAGGGTATGGCTTGCCTTCAAGTTTCTTTACTTGCTTTGCCATCTTGCTGGCACCTGAAACCACTTCTACAAGTGTAATTTTCTTTCAGTGATAGATGTAGAGACAAGTTATCTATGAGAATTTTGTGTTTTGCAATCATCCACAGGCACAAATGTAAGTAAACTTGTCTCTTAGTACACAATATCGTCGAGGCTATTTTGAGGCTCTACCCCAAGAGATGGGTGTGTCTTGTTCCTTTGGGGGGCTTTTTCATTTGCTTCATTGTTATTTAAACACAAATAAAATATTCAAAGTAGTAGGAATGGTGTGAATTAAGATTGGCAGTAGCTTTCCAATCAGGTATATTAATTTCATTTTCTGCAGTTATTATCCCATATAAAATTCTCCTGAGAAAGACAGAGGAATGAGATGTGTAATTACAGAAGATATAGACATCTTACAATTGCTTCCTGGGAAGGCTTTTAAAATGATTGCTCTCTGTGTGAATATTTTTGTAGTTGTAAGAATCTAATTAGAAATACTTATGTGTAGTAAATTTTAAAAAGTTTATTACACATCCTGTAAGTCTTTAGTATAACATGCCCTGAATTAAGCAAAGGAAAACTTTTTGGAAGTGAGAATCAAAGTGATAAGAAAGGTACCATTTTGGGGTTTTGGTAGCTTCTTAACGATTGACATTCTGCTACCACCACACCAACACTTCTGAGGAGCATTCCTGGTGTTCTCCGTGTCACATGGCAAGACATTGGTTTTCTGGTGGCAACACTGGCAGCTGTGGCATCACTTAACACTAAAGCTTGATACAAATGGAGCATAGTAGCTTATAATTTTCTGGCATTAGCATAGTGACACCACCTTAAATCACTGTGAGCAACATTTCCTGAGCTGATGGCTTTTTATGAAGAGAAGTAAAGCTGGAGGTAGAGTCCTCTGCCGATGGCAACACGGTTTTTTATAACATTGGACATTTAGGGAGCTTGAACCACACCCAAATTATCACTATAGAAAAAACAAAAAGTGAAAACAACCAATGAAATACAAATCTCTGGATACCAAAAGTGTTTTATATTTATTTCCTTACAAAGAAAATTATATAATCATTGGATACTGCAAGCTATATTTGTTCAGTCAAATCCTAATGATTGCAGCTAATACTCCTTCATAATGAGATTATTTGCAAATTAAATTCTGTTATAATAGACCTTACGTTTCTCTAACATGTATCTCTTTTCAGAGTACATTGTTCCCACAACATTCCATTTCTCAAATAATCTTGTTACATACATGATTTTTTTTCTGCATTTGACAATGAAAGATTTGAAAACCATACATGTCAGTCACCTTGTTTTACATCACATAGTTTGACTGGAATGGACCTTAACCACAGATTGACCTCAAGATCAACAATTTAACAAACATTCCAGGAATCCTCATAGCATGAAAAGGATAGGCGCAGATAAGATGCAAGTGCATATTTCTTAATGTTCCACTCAAACTCAAGCACATCACATGAACTTGAGTAGTATGTACTATGTTAACTTTAAACATTAAACATTTTTTAAACATTAAAAAATATGTTTGAGATCATCGAAAATCATATGCTGTTATCATGATGGAAGTACACGTATGTACTGCTTATCCAAAACAAAGGTAGATCTAGAATACAGATCAGTGGGTAAAGTACTTGCCCTTTGTATTAGTCAAGGTTCTCCAGAGGAATAGAACTAAACGTATTTAGAAAGGATGTATTAGATTGGTGTATTCATATGGTTGGAGTCACATGGGAGAGGCTCAAATCCAATATTTGATCAGTTCACGAGACCCAGTGTTTCATCAGTTCCAGTCTGGTGCCATGAGCCTGGAGGATTCCTGGAGAACCACTAATACTTGGTCCATATTGGAAGCTTGAAGAAGCTGGTTCTAGCAGCAGTGAAAAGATGCAGCAGCAGCCGCAGCAGCAAAGTCGTATAGATAGAACTCATCATCAAGAGTGAGGACCTAGAGAGCAAACAAGAGCAAAGCTTTCTTCTTCATGTCTTTTAATCTAGCTGATATCAGAAGGAGCTCTTTGCATTTTCCACATCCATAAGACAAGATGATTCCTCACAGACATGCCCACAGGCCAACCCAATGCAGGTCCTGTCCTTTGAGACTCTATTCCCTTTTGTTCTGGCTTATGTTAAGCTGACAAAGCTAGCCATCACATCACAGAAAGCAGGAAGACCACAAAGATCTCAAGCCAGGCAGCCATGAAATCCCACCATTAATCTCAGTGCTGAGAAGGCCGAGAAGAGGTCCTCAGAGAAAACCTACTAACAAGATGAGCTGAATCGCTCCGGGTTCAACCAAAAAACCTTGGCTCTATCCATAAGGTGGAGAGCAATCAAGGAACACTTAAAGTATTAATTACTGGCCCCCACCAGACATGTGAACCCACAAATATTACACACACATACTCAAGCACAAAGGCAAGAGCACAGGCTGGTAATACACACTGTAATCCCAGCACTTGGGAGGTTGAGAGAGGAGAATCATAGGTTTGAAGGCAGCCTTGTCTCAGAAAAAGCAGACAGATATTAGACACTTCTTTAATTCTTGAGAATTTCATGCATGCATGCAACAAAGTATGATCATATCTACCTCTACTCCCATTTCTCACTTCCAACTCCTGGTTGAATTGAGTTGAATTGAACAATAACTGGACACTGAGGTTTGATTCAAAGTTGGCTTTCCAGTGTGCAGGTATCTCTCGAAGACCTCTCTGAGTCTTTTCTGCCACTACTACTTGTGTGCAAAAGAGAATGTGAGGTTAAAAAAAATCAAAAAGAATGCATGCTACTTGCAGAGTCTTCGATTTTTTCCTTTGATTTAATAAGTAATTCAAGTTATATATAGAACTTCAAAAACAAGGCTTTTAGAAGTTAACAGTCTAAGCAGACAAATCAGAAAAGGACATTATGGTTTGATTTACTGTCTGGGTGGCACTCCCAGCACTATGCTGATTGGTGAGGAGACAGAAATAGAAACAACACGGGAAGATGGTTGTGATTTAGTGACAAGAGAGTGGCTTGGGTATTTAAGTGGACATTGACCAACTGCCATCTTACCAAGGAGGGAATACCAACTTGGTAACCTCAAGAGTCATATCCAGTCCTTAATTTTCTCTTGCATGTTGTGTGACTAAAATAGAAGACAGTTGTTGTTGTTGTTGTTTTTTTTTTTGAGACAGGGTCTATACTCACGACTGACCTGAAACTCATTATGCAGACAAGACTGGCCTCAGTCTCACAAAGATCCTCCTGCCTCTGCCTCCTGAGTCCTGGGATTAAAGGCGTACACCACTTCTTTTGGCTCAGAACGATTTGTGAAAATGAATAAAACTCAAGCAATAGTATCGGACCTGAAAACAACATCTGTTTGGCCATTGTTTCAGCTGCACAATTTAAATATTTTAAATTAGTTCCCAAAGTAACAGGTTTGCACTTGGGGTTTTCATCTTGGTTGCAAAATCTTAAAGAGTATCTTCCAATGTTTGCACAAATCATCAATTTGACAATAAAGTCATATAGTTCTCTGAAAATAATTTGCCAGTGGCTCTGGATTCTCCACTCAGAACACTTAATGCAAGGGAAATCCTGAAAAAGATGATGTCATGGAAGGTATTTGAATTCTGACACTAAACAAATGGTCACAGACCTATGACTTTGCAGAACTCAAGTCATTCATAAGCGCAGCAGGCTGACAGGAGCAAAAAGCACAAAGAAGTCAATTTTCAGCAAACGTGGACTAAAATGTGACGGCAGTGAGGATCTAGGACTATTATGCATAGCAAACATACATATGCATAGCTACATTTTCTGCTCATGTCTGAGGCATATTCTGAGTCAAACTCTGAAATCTGAGCCATTGTGGTGATGTGAGCCATCTCAATCACTAAGCAGTCTCTCTAGGCACAGGTGCAACTCTGAATAGAAGGCAAGTGTATGAGACAACGAAAATCTCAGTGACTGTCATGGTTGAAGTTATTAAAGGCATGCTCTGGCAAATATGTGGCTATTTAAATATAGTTCTACAACTTTGAAATTAAAAAATGGACAGCCATTACCAGTTCTCATGTAAGATCATTTGTATATCAGGGCCTAGAGAGATCGCTCAGAAGTTAAGAGCATTGATTACTCTTTCAGAGGACCCAGGTTCAATTCCCAGCGTACACATGGAACTCCGGTTCCATGGGAATCTGATGACTTCTTCTGACCTCCACTGGCATTTCATGACACTGGTGCTGTTACACACACACACACACACACACACACACAGAGAGAGAGAGAGAGAGAGAGAGAGAGAGAGGCAATATACCCACACATAAAATAAAAATAATAAATAAAAAAGGTTTAGGATCAATTTTGCATCAACATTTAATCTAAGGCTATATAAGTATTCTTAGCATCTTGTCTTAGCGGAGCACAAAGGACAAAGTATCATAATCTGGCCATTTTGCTGCACTCATTAACTTTTGCTAACAAATTCATAATCCTGCTTATTTGAATAGTGCTTTCTGTTTTATTGGTGCTGTTTGTTTCTGATAATAACAGGCTGACTTTTTTTGTACTTTGCAGGAAAAAAATCATATTAGACCATCACAAAACTGAAAATAGAAGGTACGCAAATGAGCAATAAGCAATTTGTTTGGCTTGGTTACAGGATGGAATCATTGTTTGATAGAGTTCCAGAAATCCTGAGTGAGTTGAGCTGGTCAGAAATACTCTTGTCCATTAACTGGAAGAGGGAAATGATAATAATGTATTATGTCGCAGACACTCAAGAGTAGAATTTTTGCATCTATTTAAGGTGTAGAGGGTCCAGGACAAAGATCAGCAGTCTCAATGTCACCTTTGTAATATGGAATAAAAAAGGCATGTTTTATTTTTATGTGTGTAGATTTGCAAACTGCTTGGGTGTCTCTAAATTGCTCTAAGATACCATACCATTTATTTTATATTTGAAATGTTTCTGACTCATGATATAGTCCACTATTTCACTAAACAAAGCACGACAGAAGGCTTCATGTATAAAGTGTAAATGAAAAGAAACTAAGAGTCATGTGGAATTTAGGTAGGAGACTTCCAGTATTAGACCTATGTTAGAAACTGATACGGTTACTAAACTCCTGACCTCCTTGTTTTTTCTAAGGGTATAGAGCTGGTGAGACAGAAGTAGTTAATTAAGATCTTAGAAATTACTTGGAAGAAAAACAAGGAACATATTTAAAAATGCAACAATGCAGGAAAAAATTAAATATTTTCTGTGATCTTGGGGCATTTAGCTCAATTAATGTATTGCTATTTTAAATTATTATTAGTTTCTTTCCTTTTAGAAAGCATTTCAACAGAAACTGAACCTTGAAATAAAGTCATTCATTCCAACCAAACACTGTCATATTCTACTGTTTGATTTTTGTTTTTCGTTTGTTTTGATTTTTGCTTTTTGTTTGTCTGATTTGAGACAGGATCTAATGTAGTTCAGGAAATTCCTGCGTAGCTTAGGACAACGGTGTACTCCTGATTATCCTGACTCCAACCCCCAAGTGCTAGATTACAGTTGTGTACAACCACATCCAGCTTAGAATTTGATTTTTATTAGGAAACTAAAGCTCATGGACCAAATGCAAACTATTGCCTGATTTGTAAATGCAATATTATTGGAAAATAGCCACACACTTTGATAGTGTTTAAGTACAATATTGCACTTGTAGAAGGGAATGTTTGCAGGGGAGATTATGACAACACCTCCAAAGACTAAAATATTTATTATATTGGAAAATTTACAGGCAAGTTTATCAAATTCTATTGTCAAGATATATGTCTAAATGAATTCTCTGGTACAGAATTTGTGTGCTATTTTATGACATTTGTAATGATGACTTAAGAGACAGTATTGTGCAGGGGTTGATACTATATATTCTGGAACCAGATGGTCTTGTTTTCTCCTTGATCTGTCTATACTTCCAATGACATCATCTGCTTCTAGGGTGCTGTGAGTGTACACCAACCTCTTACAACTGGCACATAACTTCAGTACTCATTATCAGTATTATCCGTACCATTACCGGTACCCAGCCTTCATTACTGTGTAATTCTGTAACAGAAAAACTTTCAAAAGTATGATATATTGAAAAGATTCAAATGATTACTGTGGAGAGAAGTATGAAATAATGCTTTAAATTTTGAAATGCAAAGATCAATTTAGCATGGATTCTATTTTATTATAGATATTGTAACTGCCCTTTATTTTCTAATTGACTTTACATCTCTGATTACTGGATAGTTCTTTATTACATTTGTGGGCTTTGCAGTGTGTCTGAGGGGGTGCATTTGCCTCCCTAGCAGTGGGTTACAAGTACGCACGACCATGTCCAGTTTTTCTAAATGGGTTCTTTGGATTGAACTCAGGTCCTTATGCTTGAATGGTGGGCACTTTACAAAATGAGCTTTCTCGTAGCTTGAAGGCCTCATTTCTTTTACTACAAGGTTTGTGTGATTCTGTTGAAGAAGTTATTTTATATTTATTGGCTGATCATCAGATGAAAGAAGTAATTGTCACCGTCTTAGTAGAGAACATTGGAAATGTGGAATTATCATGTCTAACAGAAAGTTAATTGGAGTAACTACCTGTTTTTGATTAAGCATCTTTCTTGGATATTTAAATCCTTTGGCAGTATTGAACTTGACTGTGATATAATGAGATTATTTCTGTTAGAGACATGAATTAAGATGCATTTGTTTGTGTTCAGATGAGGACCTTGTACCAATACTAATTTCACTGAATTCAAATTAAAATTCCACCAGAAAGTAAGTGCTCAATTCCTTTTGTGCAAGGCATTGTGAGTACCTTTTCTGAACTGTCAGTGTCATTTTTTATTCTACTGCCTATTTGATCAGGAAAAGGAGGAAATTCAATAAATTTCCAAAAAGGGCTTTAAAATACTAAGCAAAAAATATCCCTTAATGATAAGATTCATTTTCTTCTTTTTCCAGTCATCTAAAGTAGATGACTTTCTGGCTTTCCTTTTGGTAATTTATGCTTGAATATCATTAAAGAGATGTTTCCATAAAATTCTGCATTAGTAGAAAATAGTAAGAGGTTGATTCCTGTGCTAATTCAGAGAACCCTGATCCTCAAAGAAGTTCATGGTTCACAGTGAAGATTCATCTGGACTTTTTCATACTTTGGATCATAGTCTTCCGTCTCTGTATTTCTCTTTGTAGAGGAAGAGTGCATTCACATTGGTTTGCAACAGTAGATAACATGAGCTCTCAGCATTCTGTATAAAGCAAATACACATTGAAACAATCTTTGAGAAAACTGCAGGGCATTAGGTGAATGCATCTTTGAGTGCAATGTTCTGTGCTAATGACAAAATTAAGTGACAGATGTATATATTCTCAAAAAGTATTCTGGGTAGAAAATGAGAGACATCTTCAATACTCTGATATCTGTCTACAGATTTAACAAAAAAATGCAGTCAATATTACATAAGCAGACATTGAAAGTAAGAGGGAATATTTCTATAAAGGTAACAATGGGATACAATGGGACAGATGAGAATTAGGACAGTGCAAAGAAAGCATGATTATGTAGAAAGAAAGCTAGGCATACTCTCTCTGAAAATCTAAAACTATAAAACATCATTAATGTTTTAACAGAAAAAGAAGAAAACTAGGCTAATTAAAAATTATGTGAGAAGGTTTGTGTTGTCAGCAGGACTGGATTTTCAGTCACTTAATTGATTGGTGATGACCCCCGTGGGTGGATCTGTGTGGCCTTTCCAGACAGGTTTAATTGAGGAGGCACTTGAATGTGGACAGCCACATCCACAGAATTCCTGCACAGAATAAAAGGGGAGGAAGTCCAATGCCTCGTTTCCATCTGCCTGAATGTCCTCAAATGTCCTTGTAGGCATGAGAGAAGAGTTCTCAGCAGCAAACTTCCAAGAGCATGGAGCCAAGTAACGAAAAAGTGACCCCTCAGAACAAATGAGCAAAAATAAATCTTACCTCTTGTTTCACACAAGTATTTTGTCACAATAACATCAGAAATGACTAATAGACTGTACTTATTAGAGCTTGTTATACATGAACATTGATATGCTTAGAATTTGCATTTTATGATAGAATCTGAAAACTATTTCATTAAAATGATTTTATTTTATTTTTTAAAATAAATTTTATTGAATCATTGTGTGTTCCAAACAGAACAGCTGAATCCATTTTAATCATCTTTATGTCCCCTTCCAGACTGGCACCTAACCATAGCTTCCCAATTCAAATCCATACATTCTTTCATCTGTGTTAAGATCTATTGTGTCAAGTAAGTGTCCCCAAATGACCTCAGTGTAGGTTCATCTACTGAAGTCTAGTCAACCTACCCAGAGTTTCTTACTTTAGGAGGACTAGCCCAGGCTCACCCAACAATAATCAGTTGCCAATATTTCTTAAGCAAAGGTTGGGGTCTGCTACCCATTTACCCAGTTCTATGCTGGGCTTTTGTCTGCTTGAGTTTATGTGGGTCTTGACCATGGTGAAATGATTGCTATAGGTTCATACAAACTTGTAGGATTCTATTTCCATATGATCACGCCCCTCCTCACTGCCTCACCCCCTCTTTTGCGATGGTCCCTGAGCCCTAGGTGAATGAGACTTAGTATAAGAGTCCCGTCCAGGGACCCATCCCCTGCAGATTTCTAATCTAATGATTTAGCCATTTGTGGCTTTTTGTGTTATGGGCCCTTTGTTGCATGCAGGAGCATCAAGTGTCTTCTTTGGCCATTTCTCTATATTGCATGACTGGTGCAGAGGCTGCATTGTGTATATGTATATACGCCTCAGGTGTGGGCAATTCACAGACAATGTCTGTGAGTGATCAGCTGTGCTACTTTCTATTTGTCTCTACATAGTGTAGTACAAAAGTAGCTTCTTTGATGAGTGGTGACTGAAATACTTGACTGTAAATACAAGAATGCATATTTTTCACCGAGTAAGAAGTTACATTAACCTAGGGATATGACAGCCTTGGGGATTTCTCTAACATCTGTGACTTCTTCAGCCATGTGTGTTTGGCTATGATTACAGTAACACACATGAGTTTCCTCTCAGTGGGTGGATTCTAAGACCAATTGGGTAGCTTCTGATTAGCCTCAAGATAAAAGTGTCACTACTACACCAGTGTTGAATGCTGTGCCAGTCACTGATGTGGTTATTTGATCATGAAGCTTGTGTTGGACCATCAATTGATCTTCTCCCTAGGGTACTTGTATAGTGCTCTCTAGAGCTATGAGTGCTATCCTTCACAGGAAGTAGCATCCAGGTCAGTTCCGGCTCCATGACTCCCAATCCTGTCTCTGAAGTATATCCTGTTTTCAGGAATAGGGCCTTACCTTCAAGGTCTGGGGTAGGGGTGGTAATTAAGGGCGATGGCAACAGCCTGTGTCATTTTGGGAGTCTCTTGTACCACCCTGGCCAGTAACTCAAAGGAAGGCTTCTACTGTCTAGCACTGTAGTCTTCAGCACATGGACTCATGTAGAGATACGATGTGTGGAATTTGTCATTACATTGTTAGCATAATAGAATGCCCTCTAATACTTTATATAGCTAGGCATTATTTATCTCTCCTTTCTCTCTTTTTCCTATTTAATATTTCCCATGACTTCCATATTTAAAGTGTCCCCATTTTTCCAGTTTCTCCCATGATAACACCAGTCTCCTAAGGCCCCACCTCTCTTGATCTCATTTCCTTTTATCCCCATGGTTCCTTGTATAACCTGTCATCCATCCTCCCACTTAAATACCCTTTTCATCCATTCCTCCCTTATAACACCTGTCTCCTGTTATTCTTCTCTCTTAGGTTCCTTCTCTCCCTCTACCTCCCTGGTTCCTTTCCACTTTCCTGGTTCCTACAGTTACATCAGGATGCATACTCACATAAAAAGGTTGGGTGCTAGGATCTGCAAATGAGAGAGAACATAAGTCATTTGTTTTTCTGATTCTGTGTTACTTCACGTAACGGTTTCTAGTTCCATCCATTTACCTGAAAATGTCCTGGTTTCACCTTTTTTTCACTGCCAAATAGAACTTCATTGTGTAAATGCACACATTTTCCTTATCCACTCATCAGCTGAGGGACACTTAGGTCACTTCCATGTCTTAGCTACTGTGAAAAGAGCAGCAACAAATATGGATATACAAGGATCTCTGCAATAGGATGAGTCTTTCAGGTATATGCCAAGGAATGGTATAACCAGGGCAAATGGGAGATTCATATTTAGCTTTTTCTGAATTTCCACACCGCTCTCCATAGGGGTTGTATGAGTTTACAATTCCACCAGCAGTGAATGAGCATTCCTCTTTCCCCACATCCTCTCCAGCATTTGGTAGCATGTGTTTTCTTGAACATAGCCAGTCTGACTGGGGTAAAATGAAATCTTAAAGTGATTTTAACTTGCATTTCCCTTATTATTAATGATATCGAACAGATTTTGAGATGTTTTTAGTTATCAAAGGCCATTTGTGCATCTACTGAGATGACCATGTGATTTTTGTCTTTGATTCCATTTATCTACTTTGTAACATTTATTGACTTATGTATATTGATACACCCTTGCATCTCTGGAATAAAGCTGAATTGATCATGGTGAATGATCTTTTTGATTTGTTTCTGTATACAGTTTGCATATATTTTGTTAAGAATGTTTACATCTATAGTCAATAAGACTGTGGATCTATAGCTTTCTTTTTTGGTTTTATCTCTACTTTTTCTGGGTATCAGAGTAATGCCAGTTTCATGGACGGAATTTGGGGGTTCTCCCTCTGTTTCTATCTTTTTGAATAATTTAAATAATATTGGATATATCTTCTTTGGATGTCTGGTAGATATCTACTGTGAATCCATTTGGGTCTAAACATTTTTTGGTAGGGAGGTTTTATATTACTGTTTCATTTCCTTATATGTTATGGGTCTGTTTAAGCTGTTGATCTATTCTTGTTTAAGCTTTGGTGATTTCCAATATTTTAAATATACATTCATTTCTTTAAGGTTTTTAAATTTAACAGCATGAAGGTTTTTTAAAGTATTCCCTTATAATGTTCTGAATCTTTTTGTTGTTTTTTTGTGATGTTTCCCCTTTCATCTCTGATGGTATTGATTTGGAGTTGCTCTTTATTTCTTTTGGTTAACTGGGCTAAGGAATTTTTTATCTTGTTTATCTATTCAAAGAACCAGATCTTTAATCCATTCATTCTTTGTATTGTTTTCTTTGTTTCTATTTCATTAATTTCTGCTCTGATTTTCGTTATTTGTTGTTGTCTGAAGGGTTTGGGTTTCATTTGTTGTTGTCTTTCAAGATTCTTGAGTTACAATGTTAAATCTTTTATTTGTGCTCTTTCTGATTCTTTAATGTAGGCCCTTTGAACTGTAAACTTATCTATTAGGATTTCTTTTAGAATGTACTAAGGATTGTACTGTCCTTTTCATTTAATTCCAGGAATAAATTTCTTTCTTTCTTAATTCCCACTTTGACCCATTCGTCATTCGGGAGTGTGTTATTTGGTCTCCACGAGTTCATGAATTTACCAGGGCATCTCTCATCTCTTGGTGTTGATTTTAAGTTTTATTGCATTATGGTCTGATATAATAATGCATGAGATTATTTAATTTTTTGTATTTCTTGAGGTTTGTTCTGTACCCCAGTATATAGTTGATTTTGAAGAAAGTTCTACGGGATGCTGTACAGCCTTTGTGGACTATTTGATAGATGTGTGTTAGGTCCATTTGACATATGTATAGTTTAATTCAGATGTCTCTCTGTCTGTGTCTCTCTGGTTGACCTGTCTAATGGAGACAGTGGGATATTGATACCCTTTACAATTAGTGAGTCGGGAATAATCTGTGTCTTAAAGTTCTGTAGCACTGGTTTTATGGGGTTGGATTCACCAGAGTTTGGTGCATATATATTCATGGTTCCAATATCCTCTTGGTTAATTTTTCCTTTGATCTGAATGAAGTGATTCTCTTTATCTCTTCTGGTTAGTTTTAGTTTGACATCTTTTTTTTTTTTTCTGTCAGATATTAGACTGGAAACTCCTGCTTTTTTCTTAGTGTCATTTGCTTGGAATAATTTTTGCCATTCTTTCACCTTAAGGTAGTGCATGTCCTTGAAGATGAGATGAATTTCTAGCAGAAAACAAAAGGATGGATTTTGTTTCTTGATCTATTCAACCAGTCTTTTGACTGGGAAGTTCAGTCCATTGGTATTTAAAGCTATTACTAAAGGATGTGTATTGAGTCCAGTCATTTTAATTTCTGTTTTCATTCTTGGTCTAACTTTGTGGTTCCCCAGTTACACCTTCATTTACTTTCTTTCTGTTGCCCCTGGGAAAGAGTTGTTCCTTTCTTCAGCTCTTTGTATTGCTTCAAGTATTCTCTGAAGGGCTGGTTTTTTGGACATGAATTATTTCAGCATATTTATTTTGTGGAAGATTTTTCTTTCACCTTCAGTTATAATAGACATTTTTGCTGGGTAAAGTATTCTGGGTTGGCATCTATGATCATTTAGAACTGAGAATACTTTTGTTCAGACACTTCTGCCTTTCATCGTTTGCCTTGAAATGTCAGTTGTAATTCTGATGGGTTTTCCTTTATATGTGACTTGTGGTTTTCCTTTTCCAGCTTTCAGTATTCTCTATTTGTTCTATATGCTTAGGGATTTTACTTCGAGATGCCGTGGGGAGTTTCTTCTCTGTTCCTGTTTATTTGGTGTTCTATGAGCTTCTTGTACATGTAACTCAGGATCTTTCTTAAGGTCTAGGACCCTCTAGCTAGTAGGTGTAGCACTAGTCAGAGACTGAATTAAGACTTTCTTAGGCAGTCTGGAAAGATTTGGGTCTCTACAAATGGATGCAGGAGCTTAGCCCTGAAGCAGTGGGAGGGGCTGCAGATGGTACGAATGTAAGTGAATGCACATGGTGTGATTTGGAGAGCTCACAACCTGTCAGAGGTAAGAGGGGAGTCCTGAGATCTGGAGTGCTAAGAATAAGAGTGTACCTGTGCCCAAGGCTAGATGTAGAATAATATATGGGGTGGTGGGTGTTTGGAGTTGCTCTGGTGGTGAGAGTGGAGATGCAATGGGTAGGATTAGAATTACCAGTAAAGAAGGCTGGTCTCAGAATCCAAGGCAAATTGAGTTTGGGGACAGAATCCAAGGCAAGTTGAGGTTGGGGACTGCCAGGGTAGGAGGAATGCACAAGCAAGCTGGAGGTGGGGACAGTCTGTGAAGACTCTAACAAAGTAGACTGAAAAATTGAACTGTTCTGAGTACAGGGGTTCTGGTTACAGTGGGCAGGTCTGGACTAAGAGATAGTCCAGAAATCTAGAATGCTAAGAGTAAAAGCAGGTGTCTGCCAAAGACAAGGCTTGAAGAAGAATCTGATTGTAGGGCAAGGAAGAATGGAGTTGCTCAGGTGGGAGGGGGTGTGAAGGAAGTGGGTGGGATCAGACTTAGCAGTGAAGAAGACTACTTACAGAAATCTTCCCTTGGCAGGGAAGTCAGCCAAGGGAGATGGGAAGTCACGGGAATGCAAAAGTAAGTCATGGATGGGAACAACCTGTGAAGGCCTTAACAAACTAGGCTGAAAAACTGAACTGGTCTGAGTACAGGATTCAAGACACAGTGGGTGGTTCTGTACTAAAAGAGTAGTGTAGGAATTTAGAGTGCTAAAAGTGGGTGCAAGCCTGCGCCCAAAGCTAGAAGAAGAACATGACGTGGGACAGGGTCATTAAAATGATTTTAGTAGTAAATCATTGTAATACTATATTAATTAGAATAAAGGATTTAAGTAGCAATCATTTACATACTTGCCAATAAAATAAACTAGCTGTGTATTTTATTATCTTTCCAAAATTAACTTCTGATAATTTGATATAATATACTCAAGCACATAGTGTATTTTTCATATTTATAAATGTTAATGCATGGCGTTGAGAAGCATCAGGCTCTGGAATATCATTGTATTGGTTTGGGCATACTAACTACCTTAGACATATGATGTAGATAAACCTATATGTATGGATCTAGTATTATATTTTCAGTATGTCCAATCCTAAAATTTGTCTCTGAAGATTATGTCACTGGTTTTATGTCTTAATTTGCTATATATATATATATATATATATATATATATATATATATATATATCTTATTGACCAGTTGTGAGCAGATACTATTGCCCCTGCTGTTTAAATTTTGAGCTGTTTCTTGCCACGCCTGGCTTCTTCTGTTCCTAGAATTTGAATTGTCTCCCCATATCACTTATTTTCTTTTCACTTGGGCTCCCAATATTCCTGGGAAAACTGTAAAATAATATTATATGACTTGAAAAATAATCTCTCACTATTAAAAATTTTAAATTAATCTGTTTCCTATTTCAATTGTGATGATTTATAATTTTCTTAATAATCATTAACAGACTAGATCTACAATGTATTAAAAATGAGTTATAAGAGCTTTATTTATATTAATTTATTTAATCCTCACAGAAACATAAAGGTATTTGGTCAGAATTATTTTTCAAGAGAGGAATTAGCTTATAAATGAAAAATAGAAAGAATTTATGGCTTTCAGTGAAACTTTCTGACCTACCTCTTAAATTCTTCTGCTAAAGTCAATTATCTTCTTTCATTAACCTAATTCAATAGAATTTTTAAGCATACCATTACTGTGGATCTTGTAAAATTTAAGACTTGACCAGATTCATTCTGAGTCTTTTCTTTCCTTCATTAATATTTAGTGCTTTCAGTTATTTCTTTTTCTATCTTCATCCTAATTAAGTTCCCAAATCTTATTCTCCTTTTCCACTACACATATGTGTACTCCTTTAATGTTAATTATTTAATTCAAGGACTGAAGCAAGCATATTTTATAAATACATTGCATGTCCTCTGTATCCCTGATTCAGGTTTATATTCTGATAGAAATTTCAGAGAAACCTCAGAACCACCTTTCCCTTAGTGTCTCACTACAAGAGTGAAAAGCAGCTTTACACCTTAAGGAGTCTCTGAAATGAATAGATCATTCAGCAAGCAATTCAGAATTTCACAAGAATTTACTGTTAGTGATATAGTGATAATCCTCTACCAATCCGTTGTGCAACAGGATTAAATACTGTGACACATGTCTTATAAGTGGATGACCCTGAAATGTCATTTTATACATTTTATAACTTAGTGCAACTGAGTACTGCTGTTTATGAAACCACTTTGATGATGCACAGGGCATGAACTTGTCCTTCCGTACCTTCTCCTGGTCCCACTCTCCAACCTCCTGGAGTTATCTTCCAATTTAGTGACATGCATTTTTCTTTGTATGATTCTTTGTCTTCAGGATATTGGAAATTAATATAAGCAGATATGTATTCTGTGTTACTTATTCACGTTGGCACAATAATAGACGTTATAGACGTTTAGTATTTACTTTTAGTATTGGAAGCATCACACAGACCCATATATGTATGAGGGCTGTCTTTTTAAATTAAAGAAAGTGATTCTTTCGTAGTATCATACAATATCAGAACCCCTCCTCCATTTCCACCCCACTTTACTACCTGTCTTTAATTACATGCCCTCTATTATTTTTGTAAGGCTTAGGAAGTCTAATTTGTGTTCCCCAAATGCACTTATGTGTGGATCTATCCCTTGAAGTCTGATCAACATACCTGGTGTCACAAGCTTAAAGAAAAATGACTCTCCATCTCCCAACAACTATCAATTACCAGTGGTTCTTTACCTAGGGCTCGGGCTTCTTGTGAAGCTCCCCTACCCATGCTGAGTTTTTGTCTGACTTGGGTTTGCGCAGGTCTAGTGAATGGTGTCACAAGCACCTAATGTACACAAAAAATAGCTTAGTTAGAAGTTTTTATCAAAAACGTAACCATGCAAACATATAACTACGGGTGTTCCCATGTTCTTAGAAAGCACTCACACAGGTGAGGAGACATCAAACCTGAATGTCTTGCAGTTCTTAGCAAACATGGGTAGCCTATGTCCATTCCTCTTTTCTCTCTGTACTCTTTCCTTGATAGTCTTTGCGATGATTTATATGCGTCTGCTTTATCTGATTCTGAGATATGGATCTATGTAAATACTAGCCTTCTTTACATTCTAACCAAGTGCTTCCTTCCCAAATTATCTGTTATTTTTCATTCTCTCCTTTGTCTCAAGTTTTAATATTTCACGTTTCATTCAACACATGCAAATACTTTTATAGCATTCTTTGGATGGCTCGGCCCTTTGATAACTTCATCTTTTCTAATTTAGAACAAGCTTCTATTCACTCATTTGAATATGTAAATAACCTAAGTACAGGTTATTCTCCTAGCTGAGACTGAAGCATGTGAGTAAGCAGAGATAGCTTTGTAATCTGGGAGCCATTTGACCTCACCTACACACATGTGCATTTCCCAACGAAGCACTTAACAACCTGAGAACCTCACCTACATAGAGCTGAATATAATCTCAGCCCCAACCGTGTAATGATGGACTCTTTTCTAGCAACTTCTTAGTCTCCCTTTTTTTGGTCCAATATATCTTGGGATATATCTGAGAATTAACAACAGTTGGCTGATCCAACCTGGTTGAGTTTTACATGCGTGCACAGTAAGACATCTATGTCCTCTGAGCCCGGTGTTCTCCTACAGTGTATCTTGTGTATATTTTTGCTTTGCTCTTAGTAAAACCCCTTGCTGTTTTGCTATTTGTGTGTGCTTGAATCCTTTGAACAAGATGAAAAGAACCTGGAAACACCTGGTCCACAGAGACACCACAGGTTAAGAACTTGGCAAGCCATCCTGGTGGTAAGTCTATCTCTAATCTCATAAGAACTTTAACTTGAAGGTGTCCTGATTGCTTTCAAACTTTTCTCTTATTCAAAAGAAGCTCATTTATTTCACTAGGAAATTCTTTTATTCTTTTTCCTGTTTAAACTTTACCAGAACTCTTGGAAATGATGGCCAAACTCTGGGTTCCTTTCTGCTGGCTGATTCACCTAGGCTGAAAAAAACAGGGGCAAAGAAAGGGACAACAGAATGATGTAGTGTATTCCTAGCCGAGGCTTGGAACAGACCACAGCAAGCAAAATGAACACAAGTGGCCTAAATTTGAATCCCTGCAATAGGTTAAATTTATCCCTGTCCCGTTGCAATATTATTTCTGCTTCCCTGAGCAGAACAAAATGGCAGCCACTGGATTTGAAAAGTATATTCTCCTCTTTTCTTATTTTCCTTTTTCTTTTCACTCTTTCTTTGACCCCCACATGAGCCCGAGTTACAAAATGCCTCATTCTTGCCAAAACTGACCAAGGTAGTAGGGCAGCCTTGATAACTACCCTCCTCTGGGGGTAAGGAAGATGGGTTTTGTATATTCTGTAATTCCTGAGAAATCAATAGCTAGGACTGGGACTTATTTCTGTGCTTTTAGCTTTGCTTAATTAATCTATGTGTCAACACAAAGATAAAAGGATAAATTTAGGTGTGTGCTGCATGAGTGTTTGTATTGCTATCATGAGTGACTTCTATTCTCTGTTTTCTGGATTAGCTTTTCATTTCTTAGAATACCTTACTCCTGATCTATCGGAACCTCAGTTTCCTTGACTAACACAATCTTTAGATTCAAAGAAGCAGGGATCGTTTTCTTTCTAAAACATAAAATGTCGTATCTTTCATTCTAGTTATGGGGAAATCTCTTAATTTGATCAAACTTATGAAACAATGTTTGGAGTGTCTGTTTCCCCATTTTTTATCCAAACCATGAGAAAGAAGGCACCATTAGATCCTGGAACTTATAAAGACTATAAGGAGCCATTATTCTGACCCATAGATGCAACTTTTTCTGTGCCTCTGCCTCAGCAACAACACAATGTTGTGATAATGCCTCTTTAAGAAGCTCTTTGGGAGGAAGTTGGAGGGTTTTCAAGTTGTAGACAGTCAAAATCACTGTTTATACCCAGAAATACTCCACCTGGAAAATAAGCATAGGTTATGATGTAACTCAGTTCTACAGCAAAAGAAAACGAGTCATTGTGATATCTACTTGAAGCTAAGGCTGGAGGTGTCAGCATCTTAAGAGGCGATTCCAAATAAAGATGCCCCCAGACTCTTCAAACTCACCCTGCTCTTCTTTCCCAAAGGGATGCACTGTGATGGGGAATCAAGTCAATTTTCTTCTTCCAGGTTTACTGAATGGTAATGGGGTGCGTGAGTCTAATGTGTGTGTGTGTGTGTGTGTGTGTGTGTGTGTGTGTGTATAGGTGTATAAATATAAACATTTTAAGTCATTTTTAATGCCACTAACTCCTTAAAGGAATTTCAAGATCCTTATCTCATCCATGGATAGGTAAGATACAATTCTAAAACTCTGAACTTAAAAGAAATAAAGGAAAAAAAAACAGGAAATATTTTTAGATGAAAAAGGATTTTGTACAGAGATTTTTAACCTAAAGTCAAAGATTATTCCAATAAAATGAAATAAATAAAACATAGAATAAGGACAAAACTAAAAGGTTAAAGTATGTTGTAAAAAGTTATGAGAATCAAAATATGAAGATGGCATGGCATAATTGCTTATGTAATTATGTAATTAAATATTATTAATAGTCCTAGGTTGAAAATTCACTATTAGGAGGTATATCTGTTGCCCATTCTTTGTATACAGCAACAGGTTTTCTTAAACGTTGGTACGCTTTTAGTGACATTTAGCAAATACTGACTTAAAAACAAGAACTTTGTGTTTATCCTTTTACTAAATCAACCTTGTAAGACTGGGCAATTTGATTTTATCTGAATGCCAAGTTTCCATGTTTTTCCATAAGTATAAAGACTTCCATTTGCTAGATAGCCAATGCCATAATATTAGGAAAAATTCTATTAAATAACTCTTAACTAATATTCTTCCAAAATAACATAACAATCATAAAAATTATTTAATAAACAAATGTTGAAGTAGATTTGAAAAATTTGGCCTATTGTTCAAAGCTTTCATTGAGCTTATCATCTTGTTTCTGGATTGGCTGAACCAATGAGTAGCCCATAAGAACAAACAATTTGCAAAATTGAAGCTTTTAGCTTCCTTCGCCTAATGCAGTCCCATTCGTTCTGTTCAATCTAAAATCTACCCATTTGAAAAACATCTATTAACTTCTTTTAAATTAGTACTGGAAATCCTATAAATTAATTTAAACAGAGTGCCTGAGACATCTTTACTAAAGAGAGAAATGCATTATCATGAGGGACTTTGAGCTTCGTAGCTAAAAATGCTGAACTGATTACAGTCATTCCAAAATTGTGCTCCCAGAAAAAGTAAACCTGAGGAATAAAAGCTAACACAGGGTGATTTCATCAATGAAAAACTGAAAACAACACACAAAAAAGGCTCTATTCAGCTTAGAATAGAAGGACTCTCTTGGGTACTTCTAACTATCTCATGTGGTGAAAAAACTTTGGGGGATAAATGGTTGGATTCATATTTCTCAATTCACATTTGTGCCAACTTCTGAGAATATACCTTCAGGGATTTCAGAAAAGCTGAATGATATTCATCTTCAACTATAAGAAAAACTAGGTATCCCAAATAGCTAAATTCAGAACTTCTCTACAGTTCTAACTTTAAAAAGTCTTTTATTTTCTTTATTTTCTGTGTATGAATATATTGCCTATGTGCATGTAAGTGCACCCACGTCATGTGATATCTGTGGAGGCCAGAAGAGGGCATTGGATTCCCTGGAACTGGAGTTATGGACAGTTGTTAGCTGCCATGTGGGTTCAGGGAATTGAACCCAGGTCCTCTGGAAGAACAGCAAGTGTTCTTAACACTGAGCCATCTCTCTAGTCCCCATAATTTCTAACTTAAAAAAATATATAGGTACTTTTAAAATTAAATATTCTATAATTTGTCTAAGATATTTATCTTTGTTATACTAATGTATGTTTATCCAGTCTTTTATCTTACTTGAAAAGATTTTTCATATTTAAATAGGTTCTAGAGACATAAACAGAAAGAGTGTGACATCATTTGCAGAGAATCTTTTGGTTGATTATGATGCTGGCTTTCTTCACCAACTTCCTTTATTCCTTTAGACCATACAGTGCTCTTTTAATTTTAAGTTCAAGTATAATAATTATTTGTCATGTGTAAATGTTGTACCAAGTGCAATGGGAAAAAATGTTCAACTCAGGTAATGAGAAATGAAAAATTTGATAAAGTTCACTTAAATAGCAGAATATCCTTGATTTTCACCATAAATAGAAGAAAATCTATCCCAAGAATAGTTGACAAAGAATCAGTATGTTACATTGGAAGAGTTAAAATTGCTCGTCAGAAATAACTAAGATAAGTAAAAACAATTTGGTTGTGATGGCCTTGATCTGGTCCCTAAACCTGATGTTCTTTCCAATATTCCTATTACATCATTTTGTTATGACTATACTGGAATCCTGAGGAGTAGCATTTAAACAATAAGATTGCATTGGTCTTCATATAATGTCTACCAAAACTTATCTTCTTTCTTTACTCCTGTATGGTAAATACATTGGTTCTCTCTGAGGTTTTTTTTTTTTTCTATTGGTTCATTCAGTGGCAAGTGCCACCATCTGACCAATAAGGGAGCAGGAAGGAAGGGAGAAGGTAGAGAAAACACGGAATTCTGGGAGTTCTATGGGCCTAGGCCTTCAGATGTCAAAGAGTAAAGGTAGACTTTATGTGACTGTTAACTAGCAATTCCAGGACCAGGCATGGGTTGACCTTTCCTATGAGCTGTTGGCCAGCAAAGTCTTAAAAGCCCCCTCTACCAAAACAAAAGGCAATTGCCACATTATAATGCTGATCACACACTGGAAATGGATGGTAAGGCCCTATTGCTGAAAATGTGACATGGTTCAGTCATGGAAAGAAAGATCTAGCTGGGACTAAGTTGAAGACTCCCTAGAAATGGATGGCTGGCCTTCATAGTGTTAAAGGGTACTACACAGACTGCCATGGGAGAATGGTCCTGAAAAGCTCTATTTAATGACAGATCTTGTGTGCTTCACTGTCAGATGTGTTACAGGTGTAATAGAGGCTCGTCTGGTATGTGTACCCTCATCATATTCATAATTGGATTTAGGGCCCACTCTTCAGGGATGGAATGCATGTCTGATATTTTTTTTAAAAATTGATTCCCAATAGTGTTAAAAAAAGTTGTAGGCCCCAGTAGAGACACTACTGTGATTGTTGGTGAGGTGAATGTGATACATCCACTTAGATACTGTCTGAACAGTTGTGTTTGTGATGGTTTATGTGGATGTTCCTGTTTTCCTTTATGGCTCTTGTTGTGTTGTTATGTTTTGTTTGCCTTCCAGAGAGAAAGGGGTGGAGTGGATGGTAAATACATTGGTTCTCTCTGAGGCTTTTTTTTTTTAACTATTGGTTCATTCAGTGGCAAGTCCCGCCCTCTGACCAATAAGGGAGCAGGAAGAGGGGAGAAGGTAGAGAAAACATGGTGGCAAGCTGGAGAGGGGCATGGGAATACTCAAAGCCACTCAGGAGGAAGAGTGCCCAGGTCCCAGGCCCACGCAGAAGGCCAAGACCCAGGAGGCAGCATTCCAAGTCCCCACAGTCCTAAGGATCATGTGAGTGGAAGCGAATCGCAGTCTGGGAATGGACAAAGAGACTTTTGCCGCAGACAAAGAGACTTGTGCCACCACTGTGGCTGCTCTAGACTGGCAGGTGGCCAGTAACAATGACTTTATGGGTCACCCAAAATAAATCAATCTCCCTAAAGAATATTCTCTATTCGTTTAGTCGGTTCAGACCTGGAAGGTGGGGTGAGGCTGAATTGTGGACCTCATCATGAGAGAATTTATGCAACAACTCCCTTCCTTGATCTGGAAAACCTTGGGTCTGTCAACATTCCTGTTTTTATTGGTATCTGTCCCATCCATGAGTCTCTCGCTTAGCTTTGGACATCCTCTTACAAACAAATAAGCCCACACAAGTTTATTTTTTCCAGGATACAAACAGCCTAAAATTATAAATGGTCTGCTGTCAAATGCTGCCACAAGGGTCAACAAACCAAGATGTTTATAAAACCGTGTGCACAGAGATCACCTATTTGATTCTGAACTTACCACATTCATAGATGCCGAATGGGGCCCCAGAGATCTTACTACTTTAGAGAAAATATGGGAGAGAATATTTCTGTCCTACTCAGCTCCATGCCGTGATCAGCAAGAAACAGTTTTAGAAGACGGAATTTTCTCCTTCAGCTCCCCCTACAGAATTGGAAAGAAAAACTCTCTCAAGAGAAATTGAAGCTGGAAAGTGTAGGGTTAACTTAGCAACTAGGAACTCTGCATCCCTTGAGGTAGAAACGTATCTACACATTCCCAAAAATCCATTCAGCAACCTAGGACCCTCATCTGCAACAAGCTTCCCAGACACCTTGCTTCAAACAACGTAATAGATCTCCCATCCTTAGCAACCCATTGGTAACACTGTTTGGGTAGTTTAAAACATACTGTGACATATCAAGGAAGTATTTGCTGATCAAGCCTGAACTGAATTATACATATGTATAGTAAGGCAACCTATGTCCCCTGAGTGAATTTTAGGGGAAATCTCTACTTAAAATTTTATGAATGATTGTGCACACATATGATTAAAATCACATCTATCATAAGAAAGGATATGTGCAGTCAACAAAGAGTTACATAACCTAAGCCAGTCAATCAAAAGAGAAACCCACTCATAGCACCCTGTTAACAATCGATTCCTTTTCCTCTCTACTCCAGGAGAGGAGGCCCCAAACAGGAACTTGCTGATCCTGAGCATTCTAACCACAATGAAAGAAAGTTTGACATCAACAGCAAGAAAGGCTAAAGAAAATACACAACCACATGGAGATTAAACATCATTGAAAAATTCTAGAAAATTTAAGAAAATTCATCAAACTCAGTGAAAATGAAAGCAAAATATACCAAATCCATAAGATAATCAGTCATAGGAAGAAAGTTTATAGCTGTAAGTGCTTACATTAAAAAGAATCAGAGGAGAGGCTAGAGAGATAGTTAAGAGTGCTTGCTGCATAACTATAAGGACTGAAACTCTGATCTCAGCACCTGTGTACCAATCTGCATGTTTAGTGAATCCCTGTGACCACAGCTCTGAAGATGGCAGAGACTGGAAGATTACTGAGTGGTGCTGACTTCCAGCTTAACTGAGAAAACATGAGTTCTAAGTTCAGGAAAAGACCCTGCCTCTAAGAAATAGACAGAAAATAATAGGGAAAGCCACTCATGCACAAGCATAACCATCACTGCCCCACACACATGTGCATAGACTCAGGCACATGGCCATAAACACACACACATACACACACACACACACACACACACACACAAAGAAGACACACTCACACACAAGCCTAAACGAATAAATCTAAAAAATAAGAACTAAAGCAGATAACAATAGAAAAACAAGAACAAATGAAAGCCATAAATAGTAGACTGGGAGAAACAGGATTAAGGCATAAACTAATACAATAGAAACAAAGGGAAAAAGTACAAACAAAGGAAAGGATGGACTGCAAAATAAATAAGATTGACAAACCCTCATCCGAATGCACAAAAGAGAAGAGACGATTCAAATTAATAACATTAGAGTTGAAAAGAGACACATCACAAAAGGTTTCACTTAAATTCAGAAAATCATGATGTTTGTGAAAACTTAACTTTCTACTAAATTGAAAAATCTAAATGAAATGAATGAATATCTATATGCATATAACAAATGAAGGTTTAACCAAAAAGAGATAAACAATTTGAACAGTTCTGTTCAGGGAATGACTACATCAAAACAATTTTTACAGTATGAAGGTGGGCCTAAAACCAAATAAAGACATAATAAAAACATATTATAGCCCAGTGTCCGAAAATCATGGATACAAAGTTCACAGCAGCAAGCCAAAATCAGGCACATATCAGAAGATTATTCCACACAGTTAACTTGGCTTTATATTAGACATGCAGGAATGATTTGAGATGTAAAAATCAAGAGACCTTAACATAGATGAAAGAATGTATGGATTCCAGGTAGGAGCTATGGAGGTTGCTAGTGAGAAAAGGGATATAAAGATGATTAAGACTGATTGAGATATTCTGTATGAAATACAATGATTCAACAAAAAAATGTTAATCAACAAATTTAATTTATGATAAATTCATTCAAGGAGAGAAAATTTATCATCTAAATAATTGCTAAAAGTTGCTTTGCAAAATGCAATGCACTGTCTCAACAAAACAACCCTGAAGAGATTAGAAATGTATGGAACACATCTCAACATGATAAAGACTATATATAATACATTTATGGAGGAAAATTCAAAGTATTCCAGTCAGTATCAGATACAAGATATGTGTCTACACTTATTAAACACAGTATTCAAATTCTCAGTAAATGCAATAGGACAAGAGAAGGAACTACATGGAATAAAAAAGAGAAGGAAGAACTCAAAGTATCTTTAGTTGAGGATAATGTGGTTCAATATACGAAAACCTAAAGATGTCACCAGAAAACTTCTAGGACAGGCAAATACTTGCAGCAATGTGGTGAGATGCAAAATTGATATAAAAAAATAAAGAGACTTACTTTATATCACTGACAAACATGGTGACCTGGAAATCAGAGAAACAATTCCTCTCATAATTGTATAAGAACAATACTTTAGGAAAACCTTAACTAGGGAACCAGACACATCTACAGTGAAATTCTTAAATCACTGAAGTACTAAGGTAGAAAAGACATTAGAAGATGGAAAGTCCTCCTATGACAAAGGGTTATAAGAATCACTACTGTGAAAATGGTCATCCTAAAAAATGCAATCCGTAGAATTAGTGTAATATCAATCAAAATTCCATTCCGGTGGCAGTCTGGAATTTGTATCACAGAAATAAAAAAGCAATATTAAAATTACATGAAATCATAAAACATCTCAGTTATAACAATGCTGAGCATGGAACATGTTCTCTGGGTTGCTGAGAAGTAAGTATATTTTTTGCTGTTTGTGTGGTAATTTCTGTAGCTGCTAGATCCATTAGATTTGTGATGTCATTTAACTCTAAGATGTCTCAACCTAGTTTTTATCCAGATTATCTGTTTATTGGTGAGAAAGGGGTATTGAAATCACCCAGTATCATTATTTTGGAGTCAATCTTTGCTTTTTAGGTCAAATAGTGATTCTTTTATTAAATTGTGTGACCACATGCTGGGTGCACGTATACTTAGGATTGTAATATCTTCTTGGTGGATTTTTCCTTTAATGAGTATGAGATATCCTGCCTTATCTCTTACGACTAAGACTCATTTTATTTGAAGTATAGTTTGTCACATATTAGAATAATAGTGCCTATTTTATTGTTGTTGTTTTGTTTTCTCAGTTCTGTTAGCTTAGAATAGCTTTTTCCAACTTTTTACCCAAAGGTGGTGTTGATCGTTAATGAAGAGATTTATTTCTTTGTGGTAAGAAAAGATTGAATCTTGTTTTCATCCAATCAGTTACCCTGTGTCTTGTTATTGAAAAATTGAATTCAAAGATATTGAGAGTTATTATTGACCACTATTTATTAATTCCTATTGTGTTGGTGTGGTGAGGATGTTTTCTTTGACTTCCTTTGGTTAACTCTTCTGGATTTGTTTATTTATTACTTATAAGCTTTTGGTCTGTATAATATTCTTTTCAAACCAATATATTCCTTATAGTATCATCTATAGACCCAGCTTTAATCTCTTTTAATGAGGGAAATTTTTTCTTTCTCTTTTGATTACAACTGATAGCTCTGTTGGATATCATACTGTTGTGTGACATCTGTGTATATTCATGACTTTTAGGATACTGATCCAAACTTGTCTGGATTTAATACTCTCCACTGAAAAGCTTTTTTGGGTGGGTCTGCCTTTTTACATGATCACATGATGCTATCTTGCTGTATTGTAGCTTTCATTATCTTCATTATTTTTTCTTTATTCTGTGCATTTAGTATTTTGACTAAAATCATTTGGAGAGTTTTTTTTTTTCCTAACCCTGTCTAGTTGGGGTTCAGTATGTCTTTTACATTCAGAATTTTATTCATATTTTCCTTGAATTCCATGAACACATAATAAAACTTTTTCCAAAATCAACCATATATTAGGACACGCAGGAACTCTCGACAAATTAAAGAAAACTGAAATAACAGGCTATATTCTATATGTCCACAAAGGAAGAAATCTGGATATCAATAACAACAAAAATACAGATGGTACACAAACTCATGGAAACTAAAGAACATATTATTGAAAGAAAATTGGGTCAAGGGGGGAATTAAGAAAGAAATGTAAATATTTCTAGAATTTAAATGAATTATAAATACAGCATATCAAATTCTATTGGACATACTAAGGCAGTTTTAAGATGAAACCTATAACATTAATAGCCTACATAAAAAATGGAGATACCATATACTAGCAATTTAATGATGCATATGAATGACTTGGAAACATATTGGTAAAGATTATATGAGGAGATATAATTAAAATCAGACTTAATGAAATAGGAATGAAAAAATATAAATAATCAATGAAAGGGTGGCTTGATTCTTTGAAAAGATTAACAAAATTGATAAACCTTTAGCCCGAAAGAGAGGGCCCAAATTATTAAAATCAGAGATGAAAAGGGAGACAATACTAGAGACTCTGGGAAAAATCAAAGAATCATAAAACTAACACACCCAAAAACTTGTATTGCAATAAACTGGAAAATCTAAAAGAAATAGATGAATTTGTAGATACTTATGATCTAAAATTAAATCAAGATGAAATAGTTTAATTAGACTCATAACAACTAATGAGATAGAAGCAGTACTTGAAGTTCTCCCAACTGAAAAAAACCCTTGGACCAGGTAGATACAGGATGAATTATAACAGATCTTCCAAGAAAAATGAATACTAGTTATTTCAAGTTATTTCATAAAATAGAAAAGAAAGGAATACTTCTAAATTCTTTTTGTGTAGCCAGTATTATCCTGATACCAAGACCAAAGAGTCCACAAGATAACAAATGCTGGCGAGGACACAGGAAAAGGTAATCACTTAACGCCATGTGAGTGAAAACCAGTGGGGGCTCTATGGAAACCAATGTGAAGAGTCCTCAAAAACTGGAAGTAGACCTACTATGTGGTCCAGATATACCATTCTTGGGCATATACCCCCAAAATTCTGTGTCCTACTACATACCTGTTCATCCACGTTGTTTGTTGTGCATTCATCCTCATTAACTGACAAATGGATAATATGGCACAAATATATGCAAACAAAACTGTACCAAATATGATATATTTACACAATGGGATGCTATTCAGATGTTATTATAAATAAAATTAAGAAAATTGCAAGTCAATGTATAGAACTAAACACAATCATCCTGAGTCAGGCAACCCATACCAAAAAAAGACAAAGGTTGTATGTTCTCACTGATAAGTGAATGCTAGATTTGGATCTTTCAATTGGAAAAATCTATAGCTGTCAGGAAATTAGTAATGGACTATTTGGGGGTGGGGGGGCTCCACGGAGGGGAAAGATAATGGAGTGATATAAAAACGGGAGGAAGAAACAGGGTTCAGTGGGGTGAGTAATGAAAGGCAGTAAGGGGAGAATTAACTAACACTAGGGGCCTTTGAAAACACTCATATAGAAACCTGACACTGTAAATGTTTTTTAAAATACATTCATAAACAACATAAAAAGAGTTTAAGTGTCCTCTTTAAGCAGACAGTGCTTCTCTTAGACATCGCATGCCTGAAAAAAGCCCAGTGACAAGAATGGACTCCCTCTTTTGACTCTTTAACCAGGGTGGTCCCATAGCCCTTCAAACAATACTGGCTAAAGAACTGGTCTTGATAACCAATATAATTTGACAGTAGAACCCTATTACTGAACATATTACATAGATGAGTCATGAAACAAACATGGAAAAATCAAGCTGGTACTAACCTCAGAGCCTCATCTTTGCTGCCTAGATTTTATAAGTGGTTGAATGTACTATGAATGCTATCAGAAAGGAAAACTCCTCATTAACCTTACCCAGCTGTGAACCTTGTAAGCTACAATAACAACTGGCTAAGCAAGTGGCTGCAATAGTGCATCCACTGGCAGAATAGTGTCAGCTATGTTATGGGAGTAACCAACCATTTTTTGATTGAGTTTAAGGCAGACTTCACAAGATGAAGCCATATCTGACACTGATATCATGGTCAAAAATCCTGTGACTAGACAAGTCATAAGCCACAGTGGAGAACCTACTGCTATCATTATACTGAATAGACTGACTCATAATGACCTTTTGTTATGTTCATATATTAGTGCATCTGTCACTCCCACCAGAGAAGATACTTCTTGCAACAGATGCAGTTAACACAGAGACCCACAACTGGTCACTATGCAAACAATAAGAAACTTCAGAGTACTCAGTCCTACATTAGAACACCAATACCCTGGCCTCTCCTCCCAATCCCAGGGATCATTGTGGAAGAGGGGGCAGAAAGACTGTAAAAGCAAGAGGTAGTAGATGAATACAAGGAAACTGTCTGTAAACCACAGTGGAGTTGCACATATTCCATAGTGCTTGTGACAGTATGCTTAAGACTTCCACAAGTACAAGCTAGACAAAAATTCATCATGGAGGCAGGAACTGGTAAGAAGTCCCAGTCCTAGATGAAGAACTATTGGGAATTGATAGATTCTGGGAGATGGAGATGCAGTTTTCTTTAAGGATGTGATGCTGGGTAGGTTAACCTCTCTCTAGGGGATGGAACTACATCCAAGAGCATTAGAGGAACACACAGTAGACTTTTAGATCATTAAAAAGTCATGACACAAGGAGTGAAGTCGGGATGGTACTAAGGTGGGTGTGGAGATGGGGATGTATGAATGTGATCAAAACGCACTGCATGAAATTCTCAAAGAATTAGTAAAACATACACATTTTTAAAAATGATATTGTTGTAGGTATTTCCATACCTGATTTCAAGTTATACTGCAAAGGCATAGTAATTAAAAATAGTACTAATGCAAAAACAGAAAGTAAATAAATGGAATTAGATAGAATTAAATATGTCAGTGTAACTACAGCCTCCTGATCTTTGACCAAGATATCAAAACACACTTTGAGGATGAGACAACATCCTCAACAAATAGTTCTATGGAAACCGGATATGGACACATAGCAGAATGAAAGAACATTTTTATCCTTCACCTTATACTGAAAGCAACTGCTAATTGATCAAAGTCCTAATTATATTTAGGCATGCATAGGAACTAGTTTATAAAGCTGGGACACCATTTGGTCTGGTTTATGCCGACACCCAAGACCTGTGCATGCAGGCACTAAGCATACACATCCTGCTATGAACAGTGCACTTTGCTAGCTGTTAGCAACCTAAGACACTCCCCTAAACAGTGTTTTTCTACTCTTCTTATTCACAATTAGTCATGCATTATAATTATGTATGTGTGCAATTTCTTTGGTTTGAATAATGTTTTTCTGGTGCTTTGCGATTGATGTGAACCTTTAATTAAGTATCTTGAATAAGAAGTAAAAAAAAATCTGGAAACACAAGACTTAGCACTGGATCACTGTTATATATTCAGGGAGCCCATCAAGAGGTAAGGTAATAAATAACCAAACAAGCCAGTTGTGCTAAAAAAAGAGATATCACTTTATCATAAACTTGAAGAAGCTTCTCATAAATATACTGATACTGACCCACAATGTATTAGGAAAGCCCTCATGGGACAACACTTCATTACCCATCAACCCCTGATAAAAAGATACTACAATCTCAAAAACATCTAATCTAATCAGTAGATGTGGCCTTCACTGTCTTTACAATTTGGAAGCTAGTGGAGGAGGAAGAAAAAGAACAAAACCGAGATGTGAGTCAAACATATAGCATTCATAATTAAGGGCATCTTTCATGAAAATCAGAATAATCAGAAAAATTGTGAGGGAATACATTTTAATTGCAAAAAACCAAGACACTATACAAAAGACTATAGTGGTGTCACTTTTGTCAACAAACTCACTCAGACCCATGTCTTTAGAAGACTGTCTTCCCAAAGTTCCAAATGGATCACAGGACTTCCGAGATCCTGATGGCCATGGAAGGAGATCCCCACTGCCCCCACAGGAGAACATCATCATAGGAACCCTGGGTAACTTTGTGCAAATGAAAATCTTTCTAACACCCATGTTATGTTAAAAGAACACTTTGTACTTTCTAAAAAATGACAGCCAAACCCAACAAAAAACAGTCCAGCATCTTGCCCTTTTGTCAAAGAGAAATTTGAAAAAGATCAGCTCTTCAGGGCAAAGCCTAGAGATACTGACTAAAACCTTCTAGCAGATCATCTATTGGCTTCAACCTAATTGGTCACAAAGATCCTCACACAACCATGCTTTACATTTTATACTTCTTAGTTAAGCTGTCAGATTTGTAGAACTGCTATTGAATTCATAGATGGCAAATCATTTTAATATTGCTCTCTTTTTGGAAATATACTTGCTGTCTGGGATATGGAACCCATTGTGTGAGCAAATGCTTTTTTGCCTCTCCTAGTGTGTGTGTGTGTGTGTGTGTGTGTGTGTGTGTGTGTGTGTGTGTATGCTCATCCTCACCAACTACCCTCTATGATCCCACAGACAATAGCTCTGAGAGACTTATGTGGAGGGTGGCATGGCAGGTAGGAAAACTTCACTTTGGAAAATTCCAAGACCATGAAAAAGATTGCACATGATCGATCACAAAATAAACATCAAATAGACTCCCCATGCAGGAGTGGCAGGAGTGGTTCTCTTTAAAAGAGACCTTAGATATACTCTTTGCAGGACAAGGGAAACATATCTTTGGGAGGAATGCCACTATTATGTTAGTAATATGGAAAAGTACAGCAAAATAATTAAAATATCCCCACAGGAGCCAATTCTACTGGAAGTCAATTCACAGTCTTTCAATCGCAGACTTGAAAAAGTGGACACTGTTCGCATTCCTTCCTCAGAAGTGACCCTCTTCTACTTTACTGTCTTGTTTACTTCTAGACATCAACTCATCACATTAAACTTATACAGTTTATTCCTACCGATTTCTAAAAGGTCCACATACCAATGGTCGTTCAGAAAGAGCTGCTACTAGGAACAAGCAAGAAGGATATCCGTGTGACCAGGGCTAGAGGAGATAATCCATTAGATCCTGGACTATTGGACTGAGGTATTTAGTTGAAACTCTCCAATCAGGCCCTGAGAGATACAACAATTTTAGGGACAGATAGGAAAGACTGCTTCAGCCTTACTTGCCTCTGTGTCCCTATTCAGCATGAAGTGTTTCCATGAAGGCAGACCTTCTGCTTTCAGTTCCCATAGTGAACTAAGGAGAACAGTATTTCAGGGGGATGTTAAGGCAGACAAATGCACAGAATACTTGAATCTCCAGGTGGTTTGGACTACGCATCCACCATTTTCTTAACAATGCCTTTGGAAACCTGAGCCTTTTACCTGTACAAAATATACACACACATTCTCATTCTGAACAATGTACTTTGAACGCGTTAGCAGCCTAGGAACACTCACCGTCTCCTCTCTAAACAACGGAATAAGTTCCTCCTGCCCTTGATAGCCTTTGAACTTAGACAGATGGCATTCAATTGTACCCCATTTGTGCTCCTGTATAAAAGTCAAAAATAGGGGGACAATCTACCCTGGACTGGCTTGGGTGTATATGTAACAGGGCTGTGCTTACACAGTGATCTCTTAGGGAGAATACCCTTTTTACCACCTTATGCTTATGCATAATTGGGTGTGTATGAGATTAAAATCAGACAGGAACAGTGAGCAACAGGACTCTTTATCAAACTCTGTAAACCAATATAGAGAACCATCCCAAACTAGGGTCTATAGTCACCAGCACCTCCTTCCTTTATACCCCACGAAAGAAAGAAGCCAGAAGCAATGACCTTGGGCCCTTTGAATACCTTCACTATGAAAAATATATTTCTTCCTAATTTTCAATTTCCCTTACCTTTTATTTATTGAATAAGAAGAAAAATCCCTAGAACCTAATCACCATTAAGACCTTAAAATCTGAAAATGCCCAAGCAAAAAAAAAAATAGGCAGTAAATTTCAATATAAATACTTTCTGAATGGTATTCTGATCACTCAGAAAATAAGACTAACAAACCATCACTGCTGGGTGAGAGAGATTTGGTCTTTAGATAAGGTAAACAGGCTCCAGTGGATGGACTCACACCAACGAACATTTGTGGACAAAAATTTGACTTGATAAGCCTTAACATATAATGACACAATACATGAAATATGGCAGGTATTTCTATGTGAGGGATACAGATAGGAGAGAGTGCCAAAATATGACCAGGCTGGATTGTATGAAATGTACAAAAATCCAACAAAAATTAAAAACAATATAAGACCCGCAGTCAACTGCTAAATGACAAAAGATTCTGTACAGCAAAGGAAACTGTCCTTTAAGTAAAGAGGCAGCCTACAGAATGGGAGACAAAGCCTTGACAGTTGTGTGTCTCACAAAGAAATAACAACTACAGTATAAAAAAAAAGAGTTCAAAAAGCTAAACTTCAAGAAAATGAAAATTCAGTCAAAATGTGAGCTATGAAACTGAAAAGAAAGTTTTCCAAAGAAGAAATTCAACGGACTAATAAATATTTTTAATAGTGTTCAGCACTCTTAAAGCCATTACATCAACTGGAAATTAAAACAGTTTGAGATTCTGTCTGATCCCAGTTAAAAAACTGCTGTCAAGAAAACAAATGTCAGCAAATACTGGTGAGAATGACAGGAAAGAGGGACCATTATTCACTGTTGCTTGGAGAGTAAAGTGGTCCAAACACCATGGAAATCAAAGTGGTGATTTCTCAAAAAGTTAAAAATATAACTACCATGTGACCCAGCAGTACCAATCCCGAGCATATCCCCAAAGGACACCATGCCCTATGACAGAGAGGCCTGTATATTCATGTCAATTTTTGCTCTATGCACAATGATGAGTAAGTGAGATTGACCTGACATCCATAAATTGATGATGAAAATGTAGTACATATGCACAACTTTAATCTGCTGTAAGAAAAACGGGATTATGAATTTTCAGAAAATGCATGGGAATGACAATATAATACTGAATAAGGTACCCTGACCCCAAAAAACAAATGTTTCATGGTCTCTCTCATTCATGGCCTTGAATCTTGAGCTATGTGTATTGAACTTGGAGTATCTTTAAAGTTCAGAAACTTAGGTAGCAGTCTTGAGAAGGCTGGAAAAATGAACTTTTAAGGTTATTTAAAGGTTTGAGTGAGAATAATGGAGCAGATTTCATGAAAACAGAGAGGGAATACTGCTTTTTGAACAGGTTTATATAAGTGCATGGGGAAGAGGAGAAATGGGTTAAGATTAAGCAAAATTTAGGAGGTATGAAACAGTTAATGGAAACCTACCACATAGTAAGTTAATTAAATATAAACTTTACAAAGAGTATCAATGGAGGTAACCAAACACCATGAGTTACTGAATGAAAAATTCTAGCGCTGGTTATAAGATCCTTTCGGTGAGTTGTTAGTCACGGAGCCTCCAAAAGGCCCCAAACAATTCTGACTATTGCCATTGTTCTTGGTTGCCCCCTAAAACTGAATGGTGGGACCATATTATTGAAGACATCACTTTCTTTGGCCACAGGATAGAGAAATCACTCTGTAACAAAGCTGGATGATTCCTATTTGATTACTAGCTTTCATGGTGCCAGAAGGTTCAGGTTCTTGGGGGAGAAAAGCTATAAATGGCTTCACCCAGCTGCAGATCTTGCATGCTACAGTACTAACCTGCCATGGAATATGTGCCCTCTGATGCAAAAGTGGCATGACTGTTATAGAAACCACAAACAGTTTCTATTTGGATTCGAGGGCCCCTCCACAAGAAGGAATTAATGCCTGGCATGAGAAACTTGGTCATTTTGCTAAAATAATTAGTTATCAACTACTTTATAACTATTTGTCTTTATACCAGCACATTAGTGCTGCTCTAAACTTGCCAGAGAAGCTTCTTTTTTTATTTTTGACCATTCCTAGAGACTTGATTTATTTCAACTGGGCAATGTCTGAAAGCTTGTATTTGGAAATTAGACAAGCAAAAAGGAGGAACCTAACAGAACTAATTCTCCAGGGAACTGAGTCCTATTTTTGGCCAATAGGCCTCAAACTAACGTTAAGATCCACCATCTCACTGATAAGTGTAATTGTTTGTTTTTTTTATTACTTTTTAACTGAAATTTTGTGTATCTCATATGCAGCATCTTAATTATCTTATATCTCCTTCCCCATTGTCACTCTCCCAAAGCACCACCCCCCGAACTGGACTTCATGCATTCTGTCATTTAATGTCACAGCTTATCAAGTCAAGTTAGTATCCCCTGATGTCCTTCGGTTCATCCACTGGGGTCTAGTCAGCCTATCTAGAATCACTGCATTAAAGAAGGTCAGCTCTTCCTCACCCAGTAGTAGTCAGCTGCACAATAATTCTGCAGTTAAGATTGGGGCCTGCTGCCCATTTCCACAGCTCTGTGGTGGGATTTTGTCTGCTTATGTTGGCATGGATCTTGTGCATGCTGTCAACATTACTGTAAGTTCATATGTACAAAGTTCCAGGAGCCTGTAAGACTCTGTATCCACGTGGTCATGCATCTCCCCCTCATGACTCTTACAATCTTTCTGCCCCCTCTTCTGCAATGATCCTGAGCCCTGGGTGGGTGAGGTTTAATATAGGAGACCTGTCCAAGAACCCACACTCTGCAGACTCTTATTCTCTGCACTTTGGCCATTTGTGACCCTTTGTATTAATAGATCTCTGTGTGCAGGGTGGTGGGGGTGTGTGTTTTTACATGTGAAAGAGAAATGCAGGAGTGTGCACCTGCCGCAGCAGAGAACAACTTGGTAGACTCAACTCTTTTCTGTCATCTTTTATGCATGGTTCAAGGGTCAAACTCAAGCTACCAAGCTTGTATAGCTAGTGCCTTTATTGGCTAAGTCATCTCATTGGCACTGCATACCAATTACAAAAAATTATTTTGTTGATTTTCTTGAACAAATCTTATACGGGCTACTTACACTATTAGGACATTTATAAAATATTTTTATCTTCTTGGAAATAATTATAGGTATAATTGTTTTCAATCTTAATTCATAAAATATTCATCTTCAGTAGAATTTTTTGTCTTAACCAATAGCACAGTGCTATGTCTCAGATAACATACTGCTCAGGAAGTTGCACTTAAAATTTGGCTTTAAAATCTAATTTATCCATTCCTTAAAGGTCTTTTTTTGAAGATATATATACTTGAATAAAATACAACTTGTGATTTACATCTAATTTATGCAGGAAAATGTATAGTCCAGCTTTATAAATATTCAAGACAGTAATAATGGGAAGAAATATGGAGAATATTTCATATCTTATTAGTGCTCAGTGGTTCTTTTTCCATTAGGTTTTAGATTCAATACCTTCTAGGAGATAGAGAAAAAGTAGAAAAATGCTTTCCTTTGTAGAAATACAAAATGAACTCTAGTGTTTCCAGTTTCACATATTTATATAAGCTTCATTGTCTCATTATTCATGTGGAAGAAATGACATGTTCTATTTTTGTCAAGCAGGACTGGTTTAAATACAGCCATACACTGCAAAATGACATTTTGATTGACAGACTGTATATAGGATGAGGGTCCAAGAAGATTATGATGGAGTGCAGAAATTCTTATCTACTAGTGATGTTGCAGCTATTGTCATGATATAGATCAATACATTGCTCACATGTTTGTGGTCATAATCCTGTGTTATCCTGATTATGGGACTCACAGTTATGCACAGTATATAGTACTTGATAATGGTAATAAGCAACTGTGCTACTGGCTTATATATTTACTGTATTCTATTTTTTCTTTTTTGGTCTTTTTGAGACAGAGCCTTCCCATAGTCACAGCTGGCTTGGTACTTATTATGTAGACCAGGCTGGCCTTGATCTCACAGAAATCCATCTGCCTCTGCCTCTGAAGATTAAAGGTGTGTGCCACCAGCAGCCAGCTACTAGACTCTACTCTTAAACATTATTTTATAATATATGCCTGTTTTTTTCAGGTAAAATTCAGATCATGCTCTGTTACAATAACTGAAGCCTCGTGTATTTCACCCTTTTGCTTTCTCTTATCTGCTAAGGGGCTGGAAAGATAGCTCAGGGGTTATGAGCCCTAGCTGCTCTTATAGAGGACCCAAGTTCAATTCTCAGTACCCACGTGGCAACTAATAACTGTCTGCAACTCCAGTTTCAGGGGATCATATACCCTCTTCTGACCTCTGTGGGCACTGCACAATACAGGTACGCTTACATATATGCAGACAATACACTCATATACGTAAAATAAAAAAATTAATTAAATATTCTAGATTGATCTATATCAGGTTGATTTTAAAAAGTGCATGCTATCATGTTCATATAAGGCCCAAATATCCTAAAGATGTATGTCCCAGAATATCTCCAATCACTAAGCAACACATAACTATTTTGAATCTTGTGGTGCCAGTAAAGCTTTCATTAGAAGTATTTTGTATATCAATCTCTAAATTTAAATTTCCAAATAAAATGGTTTGGAATTTAAATTATAGAGTACATATTAAATCTTTGTTCTGATGTTCTTTATTATTATTTTTGTAAAAAATATGGTATTTTCCTCAAATGAACTCCAAATTAAAGGTACTATAATTACTGAATTTTTTAAATTCATGAATTTTAAGGCAGTTCCTAGCAGGAATTCTACACTTATGGAGTATGTAGAATCATACACAAGTATGATTCTTCTATAAGGATTGCTGTTGTTAGGTCTATCCAAATCTTGTCAATAACAAGGTTCCATTTTCTTCCTGAGGAAGCATGCTTGTTTTATGTTTACAAGTTTGATCCTGCTTACAGCATCTAACTTCCTCCATTTGCAACACATCCCAGCTCAGATTACTCACATGCCAACATGGTCTGCCTGTTGCTATGGTTTCCCAGCAGTCATTGGATATGCCTTGCTGCTGGAAATTATGCTTCGGCATGTCCTTATAGAATTTCGTTTTTTTCTAGCGCGATTTTGGTTTGCATAAAGCAGTTATTCAGGAACACTTTGTAATCCATTTTTATACTGAGCTCATTTGGCTGCAGTGGAATTAAATGTGTCCCAAAGATTTTTTTGGTTCAGAATTTATGGGGATTTGTCATGTTAATGGCCGACCCCATTGCAATATCCCTTACTGCTTGTACAGTTGCAGAAACGACAGAATCCCCAAATCTGTTTTCATGCCATCCTGAATCTGGGACACACCATTTCCCTAAGATGAGTATCAATGGGGACACAGCTGTTGGTTACATCTAAGGGCTTACCTTTTATTCTCTGTGACCTGGTGGAAGTACTGACATTTAGAGTACCATGTGAAATTCTCAACCTCTCCGTCAAATTATAAATTGTACACTGCCACCATCCTCTGGCTATTAGCCTGGATAGGAGCATTTTCCTCTGTCGGTGTCCTTTGCTGCTAGCTAGCCTTTCTGGGAACATGCTGTTTTTCTTTATTTTGCTCTCTATTTCCTCGACAACATGCTGTTTAATGATATTTTGCTCAAATAATACAATTCAATGATCAATTTTATTTTTCATCTCCAGTAAAGAATTTATGCTCTTCTGTTATGATATAGTCAGTCTTTCAGCTCTGTAGATGTTAGACTTGTGGTTATGTGCATCATTGGATATCATTAATAAATATATATTAAAGTAAGCACTTTTGAAATAGGAATGCAAAAATCAAAGAAAAGAGATAATGTTGGTTTTCATTATTTTGTTTGCCTGCTTGCTGAGACGTTATCTTTCCTCTGTAGTCCAGCTCAGGCTGGGCTCACACTTATGATGCAGCACAGGCTAGTTCACACTTGTCATGATGCTACAGCCTCAGCCTCCAGAGAGTTGGGCTTACAGACATGCCTCACAGCTTAATTTCTTTGATTTCAATTTTTGAATCAAGTAATTGGACTTATTCTTGTGAATTATTTTTCCTATTTGATGTTCATTTTTTAATTCTTGTCAATAAAAGAAAAAAAGAATGAAAAACATAAGATACCTAAAGCTATGCAGTTTTAATCTCATACTTACACATTTTAAAGGCAAATATATGATTACTAAAATATTTCTAGTAGTTCTATTTCTAGCACGTGTTCAAGTGACTTGTCAGGGACTTTTTTTCATTAAAATTTTTCTGTATTATTTTTGAGTTTGGATGCATTTAATATAATAGATTTTAGTCAATTTAGACCCCCTCCACTATCCGAATCCCCCATCAGACTCCATGCATTCTGTCATATATGTTAAGGCCTATCTGGTCAAGCATTTGTACCCAGAGATCCCTCTGTTTTATTCGTTCACTGCAGTCTAGCCAGTCTATCTAGAGCCACTCCCTGAAGGAAGATCTACTTCCCCTCACTCCAGATTAATCAGTTGCCAATATTTCCTTGGCTAGGGTTGAGACCTGCTGCCCACTTCCCCAGTTCTACGCTGGGGTTTTGCCTGATTGAGTTGGAATGGGTTTTGTGCATGCTGTCACCATGGCTGCAAATTCATATGAGCAAGTTCTCAGATGCCTGACAACCTCTGCATTCTTAGGTTCACGCACCAACCCTGGCACGAGCTATCTTTTCACGTCTTCTTCCACAATAGTCCCTGAGTCATGGGCAGTGAGGTTTAATATAGGAGTCCTATCCAAGGACATGCACACTTCAATCTCTTATTCTCTAAAACTTGGCCAGTTGTGGCCTTCTGTGTGCATTGCATTCTATTGTATGAGGAAGCTTTACTGGAGAGAGTTGAAGGATTTATTAGTACCCTCTCTACTCCCTCTTCTGTTTTGTTCTGTGAGCCTTCAGTGTAGAAGCTGCACTGTAGATGCATCACATCACGCTTGGCATCTTTCAGACATAAATTCTCTGTATATACCCATTTGTGGAACTCTATAGTAGAGTCCATCTGTTGCAAAAAGCATCTTCTTTGATGAGTGGTGTACAGTATACTTGTCCGTAAGTAAAGGACCCATACTTAGCATACAGTAAGGAATTTCATTTGCCTAGAGATATGGCAGAAATAGAGTTTTTCTCTAGGATCTATGATCTCTCCAGCCATGTGTATTTGACTATGGTTACAGTGCCACGAATGAGTTCCCTACCACTGAGAGGGCTTTAAGTCCATTTAAGTTGCTGTTGATTACTTCCTAAATAAAAGCGCCACTATTCACTAATAGAGATAGTTTGCTGTGAAAGTCACTTTAATTGTTTTACCGCTGGGTTGAGTCATCGATTGATTTTTCTCCCTTAGAAATTTGTGCAGTATCCTATAGAACTGTGAGAGCTAGTCTTCAAGGGAAGTGGCTTCTAGATCAGTTCCAGCTCCATTGATCCAAGTTTTGAGTCCAAAGTTTGACCTGTCTTCAGCAATAGGATCTTACCTTCAAGTGTGAGAAGTAATTTGGGTCTGTGGCCACAGCTTGTGTTATTTTGGAAGTCTCTTGAACTTCACTGACAATTCAAAGGTATATTTCTCTAGTCTGGCACTGTGTTTCTTGTTATATTACCTTCAAGTAAATACATGCACTCATGTTCAGATGCACTATGTGTATCTTTCAGAGGATTTTTGAGTTAGTACATTTCCCCTCTGGCTTCTCACACCACCTGAGCTTTATTTATCACTCCTCTCTCTCTATCTCTAGTGGAGAAACAATAGCATGATCCATATTTTCTATAATTTAGCCATGGTTAGAGAGCATAATTTATTGGTATTCATAAACCTGGAAAGAAATGATAAATATTTGGCATAAGTATTTCAAGATGATACTTCATGAGCCATGAGCAAGCTCTTTCATTCCAAATGAGAAATGATACCTTAGAAGTTCATTTGTCAATCACAACAAAGAGATTTTCTGGACTACTGAAAAATGTGGATATTAATGTTGACAAAAGTATTCATTTGTAATTTATAGGTTATAATCTCTGAAAGATGCTACTGCTAAGGAATCACAGAATATTTGTTAATGTGAAACTATATCACTGCTCCTATAATTTTAAGTATATATATTTATAAGTAATAAATTTTACAGCAAAATTTTGGTGATAAATTAGCTCAGTTTAGTTCTAACAAAAGTAACATGTATAAAAGGATATTACAGAATTTCCTCTAAATAAGAGAAAAGAATGTGGCTCATATTCTTTCTACCCCTAGAATGTTTTATTTGTACAATCAAAGGTAAAAAAATTAAGTAGGCGTGAATGTAATAGACTTAATTTGTTACCACACAGGGTATCAAATTAAATGAATGGACTATTTAGAAGTACTCATAGAGAACTGCCCTCAGACTCTAAAATTTCAGTTCAGTGACACTTATAATGAACATTTGTCAATAATTGTCATGGTTACAATAGTTTATATTTTCTGTTGTTTTCTACACTGTTCCTTCTCACTGCTCTTTTGAGTAGATGAGATGAATAATATACTATTTAGAGTGAGAATTAGAGACCACAGTCGTTTTTTGATGGTGTTTGATGCTTTTGATCTTGTTGCCAATTTGAGGCTACTCTGATTTACATAACAAGTTCCAGGTCAACCAGGGATACAAAATGTCTCAAAATTTTAAAAAAAAAAATTAAGGAAAACAAAGTATCACTTTCCAAACACCAGGAAAAAAGACACTGACTACAACTAGTTTATATTTATTAGATGACTTAATGACATATTTCTGAGTTATAACAGATCCCTCAGTGGTCACTCATTACCATACTATTTATGTGGCTCATTCATCCATGCAGAGATTACTATGCTCTGAGTTTAAACAGTGAATGAATCACTCAGGAATCCCATATCTATGGAGCTTACACCTGTTAGGAGTGAGCTTCCTGGAGAGAGAAACACAGATAAATATCAGGTGATCATGAATGCTATGGGACCAAGTGAAGCAAGGGAAAGGACAACGAAATGACAGACAGAGACCACAGTAATTTTAAGTGGAGTTGTCCCACCTCAACCCAATAAAAAAGATGACCCAAGCCTACTTGTTCCTCACCTTACCAGGCAATATAAGGCAGTGCAGGTACACTCATTCCTGTTGCAAACATGGAGGAGCCATTCCCAGCAGACCTATCACAAACATTTTATTTAATGTTTAAAAATATTTTTGCTATAATAGAAATAATAACATTTACAGTAGAAGTCATAAAACTTACTTTTTAAAATTTAGAGAATACTAACCCACCACAAATCTTTTTCAAATCATACGGATTTTTAGTCTTCTAGTTGACAGTATCATGTAGCTTGAGTTTAAAGAATAGTTTCTAGACATTTTTAAGTGCTATAACTTTTGGTTTCCTAACCTCATATAAAAGCCTGGACTCTAGAGAATGATTTATTACTTATAGTTGTAAGCTTGTATCTAATTCACAAAGATTCATCTAAGGAACATGTTCTACATAGAAGTACTTTACTAACTTCCATGTTTACCCTTGTCATCATAAGATGATTCAAGTTAAGTTAAATTCCACTGAAACATCCTAAGTGCCAACATTCAGAAAGCTGAGACTCTTTCCTCTCTTGTCTCATATATGTGATTTTTTAAAATTTTACTTTTAATTTTTTTGAGAATTTTATAAATGATATTGTATTCACAATATTTTCACATCTCCTTCTCCCCATTCTGACTGCTTCTCTGAAACCACTACCCCATCTCAAATATGTGACCTCTTCTTCTATAGTCATTGCTGTTATACATGCAAACACTTAATGCTACTCTTACATAAATATGTTTAGGGTTGGTCACTTGGCATTGGAAAACCTGTTAGAGGGATCCTCCTTGAAGAAAACAGATTCTCAACTTAGAAACAATTGATTGCCAGAAGCTTTTCATCTAGGGGTGGAAACCTGTGAATATTTTTCTAACCACTTTGACATGTTGCTGGCTGATATCATAATGAGTGTCTTTTTCAGGTGACCATATTGTTGAGAGTTCATGGGGCAGCATCCCTGTCACATCTAGAAGATGCTATATAGTAGCTGGCCTCTGGGTCCTCTGGCTCTTACAATCTTTCAGCCCATTCTTCCACTATGTTTCCCAAACCTTAGGTACAGGAGTTGCATTATAGTTGTACCAGTTGAGGCTGGGCACCCCATGGTCATTAATTCTGCATTTTGATCAGTTGTGGATCTCTGTAATGGTCTCTATTGCATGAAACTTCTTTGATGAGAGTGGAGGCTAAGATTTATCTGTGGGTATAAGGATATACATTCAGGATATAGTTAAACATTACATTGGCTTAGGAAAATGGCAGTATCTCTCTTTCCTTCCTCTTCAATATTACCCACCCTCCTGTCCTCCCCTCTTTAGTAAATTTTCTCCCCCTATCTTCTCCTTTATAACACCTATGTCCTACTATCGTCCTGTCCACAGCCCTTTCTCCCCAAACCTCCCACTCCCACAACATGGTGTCTTTCTCTTTTCCTGGCTTCTCCTGCTACTTCAAGTCATAGAGGCAGTTTTCATTTTTTGTAACAACTGGATAGAATGCCATTGTGTATATGTGCCACATTTTCATTATCCATTCATCATTTGGAGGACCTCTAGGTTATTTCCATTTCTAACTTATTGTGAATGGAGTGGTAATGAACTTGGCTGAGCGAGTAGTTCTGAAGTAGGAAATTGAGCCCTTTGGTTATATGCCAAGGATTAGGATAGCTGAGGCATAATGGAGATATATATTTAGATTTTTTGCTAATTCTCCATGTTGCTTACCATAGAGTCTGTATCAGTTTGTATTTCCACCAGCAGTGATTGAGGATTCTCCTTTCACTAAATCCTGGCCAGCATTTGTTGTGACTTATTTACTTGACCTTAGCCATTCTGACTTAAGTAAGCTGATATCTCAAAGGCTGTTTAAAAGTTTTTATTGAATCCTTGTGTATTTCATGTAGAATATCTCAATCTTAGTCATCTTTATACCAACTTCACAATTGTCACCTCTAACACCCTCTCCCCTGAAAGTGGAATCCATACATTCTTTCATCTGTATTAATGTTTATTGTGTCAAATTAGTATCCCCAAATGTTCCTCAGTGCAAGTCTAGTCAGCCTATTCAGAGTTCCTCACTTTAAGAAGATTAGCTCATCCTCACCCAACGGTAATCAGTTGTTAATATTTCTTCAGCATATTTTGGAGTCTGCCTCCCACTTCTCCAGTTCCATGCTGGGTTTTAGCTTGGTGAGTTTGCACGGGTCTTCAGCATAACAACATTGCTGTTTGTTCATATGAGCGTGATCTCAGAAGCTTATAGGATCCTATTTCCATATGATCATATATCTCCTCACTGGCTTTTACAATCTTTCCACCCCCTCTTCCACAACAGTCCCTGAGCCCTTGGTGAGTGAAACTTAATAAAGGAGTCCTGTCCAGGGATTCACACGCTGCAGACTCTTAATCTCCATGTTTTGGTCATTTGTGTCCTTTTGTGCTACTGGCCCTCTGTTGAATGAGGGCGTTTCATTAATTGCAGTTGAGAGATTCATTGGTGTCCTCTTTATAATTTGTTAGATGCGGCATGAGCCTTAGATGTACCAGTTGCACTGTAGATGTGCTGTTTACACTTCAGCGATTCGCAAACAATGTGTGTGTGTGACCAGTTGTGGTACCATGTGGCAGTCTCTGTCTGGTACAACAGAAGTTACTTTGATGAGTTGTGACCGAGATACTAAACATTAGAATACATATTTTTCATATAGTAAGAAGTTACATTAACCTATGAATGTGACATCCCCGAGGTTTTAGCTAAGATCTTTTGCCATTTCAGCCATATGTATTTGGCTGTGATCATAGTACCACACATGAGGTTTCTCCCATTGAATAGAATTTAAGATCAATTAGGAAGCTGTTGATTGCCCCCAAGATAAAAGTCCCACTACGTCACCAATGTCGTATGCTGTGCCAGTCATTGTGGTTATTTGGTCATGAAACTGATTTGGGGCCATGAATTGGTGTTCTCGCTTAGCTGCTTACACAGTAATCCCCAGAGCTATGAGAGCTAGCCTTCAGGAGAAGTGACTTCCATGTCTGTTCCAGCTCCATTGCTCCAAATCCATTTCTAAAGTATGTTCTGTCTTCAGCAATTAGGGTCTTACCTTGAAGTTCTGGGAGGCAATCAAGGGCTGTGGCGAAAACCTATGTGATTTGGGGAGTCTCTTGGCTCACCCTGGCCAACGACTCAAAGGATGTCTTCTCTCTCTGGCACTGTTTCTTGTTATGTAGCCTTCAGCTATGCACAAGGACTCATGTAGAAATAGTCTCTGTGGGATTTGTCATTAGGTTGTTAGACTAATATGATTCCCTCTCATGTTTTACACTAGCAAGGAACTATTTCTCTGTCTCTCTCTATTTTTCTCTCTCTCTCTCTGTCTCTCTCTTTCTTTCTGTCTGTCTAACCCTCCCTCTATGTCTACCCTATTTAAAGTGTTTCCATTTTCCCTATTTCTCCCTTGATAAAACCAGTCTCCTATGGTCCCACCTCTCTTAAGCCTCACCTTTCCATTTATCCCCACAGTTCCTTGTATGATTCTCCATTTTGCTCCCATTTAACCGCCTTTTAAATCTATTTTTTTCCTTAGGAACACCTGTCTCCTGCTATTCTTCTTTCTCTTTCAGGTTCCTTCTTTCCCTTTACCCTCTCTGGTTCCTTTCCATTTTCCTGGTGTCTGCCCTTACATCAGGATGCATACATATAAGGATTTGGTGCTGGGATCCACAAATGAGAGAGAACATGCCTCATTTGTTTTTCTGAGTCTATGTTACACCACCTAGCATAACAGTTTCTAGTTCTATCCATCTACCTGAAAATGTCATGATTTCCTCTTTCTGCACTGCTAGGTAGAACTGCTTTGTGTAAATGTACATTCTCATTATCCACTGGCAAGTTGAGGGTTACTTATGTTGCTTCCATCTCTTAGCTATTGCTAAAAGAGCAGAAACAAACATGGATGTACAATATCTCTGCAATAGAATGAGTCCTTTGGGTCTATGCCAGGGAGTGGTATAGCCGGGTTAAATGGTGGATTCATTTTTTGTTTTGTTTTGTTTTCTTAGGAGTTCTCCATAGTGCTTTGCATTGAGGTTCATAAGTTTACAATCGCACCACCAGTCAAAAACCATTCCTCTTTCCCTGCACCCTCTCTGGCATTTGGTATCATTTCTCTCTTGATCTTAGCTAGTCTGACTAGGGTAATATGAACTCTTCAACTGATTTTAATTTGTATTTTCCTAATTCCTAACTGTTTTGGATACATTTTTAGATGTTCCTTCACCATCTTTATTTCTTCTTTTGAGAACTCTGTGCTCAGATTCCTAGCCCATCTTTTAATTGGGGCACTTGCTTTCTTGATTCTTCTTTTTTTTTCAGCTCTTTATATATTCTGAATGTTAAATTTCCGTCAGATGTGTAGCTGGTAAAATTTTTCTCTGACTCTGGGTTTTCTCTTCATTTTTTTGGTTGTTTCTTTTTCTGTACAGAAGATTTTTAGTTTAATTATGTTCAAATTGCTGATTATTGACCTTAATTCCTAAACAACTGTGTCTGATTTAGAAGGTGCTTTCTTACACTTATATCTTGTAGATGACTGCCCATGTGTTCTTCTAACAGTTTCAGGTTTCACATTGGAGTCTTTGATCCATTTGGAGTCGAATTTTGTGCAAGGTGAAAGATAAGGGTCAAGTTTCATTCATCTACAGGTGGAGATCCAGTTTTGCCAGCACCATTTGCTAAAGATGCTATCTTTCTTCCAGTGAGTCTTCTTGACCACTCTGTCAAATATCAGGTGGCTGAAATTGCATCTACACATGTTTGAGTTTTCAGTTATATTCCATAGGTCTACGTGTCCATTTTTGTTCCAGTACCATACTCTTTTATGACTATAGCTCTTTAATATAGTTTGAAATCTGATATAGTAATCCCCCCTGCATTGTTTTTTGTGCTCAAAGTTGTCTTGCCTATCTGGGATCTTTTTGCTTCCATATGAATTTTAGATTTTTGTTTTTCTAATTCTGTGAAACATGTCATGAGGAATTTGATTGGAATTGCATTGAATCCATATATTGCTTTTGGTAGGATGGTCATTTTCACAAGATTAATACTTACAGTTCATGTGCATGAGAAGTCCTTCCATCTTCTGATGTCCACCTCAATCTCTTTCTTTAAAGATCTAGAATTTTCATTGTAGAGATAGTTAATGACTCAGATGTGGTTTATTCCACGATATATTTTTGAGACTACTGTGAATGGGAGTGTTTCCCTGTACTCTACATCCAATTGCGTGTTATTGGTATATAGAAAGGCTACTGATTTTTGTAGATTAATTTTATAATCTTCCAGTGGATAGACTGGACAGCCTTTTGGTTCATGATTTCCATTTAGAATGATGTTGGCTATCAGTGATTTGTACATAGCTTTAATTATGTTGAGATATGTTTCTTCCAATCCAATTCACTGTATGACTTTTAACATAAATGCATGTTGAATTTTGTCAAAGGCATTTTCTGAACTTATTGAGATGACCATGTGACTTTTGTCTTTGAGTACATTTATGTGCTTTATGACATTTATTATCTTTCTTATATATGGAAACACTCCTGAATTTCTGGAATAAAGCCAACTTGATCATGGTGGATGTTCCTTTTGATGTGTTTGTATATCCGGTTAGTTGAAAATTTTTGCATCTATATTAATTAAGGATATGGGTCTATAGTCTTCTCTCTTGGTTGTATCTTTGCTTGTTTGTTTTTATTAGAGTGATGCTGACTTCATAGAAGGAATTGGGAGTTATCTCTCTGTTTCTATCTTTTTGAATAATTTAAGTATCATTGGATATAAAACTCTGAATTTCTGGTAGAATTCTGCTGTGAATTCATCTGGGTCTGAGCTTTTTCAGTTGGAAATTTTTGTATTACTGTTTCAATTTCCATATGTGTTATTTGTCTATTTAAGCCATTGATCTCTTCTTGGTTTAGCTTTGGTGATTTCCCCTTATTTTAGACATACATCCATTTCTGTAAGGTTTTCAAATTTAATAGCTTGCAGTTTTTTAAAGCATTCTGTTATAATTTTTAGATGTTTTTGTGGTCTGTTGTGATGTTTCTCCTTTCATGTCTGATTCTGTTGATTTGGAATTTCTTTCTTTTCTTTTGGTTAACTGGACTAAGGGTCTGTCTCTCATGTTTATCTTTCCGATGAACACGCTCTTGGATTCATTGATTCTTTGTATTGTTTTCTTTGTTTCCATTTCATTAATTTTTGCTCAGACATTTGTTATTTCTTCTTGTCTTCTGGGTTTGGGTTTCATTTGTTTTTGCCTTTCAAGATTCTTGAGTTGCGATGTTAAGTCATTTATTTGTGCTCATTCTGATTTTTTCAATGTAGGTACTTAGAGCTATAAACTTCACCCTTAGGATTGCTTTAAAGAGTCCCAGAGTATTTGGACTTCTGTATGCCCTTTTTGTTTAATTCCAAGAATACTCTTATTTGTTTCTTAATGTCCCCTTTGATCCATTCACCATTCAAGAGGATCTCGTTTAGTCTCCATGAGTTCATGAAGTCACTAGGGCTTCTTCTGGTGTTGATTTTAAGTTTTATTACATTGTGGTATGATTGAATGCATGGAATTATTTCAATTTTTTTTTCATTTGTTGAGTCAGTGTATGGTCGATTTTAGAGAAAGTTCCATGGGGTGCTGAATAGAATGTGTATACTTTGGTGTTTGACAAGAATATGTTAGATGTTTGTTAGTTCCATTTGATGTATGGTATGGTTTCATTCAGATGTCTCTCTATTCTCTATTTGATTGACTATTTATGGAGACAGTGAGGTATTAATGTCCCCTATTATTAGTGAGTTGGGATTAATCTGTGTCTTAAAGTCCTGAAGTTTTTATTTAGTTGACATACCAGAGTTTGGTGCATATCTGTTCATTATTCTTAACTCTTCTTAGTTAATTGTTCCTTTGAAGAGAATGTTCCTATGTTGAGAATGAAATGAACTTCTTTATCTTTTCTGATTATTTCTTATTTGAAGTCTATTTTTGTCAGATATTAGAATGGCCACTCCTGCTGTTTCTTAATGCTATTTGCTTGAAGTAGAGTGGGATGTTCTATCTCAGGTGACAACATGAGATAGTGTAGTTGTCAAAGATCCTGGTAATACAGCCAAGGATGAAATCAAGAAAGGCATCTAGCCAGAAGTCTAATTCTTTGGTGGTAATTTTAGACTATATTAATAGATTAATTTAAAAAGTGAAAATCGCCATAACATTTCACAATATTTTATTCTTATTTCTGCATGGAGAGGGCACTATAAAATGGCCACGAAACAAAAGAAAAGGAAAAAAAATCTAGTTAAGATGAATTCTAACATCCTAAATGACTGAATGTTCTTAGTTATATTTGTCTTAAAGAAAATATGTGTCAACTATAAAATGAGTGTTTAAAAATATGTTATAAATATGCTGATTTTTTTGCTATGTTCAGCAGTATAAAGGTTAGGGATGTATTGGTAGACACTAATAAATGAAAACATTCCTGAGACATTTTAGTCAAAATGTTAAACTGTAGCTTGCCAAACTTGTATTAAGTTTATTTTTAATTTATTATGGCATAGTTTATAATGGAAAATAAAACATTCACTATATATTCTTGATTTTTCTAATGTTTACAGGTTTGAGAATAAAGATGTCTTCTGAGTTTCCCAAGACACATCTTAAACATAGATTCAGTAATGGAACTTTTAACGATTATAGTTTTACCTGCCAATAAATTTTCAGTTATATAGTCATTATTAAGTTCAATGAATAGTTGGGCCTTTTGTTTTGATTTATTTATTTTTGTTTTATATGCATGAGTGTATGCCTCTATGTATGCAAGTGCACCCATGTCATGCAATTCCAGCAGAGGACAGAAGAGTGCACTGAATCCCCTGGAACTGGAATCATGGATGGTTGTTAGCCACCATGTAGGTGCTGGATTTTTAACCCTGATCTTCTACAAGAGCAGCTACTGCTCTTAACCACTGAACCATCTCTCCAGCCCAGAGGTTTTCTTACGTCATAAAATATAAATCATTCTTACAATAAACTTTTGAATGAACTACTAAAACAGAACAATTGACAAACAACTGGAATAAAGTTTAGACACTATTGAAGCTACCCATCTACCATTCATTTCAAAATGTACTGAAGCTATTCACATGACCTGATACATTGGAAAATATATAACATCTTTGTGTAAATGTTTTTAGTAACTGCATTCTAATAAATTCACTTTTTAAAATGTATATTATGATAATCTTTTTTGGAAAGAAAGGATTGGGTAGATGGAATATTTGGCAAACTCAATAAATTTATCAATCAATGAATTCACTACTTGGCAAACTTATTTTGGGCAATAGCTATTTGATTCATACAGACCATTCATTAACTTGATGTTTAGCATGGAAGTTGAGTTAATATTGGTCAATATATTGAAATGATTTTGAATGACATTTTGAAGCTAGAGATGAAAATTTTTAAAATGAGCACATGTGATATATTGTTTGAAGATAAGGCAAGTTTTGATAATGGATTTGAAAGATGGGAAACCAAAAGAGGTCAATAATTGCTCCTACATACTGACTTTGAATGTATGGCATTGATTGAGATAGAGATATTAATAATGAGTGGCACAAGAAAAAAAGAGTTGAAATTGATATTCTCTATTTATGAAGACAATAAAACCATATAAAGGTATGAAGTGTACGATACATCAGCATGGATCTAAAAGAGGTCAGATAACATCGGGCTAACAGGTCAGTAACCATCAGATTATGGATGGCAATTAAAAACAAGGATGTGAAGTGAAGAGGCACTAAAATTCATCCTTCAGGTCTCCTACTTTTAGATTATGTGTAGGAGTAATAAAGCTCAATAGGAGTCTGAAAGGTATAGATGAGAAAGTTTTTCAATGGGAGATTAGTCAAGTGTGTCCTATTGAAAAACACTGTTTTATCTGGGCCATCCTATTTTAAAACTTCACCCCCTGTTTAAAGTTTCTGCTTGTTATTCATTTCTTTGTCTTATAAATTTATAAGTGCATATAATTCATTGTATAGACATTGTCTTTATTGCATTCTTAATGAAAAAATTTTTAAAGGAAATGACTCTGCCATTCATCTTTATATACCCACTATCTGGAAAATATACTCAGAATTTTTAAAAATTGCATCATTATTATTTTTTTCACAAAAACTCCATCATATTTATCATTAAGATGTATGTGTGAATATAGTTCAAATATTTAAATGCATATTGTATCTTCAAGTCAAGGCCAGGTGCATATTTAAATCCTCATTGGGCATTTTAATCTTTGTTACTGACAATCACACTTTTTTCTTCAGTTGACCATATGTTATTTTCTTTGTCACTAACATTTCCTCTGTGACTTTAACAAGCATCTCTTGAAAACACAATGAAATCATATAAGCTGATCTCAAAACAGAAATCTTGTAAAAAGCAGTGCCTGCTTGCCACCCCTGCCGCCAAGCAGAGACAGCAACTTGCACCTACAGTGCTTAAATTTTTACTCATCCTCCCAGAGGTCACCAAGATCTGTGTGCACTGTGAACCATCACTTTTAAGATTTTACTATGAAATGTTGTAAATTGCTGTTGGTGAGAATAGCTGTTCTTCTGGAAAGCCACTTTGCTCATTTGCATCGAGACAAAGACTGTACATAAGCTATTCCACAAGGCTGTAAACTTAGAATTATGCCATTCTGTAAGCGAAATTCTTAGAGATTTATTTATTTATGAGATTGAAATATTCACTGAAATTATGTAAATCAAAATAAGTTCTATTCTGTGAGTCAAGATAATAACATAATTGAAGAATGTGACTCATATAAAAAAAACAGAGTAGTATTTGTGTGTTTAAACTGTGTCCTTAATTATAAATATATATGCAGTTAATATTCTGTCATTTCAAACTCATTTTCTATGATTCTCTTATCATGAAATTACAAGATTATTATCAACCTGAGTGACTCAGAGTTCAAACTTTAACAGCATTCACCATGTCTTTCAGGACTTTCTAGCTGGTAGCTATTAAGAGTCTATGGAGAGCTTTCCAACAAGTGGATTATTTTATCATGAGAACCTATTAGAAAAGGTGAATTTAAAGCCATCAGAATTATGACTAATTCCTATTACCTCTCTCTCTGTCTCTCTATCTATCTCTATATCTCCTCTCCTCTCTCTTTCTCTCTTTTAAAGAGTTTCCCATAGCCCCAACCCACCTAGACCTCACTATGTAGACCAAGCTGGCCTTGATCACACAGAGATCTGACTACTTCTGCCTCTTCAGTTCTGGGATTAAAGACTTGGGCCACCACCCCTGTGCCTGAATTTCATCTTTTATCTCTTGCTATATCTTAGCCATTTGATAACAAAAGCTGCATTTCACTCCTGTTTTGACAGTGCAGTTTCTGGCAAAATGAAAGCGTTTATAGACAATGTGGGTTATTTTTCTTTTTACTTCAATTTCCTATAATTTACAGAACTGTGAGAGAGGAAGTAGTGTATTTATCACTTTGGGGGAGGGTCATTCAACTTCGAAGGAAGGAATGAATTACATACAAGGAGCCATGGAGGTAAAGGGAAAGAAGGAGCTCAAGGGGAGGGGTGGTAATAGGAGTCAGGATTATTGAGGGGAAAATGGAAGTTATTTTTAATATGTTTTGCTTTGCTTTGTTTCGAATAATTAGAACATGAATAAATGCAGTGTAAATGTCACCCTGCCTCTACATTCTTCATGTTCCAGATTCCCATAGGGATTAATTTTCATTTCTACTGTAAAGATTTTTTTTTTTTTACTTTGTACTATACATACAAAGAAGACAGACTCCCACAGTCTCAGAGATATATGTTTCTCCTTTTTTCTACAAGACACTGAAAATTTACATAATCCATTTGATACAGGAAGAAAGTTGAACCTGTGCCAACTGAAACCATCCTACCTGAACAATGGCGTTGCAACCTAAGTGTTATAAGGCTGCGCGAGACAGAACCTCACTGTAGTCATTGGCCCTCTTCCGTTTAACACTTACCCTTAAAACAACAACAAAAAGGCAAACAAATAAAACAAAACACCTCTTTTGAGAAGTCCCCATTTCCACCCTATCTTGGTCTTCTGTCAGTTCATCTGTTCATTCTGGTGGTGTTTCAGCTCTCCTGTGAGGTAAGTTTCTCTCTACTTTCAGCCAGTGTTCAGGGAACATTGCAAGTCTGCATCATACCTAACCACTGAGGACCTGTGGGATAATTCATATTATTCTGGGTCTCCTGCTGTTTCTTTTCCGAGGAGCCCATGCTTTCCAGGTGCTGTAGAAAAGTCAACTTCTGTCCACTCTGCAGTCCCTAAATATTGTGACTCCAACTCAGACAGACATGATCTGCTCAAAACAGCGTGCTCTGGGACAGTTAATGTTTTAACTCTCCTCATTTTCCCACCCCTTGGGTAACATTATCCAGCCTCCAGGGTGGACAATCTTATTCTGAGACATCTGTCACTTCATAAACATGCTGTCACTGCTCCTGAAGTCTTTAAGTCATCCGGTCGAGTTCTAGGACTTGAGGCTCAGAAGTAGAAGATTGAGCTTCCTGTTCAGTGTTGAGTTCCACTGCTTCTTTCGGGAGGGGATGGCAACTTATGGCCTTGGCTCAGAAGCGGAAGGCACACACAGTATCTGACAATACTGAGGGGGACCGAGGACAGCAGCTCCTATTCAACCAGCTCAGTTTTTCACCCAAATCATATACTTCTTGAAGAAGACACAAAAAACATTAACTCTCAACCCACAATCTTCCAGTTTAAAACCTTAAAGTTTCCTGATAATAATATGATTGCTGGATGACAGCCTGCGTTAATTGTACTCACCATTCAGAGAGAAGAAAATACCAATAAAACAAAGCCTTCCATTCTATTTGGCTTTGTTGTGCATTATGACTATTAATAGCAGCATATCCACCAACTATTAAAATCGCCTTCTCTGCCTGGCTATATACTGGGCCAAGTGCAAAGAATGCAGTGGAAATATTCTTCAGAATTCAAAGCTAGCAGTAAATTGAACCATCAATTACAAGGAACAATTTCATGTATTTTTTTAAATACCTAAAATGTTGATATTTATCCCTGTACTTTTACTAGGAATTCTGTAGACTAAAAGGAAATATTTGAACAAAATAAAATATTTAATTTATAATTTAAATATAAATCACATATAATAACTCCCATTAGCTCTAATAGAAATTTACCTGTAATAGATCCTTCTGATGCCTGGAGAATATACCACATCTCTATAAAAGCTGTCTGGTGCTTTACCCCTGGGATTTTCAGAGGTGATGAGTCATCAGAAATAGTCTTCCAGGAAAGAAATGTGAAGATAATTAGACTGTTTCTATTTCTGTCTTTGCATTTAACAGTCATTTATTTCCAGACGTACATACATGTATGTCTTAAAATCCCACACAACTGCATTTCACTAGAGATCAGAAAAATATATATGGGAGCCTATAAATGGCCTATTGTTATTACTCATGAGAATATTAAGTAATTTTTGTAACTGTAATTATAATGGGTGATTTTTTTTCAGGAGGTTATTCATATGTTGAATTGAATATTCATTTGGATTTTAAATTGTTGTTTTGTTTCACTTAAAAATTGGATTAACTTATCAATGTAAATATCATTTTCAGTATATTTTTAGTATGTCCATTTTTTATTTTCAAGGAACATTAAATCTAATAGTTTTTACTGACAAATTATATCTGGGATCATATATATATATGCTGAGTCCTTTATGTGCTCACAGCGGCACAACAGAGTCATGTGGTATTCTACTTTTAGCCTTTTGAGAATCTCCACACTGGTTTCCACACTGGCTGCACTATTTTCATCCCCTCCAACTGTCAATTGTTCAATTTGTGAACATAGTCTATGATATGTATTCTTGGTGATAGTCATTCTCACTGGCATGAGATACAGTAGTTTTAATTAATATTGCCCTGATGGCTAAGGGTGTTGAAAGATTTTTCAAGCCATCTATTAGATACTTGCATTTCATCTTTTGAAATTTTCTGCTCAGATTCCTAGCTCATTTTATTAATTGGTTGTTTTCTTTTTTATTATTTGGATTCTGAATAATTGGTATAGTCTGGATATTAATCTTCACTCATATCTAGAGCTGGCAAAGATTTTTCTCTCATCCTAAGAGCGATTTCTTTACTTGGTTAGCTATCTCCTTTGCTGTACATAAGCTTTTTATTTTCATAAGGTCCCATTTGCTGATTTTTTTTTCTTGAGTGATGTGTTTTTTTAAGTCAGTTTGGAATATTTTATTGAGAATTTTTGAACATATGCTGATCAGGGAGATTGTCCTATAATATTCTTTCTGTTATATATGTTGTTTGGATTTTGGTAAGAGTATAATACTAGCTTCATAAATAAGAGTTTTAAGACATTATTATCTTTTGACATTATGCAATAAATTTAAAAGGATGAGGACTAGCTCTTTAAGTTCTTCTGGAATCTTCTTTGAATCTGAATCCATGAGCATTTTTAGGCAGGAGGTTTTTGTTTTTCTTTTTGTTTTTTATTACTGTCTCAGTCTTACTGCATTGTATAAATCTGTTTATATTATTTGTCTCATCCTGCCTTAATGTCAGGAGTTCATATGTATCTAGAAATTCATGTATTTCTTTTAGACTTTCCACCTTAGATTATGCATTTTTAAGTTATAGCTATGACTTTTTTTTGAATTTCATTCATGTTTGTTGTAATATTTCCATTTTCAACTCTAATTTTATGAATTTGTGTCTTCACTTCCTTTTGGTTAGTCTGATAAAGGTTTATTTATCTTTTTCTTTTCTTTTTAAAGAACCAACTCTGTGTTTCTCTGGTGTTTTGAATGAGGTATCCCCCATATGCTCAAATATTTGAACACTTGGTCAGTTTCTGGCCCTATTTTCAGAGGTTTAAGAGGTGTGGCTTTGCTGGAAGAAACACATCACCCAGATAGGCATCAGTCTTACCTGTTTCTAATTTGTCTGTCGCTACTTTCTGTGTATGCTTGAAGATGTGAACCCTCGGTTTTCTGCTCTGGCTGTCTCCTACAGCAATGCCTTTCTGCCATGATAGATCGTGCCTCTGGAACCTTAAGCACAGTAAACTCTTCTTTCTATAAGTGGCCTTGGTCATGCTGTTTATCACACGCAAAAAAGTAACTGAATTACATTGCCAGTATTATAATTAATATTTCATTTCTATTTCATTAATTTCTGCCCTGATCTTAATTCTTTCTGTCTAGTGCTTTTGGTTTATTATTGTTTAATAAGTATTTAAGGTATAACATTCAGTTACTTATTTGAGATCTCCCTTGGATTATTTTTTTAATATTTTATTGATCCTTTGAGAATTTCATACAGTATATTTTGATAATTCACTATCTCTACCATACTACCTGCTCCCTTCAGGAATTCATATCTTCTATTACTATTTTTCATTTTTAAAGAACTGTTGAGTCTAATTTGTATTCTCAAAATGTTCTTGGATGTAGGTTCATTCCTTGCAGTCTGAACAGCCTATGAGGTACCCCACCATTAAAGAAAACCAGCCCTTCCTCTCCCAGAAGCTATCAGTTACCAACAGATCTGTAACCAGCGCTGTGACTTCAAGCCCACTTCCCTTATTCACATTGGCTTGGAATATCATTTTCCATCCTTTTGCCTTCAGATGGTATTGATCAATGTTTTTAAGGTATGTTTCTTGGAGGCAGACAATCAATGGATCTTATTTCCTAATCCAATCAGTTTGGCTGTTTCTTTTTATTGGGGAGTGGAGATTCTTAATGAAGTTATTATTTACCAAGATTTATTAAGTTCTGTTATGTTGGAGCTCTAGTGCTTTCTTTACACATATTTGGATTTACTGTTCTGGGATTATTTACTTTTTCTGCTCTCTAGAAGTGTTTAATCTTCTCCAGACTTAAGCATTCCATTGAGAATTCTTAATAGAACTTGCTTCCTGAACATAAAACCTTTAAAATTATTTTTATCATAGAAATTTTTTTCTTTCTCCTATAAATACAATGAACAGTTTCACTGGATATAGTAATCTGGTCTAGAATCTGTATCTTTTCATGATTTATATGATATCGATCCATGCCCTTCTAGTTTTCATAGTCTTTATTGAAAAATCAGCTATTATTCTGATGGGGCTGCCTTTACATGTGACTTGTTCTTTCTCTCTCACAACTTTCAAAATCTTTTCTTTCTTCTGTGCATTTGGAGTTTTGACTGTTACATGAATGGGAGAGTTCCTTTTCTGGTTCAGTCCACTTGGAGTTCTGTATGCCTCTTATACATTGATAGATATATTTTCCCATGGATTTGGGAAATTTTCTTCAAAGGTTTTATTTAAAATAGTTTCTTTGCCTTTGACCTTGGTTTCTTTCTCAGTGCCTTTAATATGTAGGTTTGATCTTTTTAAATTGCCCCTGAAATCTGGCAAATTCCTTTCCTGGCTTATTTTGGGTTTAAAATTTTCTTTGATTGCATGACCCATTGCCCCTGACTTGTCCTCAAGATTCTCTTCTCTTCTCTGTTCCATTTCCTCCGCTTCCTTTCTGCTTCTTGTCTCTGGATTTTCTGGTTGAGATCCTTAGTTTTTTATTTCAAGTTTTATTGCAGTTTGTCATTTCATCAGAGATTCTATCTCTTCATTGAATTATAATTTAATCTTATGAATCACTTTAGTTATTTCATTCAAGTGTTTGTACTTTCTTGTTCTTCATTCAGTCTTTTATTCATATCCTCTTTGAGTTACTCGAACATATTTATAATCATTACTTTGAAATCACTGTCTTGTGCATCCACTAGGTTTTAATTCTGAGGAAACATTACCATGCAGGTGCTAATTTCTGTAGTAGACACATTATGTTGGTTAATCATGTTGTTTGTGTTTTTTTAGGAGACCTAAGCATCTGGACTTCTGTTATTAGTGGTGTTTCTTGGGATGGTCAGGTGATTTAGTCTTTCATGAGTGGTTATTTGTTTGTTTGTTTGTTTGTTTGTTTGCTCTTTGCCCAACTTATCACATTATGGGCCAGCTGAGTCCTGCTTGGTGTTCAACTTGGGGGCCACTTTATGTTGATATGAAAATAGAGTGTAAGACATGGGCTCCATTGTGCTCAGGATAGGCACAACTTTTGAATTGAAGTTCCATTTAATTCCTTATGACATTTATACCCAAATATTATTCTGTTTATTTTTTGTCTGAATGACTTTTCTGTTGTTTAGAGTATTGAAGTCACCATCATTCATTTGGAGTTATTCTGTGGCATTACCTGTAGTACTGTTTGTTTTATTAAATTGAGTACAGTTGTGTTTAGTGCATATACATGTTTATAACTGCAATACCCTCTTGATGAATTATTCTTTTAATCAGTATGAAGTGATCTTCTTCCACTCTTCCAATGAGTCTTGATTTGAAGTCTGTCTTGTCAGATATTGGTATAGTGGCATTGCTTCTATCATGGTCCATATCCTTGTAAGACTTTTTTTCCTTCTTTCTTCCATAAGGAAATTTATGCTTTTGATGGAAAGGATATGGTTCTTAGAGGCAGTAAAGAGAAGACTCCTATTTTTTAATCTAATGCATTTAGCATATCTCTTTCGATTTTGAGAATTGATAACATTATTATTTAGAGTTATTATTGAAAGGTATATATAAAGTTCTGTCATTTTGCTAAATTTGTGTTGTTTGGTATTTTCCTAAAGCCTCATTTGTTTAAATTCTGCTTTAATCTCACTTATATTTTCTCTATAATTTCTTGAATACGTATATTCTCTTCAGCCTACAGGATGCCTCTCGGGACCCTCTTCAGTTCTGACTTAGTGATCCTTTAGTCTTCTTTTAACCATGAAATGTTTTTTTCTCTTTCTTCATCAGTTATACCAGAGTTTTGCTGAGGGTAGTAGTCTGGGTTGGCAGATATGATTTTTTAGAACTTAAAATGTATCATTCTAAACTTATGCCTACAAATGTTTCCTTTGAGGGGCTAACTTTAATCTAATGGGTCAAACTTTATATGTGACTAGGTGGTTATCACTTCAACTTTCAATACATTTTCTATGATATAATGTGGTCAGGAGTTTATTTTCTGGTCCTGACTATTTAGTGTCTGTGTGTCTCTTATACCTAAATGGGTCTCTTCCTAGATTAAGAAATTTTTCTATTATGATTGTATTGGAAGTATTTTCTACGCATTTGGCATAGAACTCTTCTCTTGTGTCTATAGTTAATACATTTAATCTTTTCATGGTTTCCCATGCCCCTTTCACATATTTAAATTTTTTTCATTATTGTGAGCTGAGGAGATGGCTTAGCAGTTAAAGGCTCAGACTTACAACCCAAAGTATAAATTTCAGTTCCCAGCACCCACAGCTGCCTCTCCAGCTTCCAAATAAATAAATAATCATCAGCCTCTACTTCAACCAATGTTATTCTGTCCTTTTCATAATCCATTGTATTAATGAAGTCTTCAACTGACATTTTTATTTGACTTATTGAATTTTTTTCACTTATAGAATTATTTCAGTTTGCCATCTTCAATATTTCTCATTGTTGAATTCCACTTCATAATGTTATTGACTGCCTCACTTCATTCTGCTGTTTATTCATTCCATTGGTCTTGAATATATTTATTATTATTCTTTTGAAATCTTTTTTTAAGATTTATCTTTGATTTTAGTTATGTCTATGCATGTGTCTATGTGAGTGTATGCCATGTAGGTGCAGGTGCCCATGGAGGCCAGAAGAGGGTATTACATCCCATGAAGCTGGATATACAGGCAGTTATGAGGCATCTTATACGGGTGATGGGAACCAAACTCTGGTCATCTGAAAGATCACTAAGTGCTTTTAGTCACTGAGCCATCTCTTTAGGCCCTTGAATTTTTTTAATTTAATCTGGAAGTTGTTTAAGTAATTCTTATTAGGGACCCCTGTTCTGGGATTGTAAGTTTTTGAAGAAGACAAGCTGTCTTGGCTCTTCATGTTCCCTGAGTTTTCATACAACAGTTTGTGTGTCTGGAGTGGGATCTTTTTGGTTGCCATCATTTTATTGTCACCTTTATTTTTTCAGTGTGAATGTCAGATGCTCTGAAAGGGCTAACAGATGATAATAGGGTTCAGGTGTCATTTTACTCTGTATCAGACTCAATCTCCAGTCTTTCCTAAGACTTGACTACTGTCTGAAACAACATTGGGTATAAATATAGGATCTGTAGACTATCCTGATTGCTGCATTCATCAGGAAACACAGTCATTCATTTTTGGCTCCTAAAAGTCTGTATAACTGCAGAGAGTTCCTCTGTGATGGATGTTACTCTTTTCTCACTTCCAAGTCCTATTCTGCACTACACTTTCTGTTTCTGTTCACCAGACAAGTTATTCCTTAAAGGTTTTTTGAGATGCCTCTGCAAAAATTCCCTTGTGGAGAGTAATTGTAGGATCTTTGGGTCAATTTTGGTCTTGTGGTCTTTGCAGCAACCAGGCAGAGAAGAGTTTGTTTTACTGTGGTAGCTGGAATGATCCTGTGTACTTGGAGTACCAAGGGGAATCCCAGGGATGGTAGTCCCTGGAGGTGTTTCTTTAAGATTCCCAGCCATGTAGTTTATATATATGATTCGCTGCAAGAGACCATCAGCCTGGTCTGCTGGAGGGCTACGCCAGTTCATATGACGGCAGTGATGGTTTAGACAGCAGTGGAAGACATGGTAGCAGGGTGTTCTGTGGGCTCTGAGTCTAATCGTGAGGGAAGTTCACTGTTCCTTAAAGCAGGTGGTTCAAGGATACAGCAAATTATCAGAATGAGTGATGCAATGCATTTGCTCCTTTGTTTCTCTACCTAAAATCAGCCACTTTCTCAGATGTGACTTCTAAGTGGCCAATTTTTCTGATTTTGAAATTTTTTATTTTAGATAAATTAGAGCTGATATATGAAAACCATAAAATTTGTACTATTAATGGGATACTGTGGCATGTTTTGGTTCATGTATATATTGTATAATGTTTAATCAGATTATGTGAAACAATTTCTTCTCTTATTTTTATGATAAAAATATTGAGAATCCTTTCTTCTAGTTCTTTATATCCAAATCTATCATTGCTCTATAAAGAATTGGAATGTCCTCTTTATCTTATTCAACTATAATTTAATCTCCATCAAAGAACTTTTCTCCATAACTCTGTCACCTCTTCTCTCACCAGACTGATAGCCAAAGTTCTACTTTCAACTCCTATAAGACAAACTTTTGAAAATTCCGCATATGAATGAGATGATCAAGTACTCTCTTTCTCTATGTGCCTTATTTCAGTTACCATGATGATCTTTACGTCAATCTATGCTATACAAATGACGGAATTCCATTTTTGACTGAAAAGTATTCATTTATGTACAAACACACATAAACATATATATATTCCATGTTTTCTTTATCAGTTGAAAGACATATCTTTTTTATATTTTTTATTTACTTATTATTTTTGTTTTGTGTGAATGAATGTATTTCCTGCCTGTAAGGGTGCTTATGTCATACAATGTCTGTGGAGGTCAAAAGAGAGCATTAGATCTCCTGGAACTGGAGTTACAGACAGTTGTTAGCTGCTATGTGGGTCTAGCAATCACTCTGAGTCCTCTGCAAGATCAGTCAGTGCTCTTAACAGTCAGACTTTTTAAATTTTTAAAAAATAGTTAAGTATTTTATTTGTCACATAGGAGTGTTTAAGTGTATAAGTGCATCCGTGCTGTGCAGTGCCTGCAGAGGTCAGAAGAGGGTGCCGGATCCCCTAGAACTGGAGTTATACATGGCTGTGAGGCACGATGTGGGTGCTGAGAATCAAACCCAGGTCCTCTGCAAGATCAGTCAGTTCTCTTATCTGCTGAGGTATCTCTCCGGCTCCATACTAGTAACTTTTTATACCTATTGATATTTTATTACTCATTTATGTATCTCTCTTTGCATTTAAAGAATTTTCTTTAGAATTTCTTGTAGGAAAGGTAGAAATATTTCAGTTTATATTTCTCTAGGGACGTCTTAATCTCTCCTTCATTTCCAATGGTTAGCTTTGCTGGGTATAGAAGTCTTAACTGACAGGCTTTTCCTTTTCGCTTTTCCCTTCAGTACAATTTCCTAGCCTGTAAGGTTGATTCTGAGGAGTCATCTGTCAGGCGAACTAGGCCATCTCAAATTTTATTTTTGCCTATTACAGCCTTTAATCTCTTCTTTTTAGCCTCTGAGAACTTCGTTTTAAGTTTCTTGTGGCAGCTTTAGTTAGTTAAATTCCACTGCTAAAATATGACTGTCCTATACCTGAGTATTTGAATCCATTTTTAAGGTTGTCCACAAATATTTGGTTGTAATTTTTTATGTTATGTCTTTGAATAATCTTCTACTTTCTGATATTCTCAAGTCCTTCTTGAACTTTATTGACCTGAACGCCATTTCAAGTTTCCTAGTTCCTCATTCTTCTTCCTTTTGATACCACATTTCCAAATATTCTTTACCTCACTTCTTTGCATTATCTTTTTATTGACACTTTCTACCCATTTAAAAATATTTTATATTTATTTATTTGTGTGTGTGTGTATGTCTATCTGTGTTGTGTGTCTGTGGAACATGTGTACAGACACTTGTGGAAGAGAGCGTTTGATGCACTAGACCCAGAGTCACAAGCATTTGTAAGCTGCCTAACATGGGTGGTGTTGGAAACTGAACTCTAGTCCTGTGCAAGAGCAGCATTGGTCGTAACCACTGAGAAGCCTCTGCAGTCCCTCTACAGATTTTTAATTTCACTTTAGTGGTATGTTTCCTATTCGTGACTTCTGCTCTTATATATGACTTCCATCATGATTTAGATCATGCTTTAGACTTCTCAGTCTCCTTGTTTTTTTTTTTAACTTGAATTTCCTTAACAATAACTGCTTTAAATTATTCTATTATTCTCCAGAACTGCTCACTATCTAGTCAGTTTCTGGCATGTTATTACAACATCAAGTATAATCATGGTTTCTTGAAAGCTCTTGATGGGTCTTGGCATGTGTTATTCTCTGGCACTGAAAGATTAAATATTTATTTGATTCTTCCTTGTCTGGTTTTCTTTGTACATGTCTTTTACAGATGCCAAGACACCTGTTCATATCGTTTGAATCACTAGATGAAGGGCAAAGTCTAGCTTTGACTACTGTGCCTGTCACTACTCCAGCACCACAGGGCAGAACAAGCTCAAGTTTGCTCTAAATTCACTGTGTCAGTAGGAAAAGTACTTAAAAGAGTAGTCTATTTCCCCAAGCCTCTCCCTGGGGTTGGGCTGGCCATGATATTTCATCCATAGTCACTGACCTCGGATCAGTACTCTAAGTTTCAGTCAGCTCAGGGAAGAATCTTCAGAGACAGGCCATCCCAGGCTTCTGCTGATGGTCAACAACACCAGAAATCTGTGTCACACCCTAAGCCCACAGATACCTAAGATGAGGATAGCACCAGAGTAGAACCACAGCAATGGTGATTTGGGTCCCTGCTGTCTAAAGAGTGCTATAAGTAGCTGCACATGATGCTTGCACAAATAGAAGTTTGATAGATTGGGGCCAAATGTCTCTACTTGGCAGAGACTATTTCAGACCCTCCATCTGTGAGCAACAGCCTGGGAGCTGTAAATTAGTATTTTCATTGTTTAGTTTCTCCAGTATAGCACTGAGTTACAAGGCAATGACTCACCTTCATTGAACTGAATCACATTAAGCTGCCCAAAGTTAGAGTATGGCTAATGAAGGCAGTCTCTTGGTCACCAAGTATGACACTAAGCTAGGCCATTGGTTTTTGTTGTTGTTGTTTGCTTGTTTGTTTTTTCATATAAGCAAGGCCATGCACAGTCTGGGTGGAGGGGTGTATTTCATGACTGACAATGTTTGGGGTATAAACCTGAGTACTTCATCTGATATTAGATTAATTCTATAAGTGCCTACTATGTGATAGAGCCCAAGTATGAGAACTATGGTTTCTGAATTAAGTTGGGACTTACTATGCTAGTCCGAAAGCAAGTCTCAGCAAAGTTCTTTGCCTGATGTTGCCCTGTTCCACAGCAGGTAAGTTCTTCACTATCTACTCCTTCTTAAGCTAGAGAAAATGCATGGTTAAGTTCCAGTTGCTCATCCTGTGGGTATTGATCTTGAGGTAGGGACTCTGGTACTGTGTCCAGGACTGAGTTTTGGAATGATATGGATACTTTGTACTAGGTGTCAAATCTGATGCCAATACTTAATTTCCTCTCCCCAAAGTGGGAAGTGGAGGTGTCTGAGCCCATACTGGGCTGCTTGGATTTGGATTGGAATGCCAATAAAGACTTTTCCTTCCAAATTTCTCAGTATGTTTTCATTATACTAAAATCAAGCATGAAGGCCTTTGATCTGACTACCTTAACACTTATAAACGTATTTTGGTACATGAATAACTATACCAGTTTGAAGAGATGATTACTGAAAGATTTTCTCCATTCTGCTCCACCTCTCTATCTTTAACAATATAATTTTATATACAAGAGATGACTATAGAATGCAGTGTAAGGTGTGAAGATACACTAAGAAACTAAAAAAAAAATGTATTTCTAATGAAAATAAACACCACAAAAATGTGGTAAAAGAGAAGAGATTTCTGAAAAGTAGGATCAAATCCAACAGGGTATAGAGAGGATTTACATGGGGGTTACACCTTGTTCCAATTCTTGTTGCTCTGCCTGATGGTGTCTTCTAACTGGTGGAACTATTAACAAGGTAGGAAAGAAAGAATTAGTTGCAAGGTTGACAGGGATGAAATATACTCATTTTTCCCTAATTAACTTCGAGGGCTCAAAGTATTCTTGGTTTAAAAAATGCAAGAAAATGTAAGGGGAAAAATTAAATTTGACAGACATGAGAGTTGAAATCATTAATTACACATGAAGGTTAGTGAGCATACATTTTTAAAAGGCAAAGGATTGGACCTGGTAGTGTAGGCCTGTAAGTCCCTATACTTACGAGATAAAGACAGAGGGATCACAGGTTCAAGGTGAGCCTGGGCAAGTAAGCAAGACCTTTCTCAAAATAAAAAGTGAAAACAGGGCTTGGGGATATAGTTTAGAGGTAGAAAATTAGTCTAGCATTCAGAAAGTCAAGGCTTCAATTTCTAGAATTTTAAAAAAGGCAAAAGTTAAGCTCAAACCAGAAAAAATCCCAGTAGAGACATGAGGAAGTGGGTAGGAAACTCCAACTCCACCTAAGGAAATTGTGGCAGCAGATGGTTGCTAGCAGGGGCAGACACTGTCTCTTTCAAGCACAGGGCTCTTGATGGTTTAACCAGATGGATGGACTCACACTGAAGGACTTTTGAAGACATATTAATATCTACAGGTCATATATATATATATATATATAGAGAGAGAGAGAGAGAGAGAGAGAGAGGTATCAGTATGGGAAGGGATCTAAATACTATCAAATTATATTTCATGGAAAACACAAAATTTCAATAGAAAATTAGTAAGAGTTCAATATATCTTCAAAAGTCTCTTAACTCTGGGCTCTTGCAAATCTAAAACAATTTACAATCTGTTTTATTTCCATAGGGAGGTATCAGGGCACAAACCTGTCAAACAATGTAGCTCAGTTCTGGACATCTGGGATTCAATCAATATTTTCTGGGCTCCGAGAGGCTTGGGCAGCTCTGCTCCTCTGGCTCTGCCATCTGCACTGCACACAGCTTGTCTCTTTGGCTCAGGCCAGCTCCATTCCACACCTGCCACCATCCTTGGTGTTCAGCCCACAATCATGGAATCTCTGCTATTTCCTGTGGTCCTCAAAGTAACTGAGCCTTCACCCTCACCTGTGGCCTCTCCTGGCCTCTCAGGGCGTAAAGCCTCAGTTTCTCTCTTCTCTCCATGACCTATTCAATACTAAGAGTCTTACTGCAACTGAGACTTCACCCTTAGCAGTGGGATCTCCTGACCTCATATGCTCCAAGCCCTACATTTTCTTCATGACCCCATCAGGTATGTGGCTTTCAGACCTTCAAAACCAGTACCACGTGAAAGACTCTTACACACTGCCAAATTCTTCTGTCAAGCTGATGTGCTTCCTTGGCTCCCTCTCAGCCATCTGTTTGCTGACCCTGAGTAAATGCTTCCCAGAAGATTTCACCTCAGTGATGCAGGTCCCTTATTAACCGCAGCTGATTCTTCAGCCCCACCTGACCAGCTTTACTGAGAACAGTAAAGCATAGAAGGTTTCACTTTCACAGGTTCTAAAGCCAAAATATATCACGCAAACAGCCCAGGTAAATTCTCTGAGAGACTCTCAAGCTTCCCCCTGAAATGTCATAAGCCCGGTCTTTACTGTCTGCATTTCTCTAAACAGATTTATCTCTCAGTTTCCCACAACAGCTCATTAAGCTGTGAACATGCAATGGCTTTTCTAGCCCAAAGTTCCTAATGCTTCCACAATCCTTCCCCAATCCACATGATCAGGCCAGCAATATCTCCTCCTGATACCAAGTTCCATTTTAGTTTGGTATCTATTGCTGTGGTAAAACACTGACCATAACAGGCAGTTTTGTATATTTTTGGGGAACTAACATATATTTTTGTTTCTTACTAATCTGTATTTGTGTGGATGTACATTTGTGGAAATAATAAAAACCTATTATGATGATATCCCAGAGCTGTTCCAGAAAATGTATTTTTCCTAAGCATTCATCTCTTATCTGGATAAGTTTAAGTATGAATGGTTCTTTGCTAGCCATAACAAAGTATGTGTGTTTCTTCACACACATTTCTCTCTTATGTTTTTATAGTGTGTAAATAAATTCAATTTCTATAAACTTTGTATTATATAACCTTATTTTATATTACTTGACTGAAAAGTATTTATTGTTCAATTTCATGAACTTTTCAAAGCAATTTTAGCGCAACTGAACAAATATATTTTATATATAATAATTTAATTTGGACTCAAATACAGAAAGTTTCAGCTGCATTTTAAAATTTACTTTCCTCAAATACATCTGGCAATTAATTAGATAAAAAAGAAAACCAGAGAATCTGAAACTTCATAGCATTATTTATTACTGGTAACAATATTCATCATAAACTTAAGCTATTCCTTATATGAAAATTATTGTAGGTTTTCATGTTGCGTAGATCTATATTGTATTCTATTACTACACATAATTTCTACATGTCAATTGAAAAGTTAGTTTTTTATTAAATAAAAATTCTCTATTTTTGGAAATTACCTGGCCATATATAAGTTTATAAAAATCAAATGTATTATTCATATTTAGTGTTTCATGACACCAAGTTCTTGAAAATAAACTAACAATACCTTAGAGCTTTATGACTCGCTTGTTTTGGGAGCTTTATAAATTAGAAATATGGGAATCTCCTCTTTCATTCTTAAAGTTCCAGATTTCATAAGTCAGTCTTAACTTCTATAGTTCCCAAGAATCTTTCAACTTAGATTATATTTTTTTAAAAAGACATAACTTTCAACAAAGAAAGTAAATAGACATTAGTGGTGGACCCCAATTAATGATGGCAAAAAAACTCACATTTTTTGATAACTCTTTCAACTAATCAATGTTCCGCTCTTCTTCTTTTCAAAGAAATGTCACAAATACACTGATTTAAAGATCTCCATAGGTCTTTTAGGAACTTTTAGGCAAACAGGGATTTTCCCCTTTTTATTTAAAAGTAATTATTGTAATTATTTCTATGTGTATTACTTATCTCAACGCTGTGACAAACTATCTGGTAAAGACAACATGAAGAAGAAAGTGTTTATCTTAACTCACAATTTCAGTCCTTCACCGAGGTAGGCTCGGTGGCAGGAGCATGAGGCTGCCTGCAGTAAGGAAACAGTGATGAATACTAGTGTTGGGCTCAGTTTCCCCTCACAGCACATAGAACGGTTCCAGCCATGTTTATCTTGACTGTTACCTCTCAAGTTAAGTCCTTCTGGAAACACTCTCAAATATTGGTTTCCATGGTAAATGAGAATCAAGTCAATCTGTTGGTGAAGATTAACCATCACCCTAGAATTGTAACATAAGTCTTATAACACTTTGTGTTCTTTACAAAGAGAGTTCACTCAGGCTTCTTCCATATTTGCATTTTATTTTTGTCTTAAAGGGCTCATAGTAGCAGAAGGGTTTCTAGTCACGACCTTGACAAAAATGAGGAAGAAAATAAATTTAGAAAATAAGATGAAGGAGTGAAAATTAGTTAAATGTAGAGCTATATACATATATGAAACAGTAAGCTCTGGGAAATTCTTGGTTGAAGAGGCTATGCTGAGAGTCTAGCAGGGTTGTAGATAGTGGTCCTGTGGCAACAAGTTTTAAGGAAACAGAAAGAGCTGCTTTGGTCTTGGGCAGTTGATGCCATAGCTGGCAGAGGAAGGTGCAGATAATGAGGATGAAAAAGAGCATAGTTCCATGATGTGAGCATGCTGATCTGGGCACATTCTTTCTGACAATTTCCATTCAACAATATCCAAGTTGAAATCCGAACTGCTCGTATCTGCCATGGACAATTGGGAGATACAAGCAATAAGAAAACAGATGAAAGAAGTCGTCCAATCCATGAGGCAGAGCCTGGACAGCAGTTCTAACGTATTTTGGGGATTGCAGAAAACAGTCTATCAACACTTAATTCCAAAAAATCATTAACAAAATTATCTCAGAGTAGAAAATGGGGCTCAAAATAAAATTTTATTTCTATACTACAAAGATCTTTTTAAAGTAATGGTAGCATGACATAGTGGGAAAGGTCTTTTTTTTAACATACATGATGCCCTGGGTTCAACACCACAAATCACAAGAAATATATAAAATAATAAACACAATCAAGAAAATTGATATGGTGGAAAAGGACAAAGAATTTTCTTAAATATAAGAAAAATCTTCAATTGATTATAAAATATAGTGTTATTTTATTATTCCTTATAATTAGGATAAATGAGAATGATCTTCAATTTTTGATCTATATTTACCACCATTGCTAGTACGTTCCTTGATGGTTTGGTTTTCTAGAAGTCTGAGAAATTTTAAGTTATCTAAGTCTGTAATCTAAGCTTTGTATTCAAATTCACACTGACAATTCACATGTTCCTAATAATGTCTATGAGCTAAATTATTCAGTCTTCCTAAGAATCTATCTTTATGCCTAAAATTACAAGTTAGAAGTGATAATGAACAAACACTGAAAAAGAACAAAGAGCTGAGAAAATGTAACTTTAAAACTGTATTATTTTATGCATGAACAAATGTGCCTAAGCATACATGTTGTGTAAGGCAGTTTGCTAAGTGCTATTTTAGGCTCTTTTAAAGAATGTGGCTCCTTATCTGTTTTGAGTTCCATGCATTTTTACCTTTACTGTAAATACCATTTGTTTTTTCTTTTTCTTTTTCCAATTTAAAGACACCTGAATTCTCATGATACCTTACTCAGTTTTCCTGTGAATCTCCATTCCCCTAAACGGCTAAGCATATTATACAAATTATTCCCAAGTTTGGATTCCAGTCAGCTCAGAAAAGACATTGTGCTGACTGTGTGCTGCAGTGCACCATCTTTCTTCTTGTGTTTGCCTTCCATTTGCAACATAAACGTGCTAACCATACAGAAGCAAGTAATACACAGTTGGATTTCAGTTACCAACACTTTGTGCATTTCTTTTACCACAGATACTTTGCTCTTTCTCGCCCTCTTGCTTTGAATCTATTTAGGTTATTTGTTATTTATTATCTTATTATAGATGTGTTCCATAAAAAGTATTTCAAATTTTTTTTCAAAACTAAAAATTATAACTGGGTGTGGTGGTACATAACTTCAGGCCCAGCACTTGTGAGACAGAAACAGGTTAATCTCTGTGAGTCAGAGGCCAGCCTGGTTTACATGGTGAGTTTCAGGCCAGCTGAGGCTACTGGAAGACACTGTCTCAAAACGACTGATCAAGCAACAACAACAAAAGAGAAACCAAAATAAATGTCAATGAATAAATATCTTCTCCTTTTAGTTGAATACTATATAAAGTTCAAGTTGTATTATGGTTACTTTGCATTAATGAATACATATACATTGATCAAATTGAAAAGTAATGGAAATTAAATTGTTTTCAACCTTAAGTAAATGGAACTGCTGCAGAAAAGAAAATACTTATAAAGAAATAATGGTCCTTACATTGAAAAGTCGCTTGGTAACTTTCATGTTACATTGAATATTTGTTGTGGAAGAATTGAAAACTGTAAGAGCAAGATGAATTTCTTTTTATTAATTTTATTTTGAAAATACCTTTTTATTGTGTGTGTATGAGTGGGTCTTTCTTTCTTTCATTCTTTCTTTCTTTCTTTTGGCAAGTGCACCTATACATTCAATGCATGCAGTGGCAAGAAGAGGGTGTCAGGTCCTCTAAAACTGGAGTAATGGATGGTTGTTAGCCACCCTATGGGTGCTCAGATTGAACCTGTTCCTCTAGAAGAGCAGCCAGGAGTCTTTCCCTCTGAGGCATCTCTCAAGCCCCAACCAATTTCTGACATGATGTACATTATCAAAATATTTTTGTTTGTTTTACAAAAATGACTGGTGGTCATTAAATCCTAACTTTTCTTTGAACATTAGTACTCTCAATACTGAGTGATAAATTAGTACAGAAATGAAGAACTTGACTCTCAGTAAATACTAAGGTCAATGAGATGGCTCAGTGGGTAAAGACACTTGCATCCTGATGACACAACCAAGCTTGGCCACCTTAGTTTGAGTCCTGGAACCCACATAAATATGGAAGGAGAAAACCAACTCCACAAAGTTTCTCTCTCTCTCTCTCTCTCTCTCTCTCTCTCTCTCTCTCTCTCACACACACACACACACACACACACACACACTTATGACACATGTACTCACACACAAATATACACACATCAAACACATGCAAAGTAATGGATAATTGTTTTTTATAACTTAGTAAATACTAGAATTAGTTCTGTCTTTTCTCTAATCAAATGTTCTATACTCATTTGATGACAATGAAACAATCCCATTCACAATATTTTCAAAACCCATAAAATGTCTTGGGATAAATCTAATCATGGAAATGAAGGACTTGTTTGGTAAAAACTTTAAGATATGGAATAAAAAATTAAAGAAGATACCACAGGAACAAAGACCTCTTATGCTCATGGATTGCTAGGAATAATATTGTGAAAATAACCACCCACTGAAAGTTGTCTACAAATTCAATGAAATAACCTTTAAAATTCCAACATAATAGGAATTGAAAAAATAATTTCAAATTTCAAGTGGAAACACAAGAAACCCAGGATAGACAAATAATCCAGAACATTAAAATAACTGCTGGAAGTAATGCCATCTCTAGTCTCAAATGATACTACAGAGTTATAGTAATAAGAAACAGCATAGTACACCCATAAAAACAGATACACTCATCAATGGAATAGAATTGAGGACCCAGACTTCAATGTACACAGTACAGCCACCTGATTTTTGACAGTTTCCAAAAATACACACTGGAGACATGAGTGTGTTCAACAAATTATCCTGGTGAATCTGGATTAAAGCATATAGAATAATAAAATTATATATATATATATATTGCATAGGAATTAGGAAAAATATCAGTGATAGCCATGAATGAATTTTGGTCATATCAGCCAAGGCACAAACTGAAGTATCTCCTTAATTTGATCATCTCTGGTCAAATAGCTTTTTCCCTATGATGTGCTTTTAATATGTATGCTAAATATCTCTAATCTTATCAAAATTAACTGTACAGTTTTAGAAGTTTATCAGTATTACATACAGTTGTTTGGTTAGTAATGATGGCAAGTCCACTGTATAACTACCACATGCCAAATATTGTACTCAGAGCCCTGCACACATTAATTACTTCAGTCTGTTCTTAAAAAGACCCTGTCACCTACAATAGCACCAAAGATCTACAGTGGCCGGGCATGCTGAGAACTTCAGAGTCAGCCGAAAGACTAAAATACAGGACTGTACAACTCCATAATCAGTATGATAAACCTCAATTCAGGGACACAGCAGAGGTTGGCCTTAAACTCACACACTGACAATCCTTTTATTTTCCATTTTAAGGCCAATAGTGATAACTGCTCCTTCAAATTTCTTGTGGAAATGTTCTCTCAACAAGGGCTCCATTATTCTTTTATTGAAGCAGTATATCCATCATGAAATGGGGTACTAAAACTCTGACCCTCATTTTGTCAGACACTTTTGTCCTTTTTGGTCCCTTGACCTAAACAAACACACACATACAACAATAATAGATATTGTGAATTGAACCCCATCTACCCTTTAGAACAAAAAGAGGATCATTTTCATATCTTCCTTGATATCACCATGTGCACATATCAGACCCATCTTTTTCTAGGTCCAGGGCAAGAAAGGCCCAAAGAAATAAAATTTATGTTTAGGTTACACAAGGATCTCAAGGCAAACTGAGCTTTTTTTTGTTATTATTACAAATAGCCTAAGAAAATTCAGTGTTTGGTTGTAAGGTTAGGTAAAAGTCACTAGTTCAGAATATTTTCACATTGTGAAAACCATTACCACATTGCATGAAGCCAAGTTTTCTGTAAGTTAGAGATGTGAGAGTATTCTCTCAATAGAGATTCTTTATTTTGACATAGATTAACACTACCTTTTATAGTTAATTCCAGACAACTTTCCATCTATTTTTTGAGAGCTGGTCTGTTTGTAACTGTACCTGGATTCAAACTATCTGTATAGACCAAACTGGCCTCAATCTTACAGATATCTGCTTGTCTCTGCCTCCCAAATGCTTGGAATAAAGACTTGTACCATCATGCCTGATTTTTATTGAATTTTTGAGACTTTTATAATGTGTTTTGATTATATTTACAGTCTCTCCCCATTTCACGTATTCTATCTATCTATCTATCTATCTATCTATCTATCTATCTATCTATCATCTATCATCTATATCTTCTCTTCAGTATGGGTCTATCCACCAGAGCCTGATTAACCTACCCAGTGTCACAAACTTAAAGAAAACTGATTCTTCCCTCTTGACAGCTATCAGTTGCCAATACTTCCTCAGACAGGTTGGGGTTTCCTATCCATTTTCCCAGTTATATACCAGGATTTAGTCTGGTTTGAGTTTATGTGAGTCTTGAACATGATGTCACCATTGCTATGAGTTCAAATAAGTAACTGCCCAGCTGTCTGGAAAACTGTATCCTTTGGTCATCCACCACCTCTGACTTAAAATCTCTTCACTTCTTTTTCTACAATGATTGCTGTGCCTTGAGAAACAGAACTTTGATATATGTATCATATTCAGAGCTAAGCCCTCTGCAATCTCTTATTCTTTCATGCTAACCAGTTACAGGTTTCTGTGTTAGTCACCATCTGTTGCATAAGGAAACATCTCTGGTGATATGTGAGAGATACATTAATCTATGAGTATAATAGCAAGTTATTAGCAGTTGATTTAATGCTATGACCATTTAGCAGAATAAAAGTAGTAGACACTCCCCTATGGCATGTGACTCATATAGTCACCAGTTCCTAAGCCGATATCAGTGTCAGGTATGGGCTCTGTCTTGTGAAGTGAATCATTAAATCCAATCAGAAAGTGACTGATTACTTTCATAATATTCATGTTACTATTTCACCCAGAGGCTTATCATGCCAGGCCTACTTGTTAGTGTAGTTTGCAGAACTCACAGCTGGGCATGATTAAGTTTTCTCTTCCAGTAAAATACATGGCACGTTCAGCACTATGAAAGCTAGCCAGTAGAGATGAAACTTAGAAGTCAATACCAGCTTGATTTCTCTTTGTTTGTTCTACAGCTCATATATGTAGTGTCTTCAGCAATAGAGTCTTATTGTCGACTTCGGGTGTGTAATGTAGAGCAGGATCAATGCTCAGTATTGTTTGATGGTCTGTTAGGACCCCTGGGCAACATCTTTTAAAAAAGGAATCCATTCTTTGCATTGAGCTTATTTTTTCCTAGCCTAGGGTATCTAGAAAAGGCAGTGTCCCCCTGTTATAGGGTAACATCCTTTTAATCCCCTTTTTTATATTTATATGTGTATACTTTAAGAAGCTTCTATAGTGACAGATTTCCAAAGGACTTTTTCTAAAGGCGTTTGTTGTTAGTTAACCCTCTCTTCTACTGTGCCCCTCCATTCCCTAACTCATTTAACACTTCATACTCCTTTTTTTCCATTTTATATCACTTTACTCTATCTCCCCTCCCAGGAAGTCCCACCAGCTGCTCTCAGTCCCATGGCCCTTTACTGGTTTCCTGATCTTAATAAGTTTTCACAAAAAAAAACACTTCCTTCTGATCCACGGGCATGGGAGATCTTTCTGTCTTCTGCTATCCTCCTTGATTAGATTTATTCCAGGATATTTCTTGCTTCTTGAAGATATGATTGGGATTCTTTCTTGGTTTCATTCTCAGTGTGTTTGTTGGTGATGTATAGGAAGGCTACTGATTTTTGTGTGGTGATTTTGCATCCTGCTACTTTGCTGAATATGTTGATCAGCTCTCAGAGTTTTCTGGTGGAGTCTATAGGGTCTTTTATGTATATTATGATACTACTTGCATATGGAATACTGTGACTTCTCCTTTCCAATTTGAATCCCCCTTTATTTCTTAAAGTTGTCTCTTTGTTCTAGCCATGACTTCAAGCACAATATTGGACAAGATTGGAGGGAGTGGATATTCCAATTACTTTTAGTTCCTGTGATAAAAACACTGACCAAAACCAGCTTGGTTTATTTGGCTTACAAACACATTCTATCATTAAGGGGAGCCAAGGTAGGAATTCAGTGTAGGAACCTGGAGCGCAGACCATGAAGAATAGCTGCTTACTGCCTTGCTCCCCTGGCCCATGCTCAGCCTGCTTTTTTATGCAACACAGGACCACCTGTCCAGAATAGCACAACCCATAGTGGGCTGGATCCTCCCTCATCACTCAACAGTCAAGAAAATTCCCCACAGATGTATCCATAAGATCCCTTCAATAGAAGCGATTCACCAATTGCGGTTCCTATTTTCTAGGTATGTCAAGTTGACAACTGAAGCTGTCCAATACAGTGGTCATCCTTGTGTCCACACTGGTTTTAGTGTAAATGTTTTGAGTTTTCCCTGAGTATGTTGTTGGATATACCACCGCAAATACTTGTAATTCCCATTTCTTTCTGATAGCTACTATCATCTCTATTTATTTTTCATGAGGTTCTCATACCAGATTTTTTAATTCCTTCAGGTTTAAACAGATTTTTTTTCACATGACATCTGCATCTGTCCTAAGTTCACCACATGACTTTTTCTCTTTTCACCATGGAGGAAAAAATATTTTCTGTTCTTATCATCATTACATACTAAGCCCTGTTGTATACTGCCTCTGTTTCCCCTCATAAGCTTTATGTTGAATTCTCTTTCTGGTCTCTAAGCTTAATAATACTGTCTCATCCAATTTCACCTCTTCTCCATAAAGGCCTGCTTAAATGTTTCTTACTCTTTTTTATGTTTTCATAAAAACCGCAGTGTTACCTGAAGAGCTTTTTGTTTTTTAAATGACTTGGTTTCCATGTAAAAGGATTGACCCATTAGATTAAAATTTTTGCAGTCTTAGATAATACAGATCTAGTAGGAGCTGAAGTTGGGCATTTGAGGTCTAATTATCAAAAGCCATTGAAGTTCATTGAAATACGTATTAACAGAAGGAAGGAGAAGGAAGAAATGGATATTCTATATCATGCAGAATGATTGAGCAAAGGAGGAATGGTACTGGCAAGTCCAAAAACTAGTAAAAAGGACTATCTTTTTTAACTTTTTAACAAACCTGAGGCAATATTCAGCTTGATTTTATTATATAAATAACACATACTCCAGTAAAAAAAAAATACCAGAAAATAAAGTCAGGCAAAAGAAATAGCATTAATATCACATAGTTTATTTCATCTGTATTAATGTTCTGGTCAAGATGTGTCCAGACTTTTGTATCTCTCTCTCTGATAACAGTCAAGAGCTCTTACTACATGCCAGTCGCTGTTCTAAGTCTTCCATCTTCATGTCATTATTTAACCTCACAGCCACATATAAGGTTGTAATTAATCTCCCAGATAAGGAAACAGAAGCACAGAGAACCCAGTCATTCAAATAGTGCTGTTCTACTTAGACTAGAAGAGAAGAAAGAATGGCAAGATGCCATGCACCCAATGCTCGACTTCAATAGTCACCAGCTCATGGGTAGCTTTGTTTCACCTGTTCTACCCAGCCCAGCCCCTTATGCTTCTAAAGCAAATCCCAGATCCTCCAACACATATGTTGTCCAAAAGAACAACTTCCTAAAATCATCCATTTTGTATCACTGCTTATATCACCCCAAGTGTCTCATAAATGCTTCCACACGGTTCATCCAGCTCAGGCCCACACATGTTCCCCTTAAGCAGTGTTAGGATTCATCCCCAGGTTGTTCTTACCCCAAACCTATGCCCTTTGCAAATCATATATATATATATACTTGCTCCTAATAATCTGTAAGTTTCAGTGGTTGGTTTAAACAGAAAAACTAAGGTATTATAAAAAATAATATAGTTTTTTTTAACTAAGGAACTGTTGCAAAGCATTAACATATTCTGTCCTTTCTGCCACAGATTTCTCATGACCTGCAGGTCTTTTTTATTATCTCTAATGAGTTTCTCTTGTATTTATGTTCCACATTTAGTTGTTCTGAGATTATATATGGGTCATCTTTATTATGACTGTATTCATCTACACACTCACCCAAGAAATTAATTGAATGTATATGAGTTGACAGAATATATGATTGACAGAAATTGCCCTTACTTCTATGAATTTATAGTCTATGAGAGAGAAAGAAAAATGGAAGTGGACATATGACTAGAACAACTTTGAATTGTGACAAATACCACATAAAAGAAACAATGAGCCAACACAGAATAACGGTTGAAACTACTTTCAACAGCATTTAGAAATAGTTTGCTTTTACTTCCTTGAAGATCTTTTTAAAGACAGCCTCTGTTGCTGATATTTAAGAGGCTGCACCTTTCAATATGCTTTTGGCTAAGTGCTGAGTACTGGCTACTCTGACAGCTTTTCTTTGTTATATAGCAGTCTGGATTAGCAGGAAAATAGAAAGGGGACTGTCCATGAAGTTTACCAGACCTTGACATTCTAGCACAAAGAGGTCTAGATATAAATAAATTCTTAATGAGGTTGCAAGGAAATGAAACTGTTTTTGAACAAATTTGCAGGTGAGACTGAAAACACGGCAGGAGACAATATCAGGAGACAGAAATACTTGTGCGGCCAGTGAACGACCCGTCAGCCATGAAGCTTCACGCAGGCGTCATGGCTGACAGATTGCTCCGTGGCTCGAGCAAAGTGCAAAAATCAAGATGATTCTGAAAATAACTGTAGTGAAAATATCAGGAAAACATAATCCCTAAGAAATCATAATGAGGAGAAAAGTAAATATCAACATTCACAGAAGTCCAAAATTTCAAGAACAATATACTTAATAACTCTTATGGTATGGGATAATTTTGGAAACTATCACCATTCTTATAATCATAATCCCAAATAGTCCAAATATCTCAACTTCTCATTGAAAGAAAAGTGTTTCAAGGAACAGAGTTCTGGGCTGGGGATTTGGCTCAATGTTTGCATAATTGCCCAGCATGTGAGTGTGTGACAGGAACTCGACATTCAATACTTAGCACATAAACTAATGAAGAACAGAATTTGAATGTTTTACAAATTAAAATTCTAGGAGCATATACACTAATATGTAGAATTATTTTAGGATGTGATGCATTTGAAATGCAGTTAATTTGTGTAAATTATTTCTGTACTCAGATAGTTGACCTTTCATAAAAAAGATCAACAAATTCAAGGTGATTGTTAAATATCAGCCTTATTTTCTAGGTATAAAATATTGCTTTTCTGATCCACTTTATTTTTTAACTCTTAAGAAATTAAGAAAAAGAACACTTGAATCCTCTTACATGGATATTTTGTTTTTCTTGAACCATTTTTTAAAAATATTTTACCCTTAGAGTCTTACCTGACCTATGAACATAGGCAGAACAGAACTTTAAAATATCTGATTCACACAAGAATATATAACACATTTCATGAAGTTACCCACTGTTACATTTATCCTCTTGTCCTTGATCTGTAACCCTGCATCAGTTTTTGTTTCTGCCACTCACAGTCCATTTGCATGCAAGTGTGAGGCATCTAGCATTTTCCAGCCCCAATGATCCCAATAAAGCAAAAGTTTCATTTCTAGATTCTTAACACAAATCATCACATGGATAGTCCTAACTTCCCTCTGAACTTCCTCTGAACTTCCCTCTGAACTTCACAAACCAGACTGCCATCATCTGCATTTCTCCAAGTTTCCACAGAGCAGCTCACTAAAACTAAATATTCACTAGCTTTTCTAGCACAAAGTTCTTACTGCTTCCCCAGTCCTCCACAAAATAACATAATCAGATCTGTTACCTCCTACTCTGGTAACAAGTTTTATATTACTTTGATTTCTTTATTGCTACAATAAACACCATGATCAAAAGCAACTCCAGGAGGGAAGAGTTTATTACATTTTATCCTTCCAAGCAACAGTCCATCACTGAGGGAAGCCAAGACACAAACAGTTACCTGGAGGCAGAAACTGAAGCATGGACCACAGTGGAATGCTGATTACTGGCTTGCTCCTCTGGCCCAAGCACAACCTGCTTTCTTATACAACCTAGCATTACCTGTCCAGAATGACACCACACACATTGAACTGGGCTCTCCCCACATCACTCAACAATCAAGAAAATGTCTCACAGGCATGCCAACAGGCCAATTGGCTAGAGGACATACCCCAACTGAAATTTCCTCTTCCCAGATGTGTCAAGTTGATAATCAAACATGATAATATGTTAAAGTTTGTTAAGTATTTACTGGGTACAAAATTAGTATTAGGACTCTTACATCACAGCTGCTCTCCGTTGCAGGCTGACCAATAATAGAAGATGGTGGAACACTTCTGTATCTATTACAGGGCTAGCAAGATAGCCAACTTCTGGAAATTCCAATTTTTATAATTTAGGATAATATTACATCAATAATCTAAGGAACAGTGCCATAATATAACTGAGAGTGTCCACCTGTGTAGTCAGATGTTTCCCAAGGGAATGATATTCCTTCACTTCTTTCTTAAATTGTGAAAGACAACAAATAAGGTTATTTTTAAACAACTGTAACAGAATCCTGGTGACAAAAATCAAGTCATGGTATTCGGTTTTCTCTAATTTGAAGAAATAAGTTAAGACTTATTCAGAGGTCCAAAGTCTGCTATAGTATATTGATACCTTCATAAGATAATTTCTGAATTGATAGCTCATAGTATCTATGATTTTAATTTTTGTTACTCTTTTTTGATTTATTACAAGTGCAATTTTCAGTACCCATATCAATGCTTCATGAATAACTTAAAATCAATATGTAGATGTCAATCAATCTACTGGTTGCTATAGTGCTTTCCTGAGTGTCATTATAATAAACAAATTAAATTAATGATCATAATTCACTGCTCTGTTTTTTGTCCTCCAGTTTTATAGCAACAATGTTTTTTTTTCTTTTCTGGATGATTATGTATTACAAACTGAAATTATACTTTTAGCATTATATTTTAGTTTAGGCCATATATTTACTTTTGAAATCAAGATTATCTGAAGATGTTTGCAAAACCATATACATGTTTGGGAGATAGTTCTTTAGAAGTTGAGTCCTTGTATTTTATATATTGGGGCAGTCTCAGATTTGAAAGTGACTACTGGCACATACTAAGAACTGAAAAAAAGAGTAAATTAAACTGAAAAGCATGGCTTGACATATTGAAGAGGTCAGATTATGAGTTTAGATTATTAAATATTATAGTAATTCGAGGTGGTTGGAGAAATGGCTCAGTGGTTAAGAGCACTGGCTGCTCTTGCAAAGGACGTGGGTTAGAAGTCTAGCGCCTGGAACCTGATGTTCTCTTTTGACCTATGCTTACATTGAACATTGTGCGACATGGGTGCTCTTATGCACATTCATGCAATACACTCATACACATAAAATAAAAATAATAAGTAATAATTTTAGAATATATATTGTAGTATATTCGGATAAAAATAAATCTAGAAACAGTATCAGTGACTGTTTTATCGCTAATGAAAAACAACAACAGCTCCATAGCAATCCAGATCTTTCCTTTAAGTCCTAATTTGAAGAGTGTGATATAACGGTGAAAATCAACTGAATTTTCATTAAGTATTATTTTCCTCAGTGAACAATGCATTTCTACGTTTCAGTGCTTTTAGCTGTCTAAATTTAAAGATTTAGAAGACCTATGAAAACATAAAAATTGTGATTTATAGGATACCATGAACTGGTTTGTTACATGTATCTATCTTATGCTGTTTAAATCAAGATAAATATATCATCTCCTCTGGGAATTGTTATTGATCTGTGGGTAAAGTTTGTGCTTCTGTGCGCTACATTCCCAGAGTAAAATGTACTGCCTTCAGTTATCATTCTACAGAATAAATGCACATACTAATTGCATATGAGACTATAATTCTAACAAAGACAGGTATTGTTGCGTGACTTTGCTGGATGAGACATGAACAAAGATCAGTTTACCTCAGAGAGGACATGAAGATTAGACCAAAGTACCGATTGCAGCAAAGTCCAGCTTGGTGAACTAACAAATTTATTGCTGTTACTTCAGAACATGAGCAAGGAGTCACATGCAGGAAAGTCAGCTGTATCATCAAAAAGTTCACTGCAGTATGGGCAAGGACTCCCAAAATTGCTGGCCTAGAACCTCTTGCATTATTTGCAGGTAGTCGGGGTGGCCAGACAATCTCTTTTCCCTGGTGATGTTTAGTGTTGAGCTAATCTTGGGGAGGGATTTTATAAACCCTGTAACTTTCAGCTTCCTGAAGTTTGTAAGTTTTTAACTTCCCTGCGTTTTATTAGCTTCCCTTCTCTCTACAGCAGAGAATTCGTTCATTTGGAGGAAGCTGTTGAGGCAGGAGAGATGTATATTTCTTTTGACATTATTGTCAGTATATAATGGTGTACAATAGGCAACAAGTATTTGTTGACTATGAAAATTATAAGAACAATAATACTGATATAATTATAATTCACACGATGAAATGCATTAAGGATAAGTAAAAATATTATATCTACTGAACTCCACTCTGTGAAAAATTGAAGTATAGGAACTGGAGAGATGGTTCAGTGGTTAAGAACACTGACTTTTCTTGCAGAGGACCTGGGTTCAGTTCCCAGCACACACATGGTGGCTCAAAACTATCCATAACTCCAATTCCAGGGGATCTGGTGCTCTCTTCTGATCTCTATGAGCATTGCACAACATGGATGTGCTTACATGCATACAAGAAAAGCCCAAATATATAAAATATAAATAATAAATAAAATACTAAAAAAGTAAAATAAGTTCTAAATCTTACTATTCATATTTCAAGTGTAAAACTTGGAGACAAAATGGAATATTTTGCAATGAAATTAAAATAAGGAATCTGGAAGTACTTTAAAATCTTATTTGGCCAGATTTATGTTATTTTTAAATATAATGTAAGCGGATTATTTTAATCCACATGGAACAGAATTGACTGTGGAGGAAAGACCCAAATCACTTGTTTAGAGTGCAGTCCAGCATTGGTGTTCACTTCCAGTCCCAGGGTGCTGTCAACGGAGGCATTCCCGAGATGTTCTTTACCAGAATCTTGAATTTTCCTCCCTGCTTCTTATTCTCCTTTTTCCTTCCCCTCAAATCTCAAGACAGGCAATGAGCACACACAAAAAAGCACACACCGGGGCACAGAACGGCGCTTTCTGGAAAAGAAGGAAGCAAGACATTACAACAGATGAGTCACGCTCCCTCCGCGTTTCCCACTTGATGCTGAAGTTAGATTGGAGCTGCGGGCTCTTTGCAAGTCCATAGGAAGGGGTCACTGTGCTGGAGATGACCCTTCCTAGGGCACATCAAAAGTGTCCAGTGCAGGACTGACCTCATGCTACCTATTGATTAAATATCTCATTTTAAGTCTATGAACAAAATGAACTAAACTGATACATTCTTACTGTCTCAAGCAGGCACCAAAAATACTTTGAAATATCCAGGCATTAAGTAAAGTCAATTTAAAGTATTTAATAAACCTTCTTAGAAAAACATTTTTTTCTTTTAAAATATTGCTAATCTGTATCATTCTGATTAGTTAACTTTTAGGGGTTTTCCGCAATGTTTCACTGGTTTTACTTTCTGTCCATGTTTTTCAGGTGTCTCCATGTGCTAGTTTCCCAATTACAAAATGGCATTAATATGAACTGTCAAAATAATTTTCTTCAATATCAGATTTTAAAACTGACCTTTACTCTACAATGATGAGAAGAGACTAGATACAGTGGCAGATGGCAAGAATCCTGACACTAAACAAGAGGACCACAGAAGAAAAACATTTACACCTGTGCAGCTAAAATGTGGAATTTTTTTTTCCCTAGGAAGTTTATAAGGGGTTTCCCTAGGGGTTTATAGCTAAAGAAGAATGCAAAAAGGAACAAAAAATACTGAAAAAATTCTATTCTGTCCAGAAAGGCTATTTAACTTAAAATATTAGGAATTAGAACATGGAGGCTGGAGAGACGGCTCATCTGTTAAGAGCATTTGAGCTCTGGCAGAGGACTTGTGTTCAGTTCCCAGCATCCATGTCAGGAGTTTCACAGCTGCCTGTAACTCCAGTTCCTGGGTATCCAATACTCTTCTGGCTTCCAGTGACACCTACATGTATGTGGTGAACATACATACATAGATAGACACACACACACACACACACATAAAATAAAATAATCATTGAAAAAAATGATAGCTGGGCATGGAGGCACATGCCTTTAATCCTAGCACTTGGGAGGCAGGGGCAGGCTGATGTCTGTGAGACTGAAGTCAATCTGGTCTAGATTGAGGCCAGCCTGGTCTCCATAGCAAGTTTCAGGAAGAAACTTGCCTACAGGGAGACACTGTCTCAAAAAAGACAAAAATAAATAAGTAAATAAATAAATAAATAATATTTTTTAAAAGAATTAGAATACACACTAAAGAATCCCAGCATGCAGGGCTGGAGAGATGGCTCAGCAGTTAAGAGCACTGGCTACTCTTGCAGAGGATTTTGTAGAGGTTTGATTCTCAGCACCCATATTGTGGCTAACTACCATCCATAACTCCAGTTCTAGGGGATCTGACATCCTCTTCTGACCTCCCCACGCAATGTACAACATGGTTGTACCTACCAACATGCAGGCAATACATTCATCCACATAAAATAAAAATAATAATAAAAAAGAATGAATCCCATGAGAAAATGGTTACTATAAAGAAAAAGAATTTTAAATACAGCACATAACTAGCATGTTTTCAATTTTATAGGCCCTTTATAACTTGGTTTGAGAGCTTATGCAAGGGCAGTGAACCATGAAAGACTTGTTACATTGACGTAAATCATCAAGGTAAGAAGGAGAAGAGTTTCTGCATCTCATTCAACTGTTATGCAGATTCTGGTGGGTGTTTCCTTAGCATAAAGAAAAATGAGTTATGTGTGAATATTCTTAGGACACTGTGACTGAAGAACTCGACACTATTACAGGAAATTAAATAGGCTTCACTTTTGATATTTGAGAAATGACAGTCAGAAGAAAGACTTGGGGGTGGGGGCAGTCTTTCATCCTAGAATCACTACTAGGCTGATAGATGTTTCATTGTATCTCTAGCTGTTCAATGTATCAGTGCCATTCTAGGATTTATACTACCCTCTCCAATTTGTGAAATGTATTTTCAGTGATTCTACCTGGGTGACCTATTTGCTCTTTGAAATCAACTTAAACAAATGCAAGCTTCTTACTTTGGTCGTCCCCCAAGTCAGCAATTTCTGACTGGTCTGTCATAATTAATTTCATTTTCAGTGTCTCACTTAATGAAAGCTAAAGTTTTAGCTTTCTAACTCTTTACCACATCTACCTGATAATTTACGGAATATTCAGATACCTTTTACTTCCATATTCTATCCTCTGTTTTCACTTTTGTTACCATCTTTTAGTTAATGATGTTAAAGGAAGCAATATCTGTGAGTTATTTGGTTAGTGCTTGTTATGCACTCACATACTAAGATGCTTTTGTACCGTATGTTACATATTTTCCATAGAAAATATGAAAAGGACATCAAACAGTAGTCAATAATCAACTCAACAGACAAAGGAGTCATGAGCTGACCGATACAAGCATATAGCTTATAGTCAAAGTCTCTCACACGTACTCACCAGCTTTGCTACTTTAGAAAAGAACAACTTAAATGGATGCCTACTGGAAATCTGCCATCCACCTGACAATTACTCTGAACAGTACCTTGTCATAAACCTTGTTGTCAGAAAGCTTTTGTGGAAATGTGAAACTACAATTATATCAGCATCACATGCAACCTCCGATGGCGTCCATTGCTTTCACAGCTGGGCAAACCTCTCTCACCTCTGAAATTCCAGTCCTCCATGCTCTGGCCCTCACTTGAGTTTTAGGACAATTTTAGTAGAATTTAAAGAAAAATCCTCAGGGCAGACAAGCTGTGAATCTTGGCAGCCGATTTGAGGAGGAGAATGGAGGGGAGAAAGAAAAAATGTCATGTGGGTTCAGAGCCTGCACTGAGGTCAGGCATGTGGTGGGCTGAGAGAGAAGGAAGCTTTAGAGACAGGGAAAAGGAAGCTTTACAGATCAAGTAAAGAAATATAAGATGCTAAGGTAGCTCAAAGCCTTAGGGAAAGCATGCTTAGAAAGGGGATATGAAGAAGAAGAAGAGGAGGAGGACGAGGACGAGGACAAGAAGGACAAGGACGAGGAAGAGGAGGAGAAAGATTATACTTTTCTGGAGAATTCTGAAGAAAAGTGAGCAGTTACACAGAGAATTACACGTCTGTAGCAGGATTCCAGGCAGGAAAAGCTCACTCTCTCATTAACCCACTACGTATTCTACCCATCTATTTAGCAAGACTTAAGGTGCTCTGCCCTTCTCTCTCTTCTTCCATGAGTTGCTAAACAATCTCTACAAGTTTTTCTGTTGTCATAGATTATCTTCTCTAGTTCCTTCGACTTCAGTTGCTACCTGGTTCATTTCTTCCTCACTTTTTAAATATTTTTATAATTTCATTTTATGTATATGAGTGTTTTGAGTGCAGGTAAATGAACCCATGCATACACCATCAGTGGAGGACAAAGAAGGGTGCTGGGATCCCGTAAAACTGGAGTTAGTGTTTTAGCCACCATGTGGGCGCTGGGAATGGAATGCTGTTCCTCTGGAAGAGCAGCCAGTGCTTTTCTCCGATGAGCTCCTCCTATGCAGTCTTTTACTGTCACCTAAGTTTCAGTGACCAGAACATTCCCAAGCAGACTTTGTATTTGGTCATTATGCCTGTTAGCTTCCTATTGGCTCGGCCTGTCCATAACCTAAAACTCATTGCTTGCTCTCATGCAAGTTAATTTCATATGACAAGTTATTAGTGAGAGGTTCTCCTAACTTTGGGATATGACCCCATATTTGAACTCAGTTTGTTTAAAACACTAATCAGTTGATTGTGTAACTCACCACTGAAGTGAAAAGGGACAGCAGGGTTAAGGTTAAGCATCCACTGTGGGAAATAACTGAGATTGGTGGATGGGCTAAGGGAAGAGGGTAGATTTTAGAGAAACTGATAGTTTTAAGTGGCATATCAACTCCAAACCAGAATAGCTGAATCAGGAACAAAGCCTTACCTTGGAAACACGGGCAACACCAAATGGAAACTGAAGGAAAATCGGAAAGAATACCAATATAGACATTATTTTTTGGCAGTAGAAGAGTTTTTAGGGCAGAGGCCTCTACTGGGAAAATATGTTGAATTCCTATTGAATGGCCCAGTTTGATAAATGAATGTTCCACAAAGCCATCTTCCAGTCTTTGTTGCAGAACATATTTTTGTCTGCTGGGCAGCCTCTTGTCTTCTTCCTTGTAGAAGCCCTTGCAAAGAGGCATTGTTCTCTCCCTTAGTCTTCAGCAAGATTTTCTTCTTCAACCCTGGAAGATGGCATGGGGATTATAGGAACGGGTGAACATGGTGTTCTTACTTTGTCCCCAAAGCCTAGGTGTTCAGATAATTCAAATACATGTTATAATTTAACATTAAAAAATCACCACATGAAAATATTATTGAATATCAACTGAATATTACTGAATATAAATATTTACTTTTCTTGTTAAAAAGAAATTCTGTACAGTTTTAGGTACACAGCAAAACTGAATAGCAAGTACTCCAGTCAATATTTTGCTTGAGAGTGGTAGAGTATTGTATTTGTTACAATGAAGAACATACAAATTGACACACTGTTATCTCTTTGGAGCATGCTTTATATTAAGCTCACTCTTGGGGATCTGTGTTCTGTGAGCTTCAGCAAATGTGTGATATATGCATCCATTGTGATATCACACAGAAATGCTTTGGTGCCCTAAATGTCCCCTATGTTCTACCTGTCCATCTCTCCCTTCTTGTCCTCAACGCCCTAGCAACCCCTGATCTATTTAGTGTATCCACAGTTTTATCTTTTCTGCAAAGGAATATACTAGTTGGAATCACATACAATGCCAATTTTCAGGTTGATTTCCTTGATTTAGAGGAAAAATTGATATCATATCTGTTTAGCAAACTAATAGTACATTTTACCCGTAGGACAAGTGAGTTCCCCATTCACGGGTTTTGAGTCAAATTTACAGCACTAGACTGTGGAGTACTAGACAGTACCTTCCATGGAACAAGCCTTAAATCCAATCAGAAAGCAGTTGATTAACTGCATAACATTTGTGTCACTGTTATACCGATGGGTCTGTCTTGCCATGTTTGTCATTATTGCAGGTCACAGGGTTCACAGCTTTATAAGACTCTTGATAACCTCTTTCCCCTAACAGCCAGTATGACACCTTCCAGTACTATGAGAGCTACCAGCAGGGAGGAAGCTTCCTAGTTGGTATTGACTTCATATCTCCATCTTATATGACAAATATGTGTCATGTTTTCAGGTCTTACCATCAAGTTATGTTAGACAACCAAAAGCAATGGAAATAGCCTTCATTCTTTGGGAAAGGGTCCTCTCAGAGACCTCTGGCCAACAACTCAAGAATTTGTATCCCACAACTAGCACTGGTCTTTTAATTTGGCAACTTATGACTCCTGAGATGAGCATACTTGCCTGTGTGCAGTAATTCCAATTACATTTTTATCAGTATATATGAAGCTTGTAAAATACTAGGTTTCTAGATAGCTTTTTCAAACATCCTTGAAGTTATTTATCCCTCCTTCTTCTGCTCTGCCCTCCCATCTCTATGCCTACTTAAAATCTCCATCCCTATCACTCACCTTCAGACCGTGTGTGTTCTACAATCCTCCTTCTGGTATGATCGTTCTTCCCCTTCCCAATTATTGATCCCTTTGCAGTTTCCTGGATTCTATAGTTACTCTAAATTGAACACAGAAATCTAAAGATTCCACCCAGTCTAAGATCTAATTGATGAGAACATTTGATGCTTTTCTTTCTGAGTCTGAATGCTTCACTCAGTTTAATGTTCTCCAGTTCTGGCATTTACCTGTGAATCTCAGAATTTTATTTCTAATTACACCTGAATAAAATTCCTTTTTATCTAAGTACCACATGTTCATTATCCACTTCCCAGTTAATAGACATCTAGCCTGTTTTCATGTTCTTGCAATTGTGAAAAAAATCCATTTTGCATTCCTACTAATAATGTATGAGAGTCTGTTCTCCATGTCTTTGCTAACATTGGGCTACAGTGAAACTCTAAGGGAAAATTGCCAATTCATATTCAAAGGCAGAAATATCAGAATAACATCATGTATTTCACAGCAACCTTAAATCCAGGAAAGAATGGAATGATACATTTCAAGCCCTGAAAGTAAATAACTGTAGACCAAGATTGCTGTTCCCAACAACGTCATTTCTTAAAATTGATTGGGAAATCAGAACATTTCAGGAAAACACAAGCTAAGGCAATGTGTTACAACTGATCTGGCATTATAGAAAACTCTGAAAGGAATATTAAACATGGAGAAAAGAAAACAGTCACATCCATGAAAACACAGAAAAGCAAACACTGATAAGAGGGACAGGAAGAGGAAAAAGAGTTGGAAGGAATCAATCTTGTACAGTTCTGCAATGCAATAAACTCCTAGCACTCCGAGGAGAAGAGGAAGAAAAAAACCAACAACCAAAATGTCAACAAACAAAACTACTAGCCAATCCTAATTTCAGCTTTCCTGTGCTCAGAATATTATTCTCCTCCTTTAACCCTCTGTCTGTACATATATGTGTTAGTGAGGTGTACGTTTTGCAGACAGCAAATAATTAAACCTTGTTTGCTGATGCAGTTTAAACATCTGAAGATTTGATTTATGAAGTGGACTTTATTTAGGGCTATTATTGGGAGGAATAAGCATTTTTTTTGTTTTGTTTTAGATTTGTTTGATGAGTGGACTACTTTTTGTTTTCCTGTCTCCCCTGTTCATGATAGGGTCTGTAGGTTAACTAGGTGGATATATGTGAATATGTACTCAGGCTTCAACCTTCTCAATATTTTTGGACTCAGTTTCTAAGGAGTTATGATCCTTTGAAGGAGTCGTACTGCCTTAAATTTTCTTATGTTTTTTGTTTTTCTCCTTCTGATCTTTACATTTGTCATGGTTGATAACTTCCTGAGTTTTTACATAAAATTCTTCATGTATATGATTCTCATGGTGAGAATTAGGGGGAGGCTGAATCTCCACTGTGACTCACAGTACAGAAAAATAAGATTCAAACACAAAACAGAAATTTAAATTTAGGAAAAGGGACTGGGAGATTGCTCAATAGATACAGGTATTTGTTCCCAATCTTTAGGACCTGAATTCAATCCTTGAAATGTACACAGTGGAAGGAAAGAACCAATTTCTGCAAGGTGTTCTCTGGCCTCCACAAGTGCTCTGTGACACATGTGTATATAAGCATTCAAATAACAAATAAATGCAATATGAGAATAATAAATAAATATAGAAAAAATTTTGAAACATCAGCTGTTTCATTATTGATAATAAAGAATAGGACTACAAACATCTATAAGAACGTAGAAACTTTAAAATTAATTAAAGGAACGTGTATTAATAAATAGCAAAAGTTGTGAAAGAAAAATGGAAGCATATATGAGATGTATGTGTAAGAACTAATAGTGAGGGGTTAGAGAGATGGCTCAGCAGTTAAGAACACTGGCTGCACTTCCAGAGGACCTGGGTTCTATTCCTAGCACCCACATGGTGGCTAACAGCCACATGTCACTCCAGTTCCAGAGTTCCAGGAAATTCAACACCCTCTTCTGGCCTTCCTGGGTTTTGCAAAACATAGGTTTACTTAGATGCAATTAGAGAGAACACTCATACACATAATTTTTTTAAAAAAATTTAAACAAGTAATAGTGAGGGAAAACAGTTAAAATTATACAGCAAGACAAAATATTTTCAAAGGTTTTTTTTTTTTTTTTCCCTCGAAGAAGTAAGAAAAATAATGGGAATTTTTTTTCCAGGCTTGTTACTTTGCAATTTACTTGTTATGGGGGTAGGAAGGTATTAAGTTATCTTCCCTAACAGATTAAGTCAGAAAGGGTTATTTGCAAACAGAGACTTTTCCCTGTTTTTTTCCAGAAAATCACCAGCTATTATGACCTCTGATAGGCTGATATCCTCCCTGCGTTTACCTTAATCCCATTCTGGTAATAAGGGGTATGCAGGAGCCCTCTTCGGTGCGCTCACACCAGCTGAGTCCCATCACACTGACACTGGATGACATTCACACCAGAGACACTACACCCGCCTAAGCAGGCCTCACTCCCTTCTTATTTTCTCTGAGGATCTAGAGAGCAGACTGACTAAAGCAATCTGTGTTGGTGGGGCAAGGCTTGGGGCCCAGAGGGATCCTAATTGTTCTGGCTACGCAGGTCTCAGACTGTTTTCAGTGTAGCCTGGACTCCCCACTAAATTGACATGTATCTATTGATCTGTATCCAAGTCGCAACCCTCTTTCTTTGCCGCCCTGATTCCCAGGCATATCACTTGGTTAGCTGTGGGAAGGAGGAGACCTTTAGAACTTGGAAACATTGAAATGCAGAGCCTTCTCTCCTTCCCCATAAGATCTGAGTCAGACTTCTGCGGAGGCGACTCACTGCAACAGCACTCACTGTGCAAGGGAGGAAAATCAGGGACGGTTCTCTGGCAGCTGCTTTCTGCACTGCTCACACGTCTCCCACCCTAAGCTGTACTCCCACAGGGAGCCAGGTCATGCACCTGCTGGGCTGCCTGAGATGTTCTTTTCCTATTTGCTTGTAGCCCTGCCATGCAGGATTGTGCCCCTTCCCTACAGTTTGCCTTGCACAAGACAGATGTTAGTGCCTGCTTCTCTTACAAATCCAATTTTCCATTTTTCTGGATGTTACCTGTGATCAGGCTGCAATTTATTTACTATTGTACTCTCAACACTTTCCACACTCCCGACTTCTTCCTTCAGCCATACACCTGATGAGCTGTGGAGGGACACGAAAGTACAAGTGATCTTCCAACACCCCATGTAGTTCTGAATTCTAAGGCATACTTTATAAAGCTAAGTAATATACCTATAAACATACTATTTGAATGCATAGTAAGCCTCATATGCATGTTTTAATTAAAGATAATGTATGCATACACATGTATTAATTAAATGCCAAGCACAGCTAGAAGTAATAAGCATAATGAGTCTTTTAATTTTTTTAAAAAATATTTATATTATTTTTATTTCTGTGTATGTGTGAATTTGTGTGTGTGTGTGTGTGTGTGTGTGTGTGTGTGTGTGTGTGTACCATGGAGGCCAAGACAGGTAGTTGAATTCCCCGGGTCTGGAGTTCTAGGAGGTTGAAAGCTGCCTCACATGGATGCTGGAAACCATACTTAGGTTCTCTACCAGAGCAGCAAGTGTTCTTAAGCACTGAGCCATCCATCTTGCTAGCCCTGTGGTAGCTATTAAAATGGTTTTGTGTTAATAATCAAATGCAGCTGAGTTTAACAACCTAATATATATTTGACTAGAAATTATTTAAATAAGTAAAAAATGCTAGAATCTTTCTATAGTAATTGCTATCTAATGATAATTTTCACATGAAAATAGATGTGATCTACTATTCACCTTCTTGAGTGCTGACACCGGACAAGCCCAGATGCCTCCTTCACACCAGAGCTGTTTGGTCCATTCAGGAGTTGCATGGGAAATGAATAGAATTTTCTTGGACTTTGCTTTTCAGAAGACTATTTTTCTATATGCACAGTTATATCTCTTTTGCTATTTAGGACACATCTAGGAATAGAGTAAATATTGATTAAAATGTGTTAGCACATTCTTCTCTTTATTTGATGTGACCCTACAGGTTCTCAGTCATTGAACCCTTCATTACAGTTTTAACTGTGTTTGGCACTGCCATGACTCAACCTATCCTTAAGTACAAAGTTTAAGAAGGCTTCAAGTTTTGTGTTCTAGTGACTCAACATAAATTTATATCACATCATAATCTGATCTTAGATCCAAGAGCCATTATTCAAAAATCTTTTCCATTGCTTTTTTAAAAAAAAATCATACTTAATATCAATGTATTCACTGTCCTTCAATCAATGTGTATTTGTTGGTACCTAGTTTATGATAGTCACTGAAGTAATCACTGGAAAGACAAGGACAGAAGGACAGAAAAGAAACTCTCATTCAGGATGTTTTAGGATCAAAGTTACCTCACTAATATCATAAACTTGTTATCTCTATATTTCTTCAAAACCCAGAAGGTAGACTTGTGTTAGTTAAGAGGTTTGCAGTTGAGCTCCCAAAGACACTGTGCCATACAGTATACCTTGCTAGTAGTCTCCATTAGAATAATCATCCTCAGCATGGACTCGTGACCCACCAACTGACTTCAGATTGTTGCCTGTCTACTAACACTGACTTAGAACTTCAGTTCTCTCTAGGTGTAACATATTTCAGACCTACTTTTCTACATCTGATCTCCACAAAATGATGTTCTTTAGTTTCTCTTTTAAAGTATTTATTCAAAAACACATGGACATTATTAAAGAATGAATGTGGCAATTTGCTGTTGTTTACTTGTCCAGTTATAGCTTTATGAGTTCATAGCTTCTGTTGCATGAGGAAGCTTCGCTATTGAGAGTTGTGGGATGCAGCGTCTTCAACAAATGAGTGCTGGGAAAACCAAATCTCCACATATAGAACAATGAAATTAGACCCATATCTTTCTCCCTGCATAAAAATCAACTCCAAGTGGATCAAAAATCTCACTGAAAAACCTGAAACACTGAAACTGTTAGAAGAAAACACAGGCAGTCTCTAAAAGATATGGGGAGAAGGAAAGGATTTTTTAAATTGGACATCAGTCATTCAGAAATTAAGGTCAACAATTGACAAATGAGACCTCATTCAACTAAAAAGCTCTGTACAGCAAAGGAAACATCTAATTGAACGAAGAGGAAGGTCCCAGAGTAGGAGAAAATCTTCACCAGCTATATATCTGATAGAGGATTAATATCCAGAATACACAAAGAATCCACAAAACAAAGGATCATGAAAACAAATGACCCACTTAAAAAATGGGTTATAGATATAAAAAGCACCTCAAAAGAAGAAATAAAAATAGTTCAGAAATACCTCAGACTCATTTTTTATCTTATATCAGTTTCTCTAGACACAATCTTTTAACCACAACGTGTGTCTAAATGATTAAGATGTGTTATTTGAAAAAATGGAGGAAAGGAACACAGTGATAGAAAGGATGCTAGGGAACTTCAGACTAAGTCCTTCTTTGCCTCTTCCTCGAGGACCAAGCTATCTAAGCTTCTCCCTTTGCTCACTCGTCTCCTTTTACTATCTTGTACTTTCATTGATCTTGAAATTTCCCATATAATTCCAGTGTCTAGTTTATGTGACCTGGCCTCAAGGGATATAACCAGAAGTAAACTTGTTTTCCTAATTGCAGTATTTATAAATACAAAAATAAAATGAAGAAAACATAACAATTTCAGGTAGTTTAAGATAATTTGTAGAGAAGGTAGATAACTGAGATCAGGAAGACTTACTGAGAGGATATCTTAATTGAGATATGATATCAGAAAAGGAAGATATAGATTCAAGCTGCCCAGTCCAAGGACTAATGCTCATCAGACAAGAAACTGACTTTGTTCAGCCAAAGTAGGTAGCCTTATGTGGCTACTGAAAGAAGTCAGACCTATTTATATGAGCAAATTCACCGTAGGTGTTCTGGTCGTGGCAAGGGGATGGGCTTTTCTCATTTCAATGGGCAGCACAGGAAGAGTTTGACTTTAACATGTAGTTTTGACTTTTTTACTTCAGTTTTTACTTTCATTTTGTAGAACATTGGTTGCAAGAGAATAAGAGTGGGTACAGAAAGAAAGACCTGAAATATTTGAAACAATATAATAATGAATAAACAAAGTTGAGAGTGAGTGGGAGGAAACGAGAGAAACTGGAGGAGAAGGCAGACAGAGCTGCTGTAAATACAGTGTTCCTGTAGGAAATTCTCAAGAGAATTTAAAAAAATTAATTAATGGGCCCTCACACCCTGCATCCTGTTCCTCTACCCTTGGACAAAGGCCTGCTCTTGCTCTTAGTACTCCAGATCTCTGAACTACTATCCGGAGTCCAGGCCCTACCCACTGCATCCTTATCCTCAGTAGTCAGACCAGCTCAATTTTTCAACCCAGTTTGTTAGCGCCTTCAAAGGCAATCCCACAACCAACTTCCTCTGCCCACCTACATCAACCATCTACACTGGGTTTCCACTCCACCAACCTGCCTTGGATTCCTGTGAACAACATTTTTCCCTAGTAAATCCAATCCTAGCCACTGCTTTTCCACTCCCCTAGACCTGAGCCACTCCATTCTCATCAGCCCCACACACATCCTGTTCTCCTTCTAGCCTTGGGCACAGGCCTCCTCTTCTTCTTTGCACCTAGATCTCTGGACTACCCTGTTAGTCCAGACCTACCCATTGTGGCCTGATCCCCCTTACTCAGACCAGCTACCTGTCACCAAAGCCCACCATAAAAACCCTGTTTTAATTCAAGCATCTCTTTAAATCATTATTAGAATATTCAAAACATTGTGAGTTACTACTGATCATTAGGATTTCAATAAAAAATGTGAGGACCTAACTTGGTCCACAATAAATTTCTTTTCACTTGTATTAACTTCCTGTAACTCTGCCTATTGCCAGGCCTGATGCTGAGCTTGATCTGGACATTTTCCTGCAGTAGTTATAGAATGCTGATCAGAAGTCACCACACACAAAAAGAAAGCAAGGCAGATTATTTTACAGGCCAGGCTTACTTCCAAACTCTAGGTGGGCGAGTTCTGAGAAGCAGCCTTGATTCCTTGTAGTATCCAGCTTTTATAGGCAAGTACAAGGTGTGTAAACGTCAGCTTCAAAAATATCCAATCCCCAAACCCCCATCTGAGACCACAGAAGCAGATGTTTGTATTTTAGCCACTGCCTTTGTTCCAGAATAAGACATCCTGGTATTATATCCAATCTTGAAGCCCAGGAGAAAGTGTCAGGCACAGAATTCCCTTTAAGCTTAGCTTGTTTAAAAACAGAATGTTGCCTCAGTCAGATGGATTCATTATGTTTTGGTTAGAGACCATTATCACTTCACAGACACAGATGTGGTCATTAACAATGGTTATTTGCTTAAGATGTTTTGTATAAGATTAGATATTCTTTCACGCAAGATGTCTGCATAAGATTAGGTATCCTTTCACACAAGATGTTTGCTGTTTGCATAAGATTAGGTTGGGGGCGGTCTTAAAGTTCTTACAGGGTCTGGTGAGAGAGGGAGGCAGGGAAGATTAAGTCACTTTAAATCTTTACCCTGTTACACAGTTCATCCACAAAACTTACCCAGACACAATCCTATTCTACTTGTCTCCTTCTCAGTATGTCATTTTCCATGCCACTCTAGGAAGCTCCTTAAGTCTCAAATCATATTTGCTGGTAAATTCTGAATAATCTTAATGATTATTTTGTATGATGTCTCATATATCTTCAAACAAATTTCAAACCTTTTGAAAGTTTGCAGCTTAATTTTCTAGAAAGGATTAGCTTATCTTAGGTTGAACCTAATTGTAAAAATTTATAGCAAATAAGCACTCCCCGCGCAGTAGTAATTTCAACATATATTTTACTTCACTGACAAGAAAAACATGTGAGGTGAAGAAAATGGAGACCAAGTGGTTGAGAAATGTGTGAGAAATGGAAACAGTTCCATACAGACAAATCTGTGGGTGCCATTCCCTGAAGCACAGGCAAGAGAGAAATCTTTAGCTGAAGTATCCTGAGCTTTCACTGGTTAGTTTATTAATATTACCTGAGTGTTTACTGCATACTACATACAGGAATACTGTGGTGAATAAAATGGAATGGAAAAAGTGAGGGTAAACAGGTGGCTAAGCAGCACCTGGAATGATCCTAAGCTCCAGACAGGAGAATGAATCAGAATACACTTTCTTGACAAAATAATGGTTATGCAAGAAATGTAAGGATGATCTGAGTCATACAGAGACCTGGCAGAAGCAAGCTTCCAGGGGAAGAATAATTCTGATGTTTAAATACCATAAAAAGCTGTACTAGGGGAGAAGGGAATGAGGAGGAAACTGAAACAAAGAGAGAGTGAAGGCCCTGTGGAGATGCAGATTGACTGGGAAGCAATAAGACCAACAAGGTCATCTGTCTAACTTCCAAGAGGAGTAACAAAGCAAGAATTCATGTTCAACCCCATACTGAGACTAACACTTGGGGTCTGTGTTCTGAGCACTGAGGTCCAAAGAGAAGTTTGCTACAAGTCGTAAGTGTAGTAGGAAGTAGAAGGCTATTATATGTTATATTGTATGAAGGTTCAGACATTCTAGGAACCATTAAACTTTTAGTAAAATATAATGAAAAGGTTGATATTTCAATGAAGAGAGAAATGTAGTGGCAATAGATGACAGGGGGGTTGGTCATGTGACATTACTGTCACTGCTCAATAATTACCCTGTTCCCTGGTAAATGAAGAAGAACGTTGATATTTTTAGATAATAAAACTTAATCTTCATATAAATACTTTTGTTCAAAATGGAATATATAAAGATATACAGATATATAGTATCTGATTTAGATAAGATGTATGTAATATATATTTGTATTGAGTAATTGAAGCAATAGGTATTTGAATTGAGTATTTACCCAAGAAACAAAAATATGGATTAAATATGAGTTCTGTATTTCAAGTTAGAAAATGGTTAGAAAATCAAGTTAGGGTCCCCACACTTCCACTGCCAACTATACCCACCTCTACCAGCTAAAGAAGACCAGATCTGTTCAACCCATCCAGATTCCTGAGTATTGGCCATGAGAATCTTCTAACTTTACAAGATGTCTGCTGAGCTGGGACCACTTCTGATACACCATTCAAACATCAATGCTGAATTGCCCCCATCCTGAATTGCAAGTCCAGTTCATCCTGTCTACAACCTGAGAAGTTGATTAACATTAAACAGAAATCCAAACATTCACTCAACAAAAGGGTGATTACACAAAGAAACACTACCCGAGTCTTAACTTCAGAGGCCTAAATCCCATCACAAAAACGCAAGCAGCATGAATAATCCAAAAATACTTCTTCTCCCCAAATTAGTGATTTTATAGTAATGGTCTCCGTGAAAAGCAACTTAGATGACACACAAGATGATTCAAAATAGCAACAATAAGCATATTAAAGGAAATAAAAAGGCCATAAATATTGTCATATTAGAATGGAGACTATGAAAACACAAGCAGTTGAAAGAAGTAATAAAATTGAGATATGCAAATAGAAAATTATAATGAAATAGAATCTCTGTAGAAAATCCAAACTGAAAGAAATCTTGAAATTAAAAAAAATTAGAAAATCCAATGAAAATCTCAGAGGTCCAATAGATTGGACCAAGGTAAAAGAGAGAATATCAGATTTCAAGGACAAAGTAGAAGACTTTTATTACTCAGTTAAACAAAGTGCTAAATCTAAAAAAAGCTATGAAAGGAACATGCATCAACTCTGAGACATTATACAAAGACCATACTTATAAATAGGTATATAAGATGGAGGAGAAACCCAGATCAAATGCACCGGAAATATTTTCTATCAAACCATAGAAGAAAATTCCCCTAATCTAAAGAAAGAGATGCCTATTGAGGTGCAAGTGACCCCACAATTCACATTAAGTGGATAGAACAAACAGAAGTTATTGAAAGATGCAAAAAAAGACCAATAATGTATAAAGGTACGCCCATTAGAATGAAAGTTAATTTTTAATGGAGATGTTGAAAGACAGAAGGGTTGGGCTGATGCCCTACAACTCATGAATGATCACATCACAACACATGAATGATACCAGCCCAGGCTACTAAACTCAGAAAAATGATCAACTGTAATCAAAGGAGAAAAAAAAACTTTCTAAGGTAAAACCAGATTTAAGGAACTTAAGATCACTAAGCTATCTCTACAAAGGATCTTAGAAGAATTAAACACACCCAAGAGAGCACAAAATAGGGAATTTTAGAGCAATTAATCAAAAGAAGTCTAAAAAGACACCTGAAATGCAATAAAAGGACAGGAATTAATGCACATTGTTAAATGATAATTTTTAAATCAATGTTCTCAAGTCCCCCCATAAAGAGACATAGACTAAAATAGTAGATTAGAAAATAGAATGCATCTTCATTTCTTCATTATGTGTCCAAAAAAGTGAATCTTGCTGTCAAAGATGGACACCATCTGAGAGTTAAGAGGCTGGATAAAGGTACTCCAAGCAAATTAAAGTGAGAAACAAGCAAAGAAAGCTACTCTAGTATTTGACAACATATACTTCAAACAAAAATAAAAGCTACATTGAAGAGACATGAAGGGACACTCACACACATTTAATAAAAAAAAGTCCACCAAGAAGATAGTAGAATTCTAAATATACACTCACACAGGGGCATTTCATAAAAATTTAAAGCCACTTAATGCCAACACAGCAATAGTAGGAGACTTCAGTACGCCCTACTCACCAGCAGTTCATCCAGAAAAATTAACCCACTAAATAAAGAAATTCTGGAGTTAAATAATACCACAACTCAAATGAACTTAACAGATATCTAGAGAACATTTCAGAAAATGCCTTCTCATCAGTCCATGGAACTTTCTCCAATACTAACCACAAATTAGGAAGCAAAGTAAGTCTCAACAAATAAAGGAAAACTGAAGTAACAACCTGCAGTGCATCTGAATACTAACAAACAAAGCTAGAGATTAGCAGCGATTAAAATCAGAGAAAGTGTAAAACTTATGGAAACGATATGACACAATACTAACAGAAATTAGGACAAGGGAAAAATAAAGAACATTAAATATTCCTAGAAATACATGAAAATGAAAACTCAACATTCCAAAATCTATGGGGAAAAATGAAGGCAGAAATTTTATAGCAATAAATACCTACATCAGACTGCAAGAATTAGTGGAGTTGGGTGACCAGAAGGAAACAGAGTTTACCAGGCAGCTGGAAACTTGCTCATATGAACTTACAGCAATGGTGACAGTAAGTAAGCACAAGAACCATGCAAGCTCAAACCACACAAAAACCCAGTACAGAAGTGGGGAAATGGGCAAGAAATCCCAGCCTTAGCTGAGGAATTATTGGCAACTGATCACTTCTGGGTGAGGGAGAGTTGGTCTTCTTTAAGGGAGTGATGACCAGGATCAAATGTGTGAACTCACACTGAGGGATATCTGGGGATACAACCTTGACTTGATCAACATGAAACTGGGAACTTCTATGGGGGATTCAGGGAGGGGAGAGGTCTAAATATGCTTAAGAATATTGTAGGAAATTCACAAAAATTCAATAAAAGATAAAAAAAAAGAAAATAAAATAAATGATCCAAAAATAAACAGAAAAATCAGGACAATAAAGTAATGATGTACCTATAGACCTTTGAAAATTAAGGGCAAACAGTATCCCCAAAGAATAAACAGGAAAATATAATTAAAATCAGGGCTAAGAATAGTGAAATAGAAAGAAACAAATAAAAATACAAAGAATTAATGAGATAAAGAGCTGATGCTTTTAAAAGAACAAAAGAGATGAAACTTTAGCTAACTATATCAAGGGAAAGAAAAAAGATCAAAATTATAGATGCTGAAGAAACTGGAGAATCAAAGGACACAATTTAAAAATCTATATTCTTTGAGACTGGAAAGTCTAAAAGAACTAGAAGGTTGCCAGATGTATATGACCTCCCAAAGTTGAATCAAGAATTAAACAAATAAATTAAATAGACTATAACATCCAAAAGAATTTAAAATGTAATTAAAATGTAATTGAAAACATCCCAACAACATAAAGGGCAAGGACCAGATGGTCCAGAACTCTACCAGACCTCAAATTATTGCAGAATAGCAAGAAACCCTTCCAATTTTGCTTTTATGAAGTCAGCATTACCTTGACACCAACCCAGACAAACAGCCAACAACAAACAAAAACTCTCTGATGAATATAGATGTAAGAATTGTCAAGAAAATATTTGCAAACCAAATGTATGAGCTAATCACAAAGAGTATCCACCACGATCAAGTAGGCTTCATCCCAGAGATGCAGGCATGTTACAACATACAGTAATGAATAAAAGCAACTTGCCACATAAACAGACTGAAGGGGAAAAAAAAACACATCACCATCTCATTAGATGCTCAAAAGGCTCATGACAAAATCCAACACTGGTTCATGATAAATCACGAGTCGTGGAGGATCTACAATATAGTGAGAATATCACAGCGGAAGGAGGCAGCATAAAGGAAGCCCACAACTGACATCATGCTTAATGGAGTAAAACTAAAGGTATGTCCTCTAAAATGAGGAACAGGACAAAGATGCCTGGTCTCTCCCCTCCTGTTCAATATAGTACTTGAAATCTTAGCTAAAATAATAACACAAGAGAAGGAACTAAAGGAAATAAAGTGAAAAGGAAGAAGTCAAAGTATTTTAATTTGCAAATGATAGGGATTCTACACATAAAAAGCATTAAAAACTTCACCAGGAAACTTCTATAATACATAAACACATTCAGAAATACAGCAGAATAAGAAATTAACATAAAAATACATTGATACCTTATATCCAAATGAGAAACAAATCAAGAAAGAAATCACATCCTCACTAGTCTCAAAGCAATTCAATCTTGGAATAAATCTAACCGAGGAAGTGAAAATTTTCTACAATAAAAACTTTAAAGCACTGAAGAGAAAAATTAGAGACAATATCAGAAGATGGACATATCCCCTATGCTCATATATAAATTAGATTAGCATTGTGAAAATGGCCATGATACCTAAAGATACATAAAGATCCAACTCAATACCCACCCACATATTATTTATAGAAATTGAAAAACTAATTTCAAATCTCATATAGACACAAAAAAGACCCAGGATACTGATAACAATAAAACAGAACAATGAAAAGATATCTTCCTGAGGAACCATCATCAGGAAATGGACGTTATACTACAGAGCTTTAAAAATAAAACTAGAAGAGTCTAGCATAAAACAGATACACTGCTCAATAGAACGGAATTAAAGACTCACATGTAAGCCTACACTAATGCATGTACCTAATTTTTGAAAAAGGTAAAAAATACACATTAGAGACAAGGATGCTTCTCTATTCACAATCCCTAGGAATTGGAAGCGACCCTAGATGAATAATGAAAATATGATACATATAAACAATGTAATATTATTTAGCTATTAAGAAAAATCAAATTATGAAAGTTGCAATTTAATGAATGGGGCTAGAAACAATCATTCTGTAGGGAGCAATCCAGACCCAGCAAGACAAACATTGATGGAATATGTGTATCTTCAGATATGTGTGTATAATGTGGAACACCCATAGAGGTTCTACAATATAGGAAGAATGTAGTGTATAAGGAGCCACGGGGTGGGCTTTCAAGGAACATGAGGTAGAACGCAGTAGTATAAATGGGGAAAGAACACTGGAACAGGAAGGGTTAAATTCCAGGGAGGATGGAAAGTCAGGGCAGAGCAGGGAATACCGACGGGTAACTCATGCCAAAGACCTTTTGAAAAAGTCATAGGAAACCTGCTGCTGTAGAAGATTCCCAAAGTATGTACATATACATTATAAAAAAGAGTTTACATGGAGCTACCCTAGTTGGTTGATGCCCCTACTAGATACCGCAGGTTAGCAAATAAAATACCCAGTAGTCAGTTACACTTCCGGTGTTTCCAACCAGTCAGGTACCATAGGCCTCCAACCCTCACAAGCAATAAGCCATTGCTCTTGGTTGCCCTCCAGAACTTGACCTTCTGATTTATAACCTTACTGAACAGTTAAGGACACTACATATTTGGATCACAGAACATGGAAAAATCAAGTTGGTATTTGTAAGATGTGACTGAAAGGAAACCCCCTCACCCCCCAGCAGTTTCAGGACTCAGGAAGACTGACAGAAACCTCGGACCAGAATTTTCAAACATCCATGAGAAGAGGCTGACTTTTACAGCTTCTTCCAGATGAATCCAGGATTTGCAAATTCCTGCAAAAGGGACTGACTTTTACAGCTTCTCAGTCAGGTAAGATTCCCGAAAAGGGGTTGCTTCCTGGCCCAAAGTTTATAATCTCCCCTTAAACAGCAGTCAAATGTCATGGGGACCCCCTCCCCGTAAAAAGGCCTACTGACCAGATAGTAGGGGCTAATCTTTCACTCTCCCAGGGAGTTAGCCTCTTGCACTCTGTCTGAGCGAGCTTCTCTGTATCTGGAGAAGTTAAGCCAAGCACGCCAGCTAGGTCCCGCAGCGCAGCCCTCAAGATGAGGGGGCTAGTATTTTCTCCACTCCCAAATGGGGAGAAAGCTAGTCCCGGCTGGTCTTCTCTCTTTTCCTAACTTGGGAAGCACTTAACAAACTGGTTCTATTAACTCCTAGAGGAGTCTCTGGCCCATTTCTGCTGCGTCTCTCGAACCCAAACCTTACAGTATTGACCTGGAAACTTCATTCTTACTGGGTAGCTTTCGTAATGTTAGAAGGTGGTGTGCACATTATGCGAGAAGAAAAGCAATCGTCTTCTTTAATCAGGTGTTAACTCTTTGACCTACAATAGCTGCTGAGGGAGAGTACGTTTTCTTTAGGGCTGTGATGCCTGGTAGTTTGACCATGCTCTAGTGAAGGCCCCAAACCTGCTCAGGCAACAAAAATTGATCAATGCATTTTTTTTTTCAGAAATGAGGACATGAACTTGGATGGGTGAGGAAACTAGATGGATCTTACAGGGAGAAGGGAGGGGAGAGGATGCGAACACGATCGTTTTTGTTTAATTACAGAAGCAAATATTGAATCGGAAAGTGTATTGATACCTCATGAAGCAACGCAATAAATTAAAAATGGAGCCTAAATTTGAGCTTTAAAATCTCATTCAGGGCTAGAGAGATGGCTCAGAGGTTAAGAGCACTGGCTGCTCTTGCACATGACCCAGGTTTTGTTCTTTGCACCCACGAGGCAGGTAACAACTATCCATAAGCCCACTTCCGGGGGATTCCGGGGGATTCTGGGGGATCAGAGTCCCTTTCTGATCTCTGCAAGCATTGCATGACATGGGTGCACATACATTCATGCAGGCAATACACTCATACACCTAAAAATGATAAGTCTTTTTAAAATCTCATTCACATTGAACTTGATACTGGGCTCAGTTTTCAGATCTGTGCATTTCCTCGGATTTTCCCTGGTGAGGTCTCTCCATCACCTCAGCTATCCCAGGCCTGCTTGAGTTTCTGGTATTCTTCCCTCCCCCAGACTTGTAGTTCCCTTTCCTGAGACTTCACAGTGCCCCACCATCTCAGCTCTCACTGGTCCTTAGTCACATGGATTCTTGCTTATCACAGATTTGCATACTCCTCCAGACTTGCTGTGGTAAGTTCCTACTGCCATAAGATCTCAGGCCTGCTTGCATTGCTATCATCTTTCCTACCCTCAGATTTGGGGTCCTGAATTGCCTTTCTTGAGACATCCTGGTGCCCTGCCATCTCAGCTCTCAGGCTCCCTTGTGTCCCTTGGATCCTTACCTGCCCCTGCTGGAGGTGAGTTCCTTCCACCATCTTAGTTCTCAAGACTGCTTTGGTCACTGAGATCCATGCAGGACCTAAGACCTGCATGCTCCTCCCGTCCTGCATTCCTGAGACCCCCTTCCCAAGATTCCCCTAGGCCTGCCGACTCAGCTCTCAGGCCTGTTCACCTCTCTAGGATCCTGGTGGAAAACGTGCAGGATGAGTCAGTGCAGCATGGTTATCCATAAATTGGACACTTCGATCAAACTTCTGCTTCCAGAAGCTCAGGTATCATTGTGGGAAAGGTGACAGAAAGATTGACCACAAGGAAACAATTTTCTAGAGAGCTGGACAGTTATGTATATGAACTCACAGCATGGTGACAACATGCACAAGTCCCATGCAAACTCAAGCCACACAAATGCCAGCATAGATGTGGTGAAATGAGGAAGAAACCTCAACCTACCTGAGGACCTGTTGGTAAGAGATGGCGGCTGTGAGTGGGGGATTAGTCTAATTTAAAGTGTGACTGTTGGTAGGTTGACCAGGCTCCAGTGGATGGATCCACACTGAAGAACATTTAGATACACAAAATTTACTAACTAGGTCTTAATTTATATATGATGAAGGATAATAAATTGGGTAGAGAGTGAGGGAGAATGCAGATAAGGAGGGCAATCTAAATACAATCAAAATGTCTGAAATTTGCAAAACTGCAATTTAAAAAAGGAAAAAAGAACTTGATATTTGATATGCTGTACTTAAAGCAGCCTTTTCCTAGAGTACAAAAACTGACAAAAATAATTCTTTGCTGATTGAATATTAAAGAGACATTAATTCGTTCATTAAGGTACAATCCTGATGAAAAGATAACCTAGCCATAACTATAATGAATAATGTATGAAATGTAAGGAGTTTTCAGGAGATATTTGTGGAATGAAAATGTGTTTATAACACGTCTTTTATGAAAACTGATTCTTGTTTAATACAGTTACATTGGTAGGTGCTAAAAAAGTATATTCACAAACTTTATGTTGAGAAATTTAAACAAATAGTAAATTTAAAAGTTGGGATATTGTGTTATCATATTTGATTTTCAAAAACCCTGCTATCTTCAAACAGTACTTGAACTGAAGAAAAGGAATCAAAATTACAAATCAAGGAAATCATTAAATAAATTATTACAAAGTAAAAAGAAAGACACAGGGTGTAAGTATTGTAAATTAAAAGCCACAGAAGGAAATAAAATTGGAGCGAAAACAATAAATTAAAAAACATACTGAGAAGTAGATATTGGTGATGGAGGATTCAGTGCTAGAGCATAGACAAGGCCCTAAATACTGTTCTAAGCATTGCATATAATAAATACATGAATGAAGAAAGAAGGACTCATGAAAGGAAGGAAGGAAGAGAAATGGATGAATTTAAGAAAAATATATGATACACCAAATTAGTAGCCACATAGATGTGTGTATAGAGGACAAAATGTAATAAAAATGACAGATACATGTCTGAATGTATGCATGCATATAGTATGCGGGTGTAAATCGGGTCCTCCTTGAGGCTAGGCAAGTGGTCTGCCACCAAGCTACAATTCTAACCTACAATCAGGAATTCACCTTATGATATCAAGACTAATATGTTTATTGAAAATATATTGTAGGAATAGAGGCATTAAATATAGAGTTTAAAAACCCGGAAAAGCTATATTGAAGAAAACAAGGATGAACTATTTCAATTAAAAGATAAAGGTTCCAGAAAATGTAGGATTTGATAAAGGAGACAAACATAAGATTATGATAACCTTTAATTTTATTTTCATTTATATGTATGTGTGTATGTGTGTATTTACATGCATGCTGTGTGTCCACAGGAACCTGCATGTGCAGGAGGTCAAAAAAGGGCATCAGATTCTCTGGAGCTGGAGTTATAGATGGTTGTGAGCTGTCCAACATAAGACTTGACAACTGAACCCAGGTTCTTTCGAAGAACTGCAAATACTTTTAACCATTAAACCAACACTCCACCACCCTAATGGCCAGTTTTCAGTACTGTAATTAGGCAAATTCAAAACATAAATAAAAGTAGTAATAAAATTAGACAGATAAATATGATTATCCACAATCATGCGGGGGTTTTAAACTGAAGTCTCTCAAGAAATGATAGAACAAACCTAAAATAGTGAAAATACAAGGGATTTGAGTAAGTTTGACATACTAGCTTGCGGAGGACACTGACAAACTTTCCAACAGTGTATAGGATTTTTATCAAAAGCCACTAAAGATAGGTAATAAAGAAAACCTAAATAAATTTCATAAGATCAATGTGGTTCAGAACCAATCTTCTGACACAGTGGAGTTATAAATATCAGTGCCTGGAGCATCATTATGGATGTTACACAACGTATTTTAAATACTTTCAAATTTAAGGAAAAGTAAATTTTAAAGAACATTTTGATCTAAATTCTAAACATTTTGATCTAAATTCTACAGCTATGGGGTACAAATATAAAGTGCTCAGAAAGACATTTATAATGCTAAATGTGAAAAACTAAGATACTTTTAAAAATTCATTATCCAAGTAATAAACCTAAAGTGTAGAAGGCAGTTAAAATAATGACAGCAAAAATTAATAAAATAGAAAAATGTGCAACAAAACCAAATGATGGGGCTTTAAAGTTATTAATTAAAATGATAAATATCCAGGTTGATCAATAAATCATGGGAAGGGTTTTAATATCTAAAATGTATTTAAAGTAACTCACTACATCATGATGGAAATGAAAATACAGAATTCGTCATTTATTAGAGGAGAAAACTTTTTGATGCATTTCATGATAAAACTTCGTAGCTGGTTAAAGATTCACTAGAATGATTACAACAAACACAGAGATGGATAAAAATCGTGAAATTCACACTCGGGAGTTGGAGGCAGGTGGATCCCTGTGAGTTCATGGCCGTTCTGGCCGATCTAGTGAGTTCCAGGTTAATTGGGTCTACAGGGAGACCCTGTCTCAAGAAGACAAAAAAAAGAAAAAAAAATCATGAAATCCCACAAGAAAAGGAAACTGGTGAAGCATCCACTGTGCCAAATTCTGTGCAGAATTATGCCAGAAATACTAAGCAATGCCAGAAGGCAAGAGGGGAGTTTGAAAGAAGACTAATATGCAACTGCAGTAAATTGGTCTGTTTCACTAATAACATGTGTGGAATAATATCCAATATCAAGTTCTGACTGCTATTAGAATTGATAAGTGAACCAAGTAAGTTCAGTGAGTAACAAATAGTCAAATTTATTTGCATACAGAGCACATAGAATGAACACACAGAAACTGGGATAAAAAATACGTGATGTGGAGGCCAGATAACAAATCAAGTATCAATATGACACAGGCCGTTCAAGACTTTAATATTTAAAAATATATATCATAATTGTAAACAAAAGCTAAGAAACTAGGTAGAAAAATATAACTACTTCATAGGCTAAAAGACTGTGTTTTAAAGATGTCATTGCTCTCAAATTTATCTAAAAATTCATGATGTTTTAACTAAAATTCAAATGGAGAGTTTCTGTGGGTACTAATATCCTACTTCTAAAATATTTGGGGAAAATTTTCAAGAACAGTTATGATAGGGGCTGGGGATATGCTCACTGGTTAAGAGGAACATCTGCTCTTGCAGAAGATCTGGATTCAGCACTCACATGGTGGCTAAGAACCATCTGTAACTCCAGTTTCAGTGGATCTGATTCCTTCTTCTGGCACCTAAGGGCACCACACCTATGGCTGCTTTTACATAGATGCAGGTCAGAGCTGACACTGATTGAAGGGAAAATTAAATTAAAAATTGTATTGAAGTTTTTAAGTGTCACGCAATATATTTTGATCATATTTAGAACCCCTCCATATTTGAACCTCCTTATCATTCCCCAATGTCATGTAAATAGATAGAGGGATGGATAGATAGATAGACAGGTAGATAGATAGATAGATAGATAGATGGATAGATAGATAGATAGATGATAGATAGATTTTATATATATGTGTGTATATATGTATGTATAATATGTAACGTCTTATGGTATCAAATTTGTGTCCCCCATATCTTCTGTGTGTATTCATCAACTGTAGCCTGGCTAAACTACCCAGAATCACAACCTTAAAGAAGATTGAACTTATGTGGTATTAGTATCTTCTGTCACCATATCAATATCTTCCCACGTGTCAATAAACTCTGTTTCCTTGTGGTTATCCACCATCTCTGTCTTTTATAATCTTTCTGGCCCTTCTTCTACAATGATCCCTGTACTTTGGGAGGCAAAAGTTTGATATAGGTGTCCCCCTCATGGATAAGCACTCCTCAGTCTTTTACTCTTGGCATGTAGGTCTGTTGTAGGTTTCTATATTGATCACCATCTAATGCATGAGGGAGCTTCCAAGTGAGAGCTGACAGGTAAATTAATCTAAGAGTATAAGAATTAACCATTTGGAATAAGTAGAATAATATGTTGATTTAACGCAACAGTTGACTCTCTCTTATAGCCTGTGTCCTGGTTAGCCACAAGTTCCTAGGCCTAATGTCAATGTCCAGTATGTGCACTATCTAAAGAAGTGAACCAAAAATCCAATCAAAAAGTGGTTGATTACTCCCATGCTATTGGTGTCACTACTGCAACAGCCAGATGTCTTGCTAGGCCAGTTGCTGTAGCTCATAAGATGCACACTTGAGAAAGCTGAGGATCACTTTTCTTTTCAAGTCCCGTGCACAGCACTTTCCAGAAGTATGAAAGCTAGCCAGTAAGATGAATCTTTGAAATCAGTTTTAGCTTAATTTCTCCTTATTTGTTCTACAACTCATGTATGTAGGGTCTTCAGCTATATAGTATTAACCAATGCTGTGGGTAACAAGGAACAGACCAGTATCATATGAGGGTCTATGGGACCTCTGGTCAACAGCTTCAAAAGAAGGAGTTCATTTCGGGCAGTGGGCCGGTGGTGTCTAGTAGTGGCAATGCCCCTTTGTTACTGGATAACTCTTTCTAATCTTTATGTATATATGTATATATTATAGAGCTTCTATAAGAAGCTTCTGTCATGGCAGGTTTCCATCTGTTAGTTAGCCTTCCCCATTCTCCCTCTTCTAACATACCCTCCTTTCTCCAGCCCGCTTGACAGTTTGCACTCCATTATTCACATTTTCCACTTGTAGGGTGAATTTACATAGAGTTTCCCCCTGGCTCAACGGACACACCCATGGACACTGGATCCAAACGCAGCTGCTGTGGTTGGTGGTGGCGCAAGACATGCCTCTAGGAATTTGATTGCCTGAGACAAATCCAGTCTACTTCCCAATCAACACAGTGATGTGCCGGGAAGGCCTAGGTGGGAAGCAGTGAATGTTGGGTAGAAGATGGGGGTTCACAGGGCCAGTAGCCGTCTTGGCAGTGCTCTGGAGGTCCAGGTGGTTCTGATCAAAATGTAGAAACTTACAGCCTGACCTCAATATGAGATTGCCGTCTCTTCCTCCTCCCCCACAAAAAGTCCTTTGTAAGTAACCCCGAATAAACTCTGGCTTTCCTAACTGGAAATCATGCTCTGTTCTCTCAGTCTTTCTAGACCTAGATGGATGGGGCTAAGCACCATGCCTCATTGTGAAACACATTCTTAAGATACCACCTTATCATTGCATTCTATCTTCCCTCTCAGGAAGCCTCTTTTCCATGACCATTTACTAGTTTCTAGACCTCTGTGGACTTTCCGTAGAAACAGTAATGTCTAAAGATTCAAATTAGCATCCACTTATGAGACAGAACAGACAGTATTTGTCTTTCTGGGTCTATGTTTCCTCACTCAGGATGATTGTACTGGTTTCATCCATTAACTTGTGAATTTTGTAATTTTGTTTTTCTTAATAATGGAATAATTTTCTCATATGTAAATGTTCTATTACCCATTCATCAGTTGATGGACATCTAGGATTTACATCTCCTGGCTATTGTGAATTAAGGAGCAATAGCCACAGAGGAAGAGGATTCTTGGTGGGAGGATGTAGAGTCCTTTGAGTACGTCCCCAAAAGTGTGATTGTTGGATTATGTGATAGATTGATTTCTATCTTTTGGGGACTCTCCACAGTGATTTCCACTGCTGCACCATTTTCACTGACATTATCGTTCTCCTTTGTGTTCCCATATGCAGCGATAGTGTTCTCCTTTGGCTGCATAGTTGCCATTATCTTTTGTTTTTTGGAGCTTAGCCATTCTGACTGGGGGAGGATAAAATCTCAAAAATGGTTTTATTTTTCATTTCCCTGATGACTAAAGATTTTGAATATTAAAAACAATATATCTACAGCAATTTCCTTTTCATCCCCTGAGAAATCAGTTTTAGTTCCTGGCTCCAGTTTTTAATTGTGTTGTTCAGTTTTATGAACAACCCAATTTATAAGTTTATACATGTACCCCTATTTCAGAGGTATAACTAGCTGGTAAAGATTTCATTACTATTCTGTAGGTTGCTTTTCCACTTGAATTATGTTTTGTTTTGTTTTGTTTTTTTTTGTTTTTGCTCTACTGAAGCTTTGTAGTCTCATGAGTTCCCACTTGTCAATACCTTGACTTAATGCCTGCATTATCAGGGTCCTGTTCATGAAGTCCTTTCCTGTGCCTATATGTTCCAGTGTATTCCCTTCTCTTCTCTCATGTTCAGGGAATCAGATCTTATGTTGACTTCCTTGATCAATTTGTACTTGGGTTTCATCCATGATGAAAATAGGCATCTAGTTTCATTCTTCTGCTTGCCACTATGCAGTTTGACCAGCGCCATTTGTTGAACATACTGTCTTTTCTTCAGCATGTGTTCTAAGTCCTTTGCCAAAAAATCAGGGGCCAGTATATATATATGAACTTGAATAAGGGTCCTGAATTATATTCCATTGATCAAGGTGTCTGTTTTTATGCCAGTACTGTTTATATTACTATTGCTCTGTATTGTAACTTGAGATGGTAAATCCTCCTGCAGTTCTTTTATTGCTCCATATTATGTTGGCTATCTTGGCCTTTTTTTGTGTGTCCATATGAAATCTGAGATTACTTTTTTGAATTTCTATGAGTAAATGTGCTGGAATTGTACTGGTTATTGTATAGAATGTATAAATTAAGTTTGGTAGGATGACCATTTTCACAATATTAATCCAACCATGAGCATAGGAAGTCTTTCCATCTTCAGATAACTTCTTCAGTTTCTTTCTTCAGAATCTTAAAGTTTCTATTCACTTCCTTGTTTAAATTTATTCTAGGATATTTTGAGTTTTTTGAGGCTATCACAAATCCCATCATTTCCCTGTTTTTTTTTTTCAATACATTTTTTGTTGTTACATATGGAGGTTACTGAGTTCTGCGTGTTACTTTCACATCTCTATTCTTTGATGAATTTTTTTAATCAGCTCTAGGAATTTCATGGTCAAGTCTTTAGGGTTTTTAGATACACAATAATAATATCATCTTAAAATATACTTTAACAGATCCTCTTTATCTCCTTCATTTCCTTTATTGCTCTAGATGAGCAAAAAGTACTTCAAGTACTGCTTTGAACAGGAATGGAGAAAGAAGACATCTATGTCTTGTTCCTGATTTTAGTAGGAATGCTTTGAGTTTTCCTCCACTCAGTGTGATGATGACTGTACTCTTATTTCATACTGTTTTATCATGTTGAAATTTATGTTTGGTATTTCTGTATTACTTTCTGTGAGTTTTATTATGAAGCGATGTTGGATTTTTATCAAAACCTTTTAATACACCTATTGAGATAATGACTTGGTTTTTGTCCTTTATTTTATTTGTGTGGTGAATTACAGTTATTGATTAATATGTGTTGAACCATCCTTGCATCTCTGTGATGGAGTTAACTTGGTAATGGTAGATAATCTTTTGGATTTTCTCATAAATTCAGTTTTCAAATACTTAGTTGAGAATGTTTGCATTTATGATCATCAGAAGGATTGTTTTATACCTTTCTTTGTTTTTTCTTTGTTTCTTTGTTCCTTTCTTTATTTCACCTTTCTTTCTTCTTTCTCCTTGTCTGGCCTCTATGTGCATTGCATGCCCTAGTGCAAAACACTCATACCCACAATGTTTTTTAATATCAAATAAAAATTTAAAAATTTAAATCTACGGTAATCTTTAATTGTGCAGTAATGAAGGACTTATAGAATCTATTAGAACTTACTACAATCCTGTGATACATTATGGCATTGTGTACATGTGTGATGAAAATATACAAATTTAGTTTGAAATATAGAAATTGTCAATAGGAAGATCTTTTCTATAGAAGGTGCTGAATCAGTTAGGAATCTGTATATTTTGATCGCAGTTCACCCTTATAAAATGACAAATCCAGATATACCACAAATTTAGATTGGAAAAATATAAATAATAATGTAACAAAAACAAGAAAATATGCAGATGATCACAGGAATAAAATGATGAATTTGTCAGAGAGAACACAAAAGATTGTCAAAGAAAATAGAAGAAATGACAAAATGAACCACAAGGCAATTGAACGCTTCTGTTGGTTTAAAGCTACCCTTGACTAGCTGTCATGGACCAGGTCTGCAACTGTAGCCCTGGAGAAGCTTTGAGTTACGTAAGTCTTGAGTTCCAGGTGAGCCCGGGGTACAAGGACAGCACTTACCCTTTTTACATTTTTTAACTCACTCTTAAAGGTGGAAATGCAACTTATAGTGACACAGCAAACCTTGCAGAGAATTTCCTCACTCAAAAACTGTCATTTTTATCCTTTGCAGAATTTTAAAAGATTTCAAAGGAGTCCACTGGAAAACAAGATAAGCAAGCAGAAAAATCAGTCCAAAGTTTTAGTCATTAGGAGATAAAATGTAAATTCCAAAGAACCAACGAACATACAGAGATATCAAATATCGTTAAACGAAGATAAGCCAAATTTTCAATCAAATACCATCACATAGTTACTACAATAACTAAAATGAATATTCAGGCTATACAATATTTTGATTACATTAACAGAAACTTTCCATGTAATAAATAATAATGTTTACAAAACCATTTTGAAGAACTTCTTAATGTATAATAAAATTAAAATGATCCTAGCAGCAATATTTTTAACAGCTCCAAATTAAAAAAAAAATCTTCAAATGTTTATTGAAAACTTAGTGTAAAAATAGGCAAATATTAAAAACGGAAAGGTCTGGAAGATGGCTCAGTGTGAAAATCACTTGCTGCAAAGTTTAGATCATCAGTACCCATAAAAAAGCCAGATTTAAGGACTGTCGCCTCAGTTCTGGTGGGAGGAGATGGGCAGATCTTGGGGGCTTATAGCCAACCAATCTAGGCAAAAATGTGAGCCCCAAGTTCAGTGAGAGACCCTGCTTAAAAATAAAAGGTAAAGAGCAACAGAGGAAAACATCCAACTTCTTCCTCCAGGAATGTACATGCATGCACGGGCAAATACACCAGCACGTGCACGAACACATGATTTTACACACACACACACACACACACACACACACACACACACAAATAAATAAGTTAAAAAATTATGTGTTTGCACGGTTGGAATATTTCACAACAGTGTTATTGATCAATTGATAAACAAAATAACACAAAGAAATTCTAAAATAGTAGATATAATCCATGTTTTTTAAGGAAGAAAACTTTTATTTGAGCTCACAGTTGGAGGGCACACTACATCATAGAGGGAACACCTAACAACAGGAGAGTGAGGCGTCTGTTCACATTGCATCTGCAGTCAGGAAGCAGAGAGAAAAGTTGCTGGTGCTCAGCTTGTCCCTTCTAGTTAGTCAGAACCCCAGTCCAAAGGTTTCAGTGAAACCCTTCTGAAAATATCTCACAGTCGGTTAACATGGTGATTATAAATCCTGTCAAGTTAATAATCAGGATTAACCAACACGTTGTTAATAGATTTTTCTCATATTTAAACATCCTTACACTCTTGCAGTAGGAACTCAGGATGTTATGTTTGAAAACAGATACTTCTGTTTTCTCTGTCGTTGCTATGTTGAGGTAACTGCATGTACCATTCAAGATGGATTGGTTCCAGAAGTTTTATTCTGCCCTATAGGTAATAGAATTGGATTGACACCAATACTAATTGGAAAATGTCATTCTTTCTGCTCAGGAGAAAGAGCCTAGAATTTTTAAAGACATGAAAGAATTCTCCACGGAAAGCATAATTTAAGAAAATAATTGAATTTTTGTGTATTTCATTCAGAACATCTCAACCTATCTTAATCACTTTTATACCCCCTTCCTCATTGGCACACTCCCAAATTATCCCCAAATTAATACACTCTATCATTTTTGTTAAGACCCATTGTATCAAGTTAGTGTCCCTGGACATTCCTATAAACAAGTTTATCCACTGAGGTCTAGTCAGCCTATCCAGAGTCCCTCTCTTTAAGATTAGCTCTTCCTCACCCAACAGTAATAAACTGCCAATATTTCTTCAGCAAATATTGGGATCCGCTGCCCATTTCCCCAGTTCTATAATGGATTTTGTCTGCTTGAGTTTGCATGGGTCTTGAACTTGCCAACATTATTATTGCAGGTTCATTTTAGCGTGACCCCAGGAGCTTGTAGGATTCTATTTCCATATGGTCATGCATCTCCTCCCTGGCTCTTACAGTCTTTCTGCCTTTTCTTCCTCAATGGTTCCTAAGCCCTGGGTAATTGAAGTTTAATACCGTAGTCCTGTCCAGGGACCCACAATCTGCAGACTCCTAATCTCCATGCTTTGGCCATTTGTGACCTTTTGTGTTACTGGCCCCCTGTTGAATGAGGGAGCTTCATTACTGAAAGTTGAGAGATTCATTAATGTCCATTTTACCCTTTTTTCCATGTTGCATGAACCTTAGATGTAGAAGTTGCATTGTAGATGTGCCACCTGGGCACATCACAGACTTGGGCAATTCACAGACAATGTCTGTGTGTAGTAGTTTTCATCTGGTACAAAAAATATTTCTTTGATGATGACTGGGACACATGACACCACTTGGAGGCTGGATTCAGGTTCTCTCAGGCAATCTAGGTACATCTGTACCCCTGATAGAGGGCTGAGGAATCTGGCCCTGCAGCCTTGGGAGGGGCTTCAGATACATAATCAATATTATAGAATACAATGTGATTTAGTTATAAAATGATTCCTCCAAATTTGTGTGGTGATGGGTTGATATCCATTACAATGTTCAGAGATGGAAATGTGATGAGTGGTTGGACTCTGAGGGATCTGATCTAATCTATGGGGTAATCATTGAGGATGTTACTTTAAAGGGTCAGTCTTACCTATGGCTTCCCTCACCTGACCTGGACTAAACATTCCTACTCCATGGCCTTTTGCTCTGCTCAGACCAAAGCAATTCTACCTGACCTGAATCCATTTGGCATTAGATTGAAGCTTCAGAAAGTGTGAGCCAAAATAATTCCTTCCAGCTTTAAGCTGTTTTTCTCAGATACTTTGTTGCAGTGATGAATAGCTAACAGGAGGAAGATTATTCAAATTTTATAAATTGAAAACCTTTCTAAGATGAGTCCATATAAAAAATCAGAAAAATGATTATCTTTGGATAGTGCATAGAGCCTCACAAATTAATAAAAAGGGATATGTAATGGAATACTCTTCATATGAATATTGACACAAATGCTGATTTATCTCTGTGTTCAGCTTGAAATTATTTAAACTATATGCTAAGATTTATAGGCATTTCTCTATAACAAATTGTGTATCAAAACTGTAAAAATTGAGAAATAACATATTCCCTAATATAATGTTAATTTCCCCTGATTTATAAAGTGCTCCTATGAATAAATACACAAGAAAAAAATCATTATCAATATCATTTTCCTAGTAATAAACATAATCAGACTTCACAGGAAATTAATAACACTGTTACCTTAGATATTAAGAGAAATGCAGGTTCGAATGTTACTCATATATTTTATTTAACCTGTATATCAAACTAGCAAAGATCAAAAAGTTTGAAAGTATAAAAAGAAAGGGAACCTGATATGTTATTGACAGGAGCACAGATTATTTTTTAACGGAGATTAGTTTAAAATATCTTTCAATATTTTAAAAACCTGTGCTCTGCATGTTGAAGTAATCTTTGATGTGTGTATATTGTAGCATGAAAGTATGACAGTTTTACACTCACTTGTGCTAACAGAGTTTGAGGCACTCTAAATGTATTTCAGTGGGTGCGTGTCCCAAGTACTCATAGTGACTTGCAGTGTCATTTTAGATTCCTCCTAGCCACACTTGCTGTAATGTCCTTGCTGTTGATAAGTGAGATGATGTGGCTCATTTCTCCATGCCCAGAACATGTGAATGGAATTGTGAATATAACTTCTAAACCCACCCACACAAGCCTCCATCCTTTCATTCTCACAAATACTCACAGTATCATAGATTTGGGGAAGAGGAATTTGATGAGTTGGAATGCTGGAATAAGAGTAATTATAATATTAAAACAATAATATATCTGTTCATCATTTAAAGTGTATTTTCTCTAACAATCTTAAATAAATTCTCTTTCTGTGATTTTAAAGTTTTCAGTAATGACTACTACATTTTCTGATATTGTGTTTCTAGTCTATATTTATCTATTTATTGTTCTCTAATGACATATTGAGCTGATCACTTTTAACTTTTCCAATCATATAGTCAATTCAATAATTAATATTTCTAATTAACTAACACACCTTGAACATTCACAACATGTTAGACACTGTTTTATAGGTGTGAGAAATATTAAGCAGCTGTGGTGTGTTCTCCGCCCCCCTCCTTAGGCACCAAGGATTTGAATACATGCCCCTAAGTGATAGGGCTATTTGTGGAGATTTGGGATGAGTGGATTTGCTGGAGAAAGCACATTACTAAGGGTGGGCAATGAGAGTTTTTAGTCATCCTTATTTCCAGTTTCTCTCTGTTCCCTGTGTCTATCTAAAGCTGTGAGAGCTCAGTAGTCTGCTCTGTCTGCCTTTTGCCATGCCTCCCCACCACAATGAATTCATTCTTCTGGAACCTTAAGCCAAATAAACACTTCTTTTTATAAGTTGCCTTGGTCATGGTGTTCTAACATGGCAATAGAAAAGTAACTGATGCAGAAATTGGTACCAGAGAACCAGTTGTTGCTGTGAAGAACCTGACCATGTTTCTTTGTTTTTTTTTGGGGGGGGGAGCGGGGGTTGTTTGTTTGTTTTTTAGGATTGAGGATGACTTTGTAAATTTGGATAAAATGAGTTGAATGTTTTAAGCAGAAATTTCCATTCTGTTAGGATCCTGGAAGAAAGTAGAGCTGAGAGCCATGTAGTTCCTGAAGGAAATATGGATTTAACCAGTAATTGGGATATTTGGGCAGATAATCTGCTTGTGGCCTAAGAATTTGTATAATTTAAAATGTAGTGAACTAATTTCTTTGGTGGAGGAAATTTCAAGTGTAATGTTGAATCTGTGGTATGGCTGTTCATGGTAAATATTATGTAAATCTACAACGAAAAAGAGAAAATGTGGCCGAAATATAAAATGTATAGTTTGGAGGGGAAAAAAAGACCCAGGAGCTTAATAGAATGACTAAGGCCTATACTGGAAGAGATAGTGTCATGGTTAGGGAGATTAGGGCTATTAGCAGATTTACTAAAAAATGGAAAGAAAGCCCTCAGAGCAAGGCCTCGCACAGCTAAATTTCCAACTAGTGAAAGAAAAAAGCCTAAGGAGTTTTCTCCACCTATAAAATCACAACATAAAAAAGTCAAGAATAATCTAATCATGTAGATGAAAGGGGGCAACACCCATCCCAAGTGGGCAGCTGAACATGACAATGCCGTTGCTGTGGTGCTGGCTTTAGAAACATGAAAGGTGCAAGAGGGAAAGGTCATCAGCTCTTCACCAATAATTTCAGAATGACACTGAGGACAATCAAAGTGCAGCAAGGGAGCTGTACATAGAAGACCCTTGGGAGGCCAGGAGGTACTGACAGGACACTTTGTAGTTATGAAAGGTTGGGAATGGAGACCCCAATATGTTGGAGATGCCAAAACCATAAAGCATGAGCCAAAGAGATTTGCACACAGGAGTGGTACCAGCCTAGGAGATTTATGTATGTTGCAGGCAGCAAAGCTGGAGGCGCTCTGTCATCTAAGCCCTTTGGACCTAAAGTCCTAGACACTGGATTTGGAGCTACTGGATTTGGTGTTTGTCCTGGGAGTTTTGGTCTGTTTTGGTCTGGCATTTCTTCTCCAGGCACCCATTTCTCCTTTTTGAAATGGAAATGAGTATCCTGTATATGTTGGAAGTGTATAACTGACTTTCTGATTTTTAGGGGCTGACAGTTAAGAGAGTGACTTGAGTCTCTGAAGAAACTTTGGTGAGGGGCTTTTGAACAGTATTGAGAATATTAAAGTCTATGGGGATTTTAAAGTTGTACTGGATGCATTTTTTTTGTTATGATATGATCAAGAGCCTTTGGGAGCCAGGGAGTGGAATGTGGAGATATGAACGAGGAATGTCCACCATAGGCTCTACTATTTCAAGACTTGGCCCCAGTTGTTGGCACTGTTTGTGGAGGTTTAGGAGGTGCTGCACTGCAGGATGAAGCACATCCCAAGGGGAGGGCTTTCAGAGTTCTTGGCCTATTCCATTTCCAGTTTCTCTGTTTCCTTTGCCTGCTTGAAGATGTGAGGCTCAGTGTTCTGTTCCAGCTGTCTCATTCCATGCCTCCCTGCCATGACAGACTAATCTGATGCAACTTGGGCTCCCTATGGAAGCCCAGAAAACTCTACTTTGTATCTTTGTATAAATTGCTTTGTGTCCTGGTGTTTTCACACAGAAACACAAAATCCACTGGTACATATCTCAACAATTTTCTGAGATAGTATTAGCTTCACACTATGATGAAGATGTAGGGTGTGATAAGTTTCACAAACTACAATCCTCCCTTAAACACAGGTTTGAAATTATTCAGTGATTTGCATTTCTCAAAATTGATCTCACTTTTAATAAGAAGATATTTTAATATTCTAATGAACATATTTGCTTATAATTCTGACTTAAAATTTTGCATTTTCAGTAGTTTTGTTGTCCTTACGTCAGCTTTGTAAAATGTTGTCAGTGATTGTTTCTTACTCAAAATTACCAGTACTGGATGGGAATGAGACTGGGTGCGGGCCTGTGAATGGAGTTCCCTGACACAACACACAGGCTAGAAGTCCTGGGAGGTTACGCAATCATTTTAATTCTCTTCCTGCTTATGTTCTATTATGATTATGTACACTTGTGTCGACTTTGGTAAAACAGATTTCTTACTGAACTATTGCAGATCTGTAGACTTATAAGTAGAAAAAATAAATTTCCTAGAAAGTAGTCTGGAAAGTAAATTTTATCACGTTTATTGGCCTTTGCTTAATTGCAGAGGTAACTGAGTACTTGAGACTGAAATGTCTTGCTTTAAGAAATTTTGCATGGGCTGGAGAGATGGCTCAGCAGTTAAGAACACTGGTTGTTCTTACAAAAGACCCAGGTTTGAATCCCAGCATCCATATGGTGGCTAACAACTGTCCATAACTTCAGTTCCAGAGAAATCTGAAGCCCTCTTTTGACCTCCACATGCTGCATAACACGGGTACACCTACCTACACTCATACACATAAAATTTTAAAAATAATAATAAAATAGAAGATTTAAAAAATAAAAAAGAAACTTCAAAATTCCATATTCTAAGCAACTTTGTTACATACATGAGTCAACATGTGCTAATTGTCATTCTGTGACTTATCTTACTTAATGGTCTACATTTCAATTGATTTTGCTACAAGAGATATATTATTAGTTTTATGACTAAATATACTCCCCTGTGTAATAAATTCTAGTGTACTACAGAACAGTAAGGGGAGACTATAATTCACAATGATCTACTCTATAATTTAATAATAACAGGAAACAGGAGCTCAAAGTCCTTAAACAAATGACAATGAGATAGACTTATTGATGTCCTGGTTTAATCAGTACATCTTATAGACATGCATGGAAATTGGGCTCTGTAATACATAAACGTGTCCAATTATTATATATGGGTAAATGTTTAAATTTGACCTATAAATGTTACCTACCTTGACATGACAATTAAGTGCTTTTATGGATATCAAGAGTCAGTTTCTTGTCAACAAGTGCAAAAAAGAAATCTATCACTCTTCATCCAGTAACAATGGTAATTTTATATATATAAGTCTCAAACAACATTTTCTCCTTGTGCCTACAATAAGGCCCACATAAAGTTGTCTTACTGTTCAGGCCTCAGCAGTTAAGAGCACATGCTGCTCTTACAAAGGATTCAGGTGCAGTTCCCATCAGTTACACAGCCAGCAGTTCACAGCTGTCTGTAACTTTAATTCCAGGGAATCTGACTCCTTTCTCTGAAGTCCATAGGCACAAGACACACATGTGGTACACATGCATACATGCAGGAAAAACACCATGCACATAAAATAAAAGTAAATAAATATTTTAAAGGAAAACAAACCATATTGCTAGTCTAATGCATTAAAATTTTGATTTTTATAACAACTGGAGAATGGTTCAGTGGCCAAGAGCACTGGATGCTCTTGCAGAGGACCATGATTCAGTTCTCAGCACCTACATGGCAATGTACAACTGTCTGGAACTTCATTTCCAGGTATCTGACACTTTCTTCGGGCCTCTGTAGGCATTGTATGATATGGGTGCACTTACATACCGGCAGGCAAAAACACTCAAACACATAAAATAAATAATGTTAAATTTGACTTTATAGCTGCACACTTAAAAACTGAACTTCCTATTTTAGAAATGAAAAATGCTTCATATTGAATTTTTGAAAGATAGTCTATATTTCTATTTTAGCATTTATTTGGGCAGTGGACTGGATATATAACCAATTGTCAGAAATTTTAGAAATATCCTTTTACAGCATCAATCAAATTTAAGCAGCTATCATACATAAGATGCTTTATCCTATGCATCAATTTCATTTTTAAAAGTGTCTCATAAATTTTACTTCTCTTTACAATACGTTAAAATATACTAGAAGATAACGTTGAACCTTATTCTTTTATTTGGGAAAATGGAATGTGTTTTCAAGTAAAGTATTAGTTCAAATAAAATACGCCTCTGTATTATCAATATGTTAAAGAAGTGAATGGAAAAAATATAAATAAACTGTCTTAAAAAATTATGGGGCTGAAGAGGTGATTCAGTGGTTAAGAGCATCAACTGCTCTTGCAGAAGACCTAGGTTCTGTTTCCAGCACCCACATGGCCACTAAACACTGTCCATAACTCCAGGTCCAGAAGATCTGATGCCATCCTCTGCAGTCACTGCATGCATGGGTGCACTTATATACGTACAGGCATAACACTCATACACATAAAATAAAACCAAAATAAAACTTTAAAACAGAAAATATTATTAGGCTCATACGTTTTTAATGTAAAAGTATAACCAAATGTAAATATGCAAAAATGTTTGATATAGAAAACTATTAGAATGTCTCTGGATGAGGCAAGACTTAAATTCCAGAGAAGGCAGAATGCTAACTTTGTTTACTGTAGGCTGTATGGCTACCCCAAGATGCTGAGATACCAGCCAGTCCTGTGTGTTCCCTGGATACCACAGGCAGCCCAGCCAGGAATCTGATGCAGTAGAAGAGGCATTAACAAATGCTATTGCTTTAATTTTTCAATAGTCAGCTGCAAAGTGTTAATTTAGAGTTTAAAATCACCAGGTTGTCAGTGTTCAAATTATGCCAACAGGATAAATTTAAAGTCACTCATAAAGGCATAATTTATTTATTAAATTATTATTTATTCCAGCAACGGAATCATTAGCAATAAACTACATAATAAGTGTGCGAGTGGTAAAACTCAACATTTTTGTCGACTTAAAAATGCAGTGCGGCCTAATGACAACCTTCACATGAATGTGGTTATCTGTGTGCTACTTTCACGTGAATGTGAACTCCTTCAGGTGAGAAAGTGTTCACTTCTCTTTTGCAGCTCCTCTCCAAGTACAAATCCTTTCACACATCCAGTTCCTAAGGACTCTAAGCATGGTAGAGTTTCTCTTTTTGGGTCACCTGTCTAAAGCTAAGGGCAGTCAATTGGCAAGACAGCTTACTCTGAATACCTCCTTTAGAACCCTGTGCAAGGATATGCTAATGAAACCTAGGGGACTTTCAAAAGAAAGAACCAAGAGAAAAGAACTCTGCATCAATAAATTATTATTTTTCTACAAAAATGTGTTTCCGCCTTCCTTGAGTGGACGCACTGTAATTTCTCCTGGTGGGCAGTGGCCACCCCCTTATTTTTCATTTAAATATTATGCACTAGACTATCATTCTTGATTTTACTACTTTTTACAGCCTGTGGGCTTTTTTCTTCCAACTCATTTAAAAGGCATTATGCTTTGATAATGGACTGTCTGAAGATGGAACTGAATTATAATTTTTTAAAACTTCAATTTAATAGATGCCAGGGGCTACTTGAAGATATAGATTTTTCTGGCAAAAGAAATTCTACTGTGGTTGAACTCATGCTGTATTGTTTTTATTAGGAAATTTTAGAGTGAAAATTCATGAATATGTATGGATAAATATGTACATATGTCAACAAAACATTTTCACTATTATAACTAATTATATTTGGGGTAATGTATTTTTTTAGTATGAATATGAAGAAGAAAAGAACACAGCTTTGACTGTCTGCCTCCTTTTTGGTGGCAGAATCTATTTAGACAGGCTGATCTTGAACTCATTATCCTCTTGCCTCAGCTTACCACCATGCCTGAGTGGACTGACATTCTTGATCTGCATTTTTATTGCTACAGAATCTTGGTGATGTTACTTAATGTCTATGAGTTATCCATCTGGAAAATGATGACAGGCCCTACAACTAAGGTCAAAATGCAATAGCATCATAAATCATACACATGGAAAGAGCTCTCAGAAGAATTGCTATTCCCCTTGTTGAAAAATGAAAGAAGTTACTGATCTATACATAAGTGTGGGTGTTGGTGGCATTTCTTTTCCTCTAGAGTATATCACAACCAAGATAATTGCACATTTACACAGAAACTTAATCTGCTTCTGAGTAACATAGAAAACTATAACTGCATAACATATTCCTAGGCTAGCTATAGGTCTTCCGGCAAAATATAACTATGAAGTCTGTAATGGGGGTAGCAAACACATTCATTTCTGATGCCTGATGGGTGAAGCATAGATTTACACTAAATGCAAAGGATGAATGGCACAGTTTAAGAATATCTGGAAACAAAGGCTTAACACCCTTTCAGATCTGTAGAGCTTCAATCCTCCCCAACCAACAACCACAGCACCATCTTCCACGGTTATTGATGCTGCAAATCTTAGACTATTTTTGACATTTCAACTTTTTCTACTCTCTCATACACATTCTATTATTGACTTCTGCTCTCTTTCCAAAATGTATCTAGAATCTCTATTCTTCTCCCCATACCCACTTTATCCACTATAATACCAGACGCTGTCATTTCTCATTTGAACTCCTTCTGAATTCTGTCTCCTAAATTATTAGATGCAATTAAAAACTGCAACTCAAATGGGCACTGTTCATAAAGCCTAGTTACTTTCCCTCTAATAGAAAATAAATGAAGAGTGGAATAATCCAGAACTTGTGGTTATTTTATGAATCTGAGAACCAGGGTCCATCCATCTCACTACATGGGAAATGACTCTCAAGCCCCATCCACAGTTCACAACCACAGCAAGAACCTCAGGAGCTACCAGCAACAGTGTAGAAGAAGGACAGAACAATGTGATCCTTGCTATCAAGGAGGTCGACTCAAAACATACAGGATGCTTCAAGAAATTCACAGAACTCTCTCACCTGGAATATACCTTTAGGCCAATATTCCCACCTGGTTGTTGAGTTTCTGCTTATTCTAGATCTCGTGTGCCTTTCTCTATAGTGCTACAATATCATCCTATTGTGCTTATATGCGGTCATTTTCTAAGAATAGGCTAAACTTTTTGACCATTCCATGGTACTATTAGCACATGCTGTCATCTGCTTGGTTGGTTCTAGGTCTTTTACCTTAAACAACCCCTCCCTCTCGTCCTTCAGGTCTTATATTAATGCAATTTCTTCAAACACATCTTCCTGAGGATGCATTGAAACATTGTTACCTCCCCATTTCTCTAATCTGGAACCCATTTTACACTTTATAATAGTAATTGACAAAGTTATTTGTTCTTTTCTCACTTGATTTTTCTTGTGAATTCAGTGTTCTAAAAAGTCTTAGAGAGAAGGGATCGTGATTTTTTTACTAGAAAGAAGAGTGGTCACAAATATGCTAATTATTAGATTAAAAACAAACGAAAGAAAGAAGGGGGAAGGAGGGAGTTAAAAAGGAGGGAGAAAAGAAAAATATAGGAAACATTGTCTTCTGAAAATCCAAGAATGTTATACTGTCCTTTACGAAATGATTGATGGCTAGATTTTCCCTTTCTGGACATTTTTCATTTTCCTTGCTTCACAGCTGTAGTTCAAAAACTATATAGGTAATTCAACAAACATTCATAAAGTGAATAATTTGATCTTAAATACAAAAATGATCAGTATTGATCTTAAAATGCTCTGTTTTGAAATAACATTACAAGATTTGTATCTACTAGATTTAATCACCAAATAAAAAGAGGACAGTGAATCTGAAACTTTTAAATAGTTTTCACATTGCCCAATAAGACGATGTTTTTAATAAGTTTTAGAATGATGTATATACATCAAGCAGGCCTTTATTAAAAAGATCTTATATGTCCCTGTAAATCCAAGGGAAAAATGTAGAAATTAAATCTGTGTGAAGTATGTTTTATAAAGCACTTCGTCTGCTGCTATAATCATTCATACAAAAGTAAAATGCTTTTAAAGACTTTCTGCTTGTGCAGTAATGAGTATGGAAGAATACTAATAGTCACAGAGCAGTTATTTCCCCTAGAAATTAATATAACTGTATTATGTCCTTGCCTACCTTAGTAGGAACTTCGTCTGTCCTTAGCAGAGCACATAAAGTATCTGTATTCAATTGTCGGTAACAGTACCTTGATTTTTCTTTCTCTGAATGATAGCTATACCACTGCTAATGATTACAAAAGCTAAAGACAAAAGTCACTTTGAATACATTACATTTTATTCTCAATAGTCTTAGCCAACTCAATCCGTACTGCGGTTGATTTTAAAAACTAACAGAAGATTTGGTGGTGGATCAGTCAGTAATGTGTCTGCCCTGAAAACATAAAGACCTGAATTTGGATCTAAACACTGTGCAAAAACCCTGCCATGGAGTCACATTTCTGTAATTCAAGAACTGGGGGCGGGGAGGGGCAGGTGGCAGGTAGAGATAGATGAACCCACGCAGCTCATCACCAGCCTGAGCAAAGTGATTTGCTCCAGATTCTGTGAGAGACCCTGTCTCAAACAATAAGATGGAAAGCCGCAGAGGAAGACACCTGAGGTTGACCTCTGGCCCCCACATACACATAAATCTGTCCTCACTCGCATTTGCAGATCATAAAACCATTATATATATATAAAACACACACACACACACACACATACACACACAGAAGCATGCATATACACAAAGAGAAAAAAAATTTCTCTCCTTTTTCATGATTTCAATTTTCCTTTGTTTAGCTTTGGGGAATATGTGAAGTTAGTGTCTTCTTTAGTTTTTCCAAAGAAAGCTTTCTGCCCGGCAGGATGGCACACCAGCTTGGTTTACAAGGTAAGTTCCAGATGAGCTGGAGGTTCTGAGAGACCCTGTCACAGAAAACAAAAGCAAGCCAAAAGAAAACTAAGAAAACTTGGTCTATATTGATGAATAAATGCACAGTGCCAATAATTTTAGATAAGTTAAACCTTATTCTTAACCAAAGCATGTACTAGCATGGAAGGATATATTTATTTTGCACTCAGGCACATTTCCTTTTGACTGGTTTGTATAAATAATTTTTCTTGTTATGTGAAATTTCTCAGAAATATTCAAAAGAGCTTTTGAAATCCATTACCTTACCAATAGGAAGTGAATATATTTTAATGTAGTGTTCATTATGATATGATATATAAATAATTTTTAATTAAGTAGGAGATAGTTCTTTACTAATATAATTATAAATATGTATGCTTCAGAATTCATTTAAATAAAAATCTGAATGTTATGGAGGACTGAAAAAGACCCACTACAAAGATACCCACATTTTACCCCATGTAACTTCTGACAATTTTGTGACTCTGTTTTATGAGTTGTCTATGGCTGCTCTAGTATCTCTAAATACTATTTATTCTTGTAGTTCTAAAGTTCAAAAGTTGAGATATACTGAGTTCTTTCTGAACTTTCCTTGTCAGTCTTAATTTCTAGCAATTGACAGACACTTCTTGTCTTAAAAGTCCTTTCTTCTGTTGCCCAGGCCAGCAAGATACAAATCAATCAATCTCTCTCTCTCTCTCTCTCTCTCTCTCTCTCTCTCTCTCTCATGTGTGAATCTCTGTCTCTCTGTCTGTCTCCTCTTTCTTCATTTAAAAAACCCCTATGATGACTTTGGCTTCCTTCTGAACAGTCCAGGACAAGCTGTAATTCTTTATTTATTGATTTTATTTTTTTTCAATTTCATACAATATAATCTTATGATAATTAGATTCCCTCCCCTGTCTCCACTTCCCCTTATTATGCCCCATCCAATTTACTGTACTGTATTTAATATATATCAATGTATATTTAATATATTTATTATATAATATATTTAATATATGTGCATAGAATCCTATTCTTGTCTCCAAATGTCATTCAGTGTGGGTCCATCTATTGGAACCTAGTTTGTTGGGGTTCCTCTGCTTGGGGCCAGCCTGAGTAGGTTGCAGGGTCTCTGCCATGTAGGGGTGAGAGGCACAGAGTCAAAACACAGACCCTTGGGTGAGCCACAGCAAACTCACTTATTCAAGAAAGTGCAAAGGGTTTTATGAGTTTGCTTAGCCAATTGTCTTATGGGGTGGTTCCCAACTGCGGCCAATAGAAATCTATCTCTGGGCAGATCATCTCAGTACAGGTTCTCTCCAGATGCTGGGTGGAAGCTGGTGTCACACCTGGACAGAGCGGAGCACCACATCCACAGAAGTCATTCCCTTATTCCTCATGGCAGGTGGCCTGGTTAAGGCCCATCCTTCATTACTCCATATACTAGTTAACTGATAGTCCCATGCTTTAAAGAGATTGTCTCTGACCTGCCCAGTAGCTATCTGTTGCCAACAGTTCCTTAGGTGAGGTTAGAACTTCTTACCAACCTCCTCGTGTCTATGCTGGGATTTTTTTCTGCTTGCGTGGGACTTGTGCATGATATCACCATTGCTGTGAATTCATATGAGTAACTGACCAGAAGGAAACTTTCTGTTGAGAATTGAGAGATGCATTTTTATATCCTTACTTTTGAAGGATCCTTACTAAGTCTTGCATAGAAAGTCTTCTTTGGTAAGGTAAAGTTGTATATTCATATGTTCTGGACATAAGGGCATTGACATTTCATTGGGAGGGGCCCTGTTCAGGGTGCTGAAGTTCTGATGAAATTAAAATTAATAATATCCTGGCATTAAAATTGGGTGATCATTCTGAAGTCACAGGTACTTGAAAATGGAAGAATCAATAACAAAAGTGAGGCATCTTGAGAAAAAAAAAAAAAACAGAGCTGAATTTGAAGATGAAAAAAGCGGTTGGTGAGCCAGTGTGGGGGGTTATTTTCCAGAAGCTAAAAAGTTGGTCTTCCACCAATGAAAGACAATGTCTCTATTGACACATTGATTTGAACTCAAGAGACCCATGTCCTGCTTCTGGCATACAAAACTTGAAGTATTAAATTTTTGCTAATATAACACCAACAGAAAACCAATATCGGTGCCCATTTAACTAAAACAATCAGGTAATTGGTTAGTACATGATTTCATAATATTGTCTTGGGAGTTAATTATATACTTGCATTGGTGATTCAGAGCTTGTCAGGTATAGAGTTATATTGTGTCTGTAGTGAAAATTTGTCTGTTGTTTCATTTATGCTTAAATACAACTGAACGCCCTTCATATCTTGGGAAAAATATCACTGGAATTAATAGTTTTATGTCTTACTTTCAATAATGTTTATGGAAAATAACATAGCTACTCTGGAATTCAGTGCATTCGAATTTTTAGGTATATTTCACGAGAAATTTGTAATCACTGAATTGGTATGCATAATCTTAGGGAAATAAGAAAATGTTTGTTTGTATAATTCAGTGATAGCCTGAAGTAGTTCAACTGAGTTAAAGTAGTGGGCTATAAGGCCATCAAGGTACATTTTGACTTCTTATTCTATATTTGAAATGTTTTCCTGAATAGATTGCTTGCATGGTATTTCACTAATTCTACTGCTTACTAACAATCCTGTGGAAGGGACACCTGTTTTATTTTGTAGAATGAATCCACAAAGACACTAACTTTAAAGTAGCATCAGTTACACATAATATAAGAGCATTTGTGCCATCATTAACAGTCTTATTTAATTTTGTAGTCTGTAATGTCATGTACAAAGGGGCACAGATATTTGGAGCCAATTACTTGTGTTTGAATGTTTAATTGTATTACATGTTAGCTTAGAAACTTGGCCTAATACATCTCCTCATGCTTCATTTTTCCTCATTATAAACTGGAAGAGCTTGATACTAATACCCACTTCAAAGGAAATTAATTGGATCATGATAGAGAGCCTTAACAATCGCACCTAATGATCTAGTCTTCGGGAATATAGACCCATGTGTAGTTCTGGAAGTCAGTTGCCATGCTTTGCCCAGATCTGGAGATAGCTTCATGTTTGAAAGGTAGGTCCCTGGCTAACAACTGGGCTAAGTGAATCGTCTACTTCAGTGGAGGTTTCAGACCGCAGCACTCACCCAAGCCTTGACAATAACTTTATGAATAAGTGGAAGCCGAAACCACTAATTACGTAGCGTCCTAAATGGCACAAAGTATTAACTGTTTCCTTTTAAAGCCAGTGTGTTACTTGTTGAACAGTAGATAACTAATAGAAGAGGTGATGAGACTGAGCTCATCATATGTTTTTTATAGACAATTTGTGTGGCGGTCCTTCTGTTGTGAGAGTGTTTTACATTTGGCTCAGTCCCAAGTATTTTCTTCGACCAGAAAAGACAAATAGTAGGATCTTTCTGCTCTTATAAGCTCATTGGTATGGGTTTTCTTTGAGGCTCTGCTCAGAGCTGAGATTATGCTAGAGTTACAGTGACATTATCAGGATGTACAATGGCATAGAAACAGACAGGTAGACCAGTGGAGCAGAATAATGGTCATAAAATAAACTCACAAAGCAGAAGTGTTTTTTTTTTTTTTGATAAAGGTTTCAAAAACATGAAATGGAAAAAAAAGTTCATTCAAAATCTAGTTCTGGCAAAACTGGTTATCTATCTAGAGATAAATGAAATTGGATTCACATCTGTCATCCTGTGTAGAAAAGGTTCAAAGTGGATCAAAGACCTTAATTTAAAACCTAAAATACTGACTGCTAGAGGAAAGCACAGATATAAGTACTGGCACATATATCATAATGTCAGTAAAGGCAAATACTCTCTTAGCAGAACTCCAATAGCACAAGAAATAGTCCCAATAATTAACAAATAAGACTACAAGAAATTAGGAAGTGTCTACATTGCCAAAAAAAAAAAAATCAACCAAGTGGACAGATAGCCCAAAGAATGGGAGAAAAACTGCCACATATACATTAGATAGAGGACTTATATCAGAAATTTACAGACAGCTGCAAAAATTGAACACACATGCACACACACACCCTGCTAATCAACAAATGAGCTAATGAAATAGTTCTCAGAAGAAAACACAAATGGCCAGTAAATACTCTAAAAAAAACCCACAGTCACCACAGTCAGAAGGACTACCATCAAAACTCTGACAACAATCCTGACAAAAATCCCAAGAATGTTGGAAAACCTAAACTTTCATTCACTGTTGGTTGAGGTGCAAATTAGTGCATTCATTATAGAATCATTATGAAGGTTTATCAAACAATTAACAATAGGGCCTAGAGACATGGTTCAGCAGAGTAAGCAAATTTGTTGCTCCTGCAAATGACCCAAGTTTGTTTCCCAGAACCCACTTCATGCCACCACAACCATCTGGAACTCCATTTCTAGGTGATCCAATGTGCTCTTTTGGCCTTCAAAGAGTAGTAATTGGAAAAGAAGAGGTCAAATTATCACTATTTGAAGATGATATGATATTGCAAGAGATCACAAAAATTCCCTCAGAAAACTTTTAGAAATGGTCAACACTTTTCAGCGAAGTGGAAAAGAACAAAGTCAGTTTACAAAAATCAGTAGTCTTGGGGCTAGAGAGATAGTTCATTAGTTAAGAGCACTTGCTGTTCTTGTAGAAGACCCAAGTTCAAAGCTAACAACCATTTGCAACTCCAGTTCCAAGGATTCTGATACCCTTTTCTGTTCTCCGCAGGCACTGTACAGCAGAGGTGCCCTTACGCACATTCAAGCAATGCACTCATACACATAAAACTAACTAACTAAATAAATATAAAATATAAAAGTTGGTAGTTTTTCTATATACCAATAACAAGCAACCAGAAAACGCATTCAAGAACCCACACTATCACCATCCACAATAGCTTCAAAAAATTCTAGGAATCAATATAACCCAAGACGTTAAAGATCTCTACAATGAAAAGTTTAAATCTTTGAAGAAAGAGATTGAGGAAGTCACAGGGAGAGGGAACGATCTCCTGTGCTCATGTATTGGTAGAATTAATATTTTGAAAATGACCATCCTACAAAAAGCAATCTATTGATTGAATGCAATGCCCTCAAAATCCCTACGACATTCTTTACAGAATTAAAAAATAATCCTCAAATTCATATGGAATTACAAAAGACCCTGGATAGCAAATGCAATCTTGAGCAAAAAAGAGTAATGCTAAGGGGATTACCATAGCAGATCTCCAACTATATTACAGAGATATAGTCATAAAATCACAAAACAGATAAGTATATCAATCAATGGAATATGAGTGCATGCAATTTTAGCCACCTGAGGTTTGACAAAGGTGCCAAGAACACATACTAGAAGAGAGACAGCATCTTCAACAAATTGTGCTAGAAATATTGGATCCCCACCTGTACAAGAATGAAATTAGACAGTGCACAAAAGGCAACTCAAAATGAATCAAAGACTTCACTGTGAAATATGAAACTTCTAGAAAAAAACATAGGCAGTATCCTACAAGATACAGATGCAGGAAAGGACATTTAAAATCAGACCTCAGTTGCTCATGAATTAAGGAAACAGTGAAAAGTGTGATCTCCTTAAACTAAAAAAAAAAAATAAAAGCTTCTGTATATCAAAGGAAACAATCAAGGAAGGGAATAGGAAACCCACATAATATGAGGAAATCTTCACCAGCTACACTTCTAACAAAGGATTAGTATCCAGAATATACAAAGAACTAAAAAACAAAGAATCAAGAAAACAAATGAACCAATTAAAAGATGCCCTGAGGACATAAACAGAGAGTTCTCAAACAAAGAAACAAAAATGGCTAAGAAACACCTTAAAAACTACTCAACGTTTTTAGTAATTAGGGAAATGCAAACTAGAACCTCTTTAAGATTTCATCCTTACCACAGTCAGATTGGTTAAGATCAAGAGAACAAATGACACCAAATGCTGGTGAGATGTAGAGAAAGGGAAACACTCACTCACTGCTGATGGGATTGCAAACTCATGCAGCCACTAAGGAAAGCAATGTGGAAAACTCTTAAAAAACTACAAATGAACCTACCATATGATTCGGTTATGCCACACTATTTTTAAAATCTGTTCCATCATTGAATTTCTTCTTAAAGCTGTTCTGAATTTTCTCACATTCTTAACATCTAACCATCAGTCCCTTAGTAATTTTTAAAAATTTTCTGCTGTTGTTGTTTGTCTTTTTGACTGTCCAAGGGATCATAACTTGGAGACCAACCTACACAAGATAGCTCTCCATGGACAAACATGGCCCTGGCTCTCTTGACTCTTTCTCTTTAGAGGAACATTGCCTGGCGTAGTGTTATTTTGCTTAGATATTTTATTTTCAATTTTGAAAATTTTGTGTTTTCTGAAATAGGATAATTTTTAAATGAACTCCGTGTGATAAAGATTTCTAGTTACTCCCACTGTAGAAGAGTCAAAGCATCTTTTCCATATGATAGATAAAAGAAGGAGAGTTATATGCCTCCTCTTGGGCAGGGAATAGACTGTCCATCAGCATGTAAGTTATAACAGACTGATCATCATTGTCAGCTCCCCACAAAGATTTCTTGTACCATGACTGAAGGGGAACTGTGGTAGGACAGTAAGGTAGACGGGGAGAGTGGCATCAAGATTAAGATGTGGAAGAACCAAAGGCAGAGAGGAAGACTGGAACCCCCGACTGTGTGCAAGAAACTCTGCAACTTACAAATGCTGAAAAATGTGGGCACTATGACCCTGACCCATTGAGAGTCATTCTTCCATGGCTCTGATCCACTGAGCTTCTGTCTATGGAGAATCTTTCTCTCATGGCCTTGCTCCACTGAACTTCTACCCATTGAGAGTCCTTCTCTCATGGCTCTGCTCCATTAAGGTTCTGCTTTTCTCCATCTCTGTCCACTTCTTCCAGGAATGCTTTCCATCTTTGAAAAAAATATTTTCATTTCTCTTACTATCCTTTCTGCTAAATTCACTGTGCTGAGATTTGGCAATCTAGAAATGCTAGTAGGTGCCTTTTGCACACCAGTCAGCCTGGAATTAGAGGTGTGTGTGCCCACTGTAAATTTTAATAATTGCTAAACCTGCTATTTTGGGTGCCAAATTTGTTTCAGTGCACAGTATCATAGACACTGCAGTGTATGTAGCCTTGTTCTTCCCCAGGACAGCTAGTAAATGCTGGACATCTCAGCAACACTTTCTGTATGTGTGATTAGTTGTGGAACTCTTTAATGGTCTCCGTCTGTTGTGAAAAAAAAAGGTTTATTTGATCAGTGGTGACAGGTGTATTTCTCTGTAACTATAAGGACCCATATTGAGCATACAGTAAGAAATTACATTTGTTTGGGGATGTGACAGATGGGTATTCTCTAGGTCCTGTGACCTCTCAAGACATGTTTTTTGGATATGTTTATAATACCACACATGAGTTCCCTCCCACTGAGTGGGTTTTAAGTCCTATTCGGTATCTGTTGATTACCCCCAATATAAAAGTGCCACTATTGCACCATTTAGAGATAGTTTTCTGTGCTGGTCATTGTTGTGATTATTACACTTTAATTCTGGAAATGTTCCATTGACTGATTTTCTCCCTTATCAGCTTGTATAATGTACTCCAAAACTATGAGGGCTAGTCTTCAGAGAGGAGGCTTCCAGGTCAGTTCCATTGCTTCAAGTCCTATGTCTGAAGCAAGTCCTGTCTTCAGGAATAAGGTCTTTCCTTCAAGTTCTGGGAGGCAATCAAGGGCTGTGAATATACCCTGTGTTATTTTGGGAGTCTGTTGGACTACCCTGACCAACAACTCAGAAGGAAGTTTCTCCTGTTTGGCACAATGTTTTTAACTATACAGCCTTCAGATATATATGTGAACTCACTCATGTACAGATACTGTATGTTTATTTTTTTTCAGTAGGCTTTTGAGATAATGCAATTTCCTCTGGCTTTTCCCATCACACAAGCATTATTTATCTCTCTGTTTCTAACTCTCCCTTCTTCCTTCCTATTCCCCTATTTCCCCACTGATAATGCCTGTCTTCTAATATCTCTCTTCTTTTGAGTTTCTGCCCCTTTACTCCCAAGTTTCCTTGTATATCCCTTTCTCTTCCCTTCCTAGTTAAATATCCCCATTTTACTTATTTCATCCTTGGTAATACCTGTGTCCTGTTATCCTCCTACCATGAGTACCTTCTTTCACTTTATATCCGTGGTTTCTTTCCATTATCCTGGTTCCAGAGGTTACATCAGAATATATACTCTCATATAAGGATTTGGTGCTAAAATGATAGAGAACATATATCTCTTGTTTTTCTGAGTCTGTGTGAGTTCATTTAGTATAACAACTCCTTGTTCTATCCATTTACCTACAAATTTCATGATTTCTTTCTTTGTCACTAAGTAGAACTTTGTGTAAATATACCACATTTTCTTTATCTACTCATCAGTTCAGGGACATTTATGTTGTTTCCATTTCTTAGCTATTGTGAAAAGAGCAACAATAAATATGGATGCACAAGTATCTCCGCAGGAGGGATGAGTCCTTTGTGTATATACCAAGGAGTGATACAACCAGATCAGATGACAGATTCTTTTTTAGTTTTTAAGAGTTCTCCATACTGCTTTCCATACTGGTTGTACCAGTCCGCAATCCTACTAGTACTGAATGAGCAACCCCCTTCTCTGCATCCTTGTGAGCATTTGGTATCACCTGTTCTCTTGATTTTATTCTTTCTCACTGGAGCAAGATGAAATTTTAAAATGGTTCTGATTTGCATTTCCCTAATTGCTAAGGATGTTGAACACTGTTTAAGGTGTTTTTAAGCCAGTTTTATCTTTTCTTTGGAGAACTCTGTTCAGATCCATAGCCCATTTTTTAATTTAAACATTTGTTTTCTTGATTCTTTGTTTTTGGAGTTCTTTGTATAATACATTCTGGATATTAGTCCTCTGTTAGATTTGTAGCTGTTGTAACTCTCACTCTTTGGGTTTCCTCTTTGGTTTCCTAGTTTTCTCTTTTCATGTACAGAAATTGTTCAGTTTACTGAGGTCCCACTTGTTAACTATTGGCCTAATTCCTGAGTAACTGGTGTCTGACTTAGAAAGTCCTTTCCTGCACCAATGTCTTGTTGGACACTGCCTATATATTCTTCTAATTTCAGAGTTTCAGGTTTCACATTGAGGTCCTTGATCCAGTTGTGACTTTTCTGCAATGTGATAGATAAACTCACACTGAAGGATATCTGGGAACACTAATTTGACTCCATAGGCTTAACCATTGAGATGAAATGCTCAAAAATAAATTCAATATATATTTTGAAAAATTAAAAACTGATACCAGTATTTTTAAGAAAAAAAAATGACAACAAAATCTGGCCCAGGATCTAACCCAGTATTTCATTATTCTGTCCAAATTTCTGGCACCCACTTTATTTTTCACTGAAACATTATCATATTAGATGTTTTAAGTGCTTAGTATATTAATTTTAATTTCCAGATTGTGTAAGCAATCTTCAGATCTTGTTCATTTTGAAAACGTTCAACTGTGTTACCATTCAACAACTTTCTGGCCTTCCCTAGTTCCTTTGGCCCTGACAACAACCATTCTACTGCTACTGATAATCTGAATGCTGTCATTGGTATCTACTTTGTAAAAATAGTTCACATAGAACTTTTATATTTATTCTCTATAGCAGGACATCATAATGATTGTTATGCCAAGACATATCTTAATTCTTGAGAGTAGAAGGACAAAACATTATAACCATCCAGTACTTGCAGCAATTTGGACCCTTGAGTCAGATAACATTCACTTAAAACACTAGTATTTTATTATTTAATAATTCTTTCCAAGAGTTTTTTTAATAAGAAATAACTAAAGTTCAAATTTATTCCAATCTTTCTCCTGTGTTAGTTATTACACACACACACACACAATATACATAATATATTGCTTATTAAATCAGATCTCAGTTTTCCCTGCTTTATTTTATGCTAAATACAACAGAGATCAGATATTCATTTTCTGTGTACTGAAAATATTATATATTAGTGTTGCAATTTCTAGCATGTTGATTTCCAGAAATAATCAATACTTGAGCAACAAGTCAACAGTTCTAGGATTTGGTATTAAGAAAGCTGTCAATAACTTTACCTTGGAACAATACTGATAGCTTCCTTCCCCTCTCCCATTAAGTATTATCTATCAGAGCTAACTGCAACATGCAAAGTATAGTAACTGTCCAGAGATACACTTTAAACTACATTAGAATTAGGATAGATCCTTCATTGGTCTTTCTGCACAAGTTGTGAACACTCGGTATGGAAGTGTTCCACCACAGAAGCGAACCCTCAACTGCGAGTTCTCTCTTTGTCTCTCATCTGCTATGCTTAAATTATACACTTGTTTCTGCTTACACTTAAGATATAAATAGTGAATATTAACTTTTACTGTGATGTATTAGCTCAAGCAAATTTAGGTTCTAAGCACATTACAGTTTAGAGCCCTTTTACTGCATGTGCATAATGAAGCCAAGACTCCACTCAATTCTCATTTGGAAAAGAATTTACATTTACTTATCATTACTGTGTGTGCTTGTGAGTGTGGGCATGTTAATGCCATGGTGAAAATGTGGAAATCAGAGGGTTCTGGAGATCAGACTCAGGTCATCAGTTTTGGGCAGGAAGTGTGTTCATCTTCTGAGTCATCTTGCCAGAGGAACTAAGCCGTTCTTTTCTTTATAACCCTAAAGTATACTGTGAATGTTTATAAGAGAAATGAACTGATTTAACTTGTATATCTAATGAAATTAAAATAAACTCACCAGTAAATTAGGACTTTTTAAGCAATGAGGTCAAGCAGACCATTTGGCAAATGAAAGTGAATCAGTTAATATTTAAATTCTTAATTAAGCTAGATGATAGACACCTATTCATTAGAAAGTTCAATCAATAGTATGTAAATAAATAGAAACTGGCAATCTTTTTTATCATCATACAAACTATTAAATGGTGAAGTTTTGTTAATGATACCTTTTTTTCCCTTCTTTCTTCTGTTTGTATGTATCTAAGAGTATATATTTATGGAATGTGTGCAGATGTGAGCATCTGTGTGTAAATGGAAGTCAGAAGAAGGCATATATCCTCCATCACTCACCACCTGTTTCTTTGTTGCAGGATATCTCCCTGAACACTTGGCTCATACTTTCTCAGCTAGACTGGAAGCCATTAAGCCATAGTAAGCCTCCTTATATCCTCCCACCTTAGTGGGCATTTTCAAGGATACCTGGCTTGTCATGTGGGTACTAAGATCAAAATTCTAGTTCTCATGATGTGATGGAAGCCATGTAACTGTTGATGCATCCCTCTAGCTCCCAGTCAATGATTATTGTTGTGAGTTCTATTGAATCCTTAAATAAATTGTCATACAGTTGTGTTATCCTTAAAGTTGATAAGGCAATGAAAGAGATATAAATGCTGTGTTTCACTTAATGATGCATGATGTTTCATTTTTATTAGCCTGAAAACATCCTGATTAAATGTCCTTATTTCTTTCTTTTCTCACAGGATATATGAGTACTGAATGCATAGTTTTTGTATCCATTGTGGAACATAGTCTACAGTGCCTGCATTATGCATTCTTTGGATCCAAATTAGGTTGGAACATTTTTTTCATAATGTGCCACTTTTTGAACAATGATAGAGTACAAAAATCTTATTTAAAAAACTTGTTGGACTAGAACTCATATTTAAAATCAATCAAGCATTGATCTGGGCATTTCACACCATTAGAAGGGGTAGGTTTACCAATAGTTATAATTTATTCATGTATGATCACAAAATAGTCTGTGGAATAATCATTTAGTTATGTTATCAATGTATTTGAATTTATGTTTATAAAATGTTCACATATTCCCTTGAAATATCTGATACACAATTTTGATGGTCACAAAATATTTATATGTGAATTATGAAAGAAAACATAGTAACGTGAGGTTATCTTCTAGAAACATGTGAGTCTGTGTGTGGATGAGTGCAGATGTGAGGACACTTGGGGCTTGCCTTTAGCTGCCTATCTTCTATTTGGGCAATATTTCTAAGTCATTTCTGAAAAAAGATAATTTTAAGGGCCAATATAGCTAACATATTTTGATCTTATGATGCACATCATGAACTAAATTCACATCTCATCCCAAAGATTAAGATCCATGCTCATATTCTACTATTTCTGTTAAAATGCATGTTAAGTCTTCGATAAAAAGTAACCTGAAAAAAAATAGCAAATATTACTCTTTACAAAGTGAGGTACCTTCCCATTTTTATAATCAACTTGGTATCCACAGAGACATTGTATAATAAAGTCCACACTTGGAAATTTTCTTAGCTCAGATTTAATAATGTGAAGATCCCATGGATAATAGAATTTCTGCTGCTGGACATCATAAATCATAACTGTATCCTTTCAATTTATAAACTGCATTTATGCATGGCTTTGCAGAACCATATTCTTTTAATCCTTTGGTATTTTGAAAAGCTGCATGTGGTTTCATTTGTTGTGAAATATTTTAAATTTTATATTCATTATAATACTCCTATAATTTGCTAGCTAAGGTTGATGTCTTGTCTAATCACTACTGTGCAAAACCTGACTGTTCCTCAGAAGATTGGCCGCATGCTTTTCCTCTTAATGTCTCCTGCAAACCAGGGGCAGAATGCTTGAACCTTTAGCTGTGAACCATCCTGCCCACCTCTAGACAAAGTGGAGTAAGAGAAACTTCCAAGAGAAATCTTCTGAGAAGTAGTTCCAAACAGAAACATGACAATCCAGCCAGGTCCACATTACATTTCGATTGAAATTCAAGTTATTTTCATTCACTAAGTTCTAGGTGGTTTGTCCTACCCTTATGTGTCTTTTTCACACAGATCACAGTAGTCACATTGACCTACACCATTAGATTCCACATAGAGACCCGGCACTTGCTAGTCACAGAGACTATTACATGGACTAGTTCTCCTGTTGAGATTGTCTTTCTCTGCACATTTTACACAGCTGGCTCTCTATCCCTGTTAGTTTTATTTTTAATTTTTAAAATGTCAGTTCATTAGGAAGACATATCTACTGTGTGTGTGTGTGCACATGTTGTGATCTATCTATCTATCTGTCTATCATCTATCATTTATCTATATCACGTCTTCCCTTGCATTGTGTTTTAATACCTTCATTGGTTTCCTTTTTGGCTTTTATCCCAAGCAACCCTGATTGTTTGTATGCTTGGTTTAATTTGTCGTACCTCATTAGAAACTTTCTCAAACACCAGAGGAAATGCATTGCTTATGCCTTTATGTTTCTCTAGTTACAAGCACAGTCTCTAGACCCATTTCAATATCTAATAAACATTAGCTAAATGAATACACATATAATTTAAATATTTAATATACAGGACAGTGGGATATGCACTACCATCTGAGGCTTAACGGAGTTACACAGAGCTGACTTTTCATCTCAACTTTAGCATAACTAAACATGAAGCTGGAATTCTTTGCTTCATTGTCCACAATATAAAAACAAAGAAGGTGGTACTTTGCTCGTGTTTTTCAGTTGTTTTTGAAAGACAGAGTGAAATAATAGATGTGAGTCACATTTAATTTTTTAAACGTTACATACATTCAATATACCTCAACTTCATCTAAAATAAATAAGGAAAATATGTGGATATAATAAGAGAACTTAGAAAATTTTCAGTATGTTTTATGTGTAGGAAAGTTGGCTCCTCCATGACTATACACTAAAAGGAGAACTGGAAAACAAGTGTTTATGTAAAGACAGCCCCAAACCAAGAAATAGTGTCTGAAGTAAGCAAGCAACATTTCAGGGCCCCTTCTGTAAGAAGGTGATGGGCTTTTCCCCCACGAGGATTTAATTGTCCACTTGCATAGAGGTGGGACAGATATAAAGTAGCTCAGCAACATTATCCAAGAATTTGAAAAAAGCCTTGCATACCTAAAATAAGAAAGTCAGAGCGACTTGCAAGATCTCATCTAGCTTCTTTCGTTCACACGTCTCCCCATTTAAGTTGACACACTGAGTAATTAGTCTTTCAGTTCAGCCCCTGACCCCGCCATAGGGATGGGTGGATAACTAGAACTAATTAAGTAGCGTGGTGATGTACACTTAAAGTGTGTTGTTGTAAAACAAAAAGAAAAGCTCTCAAGTCAAGTGTTTCTTCATTTGTTTATCAATGAACAGAACTCCTTCACTCCTTCACACACCCCCACCATCCCAAAATGTAGGTCGGGTGAAACATCAGCCACAGATCACATTTGCTGTATTTTCAGTTCCACTGCGCTGCGGATTCCAGCCCAGCGCCAGATCCTGGGAGCTGCGAAGGCAGAGACACCTGTGCCTCAGGGACGCAGGTAAAGTCCATCACCTTCCTGCATGAGACTTTGCCTCCGCGGCACCCTCTGCCCCTCTGGCGTGCGTTCTTGGACCACGCAGGCTGTGTGGCTGCTTTTCCCGCTCTCTCCTCACCCCACACCTCCGCAGTCCACAAACTGCTCCACAGCACTGGGCATGCCTAATAACGAGGCCTGAAGAAAGCGCCGGCACTTCCAGGTTGCCCTCCCCTCTGCAGCGGCCTCCTGCCACTCAGGCGGCCCGACGTGCGACTCCGCCCAATGAGCTCCCGCAGCTTCCGCGAACACCCCGCCCCTCAGAGCCTAGTGTCCAATGGGAGGGTGGCGGGGGCGGGTCGTACGGACCCGCCTCTCCAGTTAAGGCCACGGCCAGAGCCCGGCTGGAGCGAGGGGCGCGGGGAGCGGCAGGTGCGGGCGCGGGCCCCGCAGCCCGACGGCGCGAGAGCGGCGCTGCTGCCGGCCGGTGAGGACGTCCCCGCGGAGCCAGCGGCCCGCTGCGTCCCAGTCAGCGCCACGCGCGCCTCGCCGCGGACGGTCCGAAGTCCGCGCTATGGAAGAGGAGAAATATTTGCCTGAGCTGATGGCAGAGAAAGATAGCCTGGATCCATCTTTTGTGCACGCATCGCGCCTTCTGGCGGAAGGTAGGACCTGGTCCCCGGGCGCCCTGCCCGTCTGGTCCATCTCGCCCAGCTCCATCAGGGCAAAGTTGGGGAGGGCGCGGTGCTCCCCTTCGCAGAAACAGTCCCCGAGATGCAGCTTTGGAGCCCAGGAGCGCAACCAGGGCCAGGGAAGCTGCTGGACTCCTCAGTGGCTTAATTCGTAGAAGACCAGAGCTCTGAGGTTTAATGGCAGGGCCGATGTGACCTGCTAGGTTTGTGGACAAGGGAAACATAAAGTGTGATGTGGTCTACAGGGACCAGGGAAACCAGTCCAGAAGTAAATTCTGATCCATGCAATGTTCTGAGAGCTTCGTAATTCCGGATTAGCATTTTATTTTCTTTTGCATTTCGAAGTAATTTTGATACCCTTAAATCAGCCTTTCCTGTAGAAAGTCTTAGAATTAATCTACATTAAAGTATGAATGTTCGTGCATTAATGTGAATGTGCTAAGCAGAGACTAAAGTGCTTATGGTATACTTGAAGCGTGATGATTGGGTACTCGGTGAGCTATTGGTCCCTAGGAACGCTCCATAATTGATCAACTGTTCTACTAAGTGTTTTCTTTTATGCACCTGTAATGTTAAAGAAGATACCATTCCCGGAGAAAATACATATGTCTTACTTTGCTTTGCTTTGAAAGGTCGTGGGGAAAAAAAGGCACGCGTGAAAACTTCTCTTTCGAAAACGTTAGCCTAAATTATTACATTTATGTTGAAATAATGCTAACTACTAAAGACACACGATACCTAGTAATTTATGCATTCCTTAAAACAACTGCAGAGTTTTTTGGATGAATACTTCATTAATAATGAATTGCTTCATCATCAAACTGACCACAGTGCAGTTTTGTAGCGAGTGTTGTTGAGATCTTTCCTACTAGGAAAACTAAAAGTGACAACTTCCTCTAATCCCACTCCTCAGCAGTAAAATAATTTTGAGAGTTAGCTGTACATAAAAGGAAAATTTTCATGGAAATTAGATTTGCTTTGGCCTTTTATTAATACGATGCTATTTATAATAATTACAAAGTGTTTTCAGGAAAGACCATTTGAAAATTATAATCAGAATATGGGAACCGTGAAATAACTAAACTGTTTTCAAGGGAAGGACTGGTTTTGTAGAATAATTGGGGAGCAAATTCAGTCACATTCACTACTTTTCTAATTACTGAATTAAAAAAAAATAGAAGTGAAACTGAAAAGCTAAAGTGAAATAAAGAATATTCTTCCTCTACTTTTTAAGGACAGCTATGTAACAGTAATGAGAATATTGAGAAAGAATAGCTTCATAAGCACTAAACGATTAAAGATGCTTCTTTAATACTTTACTTCAATATGTTTCAGAAGGTGTTTTCATCTACTGTACAATGTCTTTAAATGAAAAATAAATTACAAATTGATGCTTTATGGTAGGAATTCGCTTTGGGACAGATGTCTCAATGATTAATTCATTAGTCATTAATGTGTATGATTGTACTTGCAAAATTAACAAAGAGATGCAGATGACAGCGTAGCCGAGATCAATACATTCACATTTCTGAAAAAACACTTAAAAGAAAGCCAAGTTCCTACTTTCCTAAGCCTTTCCTTTCCAAGGAACTTGATTTCTTGATACTTAGGAAATTGTTCTAATGTATCTTGTAATTTAATCTTTTCCCAGCAGGGGGAAGCCTGCCCTGCATTTGCAAAGACTAGGAGGAAAAAGAAAAGAAAAGGGGAAAAAAAAATCCTCCCCAAAACAGAGAAAAGCATCTCATTTAGAAACAAAGAGGGTGCCTAAATTTCAGAGACATTCTAATAAGGGAATTTGAATGGAGGCAGTGAGGATTCTGATCTTAGAGTCTAAAAGATAGTTGCACAAAAAGATTCACGGCGGGTCATTACTTCTCTAATTTCTCTAATTGTGCCTGGGGCTCTTTTTATGTGCCCACTAAAGAGTAGAAGGTGAGTCTGCTCTGGATTCTCAGTGAACCATAATATATATATATTATGTTATGGAAATTTTCACTGTCTTTTCAGAAGCCTTTGCCAAGGTTTCTAGGAGCTCTATAGAGATTTTATTTCTTACGTGAAAGTGTACTGATTGAAGGCAGTGGCTATAAATAAACCTGACATAGATATTCATTTGGAAAGAAGGTGCACACTGAAGTACATTTCAGTCAGCTCTGTTCAGACAGTCTTGAGACTGAGGGAGTGATAGAAATGATTCTGATAATTTAGTTCTTTGGAATGAGTTTCTCGAAGCTAATATATATATCACCAATGATAAAAACCAGTGACTCAATGACTTATTTTATGGTTGGTGATGGATACAAATCTATGCAAAGTTGTTCCTGCTTCATTTAGAATCAAAGGCACTGGGCTTCAAATTACTTTGTTGGTTATTTTGCAATTTTTTTTTCGAATGTTTCTGTTTGTGTTTTCAATAGGGAAGGTTCTGAAAAAAAACATTAAAACACATATTTTATATATTTGTGCATTATAATAGGTCTCGCATAATGTGGATTGAAGAGGTTTTATAATGTGTTTGAGTAATTTAAAAATTTCTTATTTTAATTGTAACTTTAGTTAGCCATTTGTTATGGAAGGTGCTTTGAAAATGATAACAGCAAATTCAGCATGATTCTTAAAGTTCTGCTTGGCTTTATAATCTGCATGCTCCCTGAAGTTACATGAGGTTATTTATATCTGTGCTACTCTTAAGAAATGCAAGAAAAATGTGAATCTAGATATCTGCATTTTAATCCCAGGTGTATTTAACCTGGATTTTGTGAGCCCAGTTTTAGTGGGACTAAAAGATCTGCATGTTCTGTGGCACTCAGGGTTTCAGACTTCTGTGGGTTTGAGGAATAATGTTTTTCTATTCCCTACAAAAAAGCAATGGCTGCATGTACATTTTTGAAAGTTTTTCAGTTCTTCCAAGTTTAATGATTAATAATATATTTATTACATCACAGTGCAATTTGAGGCATGTGCATTATTTTAGACAATGAAGATAGATTTACGTTTTAAACATATTGAACTATTTTCAAGTCTTGGCCAGAAATGAAAGTGTGTGAACATATTCTTGTTTTCAGTTGAACATGCTGACTTTCACATTTATAGATACAATTATGATGATTCCATAATTTCAGAAGTATTAATAAATTCAACTCAGAATGTTTTGGGCAAGCGTTTTGAGCTTGTTTTTCTTCACAGATATTGGTAGAGCAACCAGTGTTCTGGCTAACTTGTGGAATGGTGAAATCAAATATTTGAAACGAAGTAGTTTCTGAAATGATGTGCTTTTTTCAGATTTGGGTGAAAATTTTGATCTGGCATCTAGCATTGGTCTTCACTTTGAAGATCTTTAGGAACTTTTTAAAATTAGAAGAAAATGGAGCTTTATATTTGCCATGAATGCTAACTTGTAATGATTTAACTACATTTAAATTCTCATTAAGGATCATTATAAGATATGGCCTTTATTCTTTAAATATTGGCAAGGTTTAAGGTATGGAATTTATTGATGGTATGCCTAAAATCATCTTCTGTGATGCAGTCACATGACTAAGTTGAATTTTTCTCTTGATGAATATAGTATCTTTTCTCCTCTTTGTCATCCAGGGTAACTTTATTTACATTTCTTAAGTAAAAAAGCAAACAACGGCACAGATTAAATTCTAGTTATAGTTGGTCTGCGTCAAAAGAACTTCATGATATGGTGAAAAAACCAATTTCCAGAGCACTTGTCTGTTGAGTAGTGACACCTCCCATCTGTAACATGAGGGATATGTCATTTGTTTTTCTCTCTGGTGCTCAGTTGTCTATGTATGTGAAACAAGAAATGGAATACCTTATCAGGCATAGTTATTTTGGTGCAAAAAAATGATGAGTGCACTAATGTAAGTGGCGACTTTTATAAATAGAAAAAATAGACATTATACAAATATAATATTCATAGTATTTGCTTTAAAGTGCTAATGTCATTGTGTATTTAACCTCAATTTGAAATCAGATTTTCTAAGAAAACAAGGGAAATAAATCCTGCTTTACCCTTTAAATCCTGAATGAAATTTTAACTCATAAATCGAATCATGTGAAAAATGATTTCAAAGAAGGTTTTTAAAAGAGTTCTTTTTATCAGTGATCACGTGTCGGTCCGCCTTGGCCTTGACCAGGCCTGGGTATGTTTCAATGGTAATTCCAGACCTCCTCTCACTTTTTTCTCAAACTTCAGCCTCTTAACCAGTGGTTTTATGGTCTCTAGTCGACCTTTTAGGGAACGTATATATTTCTTGCTATGTTCCCTACCTCCTACCACCTATAGACTTCTGTACTCCTCCTTGTTTTTTAGTTCCAGAAGACTAAATGCTTCTTTTCTGTTTAAGGTGGACCCCTGTCATCAGCACCAATGCTCCTTGGGTCCTCCGACCTCATTCTGTAGTTGCATCCTGTCTTCAATTTCCTGCTTCTTCCTCTCTGTTTACTGATTTCTTGGAGCAGACTTGTCAACATGATGTAGCCTGAATGACCTAATAACAGAGCATGTATTTCCCTTACAAAAGTAATAAAATTAATCTTTTGAATATGTCCCTTGTGTCTTTCAAGCTTATATTATCAGTCTGTGCCTAGATGCCTCATCTTCTTATCTTACCTCTTTGGAACTCTTCAGTATAGCCTCTGTCTTCACTACTGCTCTCAATCAGTCACCCTGGTGACAGCATCACCTCCCAACTACCAAGTCCAATAAACACTTTCTTCTTCATCAGCCTCCTATCTACACTGTTCATTCCCTTGGGGGTTTCTTCTTCTTTTCTGACTCTCGTCCAACCTCCTCTCCCCACCTCAGCAGACACAGTAATTTCACAGGGATTCATTCAAAATTAAATTCTGACCATCTCATATTTTTTAATAATTTCTGTTTCCTGCAGAGCTGGGTTTGTATTTCTTGGCAATCTTACCACACACCTCCATTCCCAGGCTTATCTCTTAACCTATTCTGCTTACTTTATCTCAGCAGATCATTTAAGTTCATTTGCTATACTCCTATCTATATCAAGCTGGGTATGTTTTCTTTCTCAACATCCCATAGTAGATTGTGATTCCGATCAACACTACCATCGTTTCATTAAGGCATACTTGCCTTTCTCACTAGACTAAACATGAAGAGCAGAGCCAGGTCTCATTCAGCATTGCATCAGCAGTACCCATCATGGCCCCTACATACAGTGCTGTTCAGTAGATGCTTTGAAGAAAGATTTCTCCATCAGACTTCAGATTCTGCCCCCTGTTGGCCTCTCTGCTGTGTCCTCTGACGTGATGTACAGTTGGCTGTCTCTTTTCTCTCTTTTATCTAGGGGGGTTCCATGTGCTATGATCTTTTGGAAGAATGACCTCCCTTAACTTTATATCTCCCTGGTTGTAATTTTCACTCATTCAACAAAATGAATCTGGCTATCCCTTCATCTAGGATGCCTTTCATAGGAGCATCCTCATCTTATTCATTATAGATTAGGTGGACCTCTGACTTTCTTCTGTTTGACCTTTCCACTGCTACATTGCAACATGCAATTCTATTTGATCCTGTCTGTTCCCCTTCTAAGCTCAGAGGTTGGAACCATGACTTTTGTCCCTGAATTCTTAATGCTTGCCTTCATTCCTATGAGTAGAGGTCTTTGATAAATTTATTAAATGAGTGATGCTAATTTTGCATATTTCCTTTCTCTTACCTATAAGATATGCCAAGAAATAGAATTCCAGAAATTTTTCACTGTTGAATTCAGTCATATTTTATTGATTGTTAATACAAAAGCACAGAGGATCATTTTGAAGGTATTTATTCATTTTTTAAAACTGATTTTTGCGATTGTTATACATTTGCAGGTAATTGTGAAGAGAGGACCCGCTTTAGTCTGTTCTGTCTTGTGTGACTGTAGTTCAGTGTCCAAACCAAAAAATGGCACTGATACATTGTGTGGGCACCCCTTTGTCATGTGCAGATTTATATGATTCCGCTGTTGTGATGCACAACTATTTCTCCCCCACAAACAACTTCTTCTTAAAATAAATGCACCCCACCGCATTACAGAGCAGCTTCCACATCCAAGAGTATTTGGGCGCCATATATTGCATTCAGCAGGGGTTTAAAGGGGGCAGATCTAGGAAGGTTTGGGGAAGGGAGAAATCAAATCAAAATACATTGTGTGATGTTATCAAATAATTAATAAAAATATTTATTTAAATTAGCCCCCTCCCCACCCCGATGCAGTTCAGTTCTAATTTTCTCTTGGAAATACCCTTTGGTTATCTCATCTAGACTGATACTCATGAAAAGTATTCCCTCCCAATTCATGTCCACCTGGGACCTATAAAGGTGACCTTACTTGGAAATGAGGTTGTTCAGATGGAAGCAAGTAAAGATGAGGTCTTACTGGATTAGGGTGGCCCCTGTATTCAGTACCACTGGTGTCCTTATAAGGAGAGGATAATTCAGATACATGTGTGGATTAGAAGCTGATATGAAGACAGAGACAGAGATTGGAGTGATGCATCTACCAAAGAATACCAGGATTGCTTGCAGCTACGAGAGGCTGGAGGAGGTAAGGCAGGATGCTTCCTGGAGCCTTCAGAAGGAACACTACCCTGCCAACACATTGATCTTGATTTCTACTTTCCAGGATTGTGTGAGGATAGGTTTATGTTGTTTTGTGCTTCTCTATAACAGCAGCCCTAGGAAATTAACATAAATTCCCTTGCTTATTTAAAAAAAGCACCTCTACTTCACAGTGCCGCTGGTTGTTGTTTTCAGTTGTTTCAGATACATTTCTGCCTCACTCTCCTTCACCTTTCCTTCTTCACCAAACAAGAGGTACACAACTTTTTAAAAATTAAAATTATTTAATTATTTTTTTTAATTTTATGTATAGGAGTGTATTGCCTCCATGTATGAAAGCGTACTCATCTTCTGCAATGAACATGGAGGTCAGACGAGAGCATAGAGAGAGCATAGAATCCCCTGGAACTGGAGTCACAGACAATTGTTAGCCACCATTTGGGTGCTGGAAACTGAACCAAGAGCAACTAGTACTCTCCACCGCTGAGCCATTTCTCCAGCCCCAAGAAGTACCCATCTTTTGCTGTATTCTGATGAGTCTTTGTGAATCTGTTCATCTGTTTCTGTTGTTTCTTTTGTTTTACTTTAAATCAAATGGATCTTTACTGCTGCTGTTGAGTTTGGACATGGAAGAAATTTTAAATTTCAGTTGTGTCTTTTTAAAGTTTCCAGTTCTTCAGCTCCTCTGCTAATATACTGAGACTTTGTTGCATGATTGGAATGTTTTGGGTCCCATTGATTGTCTTTAGTCATTCAAGTTAAGGTTTTCCTAGCTTTTTATATAGGATATTATGTTTTAATTGCCTCCTGGACATTTGTAATGTGTTACGACACTAGGGATTTAGCAGAATCTGTTTCAGTAGAGTGAAGGGGCACTACATTCATTCATTTAGGCAGCTGTAAAAGGCATAGTCTCCCACCAGGAGACTCCTCCAGTTTGGCAGGGAGGCAATGGACCTCCTCCTATCATTTCCTGTCCATTTCTGCTAATACCAAGCGAATTTCCAAGGCCCTCTTCCTACTGGGTCATGGAGAATGTTCCAGCAGCCTCCAGCTAATTCTGAAGCTACCATTTGGAGAGAAAAAGGGGCCTAGTTACTGCCTGTGAGGGTGCCAATTCAAGATCTCTATTCGATCTCTGTGACATTGTGTGGGGTCTCATTACATTTAGGTCCAAATAAAATCCAGTTTCCCTTTCAATATTTTTTGATCCCACTCAGGGTTATAGGTGCCTGGTCATCACTGAGTGAGGTTAGAAGTCCGGGAACTCTATGTAATCTTTCTTTTTTGCTTTGTTTTGTTGTTTTCTTTTTATTGTTATTTTTTTTTGTGACAGAGTCGCATAATGTAGCCCAAGCTTACCTAGAACTCACAGTGTGGACCATGCTAGCCTTGAATTTGAGGCCATTCTCTTGCCTTAACTTCCCAAGCTCTGAGATTACAAGCATGAGTCACCACACCTAGATTTTAATTTTTTAAAAAACAAAGGTGAATGTGAAACACAGGTTATGATAGTTTCTTTAACTGGAGAAGAACATTTTCAATTTCAAAGCTAGTTGTTCTGTTAAGTTGTCCCTAGTTTAGACCTTTCGCTAGAAAGAGCAAGTGAATGTATGCATGTGTGTGAATGTGTGTGTGTGTGTGTGTGTGTGTGTGTGTATGTTGCCTGTGTTATAGTCCCAGCTTTTACACCACATAGTGTAGCATTTATAAATATGAGAAAATCTAGCAGAAGTACCCATGTGTTATTTCTGAGTTTGGATCTGCGTGCTTTGATGCTCAACCTTCCTGCCTGACTCCTTTTTCCTTCCAGACCAACTCTTTATCTTCACATCTACTATCCAGCCAGTATTCATTTGTGCTGTCATTTCTTTATAATATTTTCTTTCAACTATATGTTTGGACTTGAGCATTAATATTTTATGAACTAGTTATATATGAGTAGGCATGATCGAGATATACCCAGTTAGTTAATGGTGATAATATTTTTCTGTTTATGATCTTTCAAAGTTTTTTATGGTACAGAACACAAGGGGGAAACAAAATTGATCCTTGTTTTCAGTTTCTATTTAAATATTCTGGAGGGAAGCTCTGTTCCCACAGCAGCTGTAGGAGCAAAGGAATGAAGTTTACAGGTAGTTTCTAGAAACCTTTGGGATAACTGTATGGCATCATCAGTTTGCCATATGCACTTGATTGTTTGAACATTAGATTTATTTGACATCTCTTTTCTTGCCTGTATATATTATAAGAAATGTATCTTAACTGAAATTATACTTTGACGCATGTGTAGTTTTATAAAGCTACAGGTAGTGTAATTTTAATATATTCAGATATGGAAATATAATGCTTTTTCTAAAAAAAATGGTGAATTCCAATACATTATGAATGACCCAGGAATAGTTTTTTAAAGAAGCATGGTCAGTCGTTGATTTCCAGAATTAGAGTTAGTCAATACTCAATGTTCTCAGAGCTCTTGTTCTCCCTAGTGTAGAGTCCTGCACTAGCCACGTACTTCATTTGTCCAGTGTGTGAGGAGTCATGGACAGGCTTCCTTTTGCTGCATCATTAACTTCTCTTTGAAATGAGTCTTTTGTAGCTCATCTCCATTCCTGAGATTGCTGCTTCCAGATAGAGTGATAATAAACATTTAAGAACAATTGAGTTGCTTTAGGTTACACTCTGAAGATATTTGTCATTTAGCTGGAGTTTGGGGGATGGAGTCTGTTGGGCTAGAACTCTCATTTAGTCACAGAATTGCACATGCCCTTGAATGTGGGCTGGTGACATCTATCTACAGTAAATATATTCTATTGATATTTGAAGAAGTATCTGGTGTTTTATTTGTGAAATCCATAATCCACAGGGGATTTGGCATGCATGTGTGTAGACAGCTAGGAATATGTACATATGTATATTTATATCAACAATTCACAGATGGTCTGCCAGGTTTCATGTGACTATCATAGGGAGTCAGAAGAGATGTTAGCTCTTGCCATTTAGTGTAATCAGCTCAGTCATCATCTTGATCATTCCTTTGACTACATGGTTGTTCTTTCCAGGTCCTACCCTGGAGACTTTGCATGCCTCAGCAACACTCCACCTACCAGTCGCCTTAGAGTGTTATCAGCACTTGTTTTGCAAATGAGAAAAATCAAGGCTATGATTTAACAAGGGCAGAGAGAAAGAGAAATGTTGAGCTGAAACCAGACTTTCCTACCCAGAGCCCATTCTAAGGAAGAGACACAGCTTTATGTGGGTTTTGAAGGAAGGTCATATACTAATATAGGACATTAATAGTAATTTTGCAGTAAATTGTTTAAATCAGTTCCCAAACACAAATATTGCATGGATTAATATGAAGTACTATAAAATAGTGAGTGTGTTAAATAGATTCATCTTGTGAGGTTTACTACGGTCTGCACTTCTGAAGTTTTTATACTGACTGTTGATTCTGAGAGAGCTCAATGATGTGCCAGAGGGGCAGAGTGAAACATTTTATGCTTTTAAAAGAACTCAAAACTACTGGAGAACTTTGGTGATGTACTGAGGCATTTTCTTTCCATTATTTTTTTAAGGTGAGCTTCTTATATTTGTACTGAAGAATAACCAAAGGCCCAATCTTGTGTCTTGAGGCAGTGAGGGTTTTGTTCAATATTTGAGAGTGAGAAAATTTCAGATTTGTCAGAACCATGTATCTTGACAATGGTTTGATTTAAATGCTATTCATAGTTCTGGGCTTTTAGGATTTGTTTGGAGCCACATTGCTTGTTGTAACTATATTGTCATCAGAAATGCTGTAATCAGTCCCTGTTGCCTTTAACCTCTATAGCGAAAAACAGAATCAGTATCCTTTCAGAGTGTGTTTTAGCAGGTTTGTCGTTATATGTTGAGTAGTGTCAGGTACTGAGGGTAGCTCAGAAGAGGAGCCTCTGTGAGGGAAACGATATAGAACCTGAAGTAAGAGGAAATTTGTGTAATTAGTATAGAAAAGGGATGATAAACTTATGATTACTTTCATCAAGTATGTATGCTTTTATAAGTATTTATACTCTAAAAGATAAGGGTTATAATCCTCCCATTTTATGAGAAAAGATAAATAGATGCAGAGGTTAGTTAGATTATTTTCTTTTCTGTTGCTATGATGAAACACCATGACCAACCACCACACTAAATAATTTGGATTTTTTTAAAAAGCAAAAAATCACAGGTGGACAAATGTCTAGTAGAATTTTGAAAAAAGTGACAAGAGAAATTACTAAACCTTATCATATTAAAAAAGAAAATAAATGTTTAAAGGATCATCAAAATCTTGCTTCAAAACACTTTTGGAAGACTTACAAATCTTTGTTACTACAGAATTTCTTCTTTACAATAATTTTCTTCAGGAAATTAAAGCAATGTATTCATTAACTGTAAAATGAAAACAGGGAATAGAAATATACTTGCTATACTTAATCATGGAAACGTTACAAACAGAGAAATTTAAGTAAATCTAAAACTGGAATAAAGATCACCCAAGTCTAGAGTCTCTTTCTCTGTAAACCAAGACCTGATGAAGGAGGGAACCTCTAAGGAATTAGGTGAAGACAAAAGAACATTTGATGTGCTGAGACAGATGGCATTTGATGGCTTTGGAATAGACTTCCACAATGTTGGGTAGATATGAATTGAACTACTATATGAAATTAGTGAAAGGCTGGAAATTATATACACAGAAGGAAAATCTGGTAGAATAACCATTATGGTAATTAAAAGCAATTAATGGGGATAGAAGAAGACAAGTATTTGGAATGATTTACAATAAACAAAATAGTTTTCCTCTGAGTAAACTCTGTAGGACACACACACACACGCACACACATACCATATATCACATGTGTGTGAAATATATACTAGGTACAGGGCCTTGATGAACAACAGTACAGAATTCTTCAAACTGGTTCTTACTTTCTGTGCTTTTTATTACTGTGTGAGTCTTATATTTAGGAGGAGGTAGTAGGGAATGTAGACAATTATATAAACAATTTCCACAGTATGTGTTAGATGAAATAAGTAGATGATACTGTAGATATGCCAGGCAGAGCACCTGAGAAAGTCTACAGAGATCTTGGTAAATTTCAAAAAGAAACCTAATAGATAGGTGGAATCTGGCCAGGATTCACTAAAGAAGGAATTATACATGCAGCAAGCAACATCCCCAAAGACTGGCAACAAAGAGAACATTTAAAAGGAGATAGAAGTTAAAGTGAGGAAAGGAGTATAAAGATGATTAAGACTGAGATATTCTGTATGGAGCACACAATTCAATAAAAACTAAATATAAATAAAAAGAAGTTAAATGTCTGGAGATGTAATCAAAAGTTAAGAATCTAGAATGGTGATTCTTAGTGACTCTCACTCGCTAAGACGTGCAGTGCTGTCATCTACATCTCTCTCCTTCTTAAAGCCCATCCTTAGATACAGATTAAAGCCTTTCTTAATCAACCCCAACTTTGCTTAAAAAATAAGAAAAGAAGACAAGTCAGTCTAAAGGTAATGATTCGTCATGTGTGCCTTATAAGCTGTCTGGACTTCTTGCTCTCAACAATGGAAACTCATTTAAAATGGAAAATGTGAAGAGAGCTTCATTGTCTCATGATGTGACTGAACTCTTGGAAACTGTCCTGCATTTGTGTTATGTGTGGGTGGGTCATTAGTTGGCTAGGTTACTGACCAGGTGAGAAGTTATGGGAACCTGTCTGTATTCATAAGCTACAATGCAGAGAAGAAACGTGGACAGGTCTGATAGAAATTTAGAAGAATACTGTAGGAGCTTGGGTTGTATAGAGGGGGTGGTCAAGGTTGTTATCGGATGTGCTACTTGCTGATAGAGTTAATGGTACTGTCGGTTGCTGAGATATCTTTTAAAAGATTAGTCAGTGCTGAAGTGAGGTGGGTTCACTCTGAAGGACTCAAAAGGCCTCCAGTATTGAGTGTTGAGGTAAGAATTTAGCTAGCAATATTGGTTTGGAGAGAGGTCTGTGCCACAGTGAGACTTCTCCAGTGGAATAACAGCACAGAAGGGTACACACTGCAATCTCAGCACTCAGGAAGTAGAGGCAAGAGGATTTTGAGTTTGAGACCAATCTGGTACTGAAACTCTACCTTAAACTCTGCCACCATCACCAACATCATCAACAATAAGAAAAATCAACATAAAAGGAAGCAGACACCACAAATACCCTCTAATGGAGAAAATTAAAAAAAAAAAAAAAACCTGAGATGTGGAGAACTTCTGTGTACAGGTGGATGGGTGGAGGACAGTCAAGGTCCTGAGCAAGTGAGGCTGAGGAACTTGGCTTCATAGAGTAGTGGGGCCTAGGAATATGCTGAACTGCCTGAAATTGATTATCTTTAATGATTTTGACCTACAAAAGTAGTGATTTTGTGTGGTTTAATATAGCAGTGAGTGGTGGAAGCAGAGGAAAATTGGAGTGTGGCATTAAGGGAATAGACACTGTAGCTGGACTCCATGGGTCTAGTTTTCTGTTCCTATAAATGATGAGCTCAATATTTTTGAAACAGAGTTTCCTGTAGCCCCAGCTAGTCTGGAATTCACCATGTGGATTAAACTGGCCTCTGTTGCGCAGAAAACCACTTGCCTCTACTGGGATTAAAGGTGTGCACTGTCCGGCCTGGCTGCTCCATTCTGAGGAGTGATTTTAAGTTTTATATGCTTCTTTGTTCTCATGTGTAAACTGAGGAAAGCTCAGAACTAAGAGAATGATGGCAGGGGCACATTGCTATTTCTTTTGCCAACTTTAAATTGTAGAACAAGACCTATCTCCTAGCCTTCATGCCTGTTTTTTTCCTATGGTCCAGCCTTCATAGTTTGTTAGTGTGATAGGAACATGACTTTAAAACTACGTCTTTTATTATAAACTCATAAAATTCATCCTTAGTTCTTTTGTAAGGCTGTACTTGGCATTTTAAATATTTCCTTCTCTCAGAACCCTTGCGTTTACTATGTTTATTTTTCCTGTTTCATATTGCCTCGTAGAAACAGATAAGCTTGTGAGCCACTGCTACATTCTTGTTTTGGCCAGGGAAATAATGAAATAATGATCTGCCAGAAGTACGAATTGGAATACCTGAATCTGCCATCCCCATACATCTTTAGAGCTCCTAGTATAATATGGTTCTTTACTGGAAGTGATTGTAAGTGAAAAGATGTGTGTGTGTATATATATATATATATATGTATATATATATATATATATGTGTGTGTGTATGTATATATGCATATATATGCATATATATATGCCTTTGTAGATAAGCACAAATATGCATGTACACACGCACATGCACATGCCTTCCCACATTGGCTTTTCAAATGGCCAGAAATATAGAGCTGCTACATTCTGAGGAAACAATGGCTGTGAAGACCGAGGAAAAAGAATGTCCTTCAGTGTCATCTTAAATATATATGTTTTGGAATAAACACTACTTTATTGAGCATTTATTATAATTTGTGTGTGGGAGATTTGCCTGTGAAATTGCTAGGTTATTAAGTAAAATTTATTTCCTACTCTGAAATGTGATAAAAAATATTTGAAAATGACTGTTAATAGTGAAAAGAGCATTGCAGTTAAAGTAAAAAAAATACAAAGCAACAACAACAACAACAACAACAACAAACAGCACCACAAATCTCAGATCTGTTGTCTATTTGTTTGGTAACCATGAGCAAATTTCAAAATCTTCCTTGTGCATGAAATATGCTTTTACTAACATTCTCTTGAATCTGCCAATAACCTAATAAACCATGTGCACATTTCTGGGAAGTAGAGATCCACTGCAGAAATTAACGATTATTTTCCTTTTCTTTACCTGTGGTGTTTTGATTGAGACTGTCCCTCATAAGCTCCAAGTATTTGGACATTTTGTCCCCAGTTGGTGGCGCTGGGAGGTTTTAGGAAGTGTGGCCATGCTGGGGGTAGGTAGGCATTGAGGGATCTTAAACCTTGCCAGCTTTCTGATAGCTCTCTGCTCTCTGTGCCTGCTTGGAGCTGTGAGTGCTTAACTTTCTACTGTGGTCACCTCCTCCTGCACTGCCTTTCTACCATGGTGGACTTTTGCCCCTTTAGAATCCTAAAGTAAATAAGTGCTTCCTTCTGTAAGTTCCCTTGGTCACTGTGTTTTATCATAACAACAGAGTGGTAACTGATACAATCTGCTTTACTATGTCTGATTGTCTTAATTTTTAAAAATGAGGTAAATTTTATGAACAATGAATTGAACTTTCAGATAATAAATAATGGATTTGGGGAATTGTATAATTTGGGTGAGCAATACCATTAACAACATGAAGAGCATTTCTGTCAGCCCAGAGACTGCCTTTACACCCCCTTCCCATGAGTCTCATTTCCTTTAACAACTACGGACTGTTCTGATTTGTCAGCATAGATACCTTAAACTCAATATCATGTAAAATGTAGTAATCCTTTCTGAGCTCACTATGTCTTTGACAGTCCTGTATGGTATATTTCTCAAAAGCTTGTGTCCCTTTATTGCTGAGTGGCATTCCACTCAATAAACGTGTCACAGTTTATTCAGTCTCCTATGGGTAGACATGTGGTTGGTTTTCAGGACTACACTGTTACATGGCCAAGTCAATACAGATGTTCATATTCAAGACATTGGTAACTCTCCTGTTCTTCCCTTCTGTCTGTCTCGTAGGATTTCACTGTGCGGCTCAGGATGTCATGAAATTCTCTATTACCCCAAGATAGCCTCGTCATTTTGAAATATCCACATTATGGTAGTCTAACAGGATCTGCGTAATGACAAACCAGTTGGCATACCAAGGTGGGTGGGAAAAATTTCTCAGGGTCCCACCCCAACAGGAAGAGCTATAGGCAGTCATTTGTTGCTGAGGAGAATCAGTTTTCTCCAGAGACTAGCTCTCTGAGAGACTAGTGGGCAGCTGCTCAATGCACTCAGTGAAACAATAATAATCAAAGAAGAGGACAAGACATTGAGAGGGCGTGGGAAGGGAACATGGGCAGAGTTGGGGTGGAACTGGTGGGGTGGGAAAATGCAGAGACAATACTCCTGTATAAAATTCAAAAAACTGAAAAATAAGAATTTTTTAAAACCATGGTCCTTTGCTTTGACATCTTAAGTAAAGGGATTATAGGCAATGTACCTGCCTGGCTTGGACATATGTTTTCCTTACATAGAGAGAAGTTGCTCTGATTTACCTTATATGTGTTGTATTGTCAGTTTTTAAAAATGGTTTCTTGGTATCACTTCATCACCCATAATATATGCACATTCTGGTTGTACATTCTTGCTACAATTTGAAAGTTCTCAGTCTTTCAAATAGCATATTCTGTTGTTTTTAAGTGCTAAGTACTATGACTTTTTATTTGCATTTCCTTGATAAATAATGATGCTGAACATATTTTACATGTGATTTGTCACTTACACTACTTCTTACTGAAAGGATTGTTTAGATATGGATGTTTTAAATTGGATTGTTTGGTTTTTCACTATTATAGGTGTTATTTGTATGTTATGGATTTGTATGTTTATTAACCATACACATTTAAGATATCTTTCCTCAATATGTGACTTAAATTTTCATTTCCTGAGATGTCTTTTGCAGAATAGAAGTTATAAATTTTGCTGAACATAGCTTTCCTTTTTGCAGTGGTATTTATGTCCTCTTTGGGAAACCTTTGCTTTTCTCAAGGTCATGAAGTTACTCTGGTATTTCCTCTTGGAAGCTTTCCGTTCAGTTTTATGTGTAAGTTTATATCACATCCTGAGTTGCTGTTTGTACCTGGTATTAAGCCAGGGTAATATTTTTTGGTCAAGGATCTGATATCCTATTGTTTCACTGTCATTTTCTATAGGTTTTCTTTCCTTAATGTTATTTTCAGAGTGCTCAAAAACACAGTTTAAGGACAGTGATTGCATAGTGAAACACAAAATAAAAAAATAAGATTATAGTTTTAAATGGTATGTGGATTATCTTTCAGTTTGAACCCATCCTATATCTGTTTGGCAGCTTTGAGATTATTAACCATGGCATGTCTTTATCCTGTATTTAAAATCTTTAAACAGCTATATAACATTTCCCCTTAATTTAGACATAATCCTTACAGGATATATGAATATAGTCTACCTGTTATAGCTGAGAACACAACAAACTGTATCATAGACATTGCTTCTTACTGGCTCTAATGAGTATATTATTCTACCAGTGCAGAAAGGAAACATAATATTACCTAGCATGACTATTCTGAGGAGCAAAATAGGTTATAGTGTCACAAAATAGCAGAAAATAGTACATACAAGCCATTTCCATTAGACAGGACATTGCATTTTAGTCATGGGTTTTATGCTATTTCTAATTTTGCAAAAAAAAAAAATGTGCTAGATGGAAACAAAATTGGCATCTTTACCCTAAGTAGATAGACCTGTAGGCTAAGAACAGAAACCAACATCTGTGTCCACAGAAATCTCCCATCTTCATCTCTTTATGTTCATGGGCTAATTAAGTGGTAGCATCACTGTGAGATGAAATATGTAAAAGTTTTTGAGATTACTCAAGGGCGACTTTGCACTTATTCATAAAGCCTGCGTACCCCAGCGTCATCACTGAGTAAACAAGCACATTCTCATCATATCAACACTGATGAATTCAAAGAAGATTCAGCAGTGATTCAGACTGGCAGGAAACATCAGCATTGGCATAGGACAAGATAGTTATCACATAGTGTATATTTGTACAGACAGTAAGGCTAAAGCCCCTGAAGGAAGATGAGCTTATATATGATGTTTAGAGGTGTCTAGAAGTGGTGTTGGTGTGGACATTTTTCCATCTAGACCAAGAAGAAAATTGAATTTAAGTGCAGAAAGTTGACTGTGCTCCCACTGGAATAGTTAAAACATCCTGTAGAAAGTTATGAGAAAAGGCAAGCACATTTTGTATTATGCAAGGCTGTATTTGAATACGTTCTTGGAGATGGAAGTTTGATTAGATAGATGACCCATGAATATATATTTTTATCTCATGCTTTTTCAGTTTTGTAGTGATATACAATAATTTCTTCAGTTGCCATTAAGGGAAAACAATATTACAGTGGTGGTCAGTTAAAATAAAGAGAACAAAATCAGTGGCACGTCTCATGTATTTTCACTATTTGAGTCCTCCCAGCTATAAATAAGATCTTTAGATACATTTCTTCAATGTGATTTTCATTTCTCTAGTAACAGATATGATTGTCATTTTAAGGAATTCTAGGAAGTCTGCTAAGTTTGTTGGACCTAGTTGGTCCCTCATCATCTTCTTTGTGTGCTTATATTGCAGACCTTTGTTTGCTTGGCTTCTGCAGTCCGATCAGCGCATCCACCACACTCTATGAGGACATGTTGGCACTTAATCTTTGAGCAAGCTGACCAGTTTGCCCCTGTTCCTAGTTCAGACAGGGTGTGTTTTGAACCTTGTTCACAATGTTCAGCCTCAAATAGATATACACAATGAGACAGAGGTGGGAGTGCTTCCTTGTTTTCTCTTGGCCTTCCAGCAGACCTAGCCAGCTGTGGGTTCTTAAGGAACAGTATGAGTTTTCCAGTCCTTTCTTCCTCTCCTTCTCTTTCCCCCTCCCCTCTTCTTTATGTTTGTTTCTGTTTTTCTCCTGCCCTTATTCTGTTTAGTTTCTATTGTCATTATTTTAAAGGGAGAGTTGAAATGCTGTAATATTAATCATTTGTCAGATGATATTTGGAAGCACACATGAATTTAAGAATAGTTAAATTTAGCCAGTTAACTAATGTATTATCCTTTGTAAATTTTTTAATGAGTGTTATATAATATCATATATGTGCAATGTACATTTTGGTCATTCTGTCCTCTACTCCCCTCTACCTGTTCTACCTCTCCTTTGAATAAATACCCTTCCCACATTCATAATTGTTTTGCTGTTGATATTGTTCATTTATGATTCCCTGTTCTTGGCTTGTCTTGAGACTCATTGCCTGACTGTGGGATTTGAACTACCCATTGAACCCATTTTAGTACCAGGTATGAATTCTCCCTTCTCGAGCCATCCTTGAAGCCAAGCAGAGAACAGTTGGTTACTTACTTAATAGTCATCCCATTGTTTCAAGTGGGATACTATCTTGTCTAACAGATTGGAATTGTAGATTCTGTCATCCACAGCCCACTACATACTTGATGCCCTTTCTCCCCAAGAAGCTTGTATAGCATTTTTTTATACTATGAAAGCTAGCCATCAGGGAAGAACTTTCTAGATTACTTCCAGCTTTATTTCTCTATTTCATATAACCAAGGTGTGGTGGTGTCATCAGAAACAGGGTCTCACCAGCTAGTTCTGCTGGGCAACCAAGAAGAGTGGCAAGCACCTGGATTATTTGGGGGCCAGTTAGCTAACACACCATTATCATTCATTGTATGCAGAACATTGACATCCATTTGTTTTCACATTTTTCAGGAACGTCCTATTATCGTCATTCACTACAATTGTCTTGAGGTAAAATGGATTACTTAATATGGATATAATTTGTTGTATTATTTGCAAACAAATAGAATTTGACTAAACAAAACTAGAACATATGTAAAAACGGTGGCCATTTCTCAGACTGTTAGCTTAATTTTGCTAAAAGTGGGCACTGAGATGATGTATCACATATAGTAATGTACTAGTTTTAATTCTCAGCAGTGACACTAACTAACTTATATTCCCAAGGATCCATCTTAATTTTGAGAAGGTAGATTTTTTTTGTTTTAATTGTATGAATGTAATTATAACTATGTGTAAATTTAAAATGTACATTATTTACACATTTTCTCTTTCAAACTCTTCTAGTCTTGGAGACAGAAATAAGAAAGACAAAGAATATAGCTGTTCACTGTTGACTCTTCATTCTTGCTTGATTGTTTGAGTCAATATTTATCTCAGACTTGCCCTCTATTTTTTTGGCACACTTACTCAATATTTTCCAAAAGTAGGCCTACAGATAGGTTACTTGAAATTTAAGCAATTCATTTGCTTATTGTTACTATAATTATTAAATATATTCACATATATATTAAATATATGTTACTATAACTGCTAAATATATTTACTCTACAAATTACTGGCTATATTGTATGTTGATTGCTTCCATCTCTCTAGACCCTCTTTGTCCCTTTACTTTGTCCCCGCACCACTCTTCTTTAATATCCATCTTTAGTTCCTTGCAGATCATCTGGTGTTCTCCCCATAGGTGAAATAAAACCCAAGGTCCTTGATTTTCTGTGTCTTGTTTACTTCAGTTAAGATGATAATTTTCAGGTCTTTCTCCCCCTTTTTTTTCTTTAAATAAAATGAATTTATTCTTCTTTATAGCAGAAAATGCTCCATTGTGTATAACTTTTTTTTTTTTTATCCATTCGTATGGTGACAAGTTCCTAGACTGATTCAATATCTAGGCTATTGTGAAAATTTCTCAAAAAAACATGGGAATTATCTATCTCTCTTGTATGCTGACTTCATTTAATATAAAACCAGAAGTTATAAATTTGAAAGTATGGTTATGCTATTTTTAGATTTTTAGGCAGTTCCATGTTTTCCAGAGTGCTATACTAGCTTGTTGTCTTAAAGTTTTATTCAGGGACCCTTTTTCTCCATAACCTCATGCACATTTTTTTTTTTTTAGAAAGAGTTGTCCTATAACCCTAGCTGCCTGGAACTTATTATATAGACCAGGCTGGCATTGAACTCACAGAGATCTGCCTGACTCTGCCTCCAAAATATGTTTATGGTATGTGCCACCATCCCCAGCCTTGACCTTCACCCACATTTCTGATGTTCATAATTGTCTGTGGTAGGGTAGGATTTCAATGTAGTTTTGATTTGTTTTTCACTGGTTACTAAAGATGCTGTCTATTTTTCCGTATTTATTGACCCTTCCCATTTTTAAGTGTTCATCTTTCCTTATCTCCTCAATAGCATTTGCTGTCTGTCCACCCTACCTCCCTCCTTCCTTCCTTCCCTTCCTCCCTCCTTCCCTCCCTCCTTCTCTCCCTCCCTCTTTTTTTTTCTTTAGGAAAGATTTTTTTAGTTGAAATTTTGTGAGTTTCATAGGATATACATCGTGATCATATTTGGACCCCCTCCCTATCTGCACACCCCACATCCCGCCTTTGGACTTCATAAATCCTGTCATATTTTTTAAGACTTATGGGGCCAATTTTGTATCCCCATATGTCCTTCAGTATGAATGCATCCACTGGAGCCTGGACCTATCTAGTGTTAGTTACTCCCTTAGAGAACTGAGCACTCCCTCTCCCATTATTTATGAGTTGCCATTTACTGACCTGTTGTGCCTCTTCCCAGCCTTGTCTTGATCATTGTCCCCTTTATTTATTGAATGACTTTGTCCCTTTTGTTGATAATTTCTGACTGAAAAATATGTATTCAGCTGGGTATGGTGTCTCAAGCCTTTAATCCCAACACTTGGGAGGCAGAGGCAGGTGGATCTGTGAGTTCAAGGCCAGCCTGGTTTGCATAGTGAGTTCCAGACCAGCTGGGGCTATGGGAACACTCTGTCTCAAAAAGACAAAAAAAAAAGTGTAAAGAGTATTCCTTTTATTGATCCTCTGTTAGCTGAGTAGTTGGTGAAGATTTTTCTTGGTTGTTTCTTCATTGTCTTGAAACAGATACATATAACCCGAGGCTTAAGGTAGAGACCCCAGAATCAAATCCACACATTGACAGCTATCTGATCTTCAACAAAAGTGCTAAGTGTTTTGTACTGTTCTCAGCAAATGAGGAAGCTACACCTGAAGGAAATATGGTTCCAAAGTTTGCTTTCAAACTAGTTACCACTATAGGAAGCCAGTGCTTAATGTCAGTGGGAGAATTAGGAAGAAGGGTAAAATATACAAATTGAGATATGAGGGGCTTGAACATTTCATCAACCCTGGGGAGATAGCTACTGGTTGGGAGAGTGGATTCTGTGACTTTTCATGCTTGTGATTAGGAGGCAAGAAGCAGACTTCAACAGGCAGTTACAGTCCTAAGAGGACAAAAACCACAGAAGCTCTGAATCTTGGAAGGTGGATAGATGTGGAATGCAGCCATGAGGATGAGCAGAGATAGTTATGCAGACACATTGGATGCTTGGTGTAAGGTGGTTTGGCTCATAGTACCAGTTAAACACATGAAAGTCCTCGGCTGCTTAGAAATGAGTCAACCAAATAAGGAATGATGGAAGATGGTTGTCACTGCTCTAGACAGCTGCCTGTAAGAGGCTGTCTCCTCCTGCCCCTTGAATGACAAATGAATAAACATGTACTGGGATTGGAGTATGCGCACCATGAAATGTTTCTGAATGAATGAACTTTAGAATAATGGTTCCCTTTATTGAGCTGAGGTAAAATATTTTAGCTGCCTGATAACAGCCTGCCACATTACAAATCACCACTCGCAAGGTTACACAAGGTGCCTTTAGAAAAAGCTAAATGAATTACCTCAAATAGTATGTTTGTATTCAAAGGGAAATAGCTGGTAGTTTAGGAGTGACAGTCTTTTCTTTCAGTTTCAAAAGACCAATTGCAATGCTGTGCCTTTCTGCTTGCTGTTGGGAGTTGGAAGCCTGTAGTGAACAGGTGAATAGAAGATATTTCTAATTGAGAAAGAAAGTCAGAAAAAGACTTCTGTGAAATAGTCACAGTGTTTTTCACTTTATTATTGTGATATTTATACACATTTGGGTTAGTTAAACAAAATGACTAAATATAGTTGAAAATAACAAGATTCACTTTCTTAATTGTCTTTCAAGTCGTCTTTTTTTTTTCTGGTTCCATTTATATGTGTTAAGTTTGGAAAAGTCTATTTAATTTGACTAGCTACTCAAATGCACACACCCATACATACAAATACCCCAGACTCTGTATAGCTGCTATTTCTGTCCATCACTGTGGAAGCAGACTAATTAGCAATACAGTTTGTTATTACGAGCAGACAGCTGTTTTTCAGCCAGTGGGCATGCAGGGGAAATTCTCTGTGTGGTCTGGTTTATTCTTCCCTGCTTTCATTTAATTTCCTATTTTGACATCCTCGAGATTTCATTTTTATGTAAATAATGTATTATACCTTTCACCTCCAATATTTTCAGGGGTTCCTGTTGCTTCTTTTCAGTAAAACTATTCAGTAAAACTTTTAACCTGATAATTCTCTGAGGGTTTAGGAGCTCAAATTCATTAAACTATTTCCCCTCCCTTCTCATACTAGGGTTTGAACCAGGATTAAACATGTTATTCCTGTACTGTACTGTGGAGATACGTTAGGAAATGCAGATTTTCTCTTATTACTGTTCTGAGTATATTTGTGTTTTAGAATTTATTTTAATATCTGAAAATTGCAATTGTTAACTTGATGAGCCTTAGTGGGTAGTGGTGGGAACAAATCTCAATAAATAAAAAGAAAATCCAGTATCCATTTCACATGAGAAATGAGGTAATTTGAAACTATTAATAGTTCTATATGAGTTCTTACAAAACAGTTTATAGGAATAAAGGAAGATGAAGCCTTCCCTAAAGGAAAAGAAAAAAAAATAGTCAACCAGTGCTATATGGAGGCATCAAGCTGATTTTGAAAGTCAGTATCAAAACTAATAAACTGGCCTTCTGCTTAAATAGAAATGTAAGCACTGTATTAGAATGTGTAGAATTTTAAAAATCATTGTTAAATTTTTCTGTGACTTAACGTTTTTGATGAAAGACACAGAACTACAGAACTATGTAGCAATATGTCATGTCACTACCAGGAGACCACTTTGGTTGTTCATGAAGCACTGGTCATTATTATTGTTAGGAGTTACATTAAAATATAGAACATTGAGAACCTCTAACAAAGTGATCAGTGAAAAGTTAAGAAATGGCTCAGTTATTATTTCCTGGTTTTGCTGTCTAATTTTACTTAGTGATAAAGTATCTATAAATATGTGCATGCATGCATATATCTCTTGACTGGAGACCCACTTTAGCTATAATATTAAGGCAGGTTGACTTTAAATGAAAAATAAAATATTGTGATTTCTGATTATTCTGTGGGTAACTGAACAATCAAAAACTTGTTTTGATCCTACTTGTCAATAATACACACAGTGATGATCAGGGATTTTTATCCTATAGAGCAATGCTTCAGCTCTGAAATTAAAACATTCTCTAACTTGTGCATTGTAGTGCAAAAAAGTAATTATAAACGTTACTCTGTGGACAAGAATATTAAACCATTGAGTAGAAGCTGTTTTACCTCAAAGCTTGATGCAAGGTTGTATAAATCTTTGCATATGAAATAGTAAGATAACTTAAGAGACTGACTTTAGTATTCAAAGAAATCCGATTTCATTCATCAGTTAATCGATCATTTGTTCTGGAAACATGTAAAGAGATTCTCAGGTTGTCATTCTATGAAATGTGTAGTGGAGAAAAATATATGGATATTTGCATGGGTTTGAAAGGTGACTGGGATGAGAATTATAAAAACAGTTTATTTTAATTATATAATTAACCACTTATTATCCTAAGACAAAATAATATTCTACTCTTATTCATATATAAGTTTTATCTGAGACAATATGCAGTGATTCTTATTTTAAAATATATTTTCTGAAAATATAGTCAATAATTTAAGCAATAAAAAGAAAAAAAGTACTACTAGATTTTAAAGAATACAAAAAGACATGGTGTTAAGAAGAGAGAATAATGTTTAGTTAAGAAATAATTTGTGAGAATATTCCTGAAAGTACATGAGATTATCTTTAAGAATATCATAGGATTGAATGTACTTTGGAAAATGTGGTTGAATCAAGTATACTTAATATAAGTATGTAGGATATTCAAATAGAAAGATCTGTGGAGAAAATGAAAGGAAAAGCCTCAGACTGGTAGACAGAATGTATTTGCAAAGCTCATGTTTGAAAAGTGACTCCCATTCAAAAGAGTAAAACTCAGTAATATGTAATTAAAAAATTTAAAGCACTAGTGTGTTTAAAAAATTTCTTGGCAAATAGAGTGTATAATATGCCCATATATGAGGCTTACATCATGTAGTTTTATGTCTATAGCATGGTCTCACCTTCTCCCCTGCTTTTTGTCTACTTGCTTGTGTTTTAATGCAGGCATATTTGAACATCTGCGACATTAGCTGTGGTTTTGGAGGTGATGCTGGAAATTCACAGTGGGCTCCCTAATCCTCTTTCCTGAGCCCGTGTCCTAAAACTGTGTTGTGTTTTCAAAAATAGATATTTGAGTACCAATAGTGGAACATACTTCCTACCTCTTCTTGATCAGATAATGGAAAGGAATATGCAAAGTGTTAAAACTGGGAGTGGAGGATCTATATCCAGGGTGCACTAAGTACCTGATGGATAGCCTTCTTGAACTTCTCTTGCGCTTTCAAGTCTACATCGACCTCTATCCATGAAATACCTTCCTGGCAATTTTTACTGTTTAAATAGAGTATTATGAAGCTTTCATGACTTTTGGCCAAATTCATCTGTTTTTAAAATAAACGTAGCAACATTTCAATAAAGTAAAAACTAAGGCCAAAACACATTAGTATGTGTCCATATCCTTGACAAGTTATGTTTATGGGGACTTTGGAATAAGAATAATTCAATTTTAATTATGAGCTTTAGCATTTATATATATTGATATACAATTAATAAATTCCACAAATGCTATATAGTTTAAGCAAAATGTTTATGGAACAGATTGGTAATATACCACTTTGAAATGCTGATTTTTAGTTTAAAATTTACCTAAGCTTTAGCTTTAGTTTACCTAAAATCATAGCAAATGATATAATTGACATCTGGTTCTAAGACTATTTGCTTACAAATACTGCCATTGATGGAAAATGGTTTATGCCTCTCAAATTCATAATTTTTTCACCTTTCTACTGTATAAGTTGGATTGTTAAATATGATATGATACATATTTTTAGACATAGGATATTACATTTAATGATCTGCGATGTCATTTAGGCAGGCAGTGATGCATTTCTCAGATTATAAAATGGAACTTTCTCATTTACTGCCATGTATTGAAACATGTGGGCTTTTGTACAGTTATGAATACTGTCTGTGGTACTTCTGAGTTATATTTGCCCTTTAACCATTTGTGGTTATATCCTGTCAATGAACTGCAGAACTATAAGTTAAATTTTGTGTAGTGGGAAGATAGGCATGCATGAACAGTTGCAGTTGGAGAAGATCATGAAGACATGTATGCCCTAATGAGCCTAGTTTTGGGTAATAAGGAACAATTAAAACAAAGAAGTAAAATTATATTTGTTCAATGCTTCTTAGCTAAATAGCTTTAGTACATTCATTTGGGACCCCTTGTACTTTTCAAATTAAAGCTATCGTTATTAATTAACAAAAGCAAATACATCTGTTCAGCATTGAATTAGATATATTGTTAGCAACTAGATTTCAAGAGAATCCTGGAAAGAAAAGATAGTGGAACTAAGGTACTGTAAATATATTACAGATGGTTTTTAAGCTGTATCTCACAGGAAGTATTTCTGGATTGTTTGCATTCTAATTTTTTATTTAAATGTTATGCTTCCTCTTTTAATTAAAACAGACATGTCAAAACATTAGAAATGGAGATGCTCAGAATTAAATCTTTTGGAAAACCCTTACACATTGAGCTTGGTTTAGCCTGTCACGTGGAGATGGAATGTGGAGGTTAGAACTTTTCTGAGTTGGCAGTATTGTGTGGTGGTCAAATGTTTGTCTCTCTCTCTCGCTCTCTCTCTCTCTCTCTCTCTCTCTCTCTCTCTTTCTCTCTTTCACACATATATACACACAACACACACAAATATATGTAAATACAAATTTTACAAATATAAATATCCAAATATCCAAAAGGCCATTGTGTATCCAGGTAAAATGTCCAGATTAACCAAGTCTCCACTTTTTCCTTCTGTGTGACACCTCATAGGGGAGGTAAGATGGCTTTTACCTGTACAGGAGAGATTAAGCAGAGACCAGGGAGTGGTAGATACTCGCCTAGGAACACTGTGGAATTTGTGTTTTCCTTGAAGGCCTGAGTGTTGCTGATTTAGACAGTCAGTCAGTAGCTGTCACTTTAAGAATACAGTTTAATTTAGATCCCTCCTTTGACAATAGAAGTAAGATTTTATTTGGGAGCATTGTCATTCTGCCCTTTTATATAGAAGCGTAGTGTAAGCCAATAAGGTAGCTCGCTCTTATTAGTTCATTTGGGCCAAAAGCAGTGCTTTACAAAATATGTAATATCAGAGAGATGTCTCAGCACTCCGCAGTTAGGAGCACTAACTGCTCTTGCAGAGGACCTGGGTTAGATTTCTTACACTCACGTGGCAGCCAACAATCATCCATAACTCCAGTTCTAGGGGTTCTGATGCTCTGTTATGACCTTCCTGGATATTGCACAACATGGGTGCGCTTGCATGTATGGACAAAATACACTCATACACATGAAATAAAAATAATAAAATATTTTTAAAAGTGTAATAACATTTCCATGTTACTACCAAGGCCCATGCAGCTGGAGAATGACCAAGCTTGAGTTGGCACACATTTTACTGGTAGCAAAGAAGTTATTTGATGACAATATGCTTTTTAAAAATACTCTTTGCATATTAAAATTTAATATTTGAGTCACATGTCAGGGCTATATAACAAAACTACATAGAATGTGCTATAAAATATGAAATTTTTCTGGGACAACAGAGAGAACACCCCTTTTTTATGTATTGCTGACAGTTCATCCTTCAAGCTTGAGGACAAGCCTGTTATTCTAGGGAGTACAGGAAAAGTTTGCCTTAATTGAGTAGACTAGAAGATGAATGTGAATTTATGCTTTTTGAAGGGCCCCATAGCGTTCGTGTCACACAAAGGAAAACTTGGGAAGCAGGTTGATTGAGAAGGTTGAAGCTTTTGAACTAGGTCAGGAAAAGCCAGGAATCCACAGTTGAAGCTAGCTGTCCAATTCTCAAGCAAGCAAGATGTAGACCTTCCTTTATTAGTGGAAGAAATGACCCAGAGATGAGAACATAAACCACCTGAAGATTTTCTGGTACTAATTTAACATTTGTAGTGATTTTTCGAAAGACGTATGAATCATTAAAGAGCAGATAAGAATCAGAGTAGATGATTGCAATGTCTGTCATAGGCGGTTTGATTGTTTCACACTCTGTGAAGAACAGTGTTACTTATTCTAGATATTCTCCTGTGTGATGATATTAATAAGGCTAAACATACATTTAAAAGTTTATAGAGAAGGGAACATTGAGTTTTTGTTATTCTGTATTCTTGTGGTTTGCATTTTCTTAAATTCATGTAACAATCAAGTAATAGAGGTGACGACAGGTGATAACCCCTCTTAACAGTACATTCTGATATTAACTATATGTTTGGGAGATTGTAAAATTTTGGTGATTAAGGTTGTAACTCAGGATCTTGGTAGCCATCATTCAAGTGCTAGTACTCTGTGTGTGCTAGAAAAACATTCTTATCATTTGACATATCTCAGTTTCTACTTGTGTAAAATGAATATCCTATTTAACTGCATGTGTGAGATGACATTGAGAGCTGGGATTTGTGAAGCAGGTGACCTACAGGACTAGGGTAGAAACAGAGCCTGCTTTTCCTCCCCACTGCGTTGGGATTATCTCATAGCCACCTTATAGGGCATTGCTACTTTAGCCAAAGATAGGAAGACTGAGGACTAAAGGGCGTAGGTAACCAGCCGCATAGTTTATAAGAATCAAAGAGTTCCCATCTGCATAGTTCATGTTGCCTTTCTTTCTGTGCATCCTGCTGGCACATATTGGAAGGACTACTGGAACCCCCTGCTCTATCACCATTACTGCTTCTCTGGTAGTTCAGTTTGTTTGTGAGTTTTGTAGCCTTGACTGGCCTGGGACTCAGTATGTAAACCAGGCTGGCTTCCACCTCACAAATAGCTGCCTGCCTCTGCTTCCCTGTGCTTGACTCCTCTGACAATTCTTGCGAAGAGTAGTTTAAAATCATTAGAATTACATACAGGCTACTGGACAGTGATAACAGGTTCTCTTGCATTTCCCAGCCTGGGGTCTGATATCTGTGCACAAGTAGCCTAGGTAGGTGATACTTTAAATGTAAAATCTTCCCATAGCCCTGAGATGAAAGCTACTGTATTTTTTTATATATAAAAGATTCAGTGTAGTGTCTTATGCCATGCTGGATGCTTTTATCTTGGGTTGAAAACCTACTGCACTGAGATAGAGCATAAGATTGTAGGAATAGGGGCATGGCTCAGCAGTTAAGAACACTGAGTGCTCTTGCAGAGGACCTTGGTTCAAATCCCAGCACCCATGTGGCTACTAACAAGCATTCATAACTCCAGTTTCAGGGGATCTGATGCCTTCTCCTGACCTTTTCAGACATTACAGGACATGGGTGCACTTACATATAAGCAGGTAATATACCCATACACATATTTTTTTTAAATGTAGGAATTAATTTCTACAAAATGGTTAGTAAGGATTCATGCCATCTTCACTTCGGTGTTTCATCCTCATTTTCAATAAATTTGTTCTTATTTCATGTATAAGAGTATTTTGTCTGCATGTATGTAAGTGTACCATATATGTGCAATGCCCACAGAGGCCAAGAGAGATGTCCTGGAACTGGAGTTATGGACAGTTGTTAGGCACCAAGTGGGTGCTAGGAAATGAACTAAACCTAGGTCCTTTCTATGAACAGCCACTGCTCTTAACTGTTGAACCACCTGTCTCCAACCCCTCCCCGGATCTTTGAATGACTGAGTTTTATCTTTTCACTCTTGCCATGCCTCCGAGTGACTTTCTGTGAGCTACCTCCTTTTGCTCTATTATTTCCATTTCTTTCACTGGAAATGTTTGTCACTAATTGTGGTGTGTTAACTTCTACAAATTCTCTTGTCTTTGTCCCTTGGATCATTTTGCGCATTTCATGACAACAGGATCCTTTGTCCCTGTGCTTCCTTATACCTAGAAAAGTACTTGGCATATGTAAAGTATTCCAGTATTTTTTGAATAAATTAATGGTACAGTTTAGAAGGGTTATCGAATGGCATTGTTAACTTAGAGCAAGACTATGATAGAAATCTAAAGCCCTGTGCTCTCTGGTGTGGCAAAACAAATACAGTGCATGATCAGGACGGAACAAAACAATGAAACAGGAGGTATGATGTGACAGTTTTCTGACATCTGTTATTTCATCAACCTTTCTGCAAGGAAGAAATGCATGCTGTACTACTTACTCTACCTGTACTTCCAATGTGAATGAGTTTCTGTCACCAGTGGGTTTCTGGGTCAGTTAGGATTCTTGTTGTGCTATTTTTCAGGCCTGCTCACTAATTAGAGAATTCCTCAAATTAAGGAACAACTCTGGTGTCTGGTCCCTAGGGCTGTATGAGGAGGCAAAAAGTAAAAACAAATCCTCTAGTTATACCAGAAATAGCAATGTTCTATTATTATTTTAGAATGATGTTGCTAATTGCACTAGGCTGCAAGGCTAACATTCCAGTCATAAAAAGAAGGTTTAGGAAGCTGGAGAGACAGCATTGCAATTGAGAGCCTGTACTGGTCATACATACAGACTCTTAAGTTCCATTCCCAGAACCCATGTTAAGAGATAAGCAACTATTTCTAACTCTAGCTCCAAAGGATCTGACACCCACATGTGGTCTTTCCATCTCCTCCATTCACATGCATAAATCCACACTCAGCTGTAAAAATACATAATAAAAATAAAAATAAAACTTTAAGAAAAAGATTAAGTAAAGACTGAGAAGGCATTTGGGTTTCTTAGACAGGTGAACATTTATACTACAAGGATGCCAAGGACCATTGTGATAATATGTGGTACATTGTTTATGGAAGTTATCCATCTACCACAAAGACAATGGGCTATTTTCTTCTTGCTCATATTCTTTTTCCTTCTACTTCTGTGTGTCATGTTTGCTCATATGGCAGATATTTTCGAATAGGAAAGGGAGCCTGAAAGTCAAGCGGCTTTATGTTGTACAAGATTCCTCACAGGTTTAGTCAACAGGAAGGCTAACAGTTTGAGGGACAGACAAAAGAAAGGGAGTGAGGGGCAGAGGTAGAGGGAGAAAGATTAGCTTTAATGAATTCGCTAGAGAGAGAATATGAATGTAAATAGCTTTAGTGAATTTTCTGATCCCCAAATATAAAAATTTCCATAGAAGCATCTCACTGACACTACTTTTGCTCAACCAGCTTTCCTTGAGGTAGACTTGGTAGAGAAGAACAAGGTTAATACGCTAATGAATATTCATAGCAACATGCAAATGTGGATAATTATGTATTGTTTATATATAAATAAATATATGTAAGGCCAAAAATCTCCCCTGAGTAAAATATGAAGACAATCCTTATATTTAAGAGTAGTAGATTTGGCAGACACTGTCCCAGAAATAGCTTTGGTGAAATTAAAAGTGAAAGCTAATCTGTTACCTTGAAAATCCCACCATGAAATTTTGGATGCATAAAACAAATGACATAATTAATCCCATTTAGTTTCTAAAGAGCACTTTGTTATATATACTCTTTATAGTATATTCTTTGGAGAAAGCATGGGACATTTAAAACTCATCCAGTGGTATATTCTGTGGCTCTTACTGAGAAAGCTTATTACGTTGCCACTCTTTTAAATAATTGAATAAGTTGGATTTTTCATAGTCATAATCATGCTTTTTATTCATATTTTGTTTTGCAGTTTTTACTTAACATTTGAACAGATATCTGTGATTCATTTTCAAGTCATGAAGAAGAGGAGAAACTAGAAAAAATGTATAGAAGAGGGTTTGTTAGAATTATTTTGTGCAACAAAGTATTTTAAGAACAGGAACATGAAGAACCTTCACGAACGATAGTGTTTCCATCCCTTTAAATAATCAAAAATACTATCAAATTTTAAAATCATTTTAGCTTTCGGTGGAACGATTTGAAACAAAGAAAACAAAAGTAAACTGGTATTGAAATGATTCATCAGAGGCTATTAGCTATCATGAGTAATGCAAAACAACCTGACCAGATTTCTGGTCCGATGGAGCCCATAATCTCCTTGAAATGAGTAGAACTGGAAAAAAAAAAGCCAATTTCCACAATAGGATTTAAGTAGCTGTTCAAGCTTAATAATGAAGAGCTTTAATAAAGGACAGTTATTAAAACAGGTGCAAACACTAGAGCCGAAAGAATCAGGAAGGTTGTTATTTGAGGAAGATCTCACTGGAAGAAAACAACAAAGATTCTGTCTGCTGCACAGGGTAGAGAGAGTGTGGGGACCTGGCCAGCACCACCACTGACCAGTGGATGTGGGATCTCCTAGAGTAATAAATCCCCCAAAGTGATATACATTTCTAAGAAATGTGTTACAGGTGTCCTCTTATAAATTCATATAATTCTGTTAAGTGCTATGCCTAAACCATTCATGCTCACAAATATCCTACTTTTGATATACAATAAATGATTGTAGAATAGGATTTTAAATGACTTTTGGCATGTGATCTATAGGATACTTACTCTCACAACTTCAGTTATGCTTTGATCTTATGACTGCATTCAGTTTCTTAAAAATTGTGATTAAAGTAAAAAAGTAATTCTTTGCAAAACTTTAGGAATTTTTTTAATTTTGTTTTATTTTGAACTTGTTTCTTATAATATATGATTACATAAAGTGTAAAGTGTTTGGCATGTATGCAGATGTGTTTTAGTGCCTGGCATTCTTAAGTAGAAGTCATCCTCTTGTCCATCTGTGGAGATAATTGTGCCATCCAATGCCATTTTCCTGTGTTCCATTTCTAAGCTTTTTTATGTTATTTATAAAAAAATACTATTTTATTTACTTGTAGAAATTTAGAACCCCACAAGATTATGGACTTTGACACATCTGAGTGCTAAGATTTAAATTCACCTCTGCCATTTGTATGCTGTTGGTTTCAAACCAGTTATTAATCTCTCCATGTCTGCTTCTTCATTTACAAAACAGAGGTTACCTAGCTCAAGGATGTATGTTAAGAATGAGCTAGATGTGAAGCTACTTAAAGAGTAGTTACTAAGAGCCTTATTTATTCATTGTATAAGTGATTAAAGACACTAAGAGCGCCAATTCACCTCAATCACATTCCAAAATTCTATTCTGTAGTGGTTAGAAATGTACGGGAACTTGCAAATATTAAGGCATTACAAAGAACACTATTATTCTCTTTACCCAGATTCAAATGTTTTAACACTCCATCCTTTGTGAACCACTTGAGTGCATTACTTAAACTGACAAGAACAGGTACTACACTTGATTTTAGCCAAAAGACTGAAAAGGTAAGACCTTATTGCTGAAGACAGGACATACTTCAGAGACAGGATTTGGATCAATGGAGCTGGAACTGACCTGGAAGCCACTTCCCCTGAAGACTAGCTCTCATAGCTCTGGAGAGCATTATGTAAGCTGCTAAGGGAGAATATCAGTTGATGGCCCCAAACCAGTGTCATGTCCAAATAACCACATCAGTGAGTGGCACAGCATACAACACTGATGAGGTAGTGGCACTTTTACCTTAGGGGCATTAAATATCTAGCTAATTGGACTTAAAGCCCACTAAATGGCAGGGAACTCATGTGTGGTACTGTAATCATAGACAAATACACATGGATGAAGAGGTCACAGATCTTAGAAAAATCACCAAGGCTGTCACATCTCTAGACTAATATAACTTTGTACTAAGTGAAAAAATGTGTATCATTATGGTTACAGTCAAGCATCCCAGATACCACTCATCAAAGAATTTTCTTTTGCACAAGATGGAGACTAATGGAGAATACTACAACTGTCTGTGAATTACTGAAGCCTAAGCAGCACACCTACAATGCAACCTCTACACCCAAGGTTCACACAACATAGAACAGGGGGTAAAAAGGGTATTAATGAATCTCTCAATTCTCATTAATGAAGTTCCCACATGCAACAGAGGGCCAGGAACACAAAAGGACACAAATGGCTAATGCATGGAGATTAGGAGTATGCAGGATGTGGATCCCTGGACAGGACCCCTGTAATAAGCTTCACTCACATAGGGCTCAGGAACCATTGGGGAAGAGGGTGCAGAAAGATTGTAAGGGCCAGGGAGGGGGTGCATGACCATATAGACATAGAATACTACAAGCTCCCGGGACCCTGCCCATATGAACCTACAGAAATAGTGTTGGTGTGCTCAAGATTCATGCAGACTCAAGTAGACAAACCAATTATGGAACTGGGGAAATGGGCAGCAGACCCCAATCTTTGCTGAAGAAATATTGGCAGCTGATTACTTTTGGTTGAGGAAGAGCTAGTCTTCTTAAATAAGGGTCTCTGGATAGTCTGACTAGACGTCAGTGGATGAAATTGCGTTTAGGAATGTCCAGGGACACTAACTTGACACAATAGGCCTTAACACAGATGACAGTGTATGAATTCCAAGGGTGGGAGGTTAGAAAGGGTGCTGGTGGGAAACGGGCATAAAGATGATTAAGATTGACTGAGATGTTCTGTATGAAATACATAAAGATTCAATAAAAAATAAAGAAAAAGAGAAAGAGTGAATTATTTATTTGTATTCTTCACCTTTGAGTGGATCAGTGTCAGTTATGTAACAGTTCTCATAGTCTTGTTTTGGTTTGCTTTTCTGAAAGGGGGATTGAATTCAGGGTCTTGCCTGATGGTCCAGTGCTCCACCACGACCTATTTTATATCCTCAGCCCTATTTAGTTTTTATTTTGAGATATTTGAGACAGGGTCTCACAAAGTTATTGGCCAACCTCTGACTTTTGATGGTCCAGACTCAGCTTTTGAAGTAGTTATAATTACAGGTGTTTGCCACCAGGCCTGGCTTAGTAATTTAATTTTGATGTTTTATTTTCATCTGCCATTCTTAATAAAAAGAGGCAATTGAGACAATAATATCCATATGTATTTCCTAAAATCTGTATTTCCAGCATAGAATACAGCTTATGAGTGAACATTCTATTAATGAATCAGATCTCCTAGGATCATTTATCTGAAACATTTTTATAGCTTGTCTTTATCTCTAAGCCCTCTGTAGGGATAGTGGTGTTATGTTAAAATTCCTGAGTTGATCCCCCCACCACCCCATATATATATATGTATATATATATGTAAACATGTTTAAGTGGAGACCAGAGGTTGACTTTCTGGTTGAGTTTCTTCTTCTTTTACTCTCCGTCTTTATGTGAGGTCCGTCACTGAATTTTGAGGTCAGTGATTGGCTGTACTGTCTGGTGAGGAAGTCCAGGGTTCTACCTGTTTCTTCCTTCTGCCCTCCAGCACTGGAGTTACAGGCTTATGCTTCAGTGCACAGCCTTTTACAGGTACCTCTAGCCCTCTAGGTTGGCATTTTCAAGATTGTTGGCCCTCCACTTTGCTTGCTTGTTTGGGGGGAATATATTTATTTATTTTACAATTAATAATTTGTTTTTCTTCTTCACAACTGATGAGTATATGGTAATACATTTCAAGAGCATGCAAATATCTGTTTCCTCCTAGATTTCACATCAGTATTGACGCTTGATATGGTTGTAACAGAATGATTAAGACCTTGTGGCTTTCCGGTTCTAGCTTCTCTCCACATGTACCAGTGGAGCTCATTCTGTTGATCCCAGAGCACGCTTTTTGCTCCCTCCCACATCTAACCTCTCTTTATGTCTTACTGACTTTCTTTGGGTATGAGTTCTATTTTCATTTGAAATCAAAGTCTGTATTTGTTTTCTAAATTAGATTATAGAATTCCTGATTGGAAGTTCCCCGCTTAAGTACAACAAACAAATTGATAGAAATGGTGTTACTGGCCTTCTAAGGCTCTTGTCTCATTACACTGAAACTTCAATCAATCAAGGCTGGTTTTGTGCTGAAGCTTGTGTTTTCTAGCTTTATTTACAATATCATCAAGAGACAATACTACATACACGACCAAACAATGATTTATAATCACAGGATTTCATTAGCAATAGATAATTTTAAGGAAAGAGTTTACCTTCTTTTTAAAGTGAATCTTTGTCCATCTGACAGGAGAATCAACATGAATTTTATGTTCCCCAAGGTTGACTTTTGAAGATTTTCTGATGGCAGACCATTACCCCTGGAAGTGTTTCCATTTATCATCGTAAATGACTTGGAAGCATTTTTTCTCTGACTAATTTCAACCCAGAATGCTAGAGCAAACACAGAGGATAATTTGGAGGTAGGAAAGAGATAAGAAGGGCACCTCTGTGGAACTCCTGTCCATGGAGGGACCCTCTTTAAAATGCTAGATTTAATATGTATTAGTTATTTGAAAGAAGACTTTTTATGGAAATGTCCATGACGAATTCAGCAAGTAACAGCATGCTGATTTATAGCCACTTGAATTTTTCTATGTGGAAAATCAGTTCTTTATGTGAAGTCAAGCACATGCCCTGTATTGGTTTTCACATGGTCAAGAAGCCAGCATTTCTCAATTCCAGCTAAAAGGCATCCATAGTCACAGAGTATTAGAAGCTACCATGAGAATTATTTTCCTTTTTGAGCTTGATTAAAATGTGTCTTTTGTACACAACATGAAGAAAAAAATACACTGCTTAATATTTCTTTATTATTGATCATTTTTTACATTTGAACATATAAAGTGTGCTTTAATTTCACAATTATGTAGATAAGATTTTGAAATGTTGGTTAATGTGTGATTTACAATAATCCCTTCATAGGAAGTTTTCTTCAGAAAATGATGCTTACACATAAACTTTATGTTAGGCTCTGATTTTGTAAGTGCATCTTATATTATACTGGACAAAATTTACTCAAGCATAAGATCATCCTTGAAGGTATATAGATTTCCTGCATTTTCATAATTGTGACTATAAAGATATGGGAAATGATGTGTGAATACATGATCATAACATTTAAGCAACACTGGGATACACTTGGTGTTAAACTTTGTACATTTGCCTGTAAGTTCAGGAAACTTATGTAGAAATGTGGCAAAATCTTCTGAAGTAGATTATTCATGGAAGAAAGATGAAATATTGTTTCTTTGTATTTATTCTACTAACTAGATGTGGTCCAAAACAATTTCTTCTTCAGCTACTTTTGTCTATATATTTGGAGTTCTTAAACTGTACCCCTCAGTCTCTATTAAAGTCATTACAGATTAATATTTGTAGACTTTGGCTCTCTGTTATTTTTCCTGTTTATAGCTGCTGTATGCAGCAGTTTGTAATTATTTTATAATTTGTCTCTCCCCTTTTGGATTTTTCTTCCGAATAAAAGTCAATTAATTTAGTTGAGTTCTCTATCAGTTTTTGAAGTTGAAGAAATAATGCCACCAATAAAAATGAAGCTCAAAGAAGCATTTTGTTAAGCAAAAGTATAAACATACACACAGCTGTCTTTCCTTGCACTAGTAGTTTTATCTAATTAATGTAAATTATCTATGATCTTGTAGAGCTGCCTTTTTGTAATCACAGAAAGGTAATGGAAACTGGAATAGATACAACTGTAATTTATGCTAATCTCATTAAATTTATCTTGTGACTGCAGACCATCCAAAAAAGGCTCTAAAAGCTGTAATTTAGATGAAAAAATAGAAAATTATTTTTTATGAGTAACTCCTGGTTCTGGAAATACTAAGCTTTCGGGTTGTGTGTTTCAGAACTGTATTTCATTTCAGAACATGAGTGACAAACATGCCAGTTAGGTGTAGAGTCTGTCTTTCTGCAGCCTCTTTGTGACCAGGAGGAAAGTGTCACCACCTTGGCTTTCTAATCACTCACAATTAACCTTAAAAGTGTCAAACACTGCTGTTTTACTGGTAACTGTGAACTACACATTTATTGATTGATTGATTGTATGTATCTGTGTAAGATAATACATGTATGGGGATGTGCATGCATGCCATGGTATGAATGTGGGTGACAACTTGGTGGAGTCAGTCCTCTCCTTTCCCCTTGATGAACTGAGCCATCAAGCTAGAGCCTGTGCCCCGTGAGCCCTCTGTCTAGCCCCTGTACTTTTAATTTCTTTTCATAGTCATTACTTATTTATGAAGTCAAAGTTATCATTTGCTGTCCTTCCCAAATCAAGGCTATGAGACGTAGAGCTTGAACCAAGGACAGCAGAGTAATGAATGGAAGTGCAGGGTCTAGAATCCAGGTTTCCTAGACTGATATACATCCTGTATTTATAGAAAGTGACAAAAATACACCTTTATTATTTTAACACTATTCTGAAAAATTTCTTCTGTCTCTTCCAGTGTTAAAAATGTCTTTATTTTTCCTTAACTAACTTTGCATATAAATGTATCATCTTTTGGTATAACTTGTACTACAGTATGATCAAAAATAGAATGTGTTGTCTGCAGTAGCATTCTTGCCCCTGTGCATGAGTTTAAATGCTCCAGCAGTATGAGCCACAGTACTATTGCTCACCACAGGGATTCAGAGCATAGAGATACACCATCACACTTTAAATTAGTGAAAATCTGGTTCCTTTTTCTCCCAGGCAATAGTTTATCTGGATATATTGGGGTATTGGACAAATACCCTTCATTACTGTTAATGAATCTCTGACAAAATTCTTCTAATTACATCTTTTCACTGAGGATTCCATGTTGTAAAATTTCCTCAGTAACGCTTAGTGTGATTCAGTATCAGACATTCTTTAGTGTTGCCCCTTTCCAGCACTTTCTTGCTGACTTTCAGTTTCTTTTATTAAAATATACCATGTTATATTTGATTATTATACTGTATTTGATTGAAATCCAACTAAATTGTAGGAATCATGATAGAGTAATATTTTGATTGGGCAAAATGCATTATAAAACAGGAATCGCTAAGATATATAGGTGTAGATATAGATTTATTTCGCTGGAAGCTTCATTAAAGATACATGAGGGTTCATTTTTCTTTTCTTACTTTGTCAGCATCTGGAATGGCTCTATGCCTTTCCTTGAAAACTGACTGATTAAATGTCCTATGTACTATGCAGGGGGTTTTCTTATGCATTTTTATTTTGGAAAGCATGGTTTTAAAGTTGTATGCTATAAATGACAAAGAACAGGAACAGGGTTCTTACCAGACACCGTTCCATACTATCTGACGAGGAACTGTGAGCGGCACATAACAAAGGGAAGGGCAGAGGTTTCTTTTAATTCTAACTTTAGAATATGTGTATTTATTCAAATAAACTTTTGAAGGTATTTTTAAAATTTGGTTTTAAACTGTATTTAATATGTATTATGGAATCATTGTGTGTTTCATACAGAACATCTCAATCCTTCTTAATCATCTTTATATCCCATTCCCCACTGGCACACTCGCATGACCCCCTAACTGGAGTACTTAAATTCTTTCATTTTGTGTTAAGGTCTATTGTGTCAAATTAGTTCCTCATGTGACATCAGTGCAGGTTTATCAACTGAGGTCTAGTCAGCCTACCCAGAGTTCTTTGCTTTAGAAGACTAGCCCATCCTCACCCAATAGTAATCAGTTGCCAATATTTCTTAAGCAAAGGTTGGAGTGTGCTACCCATTTTCCAGGTCTATACTGGGGTTTTTGTCTGCTTGCGTTTTCGTGGGCCTTGAGCACGCCGAAAAATTACCCTAGATTCATATGAGCAGGGTCCCAGGCGCTTGTTGAATTCTGTTTTCATATGGTCATGCCCCCCTCACTGCTCTTTACCATCTTTCTGCCCCCTTTTCTGCAAAGGTCCCTGAGCCCTACATTAGTGAGACTTAATATAAGAGTCCTGTTCAGGGACTCACACTCTGCAGATCCGTAATCTCCATGATTTAGCCATTTGTGACCTTTTGTGTTACTTGCCCTTTGTTTCATGTTGGAGCTTAATTAATGAGAGTTGAGAAATTCACCAGTGTCTTCTTTACCCCTTGTTCTTTATTGCATGAGCCTCAGGTATAGAGGCTACATTGTAGATGTGCCACTTAGGCGTGGGCTATTCACAGACAATGTCTGTCACCAGCTATGGTACTCTGTATTAATCTCTGTCTGGTACAAAAGAAGCTTCTTTGATGAGTGGTGACTGGGATGCTTGACTGTAAATATAAGGACACATATTTTGCATTTAATAAGAAGTTACATTAGCCTAGGGATGTGACAGCCCTGGCAATATTTCTAAGATCTATGACCTTTTCAGCCATGTGCATTTGGCTATTATCACAGGACCACACATTACTTTCCTCACATTGAGTGGACTCTAAGACCAATTAGGTAGCCATTGATTGGGCACAAGATAAATGTGCTACTACTGTTCCAGTGTTGAATGCTGCGCCAGTCATCCATGTAGTTATTTGGTTATGAAGCTAGTGTTGGGCAATTGATTGGCTACTTATATAGTCCTCTCCAGAGCTATGAGTGCTAGACTTCAGGGGAAGTGACTTCCAGGTTAGTTCCAGCTCCATTGCTCTAAATCATGTGACTGAACTATGTCCTGTCTTCAGCAATAGAGTCATACCTTCAAGTTCTGGGTGGCAATCCAGGACTATGGCAATAGCCCATGTAATTTTGGAAGCCTCTTGGACCACCCTATGCAACTGGTGTAAAACACCAGAGTGATTCATATTAGTCTAACACCCTAATGATAAATTCCACATAGAATATCTCTATAGGAGCCTATGCGCATAGCTGAATGCTACATAACAAGAAACAGTGCAAAACAGGAGAAAACTTCCTTTGAATGGTTGTCCAGGGCAGAGAAAATATGTTTTCTTAGATACAGCAGTCTTTAATTATGGTCAATACTTGTGACTTGCTGAGTAATTCACAAAGATCTTTATGTGGAGCCCCTTATCCTGGTTCTAAATCTTTGTCCTCCTTCTTTGACTTTTGACTATTTCCTTGATTTCTTTTGTAGAAACCTTAGCACATTAAGAACCCCTCATTTATTTCACTAGTTTTTGAAAGTTTTCTGCAGACTAGAGATATTTTTAACTTATGGAATAATTTTAAATTGTATTTGATATATAAATCAAATAGTTGCATTTAGATTTAAACCTCAGAAATACATATGAACATGTGAACAAGCTACTCTTCTGAATGTAAGGAACTTCACAGTTATAAAATAATCAACATAGAGTTGGGAAGCTGAGATTTACTTCCTGTAGCCTGCATTGTGTTAAATATTCAATTATAATTTCCTTTTCTAGATATCAAATAATAAAGATAACAATTTGGAGAAGAAAATACTAGGAAAAATAAAAGAAAACAGGCCAGAAATGTCTTTAAAAGAAGTAAGGCATAGTTAAAAGGAGAGAAGGTGGTGCCTCTGTCAGTGTTTCCATGACTGACTTCTCTCAATGCACTTTACGCCTTGTTTTCTGATACTTGGTAATCAGTCTAAAAAAACCTTTCCAACAGCAGGGAAATGCTGGCATTGTTTGCGGTTTTCTATTACATAGGGACCTTGGGAATAAACTGAAACCATAAAATGCAGTAATTTCCCTCTCCTTTTGATCAGAAAGTCACCTTTATCTTCTCAGTGTGAGCAAAGGTTATCCTTGCTGCTGTGTGACTCAGGAGACCTCAGCTGAGTTGTGAGGTCCAAGTCTCTGGCTGCCCTGCACATTCTTTCACTTAATAAACACAAACTATTGTTAGGGCCAGTACTGGAACACTGAGGTTACATTCTAGAGATATGATGTTTGGATGCAGAAGAAATTGTCAGTTCAGAGGTCTGTGGAGAAGGTTTTTGGAAGAAACACATTCTTCATTTCTAATACTCTCGATGATGGATTTATAATGGATCAAAGAACTGTTATCATGTTGATTCAGTTAATCTATCTATACTGATAAGTAAACTGAATAAATAGAAAACTAATTCTTCTTCACTTAAAACTTCCTGAAGATTTACCCTGCTTAGCCAATATATTTTCAGAATGACCTTTTAATGAGTAGTAGTCAGTGCCAGGTTTTTCTGTTAGCCTGGAATGTTGACATGCACTACCCTGCCTTCACTTTCATTTCCTTCTTTGTTCTTTAAGGTGGAACTAGGATCATGAGGAGACTATAGGCACACATATTTCCAACTATCTTTAAATTCTTTTAAAAATATAGTTACTTAACAATAAAAAGAACTAGGGCTGGAGAGATGGCTCAGTAGTTAAGAACACTGATTGTTCTGGTAGAAGACCCAATTTCAAAACCCAGTATCCACATGGAGGCTAATAGCCATCCATAACTCCAGTTCCAGGGTATCCGACACACTCTTCTATCCTCCATGGGCATTACATGACATGGGTACACTTACACACAAGAAGACACAACATTCATACACAAAATAAAAATCAATAAATAGGCAGTACACATCCAACATCTAAAATTTTAAAACATATTACATATATGATAGCTATTTTTTAAAGACATTTTATTAATTTTTAAAAAGTTTTATGTGTATGAGTGTATTGCTTGCATGTATGTAAGTGTACTGATGTGGTACAATGCACACAGGAGACAGAAGAGGGTGTTGGATCTCCTGGAACTGGAGTTAGGATGTTTGTTAGCTGCTCTGTGGGTATTGGGAATCGAACCGGGGTCCTCTGAAAGAGCAACCAGTGCTCTTAACCTCTGAATAATCTCTCCAGCCCCAAGATAATTACTTTTAATGAACATCAAAATTTGAAAGTAGCCAGGCCTGGTAAATTGAACTGTAGTCTCAGCTATTTGGGTATACAAGGCAGAGGTCTAACTTGATTTCAGGCATTCAAGGTTATCTTGGTCAACATAGAGAGATCTTACTTTTTGAAGAATGAGATTTTCAGGGCACCTTGCCCCTATTCAACCCCACATTATCCCCTCTGAGATTTCATACCCTCTCATTATTTTTTTGTCTTTTACTTTATTTAAAGGCCTATCCAGTCTAATCTGTGACTCCTGTATGCTCTTGGATATAGGTCTATCCTTTGTAGGGTGGTCCATCTCCCAGACAACACAGCAGTAGGAAAACTGTCTCTCCCTCTCCTAGCATCTATCAGTTGCCAATATATTCTCAACTAGATGTGGTGCTTCTTGTCCAACTCCGAGGCTTTGGTTTGCTTAGGTGCTTGTGGGCATTTCTGTAGGAGCTTGTCTGGGTTAATTGATGAAAGGACCCAGCTCATGTTGGGCAACACCATTGCCTAGGCAGGGGGTCCTGAACTATATGAGAGGAGAATGCTCTCTGAGGGCAAGCAAGCAAGAATCCATATGTGTGCTCTCACTGCTTTTGACTGTGGATGTGGTGCTTTAAGTTTCTGCTTTGATGATCCAGTGGCAATGAACCATAATCTGGAATTGTAAGCCAAATAAACCCTGTCTTCTCACAGCTAAAAAAAGAAAAAAAGTGAGATATTTCAAATAATATTTATGTCAGTTAACAAAAGCCAAGAGAATAAAGTCTTAAAGCAAATAAAGCAAAATAAACTCAAGTGTAAGTATAGATATAAAACCATAAGTTATTACGACATTCAAAAATCCTTTTGAAAACGAGAAGTGAGAGAAGCAGTGTTCTAGTTTGTTGTGGGGATGGCAGCATGGCTCAGTAAATGGAATGTGATATATAGAATTAATCACACTAATTAAAGAGGGAAGAAGATATGCGGTACTCTTGAAACCTGTACCAAAGGCATTGTGAGATTATCATTGATTTTTCCTGCACTACACACGGGAATGGTGGGTGTCTGCTGTATCCGGTCCTGTGCCTGGCACTGAGGATGCCTCCCACTTTTCTCTCTGAGCAGCGCTGAATTACTGGCAGTGACCTCAATACTTTACAAATGAAGATCCAAGCAATTAGGAACTTAGAGCCATGCTTTCAACTTACAAAGTCTCCCTTCAAAACCTACTTTTCCCATTGATTCATGATTGCTGATCAGATATGAAGATTAATACTTTCAAGAGGTCACAAAGAATAAATTATCCTACAATAGTTAAACAAATAACATCTAATTAAACAGCATACAACACCTACATAATAGGAATTATTAAACAGTTAAGAATAACTCCCAATGTTAGTTTCAACTCACCAGTTAAAAAGGAAAACCACCACCACCACCAACAACAACAAATAGACTGAATTAGAAAACAAAATCTATGAATTTACTGCCTCCAAGAAACACACCTCACCATCAGTGATCAATACCACATTGGAAGAAAAGGATGGAAAAGGTATTGCAAGAAAATGGAACTAAGAATCAAGGAGGTATAGCTATTATAATACCTGATTAAAATAAACTCCATAACAGCACCAGTCAGAAGAGACGGGAAAGGTCACTTCATAGTCATGAAGGAAAAAATACACCAAGAAAATACTAAAATCTTAAATATATATGCACTCCACACAGGGGTATTCAGTTTCATAAAAGAAACTGTTAGACCTAAAATCCCATGTTGACTCATACACAGTGATAGTGGGTGATTTCAGTACCCCACTGTCGCCAATAGGTCAGCCTGACAAAATCTAAATGGAGAAACCCTGGAGTTAAATGACATTTTAAATCAAATGGACCTAACAGACATTTACAGAACAGTCCACCCAAACACCAGAGAATATACTTTCTTCTCAGAAGTCCATGGAATTTTTTCCAAATTGGCCAGATATTACAGTACAAAGCAAGTCTCTACAAATTTAGGAAAATTGAAATTTCATCTTGTATTCTGTCTGACCGCAAGGAAATAAAAGCTAGATATCGATAACAAATGGGGGAAAGTACACAGATTCATGGAAACCAAATAACACACTACTACGTGAAAATTGGATCAAGGGAGAAGCAAAGAAGTAAATTAAAAATCCTAGAATTAAATGAAAATGAAAACACAACACAGCAAAATCTGTGGGACACAAGGAAGGCAGTCCTGAGAAGTTATTTGTATTTTTGTATCCTTAGGATGAGTGCTTTTTCTTCCTAAATAATTGCTATGCAGGATTTCCTGCCAAATGCAGTGTTTTTGCCATCACATTTTAAAGCATAAAGACAGAAAATGCCTTGATGTTGGACATCTCAACAGTTCCTGTGTTTGGAATGGGTTGACAAACCTGACTATAGATACGATAAGTGTTTTTTTTTAGATTTCTGTGTTGAGCCCCTGAATTTTGGTAGTCCCACTATATTCAAGTCATTTATTATTTATTTTATGTGTACTGGTATTTTGCCTGCGTGTATATAAGTGCAACTGTGTTGTGCAATGTCCCACAGAGGCCAGGTGAAGGTGTTGAATCCCTTAGAACTAGAGTTAAGGATGGTGTTACCCACCATGTGGGTGCTAGGAATTGAACTCATGTCCTCTGGAAGAACATCAAATATTCTTAATCTCTGAGCCATCTTTCTAGCCTCTTTGAGTTGTATGTGCATTATAAAATTGAAATTGACACTTATGATGATAAAACCGCACCCTGTCAGTCTCTGTCAGGATGTTCCCTGCCCTTGGTAAAAGCACAGCATAAAAGTCAATGTTTCCTGCTTATAAAATTCTGGTACTTTCATAGCAGATATGCATTTAATATATATTTATTGTCTTTCTGCTACAGCTTACATTGTGTGCAAAGAGCTCTGAGTTTGATATTTAGTTACTGTGTCACTTCCTTTTAACTTTAGATTCTGGCTAACCTGGTTCCAAGCTCACTGCATAGAAGGAGTTTTTGAAAGAAATGACCTGAGTCCACATACCACTTCTTTTAAACCTCCTGTCATCTGAAAGTGTTATGCCTGTGGCACCTGATAGTGTGTATAAAAATAAAAAGGCATGTCCTGCAGGTGTAACGTGGCAGCCGGCTTTGGATTGGATTTTAAATTGTGTGAGTGTGGTGAGGGCAGATGTCTTCAGAGAAACAGGGAAAGCATTGGTTCTGAAAGAAATTACATTGCACAGTTCTTGACTTCTGAGGATGTAATTTATAACAGAAACATATTTGTTTTTTCAGTGCTACTGAAACTCACCCTGTTTTGCAATAAAAATTTGTTAACTCTGGGGCTGGAAAGATGGCTCAGGCCTGGCTTTTCCTGCAGAGGACACAGGTTCTGTTTCCAGCACCCACATGTGGCTAACAACCACCTGTAACTACAGTTCCAAAGGATCTAATGTCATCTCCTGACCTTTGTGGGCATTACATGACATGGGTGCACTTACATACATGTAGGCAATACACTCATACACATAAAGTAAGCACAGATAAAGATGAAAAACGTAGTTGACTCTTAACAAAAAAGCTCTTTGTAACTAACATTTTTTTCGTTTTACTTCATTATCAGGGACTCTTCTGTTCTAGTCAATTAGTGCCATTCCTGTGAAGAATTAGCTTTCATCGTGCACTGAATCCCACATGGGGCATCTGGCCTTGTTGGTAAACTTTTGCCTTTTAGTAGTGCTAAACCAGAAGTGCTGCTGGTTTCTGGGTGGACATAATGAGTGTCCATTGGTTGTAAATGTCCCATGGTGCACAGGATACCCTTCCTAACCAATATCTTCTGCCAGAAATATCTGTAGTTGAGAAAAGTTGATAAAATAGCTTCTTCATTTTTTATTTTGAATAAGTGTAAGACAATGACCAATTAAATAAAATGGATGACTTCTCTATAGAATTTTGATACTTAGGTCTGTCCTGTGTACATACGGATAACATGTTCTCAAAGTGAAGACTCATTCAGTTGATGAGCAATACTGGCGTGTTTGAACTGGATTGTGAAGTCTACAGTCTGTATTCATTTTTGTTGTCTCGGACCTTCTCTTGAAGTACTGTCTTCTGCTTAAATTTGGTGATGATGCTGATGATAAATGTGTGCTTTTCTTGTTTGAAGCAGAGAGAAAACAGTATAAAATCATTTAGTAAAAGCTACAAAGTAGAAGTTTTAGTCAGTATGTCAAAATCTCTGACTGAGGATAGTCACTAGTTCTCCCACATTGAACTATTAGGAGCTCATCTTTGGGAACTGTTGCCTTGATCCTCATCCCCTCAAAATAGCAAGGGTGCAGGAGACTAGTCAAATGCAGTTGTGTGCTCAGACCCAGATTGTATCTGTACAGACAGTTCTTACTTGCTTATCTTCTGTAGGAGACTCACAAATCTGAGTTGCTGGATCAGCATAATTGTTGCTAACATACTCCATATGCCAGACACCATGCCTAGTATTGTATTTGATGATAAATTTTTTGAATAAAAAGTGATGTATGGACTAGTTTAATCATTTATTTGAAGTTCCACTCTCAGTAAGTGCTGGAACTGAGGGTCACCACACTGGTTCTGTATCTGAGTTTTGCTCACGATGATGCTGCCTTCATTTCCATCATCTTATTTAGAGTGACTGAACATTACTATGGAGAGTCACATAAAACCACGTACAATAACTAAGGTGTGAATGTATTTTCCACCCTCATGGTTTTAATTAGTACTCAATTTATCAATTTGCTTTCCTTTAGTTTCCAAATGAACTATTTATTACCTTCTGAAACTCACTGAGGTATACCCTGAACTTTATACCACATATGTTTGGTTTTGTGCTCTTTTTCTTAGAAAAAAAAAAAGAGAAAATAAAAACAGTTATTAGTATGTTTTTTTTGTTGTTGTTAATTCTTGCTGAGCCCCTTCTGCATCCTGGTCTGCATTTGAGTCTCACTGAAATCCTTGCAGCTTTTCCTCAGACCGTGGAGAATCGTGAAATTGAATAAAACCAGGTAAGCTTTGGAGACTGTCCTCTGTAATGCTGTCTTCAGAGGCACTAGGTCAGCCTGCAGGAGTCAGTTTTTGTCTTTTTAGTATTTTGGAGTTTTCACCAAAATGATAAACTTCTTTTTTTTTTTTTACTTTATTTGTTTCACACATTTAAATTTCGAAAAACTTCAGACCTATAGAAAATTATGTAAAAATGGCAGCATCCAAAGAAACTGTATGAGGAAGTACCAACCCAAGTTTCTCCAGAAATGAATACAGTCTATAAGACTACACACATAAGCACTCTCTCCTTTTGGTCCTTAAAGTTGTATCCTGTGAAGATAAGTGTATGAATTGTGAAATCACAAGATATATATACTGAAAGTGAGCAATAAGGTTACAATGTGATGAAGGAACTTCCTTTCTCATTTTGGAGTGACCAGTGTCAAGAATTTGAGTTAGGGACATAAAGAATCATGTTCAAAGACTGAAGAAATGACTTAGCAGTTAAGAGCACTGGTTGCTCTTGCAGAGGACCTGGGTTCAATTTCCCGCACTCACATGGTTGCTAACTCCAGTTCCAGGGGAATCCAATACCTTCGTCTGACCTCCATGGGCAGTGCATAACACAGGTACACTTACATACATGCAAAAATACTAGTAAATAAAATAAGTGTCTTGTCCACAGAGGTCAGAAGAGGGCATTTGATCCCCTGGAACTGGATTACAGATGGTTATTAGCCACTGTGTGTATGCTGGGAATTGAACCCTAATCCTGTGCAGAAGCAGCCAGTGCTCTTACCCACTGAGCCATCTCTCCAGCCCCAATATTTTTTTTTTAAATGTGTTCAGTGCTCTCATTTTCTTTCTCTACATCTCCACACAGATACAGGGAGGGACTTGCACATAGCACATATATGTACACAATTGTAAATCATACATTTATCCTTGGTTTTTTAGCTTAGATTGCCTAGACTAATGGAGTCTCAGAAGCAATGGTACACATGCAACACCTATATCTTAAATTATGCTAAATTTCTTCAATTAAAAAAGAAAAAAAGGTCCTCAGAGAAGCATTTAGCAGTCCTACCTGGGCTGGTGAGATGACTCAGCAGTTCTGAGTACTTGCTGGGCTTTTGTTCCCAGTACTCACAACTGCCTTCAACTCCAGCTCTAAGGGCTACAGTGCCCTTCTTGGCCTCTGCCAGCACTGCATACATGTGGTGCTCATACATGTATGTACGCAAAATATTCATACATATAAAAAATAGTAGGACTGGGTGATAGTATAGATCATGAGCCTGAGAACATTTGATATTAAAAGCAATTAATGTCTCGAAAGAAAATTCCCGCAGTGATTGAAAACATTGGAGACCAGTGAGAAAACTCCCAAAGCCAAATCTGGAGTAATTTGTTTGTAAGAGATGTAAAGCATGTAACTCAGTTTTCCATCACTGTGACAGAATACTTAAGAAAATTAACTTAAAGGAGGAAATATTAATTTCGGCTCATGGTTTTAGGGGTATCTGCACTTGGCTAGATGTTTCTGGCCCTTGGAGAGGTAGCCCCTCATGGTGAAGGGGTGATACTGCACAGCTGCTTAGTCCACAAAAGCCGTGAGCAGGAGAGGAGGAAGTGGAACAGGTTATAGCTTCTGGGGTGTGCCTGAAGCGACGTTCCCGAGACTAGATCTGCATTCTACCTTCTATTTCTCCATAATGCAAATTATTATCTTATGAGTCCATCCATGGATCTGATGCAGACAGACCTGCTGTGATTTAATCACTTCCTAAAAGCCCACTTCTGAACGCTGTCGCATGAGGCCTAGTATGTCCATGCAAGTGTCTGGGGGCTTTCCAGAAACAAACTGTGATAAGAAGCAATACTGGTTTATAAGTCAATATATAAAATAGATCACAGTGACTCTGCCGGGGTGTCAGTGAATGGAAAACACACACAGATGCCCTGTGGAAAAGACTTGCAGTACCTTCCATTGTTACTTCATGTTTAAAATGCATCTGCTATCTCCGGCGATGTTGTGTCACTTTGTTTGCCAAGCTGCAACTTGAGTGTTTCTGTTACCTACTTCTGTAAGGACTCCAATGCACTTCCCTCTACTCTCTTTTCAGCCCTTACTCCTGATAGTGCAGATGTTCACCTATGCCCACCATTCTCATAATCGAGAAGTTTAACAAGATGTTCAAACTGATGTTAAAATAGCAATTTTCTTACCCAGCATAAGGCTGCTTGTTACAATTCTGAACTTCTGGGAAGCTGCTCTCACTGGTGCAGTAGTGACGTGATGGTTATGGGTAAGCAGCCACTTTTTGAGTGGATGTAAGGGTTGCTCCATAGGAAGAATTTCAAGCCTGCGACTGTAAACCTGGTCACACCCCCACAACTAAGGGGATAATAGACCCCATGGGAGAACTTATACTTACTGTTTTTCTCAATGATCATGTTATATTGCATTCTAAATATCTGTTTGTGCCCATAAATTTGTGCTGATCTCAACTCTGGGCAGACAAACTTCTTTTTTTGCAGTGACTTATTAAGTGATTAAGGTCAAAGTGACTACTACAAATAGCATTGAATGCTTAGTTATGGATAGGTCAGTCATCTATATTATTCTCCCACTAGTGAAGGCTTCTGGCTTCATGGAAGTTGGGCCCAAAACAATGCAAGAGAGAACAGGTGGGGAGGAGAGCTTGGAAAGCTTACACCTGGATATCACCAGACTATTGCACCATGGACTCATGGTAGCCATGATTAGCTGCACCAGACCTGCAGAAGATCAAACCAGTCAAAATTCCAGCAAGGAGAGGGAAGTGAAACCCGAGGTCCCAACCTAAAGAGGGGCTATTGGCATTCGATGGCTGCTGTAGGAGTCACCCCTCTTTGGGGACTTGGCTCCTGGTAGGTTGCTCTTACCTTGCAGGTGGCCACACATCTATGGGCAGATGAGCAACACTAATTCTACCTAGGGTTATTAAGAATGATGATATAAAAGACACAACTTTGACTTGGGAGAGAAAGAGATGGGGGAGTTTAGAGAGAGTTGTAGGGAGGTAAGGATAAAGAATGTATATGATTATTATGTATTGCCTAAATGAATGAAATCTTAAAAGAATAAAAATATTGCTAGAAAATCAAGATCATGTCACTTTGTCTGTCTTCTCTTCCTTTGCAGTCTCTAAATTTCCTTTGTTTATTATGGCTTGAAATTTTTTAACATTTTATCTTATACCATCTTAATGTCCAATTATTTTCTACATAAATTTAGGCTATGAAAATGCCTGCATGAAAACCATGGAATTCTCATGTTATGATAGGGAGGGACTACAGTACCTTATGTCTTGTGGCTAAATTACTGAAAATATATTAGTCTGATGTACGATAAATTTCTCATTGTAATTAATAAGGTATCTTTGGGGACATGGGTCTAGATTTAACGAGCAAATACCTCTGCTTCTGAGACCTATGGTAAAAAAATCTGCAGATAATGGCTATTTCCCATGCATAGGCATGAATGATCTGATATGCAAAGTAACGTGTACCAGAGCACATGGGTATTGACATCATTATGTGAAAAGTGAATGTGACATTCAGGAAACTGTAACATTTGTTTTTGATAGTGTGAGGACAGAGAATTTTGGCACAATGGTGATTTCTAGGTGTGGTGAATCTGCTTATTTTTAGTATGTTTTTATGCATTTCATATACAGCAGCTTAATCATCCTTATACCCCCTCTCCCATTTGGACATCCCTATAACCCACCCCACCAGGTTTCATGCCTTCTGTCATATTTTAAGGCCTATTGAGTCAAGTTTGTGTACTCACAAGTTCCTCAGTGCAAGTTCATCCACTGGGTTCTAGTCAGACTATCTAGAGTCTCTCTCTCTTACAGAAGATCTACTCTCCCTCACCCAGCAGTAATCACCTGCCAATTTCAGCTGAGTTTGGCAGCTACTACCCATTTCCTCAGTTCTGTGCTGGGTTTTTGTTAGTTTGAGTTTGTATGGTCTTGTGCGTGCTGACAACATTGCTATAAATTAATATGAGCATGATCTCAGGAGCCTGTAAGACTCTCTTTCCATATGATTGTGCACCTCCTCCCCTGGCTTTTACAATCTTTCCACCTCCCTCTTCCTCAATGGTCCCTGAGTTCTGGGTATGTGAAGTTTAATATAGGAGTCCCGCATTCTGTGGACTCTTACTCTCTATGCTTTGGCCATTTGTGCTCTTTCATGTTGATTGCCTTCTGTTGCATAAGGGAGTTTCATTGATGAGAGTTGAAAGAATCAATAGTATTCTCTCCATCCTTTGTTCCATTAAGTTCCATGAGTCTTAGGCGTAGAGGCTCTATTGTAGATGTGTCATTTAGGGTTGGTCATTTCACAGACACTTATTCTTTGTGCGTGAACTATTGTGGAATGCTTTAATAGTCTCCATCTGTTGCAAAAGAGGGTTCTTTGATGAGTGGTGACTGGCACACTTCTCTGTAAATATAAGGATCCATATTTAGCATATAGTAAGAAATTACACTTCTTTAGGGATGTGACAGCCATAGAGTTTTCTCTAAGATCTATGATCTCTCCAGCCACGTGTATTTGGCTTTTACAGTACCACACATGAGTTCCTTACATTGAGTGGGCTTTAAGTCAAACTATGTAGCTGTTGATTACCCTCAAGATAAATGTGCCACTGTACCAATATAGTTCACTCAGACAGTCATTGTGGTTATTATGCTTTAAAGCTTGGGTTTGACCATCCATTAGCACCTTGTCCCTTAGCGCCTTGCATATTGTCCTCCAAATCTTTGAGAACTAGCCTTCACAGAGGAGGCTTCCACCTCAGTTCCAGCTCCATTGCTTCTAGTCCTGTGTCCTTTTTGTGTGCTTTCTTCATTAATAGGGTCTTACCTTCAAGTTCTGGGAAGCAATCAAGGGCTGTGACAATAGGCTGCATAATTTTGGCAGTCTTTTGGACTACCCTGACCAACAACTCGAAGGGAGGTTTCTCCTGTCTGGTACCATTTCTTGTTATGTAGCCTTTAGCTATACACACAGACTCATGTACAGATATTGTATGTATAATTTTCAGTAGGGTTTTGAACTAATAATTTCCCTCTGGTTTTTCACTCCAAATAAGGATATATTTCTCTCTCTCTCTCTCTCTCTCTCTCTCTCTCTCTCTCTCTCTCTCTCTCTCTCCTTCCCTTTCTATCTAAACCTCCCTATCCCTTCCCTAGTTAAAGTATCTCTGTATTCTCCATTTCACCCTTTATAGTACATGTCTCCTATGATCCCCTCTCTCTTGAGTTCTTTCTTCCCCTTTACTGCCATGATTCCTTGTACAACCCTCCCTCTTCCCCTCCCAGTTAAATAACCCATTTCCCTCTTGGTTACACCTGTCTCCTACTATTCCTCACTCTCAGGCTTCTGCTTTCTATTTAACCCCATGATTCCTTTCCATTTTCCTGCAGTTACATCAGGATATATACTCAAAAATAAGATTTGGTGCTAAGATCCACAAAGGAAGGAGAACACACATCTTTTCTTTTTCTGAGTCCGTACTGCTTTACTCTTAGTATAACAGCTTCTAGTTTCATCCATTTACCTGCAAATTTCATGATTTTGTTTTTCTTTACCACTTAGTAGAACTCTGTTGTGTAAATGTAACCACATTTCATTATCCACTCATCAGTTGAGGGACACTTAGGTTGCTTTAATTTCTAAGCTGTTGTGCAAAAAGCAGCAACAAACATGAATGTACAAGTATCTCTGCGGTAGGATGAGTCCTTTGGGTATTTGACAAGGACTTTTATAACTGGATCATATCTAGATTCACTTTCAAACTAAAATGCTTCTGTACAGCAAAAGAAACAACCAACAAAGTGGAGAAAAATATCACAAAGTAGGAAAAAAAACTTCACCAGCTGTGTACCTAGTAGAAGATTAATGTCCAGACTGTATAAAACTCGAAAAGCAAAGAATCAAGAAAATAAACAACCTACCTAAAAGATGGGCAATGAATCCGAACAGAGAATTCTCAAAAGAAGAAATAAAGATAGTTAAGAAACAGCTTAAAATTATTCAAAATCCTTAGTAATTAGGTAAACCCAAATCAAAACCGCTTTAAGATTTCATCTCATTCCAATCAAACTGGTTAAGCTCCAGAGACAAATGATACCAAATGTTGGGGAGTTTGTGTGGAAAGGAGACCAATCATTCACTGCTCGTGGGACTGCAAATTCATGCAACCATGATGGAAAGCAGTGTGGAGAACGCTTAAAAAACTGAAAAGCAAATCTTCCATTGGAAAGAACTAGCATATTTGCTTACTCTTCATTGGTTTGCATAAATCCTAAAAGCGTTTATTTATTTATTTACTGATTTGTATTTTTAAATTTTACATGTATGAATGATTTGGCTGCATGTATGTAAGTATGTGCTACAGGCATGCGATGCCTGTGCAAGAGGCCAGAAGAGGATGTCCGAGATCTCCTAGAACTGGAGTATGGATTGTTGTTAGCTGCCATTAGGGTGCTGGGAATTGAACTGTGGTTCTCTGGAAGAACAGCAAGTGTTCTTAACCACTTGTCCATCTCTCCAGTTCCCATAAAATATTTTATAATCTTCTCAGACCAGTTTACTCCTAGGAGAAATCTTTTCTTCTCTTTCCACCATGTCATTAATCTGTTCTCTTCCACACCACTGCACAAATAACCATCCCTCCTGTCTTATATGCCATCAAATCCGGTTATTCGTGCTTATGAAACATGACTTTCAGTCATTTAAAACATTTACTTTTTAGATATTTTTTGACTTGACTTGCATATTTTCCTGACATGTGTTAACTCATATAATAATAGATAACCTTTGCACCTACCCTCTTTGTGCATAACTGAGCAAGCACCTATGATACAAACCCTGAACGCCCTTGCAGATCTGGACCTAGGCAGAGATGATGAAATTAGGAAAGAGAAAACCTAACATTAAAACACATTTTAAAAATGCTCAAATTATTTTAAAGTCTCCTGTGTGTAAAAAGTAGAATATTTCCAGGGATGGAGGGATGGCTCAGCAGTTAAGAACACTGGTTGCTTTTAAAGTTACAGAGGGCTTGGGTTCAGTTCCCATCTCAACACCCCCATTTTGTCTAACAACAGTCTGTAATTCCACTTCCAGGGGACCCACGCCCTCTTCTGGCCTCTGAAGACTGATGTCTTCACACATCCATGTGGTGCGCCTAAAGCTATAAAGCAAAACACTCATACACAGTAAATAAATAAATTAATTAATTTAAGCTAGATGTGATGGCACAGGCCTTTAATCCTAACACTCCAGAGGCAGAGGCAGCCAAATCTCTGTGAGTTCCAGATCAGCTGGGGCTATAAGGAGAACCTGTCTCAATAAAGAAAAAAATAGTAGAACATTTAAATGATTAAAATTTCTGTTCAAAGAAAGAAGGAATAAATAAAACCAAATTAAGTAATTTTGAGCATTGGAGCAGATGTAAGACATCATGTATAAGCTACAGGCTCGGCATTATTCAGCATGATTACTGACATTCCTGGATGGATTGTGAGTCATTAAATAATATATTCTGTCCGTAAGATAAGAATCATTTTGAAGTATTATCTCACATAAAAACAAGGAGCACTCTGAATGATTGATTTCTTGAGGATTTCCTGATAGAGTAGCTTATTAATTTATAAGTTACTGAGCTCTTGTAGTGATAAATTTCACCACCCACTTGTTTAGCATTATACCATATTGACAATAGAACAATACCTAGCAACTTCTTCATGCTTTTATTTTTGTATTTTCAAGTATTTTATCCTAATTTTGGATTTTCCATTTTAGGTCTAACCATGTAAAAATGCTGCTGTAGTATCCCCATGTTACTGATGAAGAAAGAACAGAAAGACGAAAAAATAATAAATGATAAGGCTAGCATTACACCTCCCTCATTATCTTTCTATGAACATAAATTGATAATTTTCAGTATTTCTTTCTCAAGTCCGTTATTTGGAGTTAGGATTAGAATGTTACCCTTTCTAAAAACATGTAAAGGTGTTTAAACTTTTAGGGACACACACACACACATACAATTCTCTTATCAAACTTGTTGCCAATCTAAAAATAAAAATAGAAAATTTTTCATGAACTCTTTGTAAGTGCTTTTCTTCAGTGTACTGCAAGATAACACAGTTATTAATGGATGTTTATTGAAAGCCATTTCCACATGTAAACTTTAGGCATAGTTGCTGAAGCTCTCATAAGGAAAATAAGCTTTTCTTATTCTGGAGCCTAGAGAACGCTGCACACTAAGCTATTCATACAGACTTTGGGCAATGATTTCATGTGGTATGCTTTAAAAAATAATTATCAATTGTCAGGAATCTTGGAAATAAATTAGCTTTTCCAAGACATATAAGAGCTTTAAAATTTTAAATTAATTTATTTTTATTTTATGTCTATGAATGTTTCACCTGCTTGTATGTGAGTGCATCTGCCATGTGCAATGCCCACAGATGCCAGAAGAAGGCATTGGAGCTTCTGGGGCTGGAATTACAGATGGTTGTAATTTCAATGTGTATAATGGGAACCAAACCCAGGTCCTCTGTAAGAACAGCCAATTCCTTAAATGCTCAGCCATCTATCTCACCCCTAATTAAGAACGATAATCATTAGTTTCATTAAGAATAAAATATTGGCCTGACAACTGTTGGGCAGCTGATTACTGCTAGGTGAGGAAGAGCTGATCTTCTTTAAGAGAGTTACTCTAGATAGGCTGACTAGACTGCAGTGGATGAACTTGCACTGTGAGGCTTCAGGGGACACTAACTTGACTCAATAGCCCTTAACATAAATGACAGAATGCATGAAATCCAGTGGCAGGTATGGGAGGGTACTGATGGAGCAGGGAGTATAAAAGTGATTAAGATGTTGTGTATGAAACACGCAAAAATTCAACCATAATATAAAAATAAAATAAAATTTCCTTTCAATAATTATAGAAAAATAAAATTCCTTAAACAGAAATAAAGTAAGAAAAGATCTTGTATTCTGATATTCTGCCTGTGGTATAAATAGCAGTCCAGATTGACTGGAAGGTCAGGAGAGTACAGTGTTGATAACAGGCAGTCAGAATGATTGATGTGTCATTTCTGTAGATATACACACTATCAACACTACATGTAATACTGATACATGTCATAAATCTGTAATTCACACTGTAGAAATGTCCAGTCAGTTTCTCTTTTGGAAGAGGGAGATAGCAAACATTTAAAAATTGCTTGAGAATTTTGTATGTTTAATGTGTTTAGATAAGATGTACCTCTTTTTCTCCCTCCATTTCGTTACATATTTCCCCACCACTTCTCTCCCAGCTACATATTTTCCTTTTAAAACTCCACCGAGCCTACTCAGTGCTGTCTGTAATTCACAAGAGTAATATCATTCATTGGAGCGTGCATATCCTCTCAGCACCCAAATTCTTGGAATAAAGAGACTCTCTTCTCCCAGCAGAAATTTAAAAATGGCCTCAGAATGTGTTTTGGTTTTCTTTTTCTAAACAAATATCAGTGAAACATTCTTCAAGTTTTCAAGGAAGTTTCTGTGACAGATATGAGACAGAAAGCACAAGCTATACTCCCACATAACTCCTGATTTTAAGGAAATAAATATGATTTGGGGACCAGAAGACAAAACTAAAGACAGTCTACATTTTTTGCAGTAATTTTGCTGGAGAAATAAGGCGAATTTTTATTCCAAAGTTTCGGTAAGAAAGAATGCAGGCTTCTAAATGGGTGGGTTATAAAACTGGTCCATGGTATTAACAGAAGAAAAGGAGATTCTAGGCATAAGTAGAAGACTGTGTGGTACAGCTGATTGAGTGCTAAGATCCACAAAGTTTAAGAATGACAGGAAATGGAAAAGACATGCAGTAAAAACATATTAGAGGTGAGTGGAGTCTAGGGTCAGAACGTTCTAGAAAGTACAGCATTTCCTGAACACTTCACAGCCCAATTTGTCTACTATGTAGTTATCAAAACCTGGGAACCTAAAGCAGGAAAGTGTCATATCAGCACTAGTCCAGTGTTTTATTGTCTTGAGCTGATTCAAAGCACAATGTAAGAGGATTACATGGAGGACATATTGGGGAATGTGATCATATTTTATTGTATGTATGTAGGAATTTCTTAGAATAAAAGAAGCACAAAGGAAATGCATCTATTATAATATAACGTTGTATAATTTAATAGAATATTTTTGAAAATCCTTTATAGGTGCTGATAATTGCCATTCACAAACTGTAAAAGTTAAAGACAGTCATTGCTATAGTGATCAATTTTCTTTGGGATTTTGATGCAGAAAGCCAACCTGCTGGGCTTTCTCTGCCCTAGAAGCTAAGCTTTAATCTTTGAGGGGTCTTTCAAACCATCAGAGATGGGAATAGGTAACTTTGTGGTGGTGTCAGGAGTCTTTCTGGATGATCTCTTTTCAAGTGTTCTTGTGAACTCCTTACCTCTCCTTGCCCAAGTTAGGGAATGAAATTATCAAGGGATCACAGGCCCCTTAAGACACTGCTGCCCGAATCCATCAGACTTGTTCAGAATCCTCTGTCTGCAGCTTTTCTAAATGCATTCAGAACTTACTTTTCATTATTATGTTCATAATGCATGGCATGTAAAAATGACTCATTAAATATTGAATAAGTTATTTGAGTCTCCTTTCATTTACATCTTTACAGCAAGAAATGTGTTAAAATTTGTAATAAACCCACATTTTAAATAGGGAGAGTGAGGAGATTTTCCATGGTTACTTAACTCAAATGTTGGAGGGTGGGAGAGTGGGGGTTCGCCCTTCCTGCCACTTCTTCTTCCTAGCTGCTGTCTTCACATCAGCTAACGTGGGGATGGTAATGGGAGATGTGAGCCAGAGCAGGGAGAATCAGGTTCTCTGTGGCCTAGTTCTACTTTGTGTGTGGCCTTTAGTTCCCAGGTGGCCTGATTTAATTCTAGACTTCTAAATATATTAAATAATGAGTTTCCTTATTGGAGCCCATTTGAGTGTTTTTCTTTTCTTTCTTTCTTTTTTTTAACTAGCATTTAAAGCCAACTTTTTGAGCTTGACCTATAGGACTGGTCAGTAATATCAGCTTCTCAGGTGGCTCTAGTTCAAGACCTAGCTGAGCTGCAGAGTGATTTCAAGGGTAGCTTGGTCAACTTAGCAAGGCCCTGTTTCCTAAAAAATGGGAGTGGAAGAGAGAGGATATAGCCCAAGAGTTAAGGGCTTGCTTAGCATATCTGAGGCCCTATGTTCAATTTCTAGCACAAATAAATGAATAAATAAATAAATAAAACAGAAAAAGAGTGGCCTTGTAAAAATATTTTGAGATTCACATAAGAGGAAAAAAGGAGCAGCAGATGAAATCTGTTTACCTGACTATTGAGATGTGCTTAAGTAAAGTATCTTGCACTACACAAGTGTGAGTTTCAGATGTGTGTGTGTGTGTGTGTGTGTGTGTGTGTGTGTGTATGGATGTTCAGTGCACATGTAGTAGATATATTTTGTTTTAGTAGAGAATGACAAATACTGTTTCCTGTTTTGGATTTACTTTCTTTAGTGTGTAACTGGGCAATGGCCTATTCAAAAAGGTGATGTTTTTCATTCTTTGCATATTAGGAAAGGGTAGGATGAAAACCATTCTTAATTATAGAAGCAGAGGACAATTATACTTGATTTATCACAATCAGTCGTTACACAGCTATTTATTGTGACTTACTCATGAGGCATGGCTGAACGCTAGGAATAGAGGTCTCAGTGGGACAGAGACATGTCTTTTATCCTGGAGTGTTAGCCTAAATACAAACAAATTTCCTCATATATCTGTACTGTTTTGTCAGCTGGAAATTTTGTGTAATTAAAAAAATACTTTCTTTCCATTCTAGATACAATCATTTGTTCCAATAACTTCTTTTCCATGACTGAAAATGATAGAGTATCATTGATTTAATTAGACCCTTATGAACAACTTCAAACGAGCACATTAGAACCACAGAATAATGCAGAATATATTAACATATGAAACCCTGTATAAAATGTGATAAATTAATGTTTATAAGAACTATTTTATACACAGTGGAGATTGCTCTATCAGTGAAGGGCTTGGTGTATAGGCATGAAGACCAGACTCAAACTCTCACTGTCCATGTAAAGACCTTGGTGCTGAGGCACCTGTAATCCCGGTTCTGAGAGGCAGAGCTAGGATGATCACCGAGGCTTGTTGGCTATATGGTCTACTCAATAGGTGAACACTAAGTTCATTTAGAGACTTTGCCTCATAAGAAGGTGGAGAACATTTGAGAAAGGCAGCCACTGTTGACCTCTGGCTCCACGTGTATGGATACAGCTATATAGGCGCCCCATCCACATGAGCACATACATGAACACAGAAAGAAGTATTTTAACAGCGTTTGATAGTACTGATTAGGAGCAATCCAGACAGAGAAGTGCCACCACTAGTAGGGTCACGTATTCTGCATTTTCATGAAGAAACCCACATGACAGTGCACCTTTCTGTTCACTGACTATTGTGAAGAAAACACAGATTCTTCAGGAATCAAAACAGAAGGGAAAGGTAAAGATAATAAAGGAGTACTTTATTCATAATAGAACTTATAATGCAATACAAACAGTATTTTTTAAATTTTGGCAATTTTCAGTATAACTCGGCCTGTTTTCTTTGTTCATCTTGATATAAAGATGTGCCAGTGACTCCATTTGCCTCATCGTTGAATAATCTTGGAATGTTTGAAATTGCTGAGAAATTTACATTTGTGCGTGTATCTGGACCTCTCAGATAGTGATTAGGCAATGCGACACAAGTCAAAAAAAGAGTTGCTTCTGCCATTGTATTACCTGAAAAATTTCTCTATCTTCCCTGGGTAAGGTTAAAATAAACCTGAAGGCATAAGAGCTTGTGCATCTTATATTTTAAGTGCACCTGGGAATGGTGGTGCATGTGTGTCATCCCAGCTTCGTAGGCAGGAGGATTAAAAGTCAGAGAACAACCCCAGACCACTTAGTGAGACCTTATCTAAACTTAAATATTTTTAAAAGAAGTGCTGAAGGGCCTGGAGGGATGTCTCAGTGGTAAAGAACATATACTGTTCTTGTAGAGGACTTAACAGTTAATAGCACCCAGCTCCTGCAGGTCATCTGTGGTTACCTGTAACTCCATCTCCAGAAGATCCAACACCTTCTTCTGGACTCTGTGATCATCTGCAAACACATGTACACACAAATACATGCACATGAACATCAATAATAATAAAATAAATTTTATAAAAAGAAGTGTTGAGAAAGGCACTCTATTGTTTTAATATTTTAGAGACTTGTAAAAAGAAGCAAAAGGAAGTTGAATACATAGATACTCCATGCTAAGGGTCATATTCATTTTACTCATTTCTTAATAAGAAATGACTTTGTCCTTCACAGCCCTTTTAATTGTAGAATTAAATTCACACATACATAAAATGAGTGTTACATGTTTCTACTACCATGTATATGATATCTATATCTAATCTATATCTATCTGTCTATCATATATATTATATATATATACATATATATATATATATATGCATGCATTACAGTTTGAACCTAGGACATTGTATATACTGGTCTAGTAATTTACCAATGAAATACACTATCAGTCCCCCCCCCCCTTTTTTTTTGAGACGAGAAGATAAGGCTGGTCTGGAACTCACTCTTTAGTTAAGGCTGGACTTGAACTTTTGATCTCCACAATCAGCCTCTCAGGTAACTGGGATTACAGACCTGTGTTACCATGCCAGGCAATAGTTTTTGTTGTTGTTGTGTTTTCTTTTTTCTTTTAAACATCACTCATTTTAATGTGCAAAATGTTTGATGTAATTCTCTTCTTTCATAAGTGGTTTAGACAACTGCAATGGTATTAACAAATTTTTCAGGCTGAGAAGGCGACAGTGCTTGCCAGGAAAGTGTGAGGACCTTAGGTCAAATTCTCAAAACCCATATAAAGTCAGATGAGATTATATACACCTATAATCCTTGCACACCTACACTGATATTGGAGGTGGAACCAGGAAAACCCACCAAAGTTAGTATCTGGCTAACTTGGCAGAATGCAGTGACTTGGGTCAAAGAGACCCGAGTCCCAAAGTGGCAAGTAAGAACTGAAACTCAAGATTGTCCACTGACCTCCACATAAACACTGTGACATGCACACAGGCACTCATAGACACCCATGTGTACACACGTGTATGCACCACACACATTAAGAATAAACTAAGACTCTCTTGATCTTGAACATATTCTTCCATCACTGAAGATTCTTAAGACAGAAGCTCAGTGAAACCTGAAGATTCATCTGTCTCTTCATTCACTGCTTCTTACCAATGCCTGGACAGTGCCTGACTCATAGTGATCTCCCAGAAATCCCTGCGTGTTGTGTGGATATGGCTGCCTCACTAACTAGCTCATTCTCCCTCGTCTTAAACATCTAATTGCCGAAGCATATGAATTTCCTATTTCTTCAGTTTAAGACCAGTTTTCAGACATGAAACTGAAGGATTAAAATGATAGATCCTTCTGAGTTCATAGTACAGATTGACAGTTGTTGTCTGAAATGTTGCAAGTTAGACTCTAGCCATCATGGTGGCATTCTCATTCAACCTTGGGTTTCTATTTCTTTTATTTTTAATTAAATTTTATTAACAAAAGTTGTACATTTAGGGTGTACAGAATGATTCAGTATACACAAACGCAGTGAGATGCTTACAGTGAGGAAGCCATCATACCACCTTTGCACACGGTTAGCATCCCATGTCTGCCAAGAACACTCAAGATCCCTTTTCTTAGCAAATTTCAAATAAGCAACTCTACATTATTACTTTTTGTGTCATATCTTTTTATTGCTTTTTTTTTCTATTTTTATACAATATAATTTGATGGTATTTAGATCCCCTCCACTACTGTCCCCTATCCAATTTAACATACTCTATTATATATATATATATATATATATATATATATATATATATATATCCTATAGTGTCTCATTTGTGTCCCCAAATACCTTTCAGTGTGTGTCCATCCACTGGAACCTAGTTAACCTACCCAAGAGTCCCATCCCTGAGACTGTTTCTCACTTTCCTAGCAGCCATCGGTTGGCAAAAGTTACATAGGTTGGATTGGAGCTGTCTGGTTTGAGCTTTCATGAGACTTATGCATGCTATCACTATTGCTGTGAGTTTTTTTCTTTGAAATTTCATAGAATTATGTAATATATTTCGTTAATATTCACCTCTTTCTCCCCCATCCAATAACCCCAATATACTCCATCATATCTCCCTCCTGACTTCCTGTCTTTATTTTTCCTTCCTTCTTTCCTCTCTCCCTCCCTCCCTCCCTCCCTCCCTCCCTCCCTCCCTCCCTCCCTCCCTCCCTCCCTCCCTCCCTCCCTCCCTTCCTCCCTCTTTCTTTCTTTCTTTCTTTCTTTCTTTCTTTCAATTCATTTATTTGTTTTAATTCTCTGAAGCCAGTTTGCACTGCCCATAATATGTGTATGGATGTTGGGTCATAGATAGGGCATGGTTAATCTAGAAGAGGCTATATTTCTAAAGAAAAGTCATTCTCCCTCACCCAGGCAACAGTTTTTATATTTAAATGAATATATTTCAAGTTTATACAGTAATCATGTTTCTTCCAGACACTTAATATGCGATGTAAAGATTCTCTCAAGGAAATTCAAGTAGTTCACTAAATTTATATTGAATTACAAATGATGCATTTCCTAATCTTGGTACCACAGAGTCTTAATAATTTGCTTTTCATTTATTTTAAAGTTACCTCTGTCCAATTTAGTATTAAGAAAGAAAGCAATATAAGGTTATTGTGGGCAGATCACTAAAGTAGAAGCCCGATGTGAGACTTATCAGGCAAAATAGGGGTTCTCAGTGTGACATCAGTGGTATTTTAGGGTAGATAAAGTGTATGTGTACATGTTTGAGGATGTCAGAGGACAACTCTGGGTATCTTCCTTAATTGCTCAACACAGTTATTTTGGAGGCAAAGTCTCTCATTGAACCTTGGGCCTGTACTGTTGGGGGATGGGTCCTCTGGGGCCTCCCTGGTCAACAGCTCATAATGAAGTAACCCTCATTTAGCATTGCTTTTTTTAAAAGGGTGTTTCCTCTTGACTGTCATTGGGGCTCTCTTTTCTCCAGTTCCTACTATTTCTCTGCATGTGGAAGAATCTCCAGTGACTTCATGTTCTAGACTAGTCTCTGTTCCCCACCCTCTTTGCCCTGGCTGCACTGAAGGAAGGAACTGAGCACTGATAGTCTGCAGAGAGCTATTCACCTTAGGGAGATGTATTATTGCGCTTCGTCTACATACCCTGTAATGTAATAGGAGATGCTCCTCATCCAGAGAGGAGATTGCATAGCACTGACAGTGGCTTGGTGATGGGGTGAGGTATGAAAAATTCTAGAATTCAGAATTGGAACATATACTTGTTTATGGATAGAAGTTAAAGTTACCGATTTTCTACTTTTTAAGGAATAAATGCTATTTTGGTCTACTCTTTGTTACTTCTATCTCGCTTTTACTTGTCTGCTGGTGCTGAATGTCCACAGGTCAAAAACATTCCTTATATAGACTGTCATTGTTGACTTCAGTCGCCAACCTGACACAGTTGAGTGAGCCTCAATTAGGGAGTTGTCTCTATCAGATTTGACCCTTTAGCTATATCTGTGAGGCATTTTCCTGACTGTTGAATGATATCAGAGTGCTCAACCCACTCTACTGCCCCCTCACCCCAGGAAGGTGGGTCCTAAATTGTATAAGAAAATAGGCTAAACACAGGCCAGTGGAGCAAGCCAATAAGCAGCACTCTTTCTTGGTCTGTACTTCATTCAGTTCCTGCCCTGAATTCCTACTTGACCTCCCTCACCTGGATGTCACCTGGAAATGTAAGGTGCAATGAACCCTTTCCTCCCATGTTGTTTAGTGAGCGTTTTATTACCGCAATAGAAAGTGAACTGGAGTATAGACCCCTCTTAGTTTTCTAAGATAACAATGACAAATACAAGAAAACTGTTGCAGTTTTACATTGTTCCTTTTTCTTGTGTCTTGAGTTATATGCATACCTCTTTGTTTAAATGAACTAAGTGAATGAAAGTTATTTCTATAAATGAAGAAAATCACTGTTAGGGTTGTGAATAAAAAAGAGGAAAGCTTTTACCTGCTAAATTTTGGAAAAAGTAGTTTTGAGTGAAAAGAAAAGAAGAAAAGAGAAATTGATTAGGGTGGTTTATTAGAGAGAATATATATGCTCACAGTTTTGTTCCTGTGAGTCAAATCTGTGTGTGGCTGTGAACTCCTGGCTGTCATAACTTCTTTTTCTGAGCACTCCCTCTCTAGGGCTGGTCAAAAAGATGAAAATAAAGATGGCTGCTTCTATTCATTTTTAAATGCTTTTAGGTAGCTGCTTTGTTTTCAATTATCTTTAGGGTTCACTCGTACTATTTAAGGAGAAATTGGTCTAACTAGAAGCCTTTATTTAAAAAAAATGTGGAGCTCATGTAAGTTACTATCTATCTGGGAGTTTGTCATGATTTACAGTTCTTCAGAATGTTAATCCTATTCAACTTTTTGTTTTGTTTTGTTTTAGGGACAGAGTCTCACTATGTAACCCCAGTTAGCCTGGAATATGTATAGATAGACAAGGCTGCCTCCATCTCATAGAGATCCACCTGCCTCTGCCTTCCAAGTACTAGTACACAACCACAAACAGCTCCTGTTTAGTTTTTAAAACTCATAATGTTTAAACACACACACACACACACACACATATATATATATATATATATATATATATATATATATATACTTGAATTTATGGTTTTAATTTGATATGCAAGACTTTTGTGCATGTGGAACTATTTGACAAAATGTCTACAGTGTTGGTTAAAAAATAAAGAATGCAAGCAGTCCCACAGGACTGTGCTTGCATAGGGCTTGTTGTCCAAGTACATGTTCATCAGTATGAGTCAAATCCCCAAGGTAAGCAGAATGAGACCTGCAAGGCTTAATGCAGGAAATGGGTGTACAGAAAGAAAGACCTGCAAAGGGTAGATGATAAAGTTTTCCAATTTGCCACAAACAAAATCTTAGTTTGATAGTTACTTTCTAAATATAGTTTATACTTGAGCTAAATGCTGAAGTGGGATCACCACAGCTTTACCTTCACATAAAATCTAGTTGGGAAAAGAAGCACACATGTGTTAGCAAATCTTTCTTCTCCATTTTAATGAGTACACTGTGGCCTTGACTTGGATTGTGTTTGAAACTTCCTGAGGACCCTCTGGCTCCTTTCCTCAGGATTCTACTAAATCTTTCCTACAAGACCTCTCTTCTTTTGACATTCTGAAGATGTTAATTACTTTTTCCTTTTTGGTTTCTTTTTTAGTCTTTGCCACCATTATCTTACTAAACTTCAGGAAAGAAACTTTAGGTTTAATTGTGCTTCTAAACAAGACATTAAAGTTCTGTTCTACTAATTGGACCTTATCTGGAAACCTAATTTGCAGGCATAGGTAGAAAGTTAAGAAAAGGCTCTATTGAGGTATGATGGCTCTCTAGTCCTATATGATTGTTATCCTCATAAAGAGTTAAGATAGTTACAGATAGAGTAAAAGTGAAAGTGGACTTTTGGAGTGATGTACTAATTTCATTACCTACTAATGAAAGAATACCTGAGATTCACTCAAACTAAGAAAGTGGCACAGAACAGCATGTCCTTCCCGAGAGCCCTTAGAGGAAGCTCGGCACTTCTGGTGCCTTGAGTAGAGGTTTCTGGTCTCCAGAAATGGAGACAGTAAATTTCTGTCATTTCGAAGCCCATGGGTTTTGAAAGCTTGTTACGACAGCCATCGGGGGAAGGAGGAAGAAGGAGAAAAAACCGCATGTATGCGAAATTTTGCTGCATAACCAGGTACTGAAAGTTTTAAATATAAAAATAAAATGATTCAACCTATAGTGAAATAGAGGACCCTTGAAGAAAGTAGAGATTTTGAGAAACAGAGATCCAAACACTATTGCAGAGAAAAGAAATACTGCCTCTCAGCTCATCCAACGCAGTAGAGTGGAGCCTGGGAGGACACCCAGGAGTTGATGGAGAAAGGAGAGTCTAATAGTTTGGCAGCAATAAAAGTAGACTGCTAGAGGATGGACAGGTTAGTTCGGGGTGAGTGTTTTAGCTATTTCGTTCTTCCTTTGCCTTTCTTTTATAAAAATATTTTATTTATTATTTAAGTGTGGGCATGTATTGCCTGCATGTAGATAGGTGCACTGGTGTTGTGCAGTGCCCAAGGAGGTCAGAAGAGGATGTTGAATCTCCTGAAAATGAAGTTATAAATGGATTTTAGCTGCATGTGAGTGCTGGGAATTGAACCCAGTGCTCTGCAAGAGCAGTCAGTGCTCTTAACCTTTGAGCCATCTCTTCAGCCCCCCACCAACCCCTCCTCACCACCACCACTTTGCCTTTCTTGAAGGATGCTTCCTTGAGGTAGAAAATTGTAGAGGAGAAAGAAAAAAAAGTTTGGGGAGAGATAACAAGTCATTTATCATGTCAAATCACTAATGGAAACTTCTAAATCTTTCAAAAAGGTCCAAATTAAGACTTGTGGACCATACAAAGCCAAGAATAGTTGTAAATGTGACCCAACACACCGTTAAAAACTTGATTAAAACATTGTGAGCTTTTTAAAATGATTTTTTGTAACGTGTGGTTCTTGAGTGTGAACTTTGTAGATGACAACATAGAACCACAACAGACCCTCCCACATCTTGCTTTAAAATAATGCCACGTTCCATGGTAATGTTCCTTCTTTATTACAGATTATCTGTTTTGAAAAAAAAACATGGGTAATATAATAATTAAATATAGTTTGTAATATAACTTGTTTTGATCCATTTTAACAGGAATGATTCTTTAGAACTGTGTGCATTTACACAAGTAGAGAATTAGCTAGAGAATTTAGATTAGTTTTGAAATTTGTATGTCTTTTAAAAATTTTAATAAAGTACAATTTATTCACTTGATTTGATTGTTTATGTTTTATATTATCTTCTGTAGCATGGGTATCATCTCAGGGACTAATCCCTGAAGAATACTGGCTCTCTAGCAGACTAGCTGTGGTTCTTCATGAGCTTCTCTCCAGTCAATTGCAGGGGTTTTAATTTGCTTGATCATGTGTTGGTCTCATGATGTAGTCCCAGTAGGTTGCATATATTTTTGATGATTTATTTTGGATATATCCTTGAAGTGCATTAAAGTTTTATTAGGAGAAACACATTAACTTAGTATTTTATATTTGGGTCTTATTTTCTTCCCATCTTATTTTAGAGACTAACCTTAGGAGACTTTCTTAACTTCACATTTAAAATAACTAAAAAAAATTAATGATTTATAATTGTATTTGATTCAGCATGTTTTCATGTAACTACATGTAGTCTACTTTCTCTGTTAAAATAGCTTGTTTTATTAATAAATTTTAATTGGAAACATAATTAAATAATACTTTTATAGAAAAAGATAATCTAGATTGCTGATGACTTTAAGGATTTTAAAGGAATATATCTTTCATCACTCTCTAATGAGTGATATGTGATTAATGCTTATCAGGGATATATTATTCAACAAGAACCTTCGTAGGAATAGTTTAAAATTTACTACTGTTCTATTTGTGATAATTTGTAGTTTGAAAGTGTTAATTTCCTTGGCAGATAAATAAAAGCACAGTTTTTCCAGCTTGGAATGTGAAACATCTAATGGTATTTGTATAGTTTTCTTAATTTTTAATGTTGTGGCAGTAGTGAATATCTGTGTGTGTGTTGTGTTGTGTGTGTGTATGTGTATGCACAGAGACACATCCATATTTATACAGGTTATGTAGCTATTAATACAATTCATTGAGAAATGACATATAAATCAATGACATTTTATTTCATTGGTAGTGTTTCTTGTACAGGAACAGTTTTGGTTATTTTAATCTTATTTATTTTTGTAGTTAATAACCTAAGCTTTTTGTTTCCAAACAATCATTGTCAAGTAGCATCTCTTCTACGAGAAAAGCAATCAAATAGACACCAAAGAAGATATTAGGATGAAAAATAAATATTTGTAAATGCACTAAAATTATCATAGATGTGCAAATTAAAATCGAGATTACAGATCATGGAAACTGACTGGGATGGTTGTTATAAAGTTAGGTCAAAACTGATGTGCGATAGCATAAAAGCTATTCAAGAGACTGAGGTGAGAACATCAGTTAAAGCCTAGCCTAGCCTAGCCAACATCCATTAAAAAAATAACATCTGGAGAGGTGATTCATTGGATAAAGTGCTTGATTTCCAAGCACCAAGGCTTAAGTTTTGATACTCAGCATTCATGTAAAAAACAGGTGTAGTGATGTACATTTGCAAAACCCAAGCTATCAACCTGATTCCAGGCACTCAGTATCCAACCAGTCTGGCTGAAACAGCAAGATCTAGGTTCAGAGACTGTCTTTAGTAGTAAGGAGGTGTTTCCTGAAGATAGTAAAAGTACCACTACTATACCACCCAGTATTTGTTCTGAGTAATTCTCAAGGGAAATTAACTTTTCATCTCATGAAAATGCCTATGTTCCCATTTGCAAGCTGCAATATTCATAATAGACAAGGTATGGAAATAGCCTGTTGTTCATGGACAGATAGATGTAGAAAATATAGCATTTATGCAATTTAGTGTTTATTCATTCTTAGCAAAAGGAGATCTTAGAATTTTACACAATATGGTTGACCTGGAGGACATTTTACTGGATAACATAAGCTAAATGAAAAGAAAAACATAGTACCATCTCATTCACAAGATGGACTTTTAAAAACTGTTAATGGTATAGATAGAGAATAAAATAGTAGCTGCCATGTGTTTGCAGAGAGGAGGCATACTGACAAGCAGGTAAAAGTAAAGAGCATAATTGATACATAGCGAGCAACTCTGAAAAATCTAATGTACAGCATTGGACTATAGTTAACAAAATTCTCCTGCTTGTCTTTTTGTTAAATTTGTCTACTTGATGGGTTTTTGTTAAATAATTTGTGGATTTGATTTGCTCTTGTTAGGAAAATAAGAACTGTGCGTGATACTAAATTTCTTAATCTGTTTCACTATAGTGACCATTATGAATTCTAAATATATTTTATGACATATTTTAAACTTCAAATATATAAAAATATTTTTAATGTAACCCCTGTATGGAATATTTTTCAGGAAAATGCATTGTGTTTGACCAAATGACAGTACTGAGGATGACAGATACCAAAGTCTTAGATTATGTTACACAAGAGAAAGGAGATGATGGATTCCATTTAAGTTCCTTTGATTTTTATAGTGTTTGCCTTTCATTTGTTGTAGTTTCTTTTGAATTAAGATTAAAAAGGGATGTCATTTTGACCTTGGGTTTTTATGTATATTCTCCTTCAGGGATAAATAAGTATCATAGTTCTGGAACCACTGTTTCATAGTTTCTAAGCTTAAACTGGTAGAGCCACTACTCTTTTTAAACCTGTAAATCACGCTGGCCTTGGAATTCAGGGATAAAATAAATATTGACAATACATAACAGAATAAATCTCAGAAAACCCTTTAAAATAATTTTTTTTCTGTGATTAAGTTATGAGTTTATATGCTTGTATGTGATATCCCAATTTTTAAATAATGCTTTGGGTTCATGGAATCTTTAGTATTTTCTCATCTGGTTCTCTTAATATATATATATATATATATATATATATATATATATAATTTGGTTTTATACTTTACAGGTTTTGATATAGAATATGATGCTTTTTCCCGCTTTAAAAAAAACTTTAAAAAATTTCTTGAACCAGTCTTTAAGAAACTTTCATACATGAAAATTTATTTGCATCAATTAAACCCCTTCGTGTCGCCCACTGTGCCCTCTGCACGGCCCTTCTCACCATATCCCCCTTTCAAATTCATGTCCTTAAACTGTGTATGGTAGTATGTGTTTTTAATCTCAGAGGAAGAGACAGGAAGATCTCTGTGGGATCAGGGCCAGCCTGATCTCCGTAGTGAGTCCAGGCCAACCTGGGCTATAGGGAGAATCTGTTTAAAAAAGACCAAAAAATTTCATGTCCTCATATATATGTATATGTATGTACATGTAAATATAATTGTGTGTATTTCATATCTTTCTGTCTATGTATGTCTTATATCTATTTATCATCTATCTATCTATCTATCATCTATCTATCTATCTGTCTATCTATCTATACCTTAGTATGATTAGTCTTTAATGTTGCCCATATGTACATTAGGATTAACTACTAAGACTTGGATGAACTGTCAAGGTGCTCAACCCTTAAAGTAAATAATTGTCCCTTCTTTAGGAGCCATTGAATGCTTATAGCTCTTCAACTAGGGGTAGAGCCTCAGAAACTCATCCATTCCATGTTGGCATGGTAATTTAGTGCAGGCAAATACTGCTGAGAATTCATATGTGCAATGTCCTCATCATGTCCAGAAGACACTGCGTTGCAGCAGTCCTCCTGTTCTACTGGCTCTTCTGGTCTTTCTGCCCCCTTTTTCTTGATGGTCCCTTAGATGCAGGGGTTCAGTTTTAGATGTCTCATTTGGGGTCAGCATTCATAACCCTTTGACCAATTTGATTTTCTGAAATAGACTCCCTGTGCTTAAGAAAAAAAAAAAAGCTTCTTGATAAGGAATGAGAGCTGCAATTATTTTCTGGGAGTAAATGTAAGTATTTAGGATGCAGTTGGGTTCTATATAAAATGTAATACAGTATCAGTAGCAGTTTCTTCTTTAGGGTCTCTGACCACTACAGCATAGGTTCTTGACTAGGTTTAAGAGAGTCAAGAATAAGTGAGTACTTCTACTGTGTAGGCCTTAAGTCCAATCAGACATCTGTTTGTTATCTCCAAGATATTGGTGTCATTGTTGAGCATATCTTGCCATACTTGTTGCTATTGTGATTCCTACGATTTACAGTTGAATAGGATTGGTAATAGGTTTTCTCTCCTAGAAACTTGCATTGCACTTTCAAACGCAGAGCTGGCTCTCAGGGAAGGGATTTCCAGGTTCAGTGCAGGGTCAATTTCTCCAAATTCTGTGACTAAATTGTGCGTTGTCTTCAGTAACAGGGTCTTATCCTGAAGCTGTAGTAGGCAACCAAGAACAGTGGCAATAGCATGTTTTGTTTGAGGGGCACTTGGATCCCCATGACCAACAGCTTGAAGGAGATGTGTCTAGATCTTGCTTGGCACTGGGCTTTTTGTTAGGTAGTCTATGGCTCTAATTTTAATAATATACAGGTTTAATACACATAACAATAGTTTTTTTCTATAGCTTTTCCCTCTCTTCCCCTTTCATCTGTATCTTTTTACTCTCCTTCCCAATTAGGTCTCATGATTTTCTAGGTCTTGGTTACCCCACTCAGAATAATATTTTCCAGTTCCCTTCATTTATTTACAAATTTCGTGAGTTCATTTTTTTCTGAATAGATTTTCATTGTGTATATGTAGTATATATTAATATTTATAAAATGTCACAGAGAAACAATGAAGCAGTCCACACGGAACTTAAGACTACAAAATTAGATCACACAGGATTAAAGTGGGAGCCTGAGAAATGACTCAGCAGATAAAAGCAGTGGCTGCTCATGTGGAAGATCTTAGTTCAGTTCTCAGCACCCACATGATGGCTCACAACCAGTTCCAGGGAATCTGTTGACCACTTCTGGCCTCTCATGCCTTACACAATGTGTTCACTTGCATCCATGGAGGAAAAGTCCTTAATACACATGATATGTAATCAATTAATCAATCAATAGATAAGTTAATTAATTAAAGTCTATTGCCTCTTTCATACATTATGTTTCTCTACACCCACCCTTGTATGTGTGTGTGTGTGTGTCTGTGTGTGTGTGCTGTGTTGTCACACAAATATATGAGCACAAGTACCTGGAAATTTGCAGAGAGAGGATATAATCATTTTTGTTCTGGAGTCTTAACCATAGGCTTGAAACTGCAAGTTAAAGCAAGCTAACAGGCTGTTGGTCAAGTTTAACTAATGATCTGAAGTATTAGAATGCAAGAGCCTGCCACTTCTTCACCCCATTATCATCCTCACGTATTCTCCAGGTCAGAATCTCCATTGGCACACGTGTAAATGACATGTGGAGAAACAAATAAAAGAAGTAATTTGGAGCAGGGAAACAGCCAGGAAGAGATCAAAATAAACTGAAAGGAGGGATTAATTATGAAAATATTTGCAAAATGATTCCTGATTTAAAATTCTCATTTTTTATTTGTATATTTATCAGGAATACATGGATGAATCTTATTACTAATTTTAGTAAAAATAGACATTTACACAAGTCAGTAGTTAACTATATGATAGCATTTCATTTGAAATACAACTCCATATAATATTAGTGTTTAGAATTCTTTAATAACAAGTGGTTTCTATTGACAGGAAACACCTGAGAAGGACTTCCATTTATAATCAGTATGTGATCCAATTAATATTTGCTTGTCTGAGTTTTGTTTTCATCAAGAACCTGGTGGAAGAGCAGTGCTAGATGTGTCTTTGCATTTCTGTCCAATGATATAGGTAGAATATGCAGCCTAAGTTACTCTGTAGACTGTGCTAACGCCATATTAAAAGTGTTCTAAATTAGCACATTATTTCATGAAATAAATAGGTATTTTCATAAAGGTATTTTTTTTAGCATGAGTCCCCACTGTATATGGATTGTTTACTCTCCAGAATGTGCCTTAAGCATGAGTGGATGAGTATTCCTCTTATGTAAACCATACTGTTGTTCACAACTAAGCATGGTAGACTTGTGTCTCAGAGCTCCTCTATAGATTTTATTCTCTAGTCCATCTCACCTAATACTCCTTCAAGCTCCTGTAACTGATTCTGAATTGTTAGTGATCTCTTCCTTCTTACTTTGATCCCAATGTAATTCTTCTTGACCTTTTCTGACTTCCTGGCTTCTGAGGTACCACTTTATTTCTGCAATCACTTCTTCATTCAAATTGTCTTCTTTTTCCTGTGGCTAATTCTTATGTAAGAGTAGTTATCATTTCCTAAGTTCTTGCTCTAGACCCTCTTGTGCCTTTGCTAGATGTCTTAGTAGTTTAGTTACTTATGTTATGTGTCAAACCTTTCTTAGATTATTCTCTCTGTCTCCAGACACTAGAATTCCTGGCTTAGTCAGTCATCATTATCTGGATAATCCGGTATCCTAACAGACTCAAGAGTCCCAAAGTTCAAAGTGACACTAGGTAGGCTGACCAGGCTCCAGTCACACAGAGGGACATCTGGGGTCACAAACTCGACTTGATAGGCCTTAACATAAATGACAGGATGCATGAACTCTAGTGGAGGTGCTATGGGAGCTGAAGATATTGGAGGAGGGTCTGAATATGATCAGGATGCACGAAATGCACAAAATTTTGGTAACTATATTTTAAAACTTGAAAAATCTACGTTCTTCTTTGAAATACATTTTATTTTGTAAATCTTCAATACAATGCCCCAAAGTTCAGTCATTCATTCCACCCCATCATACTAGCTAGTACGTTTATATTTCCCATTGCAGCTAAGGTCTGCACAGTTTATGCAGTAAACTGTAATAGACGCTATAATGTAATCTTAAATGCTCCCTTGTCTGACATGTCATATTCTCTGAATAGGGAGGGATATATTGAAAGATGGGGATAGGAAACTTACTATAGAATATAGTAAGAATAGAAATGTTATTGCATTTCCTTTATGTTTAATTTCTCTGTCTTTATGCCTCTTGGTCCTTTTGTTTGTAACACATAGATGCCATCCTTCTATGAAGCCACTCTCACAGCCTGAGGTTCTTTAGGTTAAATCTGGACTTAAATGGGAAAGTGATTATTTCCCAGTTCAAGAGAGTGGTCTGTTGCTATCTGAGGGACAAGTAAAGTCATTGTGAAAACAAAAGGGACCATCTAATATTGTTGTTTGATCTTATGAATTTTGGATCTAATGCTAAATGGTAAGAACAGATTCAAGTATTTCATATCTTTTAGCCATAATATCTTGGTGAATTGAGATTGGTATGCTGACAAGTTAGCCTGGCACATTTTCACGGATGCTGGCAGAAGACATACAGCTCCTGGGTCAGAAACAGTGAACTTTATTTCTTGTGGTGAATGCAGTAGTCAGCATGTGTACATTGTGTTGGTACTTTGGGTTTCACAATCTTTTTGCCCCCCTTCCACAATGATTACTGAGCCTTGGAAGGCAGAAGTTTAAAACAGGTTTTCTGTTCAGGGATAAGCACTCTGCAGCCTCTTATGGGTTTCTGTGTTAATCACCATCTGGTGCATAAGGAAACTTCCCTGGTGAGAGATACATTCATCTTATGTGTAGAGGTTGCATTCAAAATGTGTCCCTTAGGGCTAAGAGTCCCACACTGTGCATGACCAGTTGTGTTGCTCTGTATTAGTCTCCATCTTTTGCAAATGAAGCTTCTTTGATGAGGGGTGAAAGGTCCACTTGTCTGTAAATATGAAGTTGCATGTATATTTGGCTATCTTTACAGCACCACACGTTTCCTCTCATTGAGTGGGCCTTAATTTCAATTACAAAGCTGTTGATTGCCCCCCAAGATATAAGTGCCACTGCTGCACCAATAGTGATAGTCTGTGATGCCAGTCATTGTTTATTAGACTGTACAGCTGGGTACAATCATTGATTGTTTTTCCCTCTAGGAAGATTGCGTAGTATCCTCTGATACCATGACAACTAATCTTTAGGCAGGAATTTTCAGGTCAGGTGCAGCTCAATTGCTCCAAGTCCTGTATCTAAATTATGACCTATCTTCAGCAATAAGGTCTTGGCTTCTGGAACGGATAGACACAGTCTTTTACAGGGATGTGACTCTTGGTATGTTGACCAAGCTCTGCTGGATAGATCCAAGCTGAGGGATGATGTATGGGTACACAAATCAGACGGTAGCCATACTGTTTATATAGTGGAGTACGTTGAAATGGGTGGGGGCAATGGCAGGGGCATGCAGATGGGCAGAGAGAATCTAAATACCATCAAATTATTTATTATGAAAATTTCAAAAATTCAATTTTTTTTTTTACTTTTTTTTTGAGATAGGATTTCCCTGTAGCTCCAAGCTAGCCTGGAAGATGCTATGTTGACAGGGCTGGCCTCAATCCCTCTGCCTTTACCAAGGGCTGGAAAGGAAGGCATGTGCCACCAGGCCTGGCGTTTTTCACTTATTTTTAGAGGCTTATCCAATCTAATCCTTGTTTCTCAAATGCTTTTGGGTGTGTGCTTCTCCCTTAGAGTCTGGTCAACATACTATGCCACACACCAGTAGGGAAAACTGACCCCCTCTCCCAGGATTTATCACCTGCCAAAAGATCCTCAGCTAGAGCTGGGACTTCCTCCCCACCTCTCCCATCCACGCTGGGACTGTATCAGGCTTGGATTTGCACAGATCTTGTGCATATTGCCGTATGTGCTGTGTGTTCATATATGTAATACCCTGTGGTCCAGACAACATAGTTCCCCTGTATTCTTCTACCACCTCTTGCTCTTACAATCTTCTTGCCCTCTCTTCTGCAATTATCCCTGAGTTTTAGGAAGAAAGGTTGTAATATAGGTGTCCCATTTAAACCTGAGCAACTCCCCAGTCTCTTATTTTCTGCATGTTAACCAGTTTTGAGTCTCTTAATCAGCATATGCTGCTAGAAGAACCTTCTCTGGTGAGAGTTGAGAGATGTGCTAATGTGCAATATGAAATTATGAAATATTATCTTCTAAACAGTGTCTAGTCTCTGCTCTGTTACTTTCATTACCCAAGCTAATGTGCAATATGAAGTTATGAAATATTATATTCTAAACATTGTCTAGTCTCTGCTCTGTTACTTTTCATTATCCAAACCATCCGTAGGTGGGACTTGGTCTAGAACCATTGCAGTAGACTCTCCATCAGTATCATGCCTGTAATCCCACCTAACCACGCATGCCTTTCATTATATTTGCGTAGGTAGTCCCATGTGAAATTCTTACTGAACGTTTCTACTTTTCTGTTTTCATGACAAAGCACCCAACACATCCCATAAGCACCTCAAATGATTTTTCTTGCTGCTTCTTTCTCATCTCACACTCTCACCCCTTGATTCCGTCTACTTCAAGACCATTTTATTTATTCTCTACTAAATGTTTTGAAGCAGAAGTTTTAAGTACTTTTCCAACTTCTGGAGGTTAAAACAGTAAACCAAGGTAGAAAACATGCATTTTCTGAGATCTTAGGTTATTTTAAGGGGAGACATGCAAAAAATAGTAAAATATAGCCAGCTGTAGTGGGCATGCTCATTTCTGCCGTATGGCATGTGTCACATTGACTGCTGAGCTGCAGTTATACTGAATTGCATCCCTCATTCTACAGATAACAATGTCTTCCTCTAGATAGCCTCCCCAGACTAGATTCCTTCTGTTATCAGCTCTGAAGGAACCACACACGTTCCTTTTGTAGTGCTTACAGATTGTTCTTTTACATTTATTGATGTGATTCATAGGTTTATATTTGTTTTACCAGGAGGCTTCCCTCACCTCTTCCTCCTGTCTTCTCTTTCTTTCTCCCCACTTCCTTGTCTTCCTCATTCCTCCCCCTTCCTGCTCTTTATTTCATCCTCCCGTTTCTCTACCTCCATCCTTTCCCTAGCTTTCCTTTCTTCTATAACATGCTTGCCTCTTACTTCGGTATGACTCCCTGATGATTGTCTCTGTAGATATGTTTAGATATAATTAACATATTTAGATAGGGAATTGGAGAGATAGCTCAGTGGTTAAGAGTGAACCTTGTTCTTGCAGAGGACCCAATTTTAGTTTCCAACACCCACATGGACTGCTCACAACAGGTTATGACTGCAGCTTTAGGGGCATCTAGTGTTTATCCCCAGTGGGCACATCTACTAATACATACCCACACATTCTTAAAAAACCATAAAAATGAATCTAAAAAAAAAACAGATTAACAGGATACTAGAAACAATGAGTGATATCTTGGATATATAAGTGTAAAATTTAAAAGATCAAGAATGCCATAGGTCTGTCCAGAGATGCTTACCAGAAAGATGACAAATTATTAGATACATTAATCTTGATTCATAGGATGCCTAAAAACACAGTTCTTATTAATTAATGCCAAAATTCCTATTCATGGCTTATACTTATATTAGGAATGACATAATGTGTTATTTAGGCATTATTTCCTTTTAAGATAAATTTGTAGTTTGAAATATATAATTAAGATGACACAATCATACCTATTTCCATTTTCTCTACAAATAATTATGTTTTATGATATTTGGAAACTATATATTTTAAAAAGCAAATATTTATTCCATATACATTTAAGAAGTTATACATTTTTGACTCTAAGGATAATTTAAATATAATTTCAAATATGAATAAAATACATTTCTGAATTTTAGAGATATTTTGAATGTTCTTAGACATATATATCTTATTTTTATGAAAATGTGTGCCATCAAAATATATAAGCATTACCATGACTTAATATTAATTTAATTAATTAATTTATATTTTTAGCTGACTACTAATTTTAAGTAAAATGTTTTCTCCAAACTTAAGCCATTAATTTTAAAATTGCTTAATAAGAGTTACTAGGTTTTTAAAAAACAATATGGAACATTTTATCCTAATAATCCATTTGCCCAAAGCTGGCATGACAATTTGGATGTTCATATTCATTTGCTAGTTTGAAGCAAGTTTTTCTAGTATCTTGTTGATGTCTATTATTTATAAACTAACTAGATTTTATTGATGTGATGCCTTATTTTGAGCATTCCCTATGAGATTCACACTATTGTTCTAAGCATCTTTAAAAATTCGCAGTGCTTTCTGTCTACTTTCAAACTGTCTTTCAGAGACCTCTTCTGCCACATTTTAATTATACCTTTCCTGTTCTATTTTTTTGTATACTTTCTTTGTCTGTTTGTAGAAGCATTAGAATTTTTATCCCTACACTAACATCTGTATTTATAAATTCATGGACTTTGTCTCCACTAGACACAGTAGGGCTTTCATGTTTATTAGTCTGAAAGACTGGGCTCAAGAAAGCTCATTTTTAATGCTTGGTGTGACAAATACTTGATTCGGCAATGCAGGTGGTATAAGAAGGCAAGTTTCTTTGGGATCCACTATCTTTAGCGGCAATGTTTTCAGAATAATCTTAAGGAACATTTTTGGTAAATGTTGGTACAGTTAGAGGCTACAAAGTTGGTTTGCTGAAAGCAATATCTATGTTTAACTGGAGTTTGGGGCTCTTTATAGAAATGTGTAACTTGGAGGTTTTTGAGGCTACTTGCCACCTCAAATGGAAAGGTACTTTGTACGATTCATAACAGATACTACCTTGGCCTCAATTTTAATATTTTATACACAGGAAACTCAACACCTTATTAAGCAGTACTTACAGTTGTTCTGCTCATAACGTTTTCAAATGTCATTTCTGTTCTGGATGGGGTATTCTGTGGTCCCAGCTACTTGGTGGCTGAGGAAGGAAGATTATAACACCATGAATTTAAGACTAGCTTGACCAACATACTGAGTTGCTCCCTGGAAGCAGAAATAGTCATTTCCAATGCATAATCTTGTTCACCCTTTGCTCATTCACTCATGTGAAATAGGCTTGTATAATCTCTGTCTAGTCTAATTCAATACCTGTACCACTTTCTGTTCCTCATTGGTATCTCGCTGTGAGAGTGGAAATCCATTAAATGTTCTTAGTTGAATTATCTATATTCAATGTATTACTATACGTGTCATTCATTTTTACATTCATCTACTGAAGATTTATTGAGCCCTATTCCCAAGGGCTTTTTATTCATTCTTTGGCTTAGTAAAGATCTGCAGAATGCTGTCATTATTTTCAGCATTACTTTCCATTCTCTTAGAATAAAAAAAAAGTTTTGAGCTGTATTGTATAATAAATGTATTATTTTTGAGGGAGAGAATTTGTTTGATTAAAAATATCATTATTTCCACTTGAATTTGTGTCATTAAAATACTCATTGATTTGGAAGAAAAATCTAACAACATTTTCTCTTCTAAAACTTTGTGGTGGGACACAAGGAAGATGGATCATTAAGAGGAGACAACTGTCAAAATATAAATGCAAATGTGGTAGAAAGTCTCAGAGTACCCTTACACAGACATTAGAACTGATGAATGAATTCTGCTAGATAGTAGAACTGGTTTTATTTCAATACATCAATAGCAAAGTATCAGAAAATTAAATTCTAAAAATAATTTTTGCAGTATCATTGGGGGTTACACTTCATCTTATCAAATATTGAGGATGATACAGAGGACCAAAAGGAAGGGGGTACCAAGAGGGCCTCTCAGTTGAAGGTTAGAGAGAATGGTGTTAAAACCTTGAACTAAGCCCAATACAAAGTATTCTTAGGATGACCATAGTCTATATTCAGTGTAATACCTGTCAGAGTCTTGTTTTTTTGGTCTCATAAAAGATGGGGAATTAATAGGTATATTCATTTAGAAATCAGTGACCTAAAAATAGGCTGAGCAGTTGTGACTAAAATAAGCAAATGCTAAAGATCCACACTTCCTGACTTCAAAATATAGGGCAAAGTATAGTAATCAAGACTGTGTGCTGTTAACATTTCATGTCAATTGATTTTGTGAATTAATTATAATCTAATGCATATAAACATTACAGTTGTGCATATTAATGATGTGTAGATGTGTAATGTTTAAATTAGGTTGAATATGCATATCTTTTCAACTATTTTACCATTTTTACTAGCTTCCCGAATCATGTGGTGCATTATTTTCTGTGCTTGTACTACTATGCAGTAACACACCAGAACTTCGTTCTTACTGTAATTACTATCTTTAAGGAAGTTTACTCATCCCTGCCTCCCCATCTTTCTCTCTCTAGCCTCCAGTAATCATTATCTTGCTCCCAACTTTCTAGGAAAATAACTATTTTATATTCCAGGAAGGAATGAAATCATGTAGTAATTGTCTTTCTGTTTCTGGCTTAATTTACTTAATGTGATTTGCACTTCCATTCACAATGTCACAATTGACAGGATTTCATGCTTTTTCTGGTTGAACAGAATGCCATTGCATATATACATTATCTTTCCTTTGTCCAGTGAATGGTTGATGAATGCTAAGGCTATTTCCATGTCTTGGCTATTGTGGGTGATGTTGCAGTGAACATAGAAGTACAGAAGTCTGTTTGACAGCATCATTTCATTTGCTTTGGCTGTTCACCCAGTATTGGGATTACAGGGTCATGTGTTAGTGCTACTTTAATTAATTGTGTTGTGTCCATCTTGTTTTCCAAAATGGCTGAATTAATCTATGTTATCACAGACAGTATGCAGAATTCATTTTTCTGTATGTCCTTGGAACATAGTGAAACAAGGGGTAGAGAAAATACTAACGCATCTCTCAACTCTCATCAACAAAGCTCCCTCACGCAACAGAGGACAATGAACCCAGAACTTGGGGACCATTGTGGAAAAGGGGCCAAAAAGATAATAAGAGCATATGGAAATAGAATCCTACAGGCTTCTGGGACCTTGCTTGTATGAACTTACAGAAATGATGACAGCATGCACCAGATCCATGTAAACTCAAGCAGAAAAAAAAAATGGAATGGTGGAAATGGGCAGCAGACCCCTATCTTAGCCAAAGAACTATTGAGCAGCTGATTAATGTTGGATAAGAAAGAGTTGATCTTTTTTAAGGGAGTGAGTCTAGATAGGCTGACTAGACCCCAGTGCATGAACTTGCAATGAAAGACATCTGGGAACACTTAATTGACTTGATAGGCCTTAACACAAAGGACAGGATGCATGAAATCCAGTGAGGGGCAGACCATGGGAGGCTGCCAGTGGGGAAGGGGGTTTAAAGAGGATTAAGATGTTGTGTATGAAATACACAAAATTCAATAAAACATAAAAAATAAGGAAAAAAGAAAAATTTTATGGGTATTGCCACCATGAAGTATACCAAAATAGTTTTAGAAAATGATAATGGATACTTGGAAGTTCACAGCCACAGAATGAAGGTGAACTTCATTTAACAGCATCCACGAAAGATTAAACCAGCATGAACCAAAGAGCTAAAATTATAAACAGTCTCAGAGAAAACAAACAAATACGTGGTAATGCCCTGTGATGCTGACTTAGGAAGTAGTTTATTTAGTGCAATATAAAAGATACACAACAAAAGAAAAGTACATTTATAAGGCAGAATAAATCAAAATTTCTGTAATGAAAATGATGCCAAGCCTTTGATTGCCTACCAGAACTTGAAGATAACACCCTAATACTGAAAACACGCCAAAATTCAGACTTATGACTTGGAGCAATAGAACTGAAAATGACCTGGAAACCTCCTCCCTGGTGACTAGCTCTCATGGTATCAGAGGATACTATACAAGCTGCCAAGGGAGAAAACCAATCAGTGATCCTACCCTGGTGTAAAGCCTATTAAACAACAATGACCCAACAAACTATTGCTATTGGTACAGTAGTGGCACATTTATCTTGGGGAAAATTAACAACCATCTAATTGTAATTAAAGCCTGCTCAATAGGCCAGAACTCGTGTGTGGTACTGTAAACATAGCCAAATATACATGGCTAGAGAGGTCTTGAATCCTGAAATCTGCTTTTACCACATCCTTAGATCAATGTAATTTCTACTTTGTTCTAAACGTGAAGGTTCATATTTACCTCTTCCTCCTCATCAAAGAAACTGCATTTTGCAACAGATGGAGACTATTACAGTGTTCCAGAACCAATCAAATGCAGAAAACAAATGTCTGTGAGACCTTTGTCTCTTAACCATAAGAGACACTTAGGTCTTCAATGTAACCTCTACACATAAGATGAATTCACCTCTTATGTCTCACCAGAGAAGTTTCCTTATGAAGCAGATGGTGATTAACACAGAAAACCACAACTGGCCAATATGTAGAACAAGAGGCTGCAGAGGGCTCCTCCCCGAATAGGAAACCTATTTCAAATCTCTGCCTCCCAAGGCTCATGGATCATCATGGAAGAAGAGGCAGAAATGAGAGAGAACGAGAGAGAGAGAGAGAGAGAGAGAGAGGAGAGACATTGGATGGATGACCACAAGGAAACAAGAGTCTTCTAGACAGATGGTCAGCTAATCATATGTACTCCTAGCAATATGAAAGCATGCCTAACTAAATTCCATGCAAACTCAAATTAGATGAAATCCCAGCATTGACACAGGGAAGTGGGTTAGAAATCTCAACCCTACCTATGGAACTTTTTGAAATTTATGGCTGCTGGGAGGGCAAAAGACAGTATCTTACAGAGATGGTACCCTTGGTGGGCCCAGTGGATAGACCACTGAGGAAAAATCAGTCTCTATAGATGGATAGTACATTAAATTGGTCAAGGGACAGTGGGGGAGGTGCAGATAGGAGCTGATTTAAATACCATAAAAAATCAATTCTACTCAATGGTAAAGAAAGACAAGATCATGAAGTTTTCAGGTAAATGGGTGGAACTAGAAGCTGTTATGCTAAGTAAAGTAACACAGACTCAGAAAAAAGAAAAGACCTATGTTCTCTCTCATTTGTGGATCCTCTCACCAAATCTTTATATTCAAGTATCCCAGCCACAACTCATCCAAGTTTCTTTTGCACCAATCAGAAACTACTACAAAGTACCACAACTCGTCACACACTGGCACTATATATGAATTGTCCATGCTTAAGTGGCACATCTACAATGCAACCGCTACACCTAAGGCTCATTCAACAAAGAACAAGGGGTAAAGAGGACACTAATGAGTCTCTCATCTCTCATTAATGAAACTACCACATGCAACAGAGGGCCAGTAACACAAAAGGTCACAAATGGCCAAAACATGGAGATTAGGAGTCTTCAGAGTGTGGGTCTCTAGACAGGACTCCTATATTGCTTCACTTAACCAGGGCTCTGGGACCATTGTAGTAGAGGGGGTGGAAAGATCGTAAGAGCCAGTGAGATGGTATGTGACCATATGGAAATTGAATCATACAAGCTCCTGGAAACCTGTTCATATGAACCTACAGCAATGGTGTCTGCATGCTAAAGACCCATGCAAACTCAAGCAGACAAAAACTCAGTATGGAACTGAGGAAATGGGCAGCAGCTCCCAGTCTTTGATGGAGAAATATTGGCAACTGATTATTGTTGGGTGAGGATGAGTTAATCTAAAAACAAGGGATTCTGAATAGGCTGATTAGACCTCAGTGAATGAACTTTCACGGAGGAACATTTGGGGATAGAAATTTGACACCATAGACCATAACCCAGATGAAAGAATGTATGTATTCCAGTTGGGGGGTGCTATGAGGGTGCTGGTGGTCAAAGGGTATGAAGATGATCAAGAATGATTGAGATGTTTTGTTTGAAACACACAATGATTCAATTAAAAATACAATCAAATCATATTGTATGAAAATCACAAAAATCAATAAAAATAAAATTTAATAAGTAAATAAATAAAAGAAAAATATTTCTTTTAAAAAAGAACATGATAACAAGGACATGAAACAGTTATAATCCTACAAATTATGCATAAATTCTTTACCTGATACACGACTTGTATCAAGAAGAGGAAGGAAGCTTTATGATGCAATGATAAAATATTGCATAGACTTATTATACATAGGCAATTGGCATATAATCTTCCTTCAATAGTGAATGTTTCAGTTGACAATAATCACATCAAAATATATTCAAAACCATTAGTTATTACAGAAAACCAGGAGAGCACTTCTCAGCAAGGTGTGATGTCAGCACACTGAGACATCTAAAACACAGACTGTTAATGGTGTTGGTGAGATACAGCGGAAGTGAATTCTCATGCATTCCTGATGAGATGCCAAAATACTGAAAAGCAGAACAGTAAGCATTTAGGGGTGTCATGAAAATTTCCACCAGAAAAGTTCTCCCCAGAAAATGGAATAGAGGAACTTCACTGAGATCTATAAAAGTAGCAGGACTGATGAGAAAGGGCTGGGGAAACTCCTGGAGATTAGAAGTCAGCACTAACAGCAAACCCTAAAATTATGACTTGTCTAGTTTTCAAAGCACTCATCAAGGTAGGATGCTTTATTTACTTAATATTACTTATTTATTTACTTAAAATTACTCAATTTACATGAGGCTTGTTTACAGTTTTGAAATTAGGAAGCATTTTGGAGTAGTTTGACTTTAAAACAATGATTATTTCTCCTATACTTACTGTCTTTATACATAGGATCGATCCAAATGGTGCTTTGTTCACTTGAAAAGACAAAGGAACATACTAGATTTCAAATAAATTTAAATTTTAGCAGAGAAATGATCATAGGCAACATGTATTTTTCCTTTGTAAACCGTACATACAAACATCAATATGTGTGTGTGTGCATACTAACGGATTCTTAACTCCTTCTGTGTTTGTGTGTGTACATACTAAAGGATTCTTAACTCCTTCTGTGTGATGAATTTATAATTTGATATTATCTGTAGTTTTACTCAGCCAAAATATTGTTGTGAAAGCTGAATTTGCAATTTCTAAGTGTGCCATTCATAAGTATTCGTGTATGTATATGCCTATATAAATGTCTCAATTTGCCTTAGATAAGTCTGACTTCTTAGAATGTGTCAGAAGTATCTGGCCATCACTGGTTCCTGGAGTCCTATAAGTTGAAGGCCATGTGCACTGCATCTTCTTCTAATGGCTGAGGCACCCTGCGGTCTCCTGATCATGCACACTGCAAGGGTGCGGAGGTGTCCTGCATGCTCTGCATTATGGCGAATCTGAAGTGAGTTGTACTCACTCCTTAAATAATGGTGCTATGGATATGTTAGAAATTGATATTTCAGTGACTAATGACTCAATTTAGGCAGTTCAGGAAAGTTTATTTTAGGCATAAGGAATGCCTAATGCAATTAGGCTTATGAGCATCTTGAAGATAAATGGATACAAATTCATGCACATCTGGTTACAGCTTTGAAAACTTAGGCTAAATGGTGAATAAACGTTATTTTATATAATTATCACAGTATAAGTCTCAGAAAAGTAATATTTTAATTTGAACTAAATCTATACTCCCTGAGTGGCTGATTGTCAATATGGTGTTTTGTTTTTTTTATTGAGATCATGAATTTTAAGATATCTTTGGCAGCAAGGCACTTTTTTTCTCACAGCAATATATATATTCAATAGTTTATGATAATATCAGAAATAACACTGAGTATAGGTTGTTTCAACTTAACATCATTAATTCATTTGTACTTTGTTATTTTTATTTTATTTTATTGATCTTTTTGAGAAAGATTCTCATGAGCCCAGGCTGGCATTGTACATGTGTCACTCCTGATACTGTAAACATAGACAAGTACACATGGTGGGAAAGGCCAGAGACCCTAGGATAGAACCTACTTCTCTCACTTCCCTAGGCCAGTGGAATTTCTTACTGTGTTCTAAACACCTATCCTTATATTTACACACATTTTACCACTCATCAAAGAAGCTTCTTTTTGCAACAGATGGTGACTACTACAAAATCCCACAACTAGCCCAATGCAGAGAAGAAGTGATTGTGAGGTGTTCATCTTTAATATAAAATGTTTGAAAAAATACCTTTTCTTGAATTATACATGCTGAATTACAGTGTATGACCTTTTAATGGAAAAATCTAACTTCCTAAAACAAAACCCACATTATACTTAAACTGTAGTATATCAGTAACAAGAGATCACATCTGGTATTTGTTTAAAGCATCACTTTTCTCATCATTAAATAATGTGGCTGTTTGCAAATTCATTTTTAATTCATATCTTCTCTCAGAGTTTTCATAGCCCTTTGCTTTGAGCTTCCTGAGATATACACATGTGATGACAGCCAGTCCAGTTCCTAAAATGGTGTTCTGGGATGTGTGGAAATGCAAGTATGCCCATGCTAATGAAAATACAAAAATTATTGAATGAGAATCATATTTCTCTGTAATTTTAATAATAAAAACTAAGATATTATTCTAGAAAGAGAGCCATGATTTGGGAAAGCTTGTCTTTGAGTTTATTATTCAAGACATTCATTTTGTAGTGAGTCCTGGGAATGAAAATTGTTAAAGTGATGTGGTCCCTGGCTTAACAATATCGTGAAATGGGGAAAAATTTTATGCACAGCACATAGTCCTAGGGTAAAACCACTGTATTTATAGCAAAAAGTGCTAAGGAACATCTGGGATGGGGGGCTCCTGTGAAGTCTTAAGAATGGGCCACCGGAAGAAAGGGCAGAACTTCCTCAAGCCATGACCTGTGGACTTGACTGTGCATGGTGTGCTTCAGATATAAGGGCAGAATATATCACATCTGACTAAGAATACTGGAGAACAAGAGTAAAATGTTGTAAGAAAAAGACTGGAATGGTTGATCTGTGACAGGAAAAAAATTAATAATTTAACCTTCAGGGTGGACAGAAGGCTCCGCAGTTAAGTGTGTAGTGCTCTTGAAGCAGACCCATGTTCAGTTCTCAGCACCCAGGTAAGGTGACAATACCATCAGTAGCTTTATATCCAAGTTATGTGATAGCATCTTTTAGACTCCACAGGTCGCTCCAATAACCTGTACACTCACACACACAGATGCTCATGCACACACATTACTTAAAAAGTAACTGATTCAAGGATTGGACATGTTTTAAAAAAGAGTTGAGCCTGGTGGCACATGCCTTTAATGCCAGCACTTGTCAGACAGAGGCAGGTGGCTATCTATAAGTTTGAGGTCAAGTCTGGTCTACATAGTCAGTTCTAGTTCAGCCAGAGATACATGGACCCTGTCTTAATAAAAGAAAAAAAAATAAGAAGAAACTAATTTAACCTCTAGGCAATAAGAATCCGTGTTAGGGGTTCTGACATTGTGACTACTTTGTATAGACAGGGAGTAACAGAACAGATATCATAGCCAATAGAAAAGAGACACATATAATGCTCATATATATCTGCTAAAAGCATGGCTATGCTGAAAAAGAGAAGAGGCCCTTGGGACTTCAGGACCCCAGTTCCCACAGGGTAATGACACAAAGCAAGAGACATCAGTGGCAGAGTAACCTGGATTTAATTTCTAGTACCAGAAATGAAACTTGCTTGCATACAAAGTGAGGGACACAAATTGGAAATGGATCACTGTATATGGAATAAGTATCAGTACAATGCTTTATTCTTCCTTTTTAAACTGCATTGCAATTTGTGTCTGGTACTTAACACAGCTAAAGATCAAATTGTGTTCTTTCTTTTGGTGAAGTATGATTGTGATATATTATTGTATTATATGACGATGCTATGTAAAATGTTCAAGGATGTTTAGTCACCGTTTTCACAAATTTAGTCCATATCATATTTATTTTTTAACCATCAATGTGACTTAATTTTTTTCATTTATATTTCATTGTTTCTCATTTCTTATTTAAGCAACCATGCATAACATTGACATATGCATCATAAGATTAGAGGTGAAGGGCATATTGAAATATGACACGAGGGGCCTTCAGTAACTTACCCTCTACTTAAAGTCAAGGTGTAAATGTAGGTTGTAGTGCCACTTGCTGTCATCATCTTTGACCTCATTGATACAAATGATGCACATCAGCTCCCCAGTGTAAGTAAATGAAGTGTTAATATTAAATGTGCCAAGTACTATTTGTCCAAGTTGGCTCATTCTATCCTCATCACACTGTGAGACCAAAAGCTTCAGAAATTGCACCTGCTTAGTTCAGGAATTAGATTACTACCCAACACATAAAAACTCCTTAGAAAGCAATGTGGTTACTGGTATGTGAGAGAGTGGGAGTCCAGAGGTTAGAAGATAGTTTGTGGGAGTCAGTTCTGTCCTTCCATCATGTGGGTCCCATGTCTGGAACTTAGGTCATCAGGCTTGGTAGCAAGCAGCTTAACCCACTAACCCACCTCACTGGATCAGCTATCACCATTTTTGTCAAGTGACACAAGCCAACAAGTGGCAGACGTCCTGTTACAGCAGGAAGTCTATGTGACCAGGAAGATGCTAGGATGTCACTTTAGTATGTGAGTAGCTGAGACTGGACAGCAGATGCCCACAGAGCTTGAGTGACTTCTTGAAGCATCAGCATACGGTGTGGGCTTAGGCTGTGACTGCAGTTAATAACAGAGTGAAAATTCCAGAGAAGATCCAGTGTGGGAGTTCATGAGGAGAGATGAGAGTTATTATATGTAAGTCCCTGGGGAAGAGGGCTGTGAGTTCAGCCTTTCTAGAAATGTGGACAGTGAAGGATTAGATTGTGTCTCAATTTAAGTAGGCCTAGTGAGTTGAAATGAATTAGTACTAATTAAAATATCTGATTGTCTTATAATCTTCCTCAAAACAAATCTTGTATTTGTCTTTAAGGCAGGGTCTCACTGCATAGCACTGGCTGACCTCAGACTCACTATATAGACCAGGCTGGACTAGAACTCACATAGATCTGCCTGACTCTGATTCCTTAGTGTTCAGATTAAAGGCATGTCCCATCATACCTGGCAAATTCTTGGATTAAAAAATATTATTACTATTGTGTATGCATGTGTTTGCATGTTCATTTACATGTGCATGTGGAGGTCAGAGGACAACTTGCAAGAGTCAGTTTTTTCTCCACCATGATCCACGTGGGCATAGAACTTAGGACATCAGCCTGAGCCTACTGAACCATCTCACTGGTTCTTGTGTTATTTTTAATTTAATTTCTAGTTAATATAAAAATAATATTGTATTATGATATTAATATACATACATGTGAGTATACTTTGTTCTTGTTTGCCCCAAAGTGCTTTCTCCATCACTTCTCCCACTCTTGCTGATCTCTGTTCTCCTCATAAATAGCCCTTCATTTTTTCATGTCTTAAACTACATGTGACTATCACTCTTTCCCTTCAAATTACCAAATTAAACCACCTGTGTAATTTGAAATATTATTTGAAAAAATTTCAGGACCCTTTATTATTAGCAAATATTACAGTTTTTCATGGCTTTATAAAATGATCACTGTTATTCCATCTTAATAAATCATCTATCTATTAACTACTTTGTGAGTTAGACAGGTATCCAGTTACCAGTCTGATAGTTCTGTACTGTGTAATAACATTTTTGCTACCATGGTTCACACATAAGGTGACCATCTTAGTATTAAGCTCTTTATAGAAAAAACTATTCATTTCATTTTTTTGATAGAAGATAACTTCAGGGCATACATTTTCCTGCCCTAGTAGTCACCGGACTAGGAACAGAAGTCATAAAGTTGAGTAAAATGAAATATTTATTCAGCCATTATAAAACAGAGGGATATAGGTATGACAAAATGTAGTATCATGGCTGTGTTGTCTTTATTCAACAACATTACTTTCTGTAAAATATAAAGAACCCGAGTCAAATTAACTTTCTTGCAATTGAGCATTTAGGAGGTACCACTTTTTGCACCCAGATTAACTCTACAAACCACAAGTAGAAATTGTAGATATTTTTCTTTAGTAAGGATTGTTAGAGTAATATTATTATTATTGTAGAATAATAAAGAATTTGAAGCTTGGAAAGCAAAATTTGTATCACTTAACTATTTCTGAGATGGGGTTAGGGCAGGTTTATAAAAGCATGTATGAAATTAGTATAAAATATTATCACAGAATAAAACACATCCGTATACATGTCCATACATAAGCACACACAAACATGAGAGAGAGAGAGAGAGATCAACATTTTAAAGACAGTGACATAAAAGAGAACAACATATGGGATCTTAGTCTGAGTTCTTCTTTTGTTATTTGTATATGTTTTGATAGCAGTCTGTGCTTATAAGCATAGGAGGTGCCCATAAGGGCCAGAGGCAAGCTGGTGTTATAGACATTTGTCAGTCTCCAGACATGGGTGCTCTAAACCTAACCCCTTCTGGAAAGTATCTTATTTAAAAACATATATCTGAATACGTTTCGAGTGAATGTGGTGCATTTCCTTGTCCACAGCGTCGAATGAAAAGCCATGTGCAGTATTTCTTCTCGAAAACCCTCTGCTTCCCATTTCCCTCTTGTATGATTCCCATTAGCTCTCTGAGCTGTGTTTGAAATGTGGGGTCTTTATTCCTGAACCCACAGACTGGATAAAAACAATCAATCAAAGCACCAATACATGCCAAATTATCACTGATATTTCTTCTCTCATCTTTTGAGAATGAAAATTTTAAATTTGCATTTTTCTCATTAATATTAATCAAGTAAAATCCATGGTGAATGGTTTCCTTATGTTGTTTTATTGATGTAGGCTTCCATGTCATGGCAAATGGTTACCTAACATTTTAGCTTTTATTTAGGATTTGGACTTTGAAGTGCTGGAACCTACCTGTTCTAGCATAGCGATCCTTGGAATCTCACATGGGAGGGGCTTGGAGGACAGACATCATTCTGCTAGGCTGAGCTCCTTCATTTGTTTAAAACTTATTAGTAAAGAGTTCACTATACCTATAAACATGTCAAGCAGAAAAGATTCTTAGCAGGAATCTGAATGGTTGTAATTTGCGGATGGAACAAGCAGGAGCGCCTCTGCTGAAATGTATTCTGTAAACATTTTTGTTTTTAGTGATTTATAATGAAAAGTTCTACTTGGTGGCTAAGCATTTGTTGCACTAGAGTTACAAATCCTTTCCAAAGTTTCCATCCATAGAGTTACAGCTTTAAAAACTTTTATTGAATTTTGATTTTCAGCAAGCATAAATTCCAGGACATTGAATATGGACATTCCTTCTTATAGTGTACTTACTGGATAGCTTTAGCTGTCAGTATGACACACCCTGGCTGAGGGAGAGTGAGTCGGGAAGCCACCTCCATTGCACTGGCTTGTGGCCATGTCTGTGGGGTATTTTCTTGATTGTTGAGTGATGTGAGAGAGCTTAGCTCACTGTGGGTGGTGCCACCCCCAGGCAGGTTGTTCTGAATTGTGTAAGAAAGCAGGCAGAGCATGGGCCAGGGGAACTAGCCAGTAAGCAGCACTCCTCTATGGCCTGTGTTTCAGCTGCTGCCTCCAGGTTCCTGCCCTGAATTCCTCTCTAGGGCTCCCTCAGTGATAAACTGTAACCCTGGAGATGTAAGCCAAATAAACTCTTTCCTCCGCAAGTTGATATTGGTCAGAGTGTTTTGTTATAGCACTTGAAAGCAAACTGGAACAGAATATATATGTCATTTTTATTTATAAAAACCTTACCTTCTCCAGACTATATCCATATTTATTAGCTAAAATATTTTATATAATGCTTTAGTTTCTTGATTTTTCTTTCTTTCTTAATTTATTTTTTGAGATGGGGTCTCCCTGTAGCATCAGCTGGCCTGGAACTTATCATGTAGACTGCACTGGCCTTGAATTCACAGAGATCTGCCTGCCTTTCCCTTCTGAGTGCTGAGATCAAAGGTGTGAGTCTTCATGCCCAGCCCACATTTTAGGTTTTAAACCAGTTTTTGATTGTATTAAAGTTATTTTAAAATTCATATGACAATTAAATATATCTTAACTCTTTAAATTTTGTCTAAAATTTACATATATTTAAGGTTTTTCTCTTTGAAAGTTAGAAATAAAACACCTGGTAGAACATGCACTTAATCGTCAACAGAGAAATCTGGCATAAAGTTTTCAACACAAATGAACCCCAAGAACATATTCAGCATCCTTTCCATAGTGGAAATCCACCTTCTGTAAGAGACATTGCTTTGTATCTGTGGTCTTATGGGGGAGTTTAGCGGAGTTGCCCTAAGGCAACTCAACCTGCTAACATCATTCCTAAATTTGGAGAATAGAATTTAAACATAGAAATTGGGAGGGGGCTATTGCTATCAAAATAATAAACATTTGTTTCTATGATAATTCTAATTTATTTAATTCATATTGCTTACACAGATTAATAGGTTTCTCTTTGTGATTTGCATATATGTGTGTTTATTTTGTGTTTATTTTATCAACATTTTCAAAGTTTATATGCTAAGTATCATATTTGTATGATCTTGTACATGCAGTTTACTGAATTGTTCATATATCTGTCTTAAAGGCCTTTATGTGAAACCATATGTGATGTTGTCAGGTATAGACAGGGAGTTTTATATTTTCCTTTCCGATTTGAATTACCTTTTCTCCTTTTCTTGCTTAATTGCTCTGTCTAAAACTTACATTAGCACCTTGAGTGAAAGTAGTCAGAGTAAGCATCCTAATCTTTTCTGGGTCTGAAAGATAAAACTTTCAATTTTGTACCCTTGAATACAATATTCGTTTTGACCTTTTAGTGTATGGCCTTTATTATGTTGAGGCAGGTTCATTCAATACTATTTTTAAGGCTCTTATTTGAGAAAGGATGATGGTCTTATCCCAAACGCTTTTCTGCACTGGTAGAAATGATACTGTAAGTTTTGTACTTCATTCTGCAAGTGTAACACATAACATGATTGGCTTGTGGATGCCAAATGATCAATGCATCCCAGAGATGAAACCACAGGTCAGGGATATTGACCTACATTTTATTTTTCTTTTTTATTGAATCTTTTAATTGTCACTTTTGTTTCAATTTCAATTATTTTTAAGTGTTGATTCTTTTATTGAATTTTTACAATTTTCATGCAATATAAATTAATCATATTTAGGTTCCCTCCCCTATCCACATTTCCCCTCTCAATTTAATGTGCACGCACGCGTGCGCACACACACACACACATATACACACACATATATATATACACACACCCACACACATATATATACACACACCCACGTGTATATACACACACCCACATACACACACACACACACACACACACACACACACACACACCACATAATATGGCCTATAGAGTCTAATTTGTGTCTTTAAATGTCCTTCGATGTAAATCCATACACTGAAGCCTGGTTAGCCTACCAGGAGTCCATGCTTGAAAGAGACTGACTCTATACCTCCCAGCAGCTGTCTATTAGCACAGAATTTTAGGTGTGAGCTTCTTACCTACTTCCTCAAGTCTATACCGGCATTTTTTTCTGGTTTGAGTATACATGGAACTTGTGGATGCTGTCATGGTTTCTGTTGAGTTTACACAAGTAACTTATCAACTGTCTGGAAAACTCTTGTTTCCCTATCGTCACTCAGCACATCTGACTCATAATTTTTCTGCACCCTTTTTTGCATTGATTTCTAAGCCCTGGGATCGAGAGGTTTGATTTGAGTGTCTTATTCAGTGAGAAACACTCTACAGCTTCTTGTTCTCTACATATTGGCCAGTGGTGGGTATCTGTGTTAATCATCATCTGTTGTATGAGGAAACTTCTGTGGTGAGAACTGAGAGATTTGTTGAACAGTACGTTCTTAAGATTCAGTTTAATACTGTAACTATTTAGGAGAAAACCAGTATTAGGCTCTCCTCTATGCCCTGTGATCTTTTTAGACTCAGGTTCCTAAGCCTGGTGTCAATGTCAGGAATGGGCTCCAGCCTAGAAAGTGGACTTTAAATCCAATTAAAAAGTGGGTGGCTACTGCCATGATATTTGTGCCACTATTGCATGGGTGGGCATTTCCTGCCATGCCAGTTCTTAGTGTAGATCACAGGATTCATGGCTGGGCAAGTCTGATGATTTTTTTTTTCCTTTTAGTTCATACTGTATCTTTCTTTTAAGATCTTCGTTTGACCTTGGTGTCGGTGTACCTTGGCCTTGGAAAATGAAATTCAAAATGTTTCTTCATATTTTTCATAATGATTTAAGGTAGACTGGCATTTTCCCCTTTTTTCAGTGTTAGGCTACCCCTGAAAAGCCATCTGGTCTTGGATTCTGTAATCCTTTCTTAACTTTGAGATCAGTTTCAGGCCTGCTTTCAGTGTGATTTAGTTCTACGTCTTTAGTTTTAGTATAATGTTTTATAATGATAATGTTACCAATTATTGCTTTCTCAGACATTATTTTAACCATCTTATGGGTAATATTTTTTAAATTTTTTATGTTTTTGAATTTCATGTGAGAGTGTAGTCTTGCTGGGACAAGGTGAATGCAGACATCATCAAAAATGTTGTTTACATGTCGCGTCTGTCTCTCGTCCAGCAAGGAAAACGCGACCCCGGACTCTTCCAAAAGCAGTTTATTCAGGAACCTTGAACAACCTTTTTGCTTCTTAACTTTCTGACTTCTTCTTCCCTCTCCTTACTGCTTCTCCTTCTCCTCCTGGGGAAAGCCCGCCACAGAGTTAAATCCCCTCCTGCCAGCCAACCCCAAACTACCACGTGGTGAAAGCAGATAGGCACACACAGGCGGAAGCAGGGCCAGACCTCAGCCACAGCCAATTATGGAGCTGTTTGCTCCAGAGAGCGCCCACCTCGGGATGGTGGGGGGCGGGAGCAGGCGCCATCTTTAAGACGCAGCAATCCGCGGCTCTCTACATTTACATGTTCACATAATTCTGGGACTATAATGAGAACATAGTAATTCTTCTTCTAAAGTATTTACCAATTCAAGGATTCAAGAATTTCATACAATGTATTTTGATCATATTCAGACTTCCTACCCTGCCGCATCTCCACCCCAACCTTACCCCCATGCACACAACTTCATGACTTCTATTATTATTGTTCTTGTTTCCAAAAACCCTCGGAGTTTAATCTGCATTGCTCAAGTGCTCTTGAATGTGGGTCTATCCTTTGGAATCTGATCAACCTACCAGGTGTCACAACAGTAAAGAAAATTGACTCTCCCTCTCCCAGCAACTATCCATTCCCAGTAGGCCCTTAGTTAGTGCTAGGGCTTCCAGCCTACCTCCCAGATACATTCTGGGCCCCTGTCCTGCTGGGGTTTCCATAAGTGCTTTGGGTTCATATGTGTAACTACCCCAGGGTGTCCAGACAACAGTTTTCTTGTATTCCAGTACCACTTCTGGCTCTTACAATCTTCTGCCCCCTCTTTTGCAATGATTTCTGAGCCTTGGGAGAAATAGTGCCATACAAGTATCCCATTTATGACTGAGCCCCCTAAGAGTCTTTTATTCTCTGCATATTGCCCATTTGAAGGTCTATGTTAATTTTCATCCACTGTTGGAGGAAGCTTCTCTTATAATATTAAAATGACTCATAAAGACTTGTCATTATACCCATAGATTAATACATCTCTCAACTCTCACCAGAGCAGAGAACTTCTCAAAGAATTATACTTATTAACACTTAAGCCAAAAAAGGAAACATTAAAATTTTGGTACATTAATAGTTTTTTAAAACCTATAAACATCTCTACTATATTAAATAATATGTCCCATAATATTGTGCTCAAACTTACATAAATAGTATGTGGAAATGTGGGAAGTGATGTGATTCCTCTACACAATGCTGTTCAGTCACTGCAAATGATAATAGTATGTACAGCTTTGAAATTTTATAAATAATCCTATTGTCTAAGTGTGAAATCATGAAAAATTGGTGTTATGTTGGTCCAGGAAGTACAGGCCTGAGAAAACAGCTACTTGGGGAGCTAAAGCTGAAGTATCGTAAGTTTAATGCTAGTCTGGACCAGAGAGTGACTTCAAGGACAGCATGGGAAATTAGTAAGATCCTGGCTCAAAGTAAAAACAACAAAAAACAACCAAAAAAGCATGCTGGGGGTTGAGTTCAGTGGTAGAGCATTTGCTAGGCATTGTGCATGAGGCTCTGGGTTCAATCCCCAGTAACATAAATAAATAAGCAATTGTAATAAGTTAATTGCAATATCTTCTGTTGGATATCTCTTGACATACCTGGGCTGAGAGAGCCACAGTTGGGGAATTGCCACCATTGGACTGGTCTGTGGTCATGTCTGTGAGGTATTTTCTTGATTGTTGTGTGATGTGGGGGCGCCCAGTCCACTGTGTGTGGTGCCACCTCTGGGTAGGGTGTTCTGTATTATATAAGAAAGCAAGCTGAGTACAAGCTGGGGAAGCAAGCCAGTAAGCAGCGTTCCTCCATGACCTGTGCTTCAGCTGCTGCCTCCAGATTCCTGCCCTGAGCTCTTACCTTGGGCTCCCTAAGTGATGAACTGTCACCTGGGAGATATAAACTAAATAATCCTTTTCTCCCCAAGTTGGAATTGGCCAGTGTTTTATCATAACAGTTGGAAGCAAACTAAAACATATCTGTCATAAATTATTTAAAATTAAAACAGTAAAAGTTCTGCATCGATTTCGTTAATCTGGATTTAAAACCAGGCAAGCTGTGGGTATGCCATTCGTAGCTTTGCAGCTGACACCAGCAATTATTGAGGTATTGCTCACACAGGTATGTCAGGGAAGAAAAGAAGGCTGACTGCACCTGTCAAGAAGCTTCGAGAAATAGCAAAATTTTCAATGGGAAATTGTAGAAATGAACAGAAAGAGCATGGGACATAGAATTTCATTCTGCTCTATTTCTTGATAGGAAAGTTATTAGAATTAATCATAGAAAGATCAAATTGTAAGTGTCTGAAAAGGCTTAAGGTTGGAGTTTTGTGGGCAGAAAATAATGTCAGATAAATTCAATTTCTTTCTTGACAGAATGACAAAGAAGCCTTTCATGCAATAGGTTGGGCAGAGCATGAGTATCACTCTCTTTTGTATTACAGTTCCCTCTGCAGCCTTGGAAGTGAGGTGCTGGGTAGGTGCAAGTACCAAGCACCAGTGATGAGTTCATTATCAGTCACAGCACGCGATAAAGAGCACTTCCTTGTGGTTGTCAGAATTCTGGTTGTAATAAATGTACAAGGTGTGGAAATCTCTGAATAAAATCTCTTAGAGTTTATAAAGCAATCAGCTAAATGTGACCTCTTAATATTTTGGAGTAGGACAGTAGAAATCTGATGCTGTCATCCTTAGTTGAAACTGATAGATATATTACTATATTAAATATATCAGTAAATATATTAAGTATTTTATATTAAATAGTTTTGTTCATGAAAAGATTTGTCTTTGAGCGATTTTAGTGTATAGCTAATAAAGTAATTATAAATTATGTTATTCAAACTATTTCATGTAGCTTTCATTCAGGCATTATCTGGGTAAGTCATGTAATACTCCCTAAGAAGGACTGAGATGGAGGAGAGGCCTGGGAAGAGACTGAGGCATCAGAATGGGTGGGAATAATGTAAAAATAATAGTCATGTATGACATTCTAAAAGACATTTTTTAAGAAAGATTGTTATGAAGTGCACACAGGACAAGCTATGTAGTAATAGATCTGTACCTGGAATGCAATAAGAATTTTTCTGTATATAGGCTGTCTGAAATCATTTTGGGAAATATAGTAAGCTAAAAATAATGTCACAGGAGCTGGGAGGTGGCTCAGTGGCATCTGAACATAAGCCATAAGAGCACTGGCTGCTCTTGCAGAGGACCTGGGTTTGATTCCCAGCACTCATGTGGCAGCTAACTGTAACTCCATTCTGGGAGATTCATTGTCCTCTTCTGCCCTCTGTGTACATTGCTTTTTAAAAATATTTTTATTTTCTTAGGAATAGCTCCAAGTAAAAATAAAATATATAACCTAAAATATATTCTGCTCTACTCATTGGTACTGGGAAAGCCGCTTACTTAACTATTGAAAAAAACTTTCTTTGATTTATTTCTTTTTATTTTATGTGTATGAGTGCCTTGCCATGTAAGTGCACCCATATGTTTGAGTGCCCATGGAGGCCTGGGGAGGATGTCAGATCCCGTGGAACTGGAGTTGCAAATGGTTGTTAGCCACCTTGTGGGTACTAGTATTGGAACACAGGTTTTCTGCAAGAGCAACAAGAACTCTTAACCACTGATCCTTCTCTCTATTCTCTTACTTAGATATTTCAAATAAAGGAGAGATTTTTAAATTATATTTTGTCAGACTTTGTAAAAGCAAGTTAAAGGCACCTTTCTTTCACAGCAGACACAGCCTGTCTAATTAGCAATCTTTAGCTTCAGTTGACGAAGTTTGACTTGCACACACAGCGGCAGCCACAGGGTCCACATACCTAGCTGTTCACAGATGCTTTTTCAGCCTTTAACAAAATCATTCATATTTTATATGGGAAGTAATATGACAAATCATCATGCTTATGAGGACTTATTTATCATTTTACTTATTTTGTTTTGGGGATTTTTTTTCAGAAATTGAAAAATTTCAAGGGTCAGATGGAAAAAAGGAAGATGAAGAAAAGAAATATCTTGATGTCATCAGCAACAAAAACATAAAGCTCTTGGAAAGAGTATTGATTCCTGTTAAACAATACCCAAAGGTACTGCAACATAAACTTTCTTCTCAGTTAGTTGGGACTAAAATTATAAGGCTTGATACTTTATGCATTGCCTCCTATAAAATAAACATTTAAGTCTTTGTTATAAGAATATCTGCAAATGCATGGTACTGACCTGGAAAAGCAAACTGTTTGAAAGTTGGTGACGAGGCTTTCTTTCAACTGAATTTCAAGTATTTTTAGTCTGTGGGTATGGAAAACATAACTGCATATTTTAATCATTCATTCCAGCATGCTAGAGACTAAACAACCTGTTTGATTATACATGCTCACATTATTATGTTATACTTTGGATTAAAATGTATATTCTTATTTCAAAAGAAATAGGATGAAGGATAGTATATAGTTATATGATGTTGACAAATCAAGGGGGTTGCTATATCCCGGAAACATCTTGGTCTACTTACCTCTTTGTTTTATGCCCTCTGGTCTTCCATATTCAATTTTAAAACTAATTATGACACTGTTTCTAGTGTAACACATTTCTCTTCAACTGCTTTTATACTCATAAATGATTGATTATAATAAAGCATTCATTGACATGGTTTCATGGATTATATTAATATATTTCAGTGAGTAAAAGTGTTTCTTTTTTTTACAAATAAATGAAAGTATCTAAAAATAGAAGCTCAAATATTCAGGCTGATAATTTACTTTCTAATGAGTGAATCTGGAGCAAGTACCATGTAATTATCTTAACAAAGATTACAGAAATAAATGCTGCAGTTTACCATTTGTTTTCAAATGTGATAAACCGTAGTAAATATAATTTAGTAGAATGTTTTGTTTCTAATGAACTCAAATATGGAAAAACTATTATGATTTATTAAACCTCTAAATTCATCTTTCATAAAGTATTTTTAAGGAGCATTTTATTTGTTGGAATAGAATTAATTCCAAGAATGCATGCACAGTAGGTATATATCTTTATGTAAATATTATTTGATTTGTTCTATAGTGATGTTTTATGGCTATCAAATTGGGTTCTTCTTGTTGAAGTACATGAAAACTTTTGCGTAGTGACTGATTACAATAACAATTTTATGGACTGTTCAGAAAAATTTGTCCATATCAAGGAACTAGTTACAGTAACCCTTTATAATCTCAAATGGAGACAGTAGCCCATTATAATCTCAAATGTTAGGCTCTTTCCTTAATCTGTAAATAAATATGAAATGACTTGATACTGCCTTTTGAATAACTTGTCTATTCTCTGGGCTTTTGACAGCCCATGAGAAAGTCAATGAAATGCATATCTCTGGTTTCTGGCTCAATACTCAGTATGGAAGGCATTCAAAGTCTAATGACTTTTCTTCAGGTTCTAGTGTAAATGGTTTGAAGCTAAGCATTAAAATTCCATATTCCACATTTAGTCATAATAACGAACATTGAAACAAAAATGTTATATAACACAAATATTTTTGTGTACCATAATCTCCTGGAAATCTTTCATGGAAAGATCTCAAACAACTAGCATTCACCATGAATTACTGGAAATTGAATTTGCTTAGATTATTTTTTTGAATTAGAATGTTTAAGCTGGGGCTGATGTTGAAATATCACAGAAAGTTTAAATTTTATATTGTAGATTAAATAACTCAAAGAATGTGCATTGTCCAAGGAATTTCTTTTTATTACAGATAAGGATTTTAGTTCAGTTTTTATTTTGAATTCATATTTTCATAAACAGCTATATTTTTAATTTGACTGATCATGTTTGCATATTTGTGTAACTGTGCATATAAAATATGGGAGAATGTGAAAGCTGATAGCCCCTAATGATGATAGTTTTGTAGAGTAATCTTACAACAATCCATAAAAGCTCACAGTTTCTGTGGCAACCCTTTTAATTTTTTCATATGAATATTATCTATTACATCTAAGGTCACACATATGAGAACTCCAGGGCCCCTTTTATAGAAAGAGAGATTCCTAAGAGGTCACCTAGCTGATCCAATCCTGTGTAACCACCTATCAGTGTTGACCTGTTTTTTATTATACAATGATAAAATATTATTTCAAATACAAACTCTGTTTCATTATTTCCTATAATCTTTTCAACCTCGCCATCTTTTATTACAAAGTATTGATTCTTCCTCCCCTGCTGGATGTTTATTGACCATGTCTCACAAAATGTCAGAGAGATTTTATCATGGCCACTGAACTTGAGCTGTTTGATGCAGATTGATGATCTTAGTGAGTATGGTGTAGTGTGATGCTGTGAGACACGGAGCAGTATGAGGATTTAAAGTTTAAGCTTGTATATTAAAAAGCGGTTTCTCCCTCATGGTTGTGCACTGCGAAAAGACCTACTTTATTCAGGGTTCTCTCAGAAGCTTCTCTTCCCCTGATGCCTGCTGTCTGTTTGAACCAGTAATTAATGTGCTGATGACACAGTCCTTTCAAACAAAGGCCAGTAAAGAACTGAGGGGATTCTTGGGGAAGTGACCTTATCATGACTTTACAACATGACCTTTTCCAGATAGATTTTGTTTCAATTAGTCTCCAACTTCAAGCTAATTTGCTGACTTAGTTGAATACTATAAGGAATTCAAAGTTTAAGATTTTAAGTTATAGAAACTATAAGAATGCTGTGGAAACACTTTAATAATGATTTATCTAGCTCTACCATTTTATTTTTAATGTTTAATTTGTAGGAAAACAGTTCATATTATCAAATAATGTTAATAGGCAGTCTTAAGTATTTTGGTGACAAGATTAATAGAGGTGTATTTGGGATTTTTGTTAAATAAGTTCATTTTAGCTACATTGCCACAAAAATGGGTAAAAATGTAGAGCAGTGTAAAGCTGATGCACCATAATGACTTTTGCTATTTATATGTTTCTAATAGCATCAGATAACTTACTTCAAATAGGTAAAAATTTATTTTGAGTGTGTGTGAGTGCAGGTTTGTGTTTGGTGAAGGTCAGAGGGAAACCTGGCATACCATCCCTCAAGTGTTCTTCCCCATTTATGAAACACAGTCTCTTAATGACATGACTTGCCTAGTAGACTAGGTTGGTGGCTGGCCAGAGATTCTGAGAATCCTCAAGATTCTGTGTCTCCATACCCCCACTATTGAGCCACTGTGCCTGGCTAGTTTCACATGAGTTTTAGAAACTGAATTCAGGTCTTAATGGCAAATACTTTACTTATAGAGCTGTCCCTCCAGCTCAGCTATCCATCCAGCTCAATATATATAACATATATATATGATTCATGATAGAGATGTAGGTATTGTATACTTCTTTGCACTTATAAAAGTTTGAGAAATGTAACAATTATTACTTGGTAGTTTAACCTTCTAAAAGATTCATGTAACTGGTCCTGGAGAAGGATGCCTCTCCTGAAATCCTTTCTGCTATATGTCATAGTTAGCACACATTGCTTTTGTAATTTTAAAATTTCCAATCAATATGTATATTGGAGTCAGAATAATTTTCACTGTGTTGTACAAACTGCTGTTGTAACTCATTGTTACTGCTTGATCATGTGTAAACTTGGTCTGGCATTTTACAGTAAGTTGTTATATATGTTGTAACTACGCCTGTTAAGTTTAGTTGCAGTTTGAAATGTCTTTAGGATATTATACCATGAGTTAGTGTCAACACATACAGCTATTATACATATGAAAGAAAATGGAAACATAGTTTGGAGTACACATCTGAATGAACTGAATATTCATTCTTGGAGGTTAAGAACTTATTTTTTCTCGAGCCTCAGCAAACAAGTATCTGATATGACTTAAGTACCTGAAATGTACATAAATGGCCAGACTTGTGCTCTTTGTAGTCACTGATATACAGAAGAAAATACCTGTTAAGAATCCTAGCAAATCTAGGGAACAGTAGAGTATGGGACACATGCTGCTTCAGCTGTTGCTGCTGCAGCAATTTGTCTACCTGCACGATTCAGCCTCTTAGTGCCTTTCTAAAATATATGTCTCTGATATGTTTTTAGGATCCTCTGAAATACACTAGACCTTTTTTTCAATTAACTTTGTTTGCTCCAAGGCTACTTGTTTTTTTCTCAGCTAGAGTGGATGGGACTTAACCTGCATAGCAGAATACATGAGGCCCTTTGGTGGTGTGGGAATGTGGGGGAATGGATGGGGAAGTGGCTCTAAATTTAATTAAGAACTGCTGTGTGAAATGTGCAAAAACTCAATAAAATATAAAAAATGAAATACAATAAATAAAAGTACATGGTAAAGAAAATATATACAGATAGATAGATAGATAGATAGATAGATAGATAGATAGATAGAAAGATAGCTAATACATTGCAACCACATTTTTCTCTGCTGCTTTTCAGATCTATTCTTTATGTAAATTCATGCAGAAAATCACAGTTCCCAAACATGTTCAGAAGAACTTCCCTTGTCTGTTTTCCTCCTTCCTATGCCACTGTCTGCTGTTACTGGCTGGGAGGCGGGGCCGGGGGTGTCTCATCGACAGCTGCAGCTGTGGTGTCCTCCCTCAGAGCCTGTTTCCAGAAAATGAAATACTCAGTCCAAATACTTGATAGGCATCACCCTCCAAACCTTGTAGGTACTGATTGTGTCATTTAAGAATACTTAATGAGATCCTGAGTTACTAAGTATGGAAACTGACCACCTTTGGAAGCCAAACTTAATTGTTCTTAATCTTTGAAGCACTTACATTGTATTTTTTCTAAGTGTCATGAACGTTCAAAACCTGCTGTGGGCCTGGTCACCCCCATACGGAGACCACTGTGCAACACTGCTTCTCAATAGAATAGAGAGGATTTGGCAAGATATGCCTTTAAAAACCATTTTCAGTTTCTTCCATGTCAGTTTCCTGGTAGGTCGCCTTTGAATTTAAGTCTCAGTTGAGGAAAAGGTATGACACAGATTCAGTTCCACAATTCGTATGAGGAAAAATTCGAGCATGCTTGGGAACTGCATTGCCCTCCTGAGCTGATCCCATTCCCAACAGTTCAGTGTTCCCCTGCTCTTTCCTGATGAGCCTTTCTTTTGGATAATGCCTATCCTGTGCGCTTGATGTGCTGGTTTCATTGCAGTTCTGGTTTCTTCTGTCCACGTCACACTGACTCTGCATTTCTGATTCTGAGTGCTGAATTATTTCAGCATTTCCTGTCCATGGGCTTCGATATTTCACAAAACTTGTCCTTCTATTTCTTGAAAATTTACCAGTCTTTCTTGTTTTTATGCGTCTAGGGAAATTTTAGTCTGGTCTAGCTAATCTTTTCATTCTAAGGTGATGTCTTCCTTGTCTTCCACAATACATGCCTTTCCTCCTCTATCTCCTCTTCCTTACTCCTTTCCTCTTCTTCCTCCTCCTTCTCCTCCTCCTCCTCCTCCTCCGCCGCCGCCGCCTCAATCTCCCCTTGCTTACACACCTCCTCTTTTTCTTTTTCATCCTCCTCTTATTCTCCTTCAGGTCCTACTCCTCATTCACCTCCTCTTCCTCCTCTTCATTCTCTTCCCTTCTCTCTCTCTTACCCCCTCCTTTCAGTTTGTCATACTCTCAATAAATATTTTCCACTTTGTTTTAGCTTATTTTCCTGAACAAATATCTGAGATAATTGACTTATAGAGAAAGATGTTTTGCCTACAATTCATAAGACTTTAACTCAGTTTCCATTCCTATAGAACCATTCACTTCAAGGTGAAAAAAGGAAAAGAAAAGAATGAAGGAGGCTGTGGCCCCACTGTCTTCAGATTCACTGCCCTGAAACTAAGTCTGGAAGTTTCCTGCCATGCCATACCTATTTGTTTCCCACACTCCCAATAGCAGCAAATCAGGAACCAGGCAGTTAATACTGAGGTCATTCAAAGATCATGCAGGTACAAGTGGAAGCAATGCCACCATCAGAAGTATGGTTTCTAGCTTTCAGATTCACTCCCAACTGGAAAACTAACACTCCAATAAGGCACATGTCCTACTTGGTACATTTTTCATAGCTGCAGTAGAATGACTTTTTATATAGACAGAATTTAGTGACCAGAGAAGAAAGATAGATCACTGTGAGAGAGATTACGTTATCAACTGACTGATTCTCTTTTTATAATTTACTTTGATAGACTTCTACAACAGATGCAGATGGCACAAACAAACAACATAAGCAAATTTAATAAAATTCTTTCATTTATATCTACTAAGATTAGCATAAAAACTAGTTATATCTAAACAGGATAAAGGGAAATTAAAAATTAATGTATTTTCTCTAAGAAACCTCTAAATATGTATTTTCATTTTTAAGTTAGGACATAACTTTCACAATTTTTGTTGTTTATTTGTTTGTGGATACAGGCTCTTCCTGTGTAGCCCAGGCTGACCTTGAACTTGTGCTTCCTCCTCCTAAGCAACCTGAATGCTAAACTGTTTGTTAAATCTCTTACTTACCTATTTATTTACTTATAGATTTTATCATGTGATATAAATGGTGTAGGTGTGTGAGTGTGCTTATGAAGAGCAGAGGACAACTTTTTGGATTGATTGTTTCCAGCGTTATGCCAGTTGAAGGGATCAAATTCGTGTTGCTGGTTGCCAGGCTTGTGTTGCAAGTACCTTTGCCAGATTGCCAGCCCTTCAGTACTAAAGTTTTGGAAGGAAGATTTACAGCCAATTTTAGAAGGAAATTTAAATTCATATAGAATGATGTTTATAAATATAAAGCATTCTGGAAAGCCTTTTTAAAATACATTTGGATTTATGCAATTATAAATAATTTCCTTATACATATATGACTTTTGCAAGACTCTCACAAATAGCTATTTGCAGAACAATATCAGTTGCTCATATCAATGTAAAAACCTGAAAATCTTACTGAATCTTATATGCCAGTGCTCACAGCAGCATTATAACAAAAGGGGAATCAAGCCAATCGCTCTAAGGACGGTGACGGGAGTAAAATATGTGTAAAAGAACACAGTATCATTTCACTTTAAAGAACAAAGGGTTTCTGGTAAAGTCTGCAACATGGACAGTTGCTAAGCACTTGCACAGTAAGTAAATGGGAGGAGCAAATGTTAGAGAACTCACAGACGCACAAAATGGAATTGAGGAAGAGATGACTTTCTGTGGGGGTTGATTAGAAGCCGGAAAAGGATAGAGACAGTTTTCAAATGCTGTTGTCAGAGCAATTTATGCCACAGCATTATACATTTTTAAACAGAGAAATTGGTTCTATGTTTTTTATACTTCTACAAATCAAGATGTTGGCAAATGTATTTCAATGACAAGTAAGTTATGCTCAAGTGCAGTTTATTACAGGGATTTACGATTCATGTAGTACTTAAAACTAAACTCTCAAAAATTTAGGAAATACTAAACAATTGGGTAAATTTCCTAAGGTTTTAGAACAAGGCATTTGATAGTATTAATTTCCTTTATTCATAAAATAATGTCATATTAGTAGATATTTAACAGCAATGTGGAGAGGTCATTTAAATAATTAAATAAATAACAAGAACAGCTTTCTGTCAAACCGTTCTGTGCCCAGATAATTCCAATTGAATAAAATAAAAAACCAGTAACCAAGATCCAAAGTGAGTCATCAGCAATTTGTTTTCATGAAGTTAGTTGTAGAAATCATTTCCAATAAAGGTGAAAAATACTGACACTCTAAGAATTAAACAGATTATTTTGCTACATAAACCAAAAATTCTATATAACCTAAGAAAAGATAATTATTACAAAAATCAAGAGACAAAGTAAAATTGTATGACTTTTTGAGAACTATTTGAAACACATGAAAGAAATTCATTGTTTTTCTGCACACGCACACACACACACACATGAACATTTTTTCTAATTTAATGAAACAGTCAACATATAAATAACTAAATTACCTATATAGGTTTTGAAGCAAGTATGAAATAATAGTCAAAAGTTGACTTAATAGAAAGATGTAATTCATAGCTTGGTCTGCTGGTATAGGACGGTGATCCCACGAAGTTCACAGGCTGAAGCTGAAATGTCAAAAATTCAAAGCTATTGGCCAGACTGGGAATCTTAGTGAAACCCCATCTCCAAATAAATAAAAAGAGGACTAGGAATATAGTTTGGTGACAGAAGTTATAGAGTTTATTACTTTGAGTGTCATTCCTCATGTGTGTACATATGTGTGTGTGTGTGTGTAATTGTGAAAACGTGTATCTGCAGATGTGTAAGATAGATGGGCGGTTAGATAGATGTGAACATAGTTTTAACTCTAGGGCTTTGCGCTGTTTGTATTAGTTACTATTTACATGACCTTTTCATAATAATAAAGACGTTTTTAAAATAGATTGGGAGATTGGGATAAAAGCATTTAAAACAGCCAGATAAATGACAGTTGTTCTTAGAGTGGTTGGATAAATAGTAAAAATCCAAACAAAAACAAGTGTTATTAAATGTTTTCTGTAAGTCTAGTATCATAATATTAATAGGAATCATTCATTAAGTTGTCACAAAATTTTAGTAATGTTATCCTTCCAATTTGATAGATATGTATATTAAGTCTAAGGATTTCTGGCTCAATCTATTATTATAAGCTTAGGTGTCAACCCTAATAACACATATCCCATGCCATCTTATTGACTCATTAAATCTTTGTATTCTAACACTATAATTTAGCAAACAGTGTCTTCCAGTTTCCTGAAAATTGACCCCAATTATGACTGTAAAACTCATCAGAAACAGTAAAAGTTGAAAAAAAATCCCGAAGATTTCATCTTATGAAAAATAATACATTTTCTTTATTGTGTAGATAATAATGCTTAACAGGAGTATACACAATCAATTTAGGGGGAGACCTAACTTTCAAATATAAACTATAAGACATAACACAAAGACATGTAAAAAATAAACAAAGCTATTTAACCCAGAAACCTCTTCTTAGAATGTTGACATTCTTGTGAGCACTCCTTATAATTCACATAATAACAAACCAAAGTGAACAGTTTGATTTTTCTTAGAACACTGGGATATCTGGAGAAGAGATGAAAGTTTAAAACTGTAAGTTTTCCATAGACCCAAAATGTATTAATAATGCTATTTACATTTGATTTGGGGATCTTTTCACCAAAACATTTCTTTGGGATTAACTATTGCACAATCCACATTCCTCTATACAAGGAGACATTAAGATAACTTTGCAAGCTAATGGATTGAACTGGGAAAATATCATACTGAGTGAGGCAACTCAGACCCGGAAAGACAAATGAAGCACGTTCTATCCTATTCTTGTGTCCTAGCTCTGAACTTTATATTTGTGACACAACCTGGAGTTATTGCTGAAGCAAGGGGAATAGAAAGGAGTGGGGAGGGAGAGAGAGCTCTAGACAGGGGATAGTAGGATAGAGACTCTATGAAAGGAGAAAGCAAAAAGAGAAACTGTGACTAGGGCTTTACTTACGTGGGGAGGGAATGGGATGGTAGAGATAAAAAGCAATATGAATGTTTGAAAAGGCCTTAGGGAAGCATAAGAATACTTAAAATACACATACACACACATATGTGCATACACACATATTCTTTCAATGGAGTTCTGCCTAAAAGGGTAATAATGCTGCCCTGGACATATACAGACTAACGAAAAATCCAGGGCCAGGCATGGGAAAGCTCCCTTTCAGTTGTTTGTGTTGTTGGTCAAAGAATCCAAGAGACCTTCCAGAACAATATAAGCCATTGCCATTGCCCATGCCCCCCCCCGTCCAGATCTTGAAAGTAAGACCCCTATTACTGAAGATACTGCATACTTCAGGCACTGGACTTGGAGGAGTCAAGCTAGAACTGACCTGGAAGCCTTCTCTCTAAGGGCTGACATTCATAGTATCAGAAGGTGTTAATCAAGCTGTCAAGGGAGAAAAGAGATCCAGTTAAAAGTCAAGTCTATGAACCACAGTGACTGTCTAGGCAAGATGTCCTCAGTGGTGCAATAGTGGTAATTTTACCATGGGGGTAAGCAACAGATGACTATCTAGGTCGTAGACCGTAGAAGAGAACCCACTACTGGCATCTTCTTAAATCCATACAGTTTCTAGCTGTATTCTAAATACCTGTTCAAATACCCACAGATAAGTTTAGCTCTTACTCCTCATCAAAGAACCATCCATTTCCAACAGATAGAGGCTGCCACAGATCTACAACTGGTCAAAATATTTGCAGAGAATAAGTGCCAAGGACTGTCATTACTGCATCTATAATACAGATTCTTCCCTTAAAGCTAATGATGATGGAAGAGAGGGAGGAAAGATGGTATCAGAGGACCATGATGCCTGCTGGGAGACAGTGTCTTCTAGACATGACAGAGATGCTACACCCATGAAATCTTGTGACAACACCAGTCAACATATCAGTGTGGATTGGGGAAATGTCACAAGGTATAATGCCTGTTAAGAGCTACAGGCCAAAGTTATTGGCTGCTGAGGGAGGGAGAATCAGTTCTTCAGGGACAAGTTCCCCAAGAAGTTATCCATTCTCAAGTGGTCATCTCTAAATACATGTATGAACACCAATACTAAATGAGCTAGTAGGTTTTACATATATATATATGTAAATATATATATGACTATATTTATATTATATATATGTGAGACATATATATATATAGAAATAGAGACATATATATATATGACTCTATTTCTTCTCTAGAGAATGTCTCATGAGTGATTTCTACAGTGGTATTCTATCATTGATGGATGAGTAGTTACAGTGATTAGAAAGAAAGTTTATTGTGCCAAGTCAACTGGATCTAATATGGATTTGACATTGCTATTCATGGTTGCTCCCCTTCGCCAAAATCTGTTCTCATTCCAGAAGTTTCATTTTTGTCTTCTTCACTAAGTAATTTACTGGACATAAATTCACTTGATCCCTCATGCATACATTGCCTTCTTTTGGTATCTGTAACGACACAAATTAATTTTATTGCCTATTAAAAATGGTTACAGGTTTTCAGACAAATTGGCTAATTTTTCTTCTTTCATACAACTTCCTAATGCTAGAATCTTTCAGGATTTTCCCAGGCTGCATTTCCTATCTGTACCCACACTCTCTTCATTACTGTATATGTGATGATTTCCCATGATGTGCCCACTGATGGTCCAGTCATGACATCGCTGTAACTAGCTGCCAACTTGAGCACATCATGGGCATAGCTGAGGTGTGGTAGGTGATACTCAGGTCCTCTCACTGCACATTTTCCCCACCATTTATCTTCCATCTCTGTTGGGGGCAGCATGATACTTCTAATTTGTTGGAACACAAACCTTAGACTTTTGCCTGATTCCTTTCTTTCTTCTTTGTAACCAACCAGCCAGGCAAGAATAAATAAAGTATCAAAGAGATGTCTGGGATTATGAGGAATGTGAAGACTGTGGCCACTCCCTCATTAGAAAACAACTGGTGATGTAATTGCTTGGTGGAACACTTCTGCAAATATGGTCTATTGGTAGATTCTATTTTCCAGGCAAGGGCTTGGGTGGTAAGTCACTGTCCATTTTGGTCCATTTCTGCTTTTTAAGAGCTACTATTTGCCTTCCAAACAACGCTGCTGTGCATTCGTGTTTGACCATTGCTACACAGCTTTTGTAAATCATGTTGAAATAAAGAAACACTGATCTGTAAATATCAGTGTTCTGTGCTCAGATCACTGATTCCTGCTTTTCATAACAGCTGTGCAGACAAAACGCAGGCAGATAGTATATTTGAAACTTTCTCCATTTTTGTATGCCCTCCCCCTATCCAAGGAACTGACTTCAGAAAGAGATCTAAAGGGAGTTGTTTTTCCCCTCTTCTGGTTTTATCTCATCTTTTTTTGGTGGGGGGATGTGGTAATAAGGCATTAAATATTAGTACATTAAAAAATAACTGTGAGTTGGTCGTGATGGGACACACTTAATTATAGCACTTGGGAGGCAGAGGCAGGTGGATCTTTCTATGAAATGAGGTCAACCTGATTTATAAATAACAAGTTCAAGGCCAGCTGAAATCCTGTCTCAAACAAACTAACAAAGAAAACAAAAATCAGTATATATATACTGAAAATTAGAACCTGAGCAGACAGCCCCTGGAGAAGACAAAGATTGAGAATAACTTAAGTTTATATCTTGGGCTGATGTTTGGCATAGAGACAGCCTGTAGTTAAAACAAACAGAACAGAAATGCAGATTTTGGAAAGAGATTTCTAGAATTCTCCCGTTATTTTATTCAAAGACCAGTTTCAAAGTTTCATAAACAAAACCACCCAAGGCCTACAAAAACTTTAAAGAAATAAAGAAAAGAAGACATGTCCTATTCAAAGGAAAACATAAAAATCATCAGAAAGTATCCATGAAAATGATCTAGTGGCAGATCTACTAGACTAAGGGTTGATAACAAGAGTTTATGACAACTATCTGGAAGATACTCTTTGAACAAAAGAGAAGCATGAGAAAATCAAGAAAACTTATGCATAAAGTGGAAATACCAATAAAGAGCCTAAACTAAGCCCAAACTGGAATTCTACAGTTAAAAAGTACAATAACTGATTAAACACTTCATGAGCAGAATTCAAAAACATACTTAAACAGGCAGAAGAAAGAATCAGAAACATGCAGACAGCACTACAAAAATTATTGATTTTTAAGATTTAGGGTAATAATCACTGACAGAAGACATGAATATCTGTGTCCAACCAGGAAAATATTAGAACTCTATTGATATGAGCTCAGAGACACCCACTTGGAGACACAGTATAATCAATTTTAAGAAGACAGGGAAAAATCAGCAACAAGGGAGGAGTGTCGTGTCACATCTAAGGGATGCTCAGTGTGACTATCAGATTTCTCACCAAAATCCTCAGACGCCAGAATACTGTGAGTTTGTGTCTCCAAAGATCTAAAATACAACAACAAAAACAAAGCAAGAGGCAACTACAACAAACATCCTGTCAACCAAGAATCCAAAGAATGTTGTATGGAGCAAATTTGCCTTTCAAAACTGATAGAGAAATTGAGGTAGCTTCTGATAAACAAATGTTAGAGGGATTATTAGCACTAGAACTTTGCTGTAAGAAGTGTGGGAGGGAATCTTACAGGTTAGTTAATGGCCAGTAGACAATAACTAGAAAGAGTTGAAGGTGATATCTCAATAATGATAAACAAATACACAGCTATGGAAACAAGCACTGCAACAGTTATTTTTCACTCTTTTTGTTTTCTTCCTAATCGAATGTCAGAGAGCTTTGAGGGAGAGCTATTGTTTAAGAGGCACAGAGTTTAAGCTTTATAATATAACAACAGCAAGAAGTCTGACCATAGTGATGATTTCACATGCTAATGAATAAATTTGATTCCACTGAATTATAAACAAGATCTAATGTAATCGTCGTGTCCATTTTGCTGAATTTCAAAGAACTGAAAACCAGCACCTACTGTGTCTATTTATATTACCCTGTTTTCAGCCCTCAACCTCTTATGTTGGTAATGGTAATTACTTTGTAATTTTCCTCATTTCTATAGTGCCATATGCGATCTATCCTTAACACACCTGGAAGCTCAGCCTTTAAGACATACGTCAGACCATATTACTCCTTTCCTGAAATTTGTAAAGGGTTAATTTTAATTATTAAAAAGCTCTAGTAGTTCTCCATTTTAGTGAGAAAAATGCCATCCCATTAGATACCAAAAAGCTTCCTCTATCCCCACCCAGATGTCCGTAATTACCTAGCCCTTCTGTGGCTGTTTCCTTTCCCTGAGCACGTATCTCCTTCCAGCACATTTTATAAATTCCTTACTTTTTGCATTATGGCCCTCCTACATGCAATGTGTGGCCCACGGTGGCATGCTGTTGTCTTTCCCAGTTATTCTTTTATTTCAATTATATAGAATAATGTCTCGAATAAATATATGCTGAATAGACACAGAATAAGTAAAATATGTTCTAGAGTTCTCTTGCTGGTGTAAACAGTTTTGATGGAATAAGGCTAGAGGAAGGGTCTCTTGATGATCTCAAATCTTCAGAGATTCTGTGGAGCCTGTCACCCCACAGCAATCATCATGGGCACACAGAAAGAGTTCTATATCACTGATGCCTTTGCAGCCTCACTACATCTCTAATTTGGTGTAGAGAGTCTACCTACAAGAATAAGGCAATTCCAATGGAAAATTTACTTGACTCTAATGCACACCTAATCAATTACTTTAATCAAATTTCCTATTTAAAATTAAGTTAAAAGGTTAACTCAGAAATCACTTTGAACTCATCATTGAATATCATATTATGATTTTATTACTTAATTACCCATCTTTACTAAGTACAGTATATTGAACATTATTTGACCTTTTACAAAAGAGCTTTCACAGCCTGCACATCATCCTTCAGAATATTAATTTAAATTAATTCATTCAGTCGTTCAAGAGATATTTATTAGATCTATATAAGTCATTTGCCATTCATCTCATAACGATGAATATGAAAAAGATACAATTCTGCTGAACAGTCTTCCTGATATATTCCACATTAGATTGGATCCATAAAACTTTGGGATTATATTGATTTGTATGAAAAACTGAAGTCTTTTTTAGATCAGTTTCCCTTAAAATATAGAGGGTAACATATGAAAATAAATAAGGATAGAAAGCGGTATTATTTGAGAGAGGGAGGGAGAGAAGACAGACTCAGAGTAGAAGAGAGAGAAAGACAGAGAGATAGAGAAACAGAGAGAGATAGACAGAGTCAGAGAGAACATATAAATATTTGGGGTGCAAGGTAGAGGGAAGCAGCAGGGGAACTTGGGAAATACATATCTTACTGTCAAGTGTTCTCAATAAACAAACCTTAATACCTGTGGATGTCTTAGTAATTTGGTAAATTTTAGCTATAGCCTCTTTCCTATAGATTTTCTTTCTGGAAAGAAACCATCAAGGACACAGTAAAGTCAAATGTAAAGATTTGAGATAGGGAAGTGTGCTCCGGAAGACAGTGGAATAGAAGGGGAAAACAATATTATTTTGAATCATATAAAAATGTGTCCATTTTAGCTGCACTGTCATTAAAGATGAACAGTGCAGGACTTCATGAACACCTTTATCCTTCATGGTTTTCAGCTGCAACACAAATATGATGATACACTGTATGATGCATCATATGGTTTTGTTAGAAATCCATGAGAATATATGTGTAGACTCGATATGGTACCAGCGCTCAGCGTGAGCTGTTAACATTCATGGAGAACTATCTTTTTGCTGTGCTGTTAATGCTTTCCAGTACCCTTTGCTCTGTATTTGGTTCTATGAGCCTGTGAAAAATAAACAGATAGTTGGAGTTATTCTCTTACCGTTCTGCATCACTGTTCCTCAATGGAGAATCATTAAGACATAACAAAAATAGTAGTAAAGCAGATAGAAGTTGATAATGGTTGTTAGTGATCATAAAAATATTTACGCATTAACTGCTTACTATCAATTACTTTTGTCTGTGATTATTATAGATACCTGATTTAATCCACTATTTTAGTGGAGTAAGTACTCTACAATGGAGAAAACTAGAGGGCAGCCCATTGTGGAGATGGCAGTCAGCAGAATTAAGGCAGAGGGAACATTAGAGGGCAACAGTGCGAGTCTGAACCAAGTCCATGGTGTGATTTTTGTGAAGATGGCACAATGAAACTCAGTCCTTTACAGGCTCATCAAAAATAACTTCTTGGTTGATAAAACCACATAGTACAATAATCACAAAAAAGCACATAGTTTGTTGTGACTTGAGACACATTTTTCATGTATCATGTTTTCATATTTAGATCATGGATGGCTTGAAGTTATGAAAAAAGGTTTTTTAAATTTTGACTTTTTGAGGATGTCATAAAATGTATTTTGGTCATATTTAGTCCCCTTCCCACATCTGTATCCTCCTTTACTATTCCCACACGATTCCATGTCCTCTATTATTTTTAAGACCTATCAAATCTAATTTGTGCTACCCCAATGCACTTCCGTATGGGTCCATCTCTTGGAGCCTGGTCAACCTACCCAGAATCGTACCCTTAAAGAAAACTAACTCTCACTCTCGCAGCAACTAACGGTTGCCGTTAGTTCTTCAACTAGGATTAGGGTTTCTTATACACACCCCCACATCTATGCTTTGGTCTGAGCTTACATAGGTCTTTGGGACTTTGGTCTGAGCTTACATAGGTCTTGTACATGTCATCAGTTGGTTTTTTATTTGTACATATTCTAAACCTGGGAAATCAGGTATAATTAGATAAATAGCATTACTAAGATCCTTTTATTTTTCAGAAGGCATAGTCTGTTTATTCACTACTCTCGGAGAACTGCATGTTGGAAATGCATTAAATTATCAGGCAAGATTCTGCTGCCAAAAAATGTGTTGTGTAACTAGACAGAAAAATGCTGTAATCCTATACCACATTTCTGTGGAAGAATAATCACATTAGGTACTCTGAAATTTTTATAGGAATTTTTTTCTTCATTCCCCAGTAGGAAAGAACACTCCAATCTTCAGGAAAATGGAAAGATTATGTAGCTGTACTTTCTTTCTTTTTTCCCCATTTTCAACCTCCTTGCAAAAGACTTGCATGAGCTTCTGTGGTTTTGTAAACTATGAAAGAGAGTCCTGGGACTCCTTTGTACTGTGCATTTTTAAAGAGCCAACTGGGTAAAATAGTTTTTGTTTATAGAAATAGCATTGATGAAGTAAAGAGAAACAGCAGACTCTTTAGGCTCTGTATGAATCTGAATCAAATGATGCACATTCTGCTATGTAGACTGTGCCTGGGGCAGAGCCAAATGAAGTGGCCTTACCATCTGGTAAGAGGGAGAAGGCATGGACCCTGTGCTCTTGCCCTAGGTCTCTTTCCTTCCCCTGATTCCCTACAATGGCAATCTCATTTCTTGTTGTGATCTTTAATGTCATGGATTAGCTAGTTTTCTAAACTTGTGTTTTTATCCAATACTTTCTCTGAACCTCCAGATTTGTGTATTGAATAGCTTAACTAAGTTGATCTCTTCATTTGAATGAAGGGATCTCCAGTTCAACAAGGTCAAACTTTTCTTTCCCCTAGTCTCTTTGCTTACTTTTACTTTTCTCAACCAGCCCCCTAGAGGGAAAGACCTTCCACAGTCTTCTTTGATGACATCTCACACAGCCTCCCCCTGTCTGTCACTTGGCATTTTACTTCTCAGCTTTCCGCACTTTGTCCTATCTCAGAAATACCATGGTCATTTTTCCTACCAAGATAATTAACTCGATGATTTTTTTAAAGAGCTTATGTTGGTGAAACATTAAACTAGTGACTCAGGACTCTTTTAAACAAATACTGTAGCAAAGGCATGTTTTGTGATTTCTAGGAGTAGAGTGGGCATGTCACAACAGGATCCCCATAGGAATAGCTGAGTGCTGCCTATATAACCACATTATGCAGCTTTAAAGTCTGGAGTGTGGCTTTCTGGGGTAGGGGGAAGCAAGATATTCATTACACCATATTCATGGTTCAAGAGAACTGAGCATAAGTTACATGAGACACTTAGAAATGTAAGTACTGTTTGTGACAGTAGCTGCTTTAACTCAACTCTGAGTGACAAACTCAGGGTCCCTGAAAAAAGAATTGATAGCTTTTGACATTCTCTCCACATGCTTTAACAAAGGCAGCTAAAATAAATGAGATTAATATATGTATCATTGGATTTTATGTTTTAATTGTTTAAGAATTTCAAACACACATAAAACATATTTTTATCAAACTACCCCCTATTCTCTCCCACCTCGTGTGTTCTCTGTCTCTCTTTCTCTTTTTAAACCTGCTGAATCCACTCACCACTACCTGTGTGTTCATTAGTGAAAGACCCATTTACTGGAAGATGAGTAGCATCTGCCAACAGATCCTCAGCTTGGGATGGGATTTTATGACCCCCTAACCTATCCAAGCTGGACCTGTGACTGGCTTGATCTTGTCCAAGTCTTATGCTGTTATAGCTGCTCTCGGTTCATGTACCACTTCCCTGTTGGTTTTTGGAAAACATGGGTTTGCTGTAGCCATCTGCAACCACTGGTTCTTAAAATCTTTCAGATGCCTCTTTCATAATGATCCCCGAGTCTTGCGAAGAGGGGTGTGATAGGTGTGCAATTTATGACTGAGTACACGACAGTCTCTTATTCTGAACATGAAGATCTCTATATTAATCATCATGCAGTGCAGCAAAGCTTACCTGATGAGTGTTGAGAGAGGAACTAATCTGTGGGTTAAACCGTAAGTCATGTGGAGTTGATTTAATTCTATGACCATTTGTCAGAGTAATAGCAGTTATGGTCTAATCAGCCATATTTTTTGGTCCTGTTAATTGTGCTAGTCATGAGTTTCATTTTGTGGAGCCGGCCTTAAATCTAGTCATAATGTGGTTGGTCACTCCTGTAACTTTTATGCCACTACTATATCAGTGACCACTCCTTATTATAGCTCCTGAGGTTAACAGTTGGTTAAGACTGTTGTTGACTTCGCTAGAAGCATGCATAGAATGTACCAGCACTATGAGAACTATCCAGTAGAAATGAAGCTTCCAGGTCAGTACCATTGATTTCCTTATATCCTATGACTCAAGGATGTCGTGTTCTCACCAGTCTAGTCTTACTATCAAGTTCTGGAGTAGCTAAGAACATGAGAATAACCGCAATATTTTGGTTGTGTCTATGTGGGCTCACTGATCAACATCGACAGAGGCAACCCTTGTCTGGTACTGGGCTTTTATTTAGTAGACTAGGGTGTCTAGGCTAGGAATTGTCCCTCCATGATAGGGTATTATCATTTAAACTTTTTAGAAAGATAACACTGTTCATTTCCTGTGCTTTAAAACATTCAACATGCAAAGGAAATCTCATGTTTTCAAGGCCATGCATCAGCTTATTTTTATATTAATATTGATCAAAGTAACACATAAAATGGGTGAGACCATTTTCTATCTGTGACAAAGTGTATATAAGCTCCAAGAATGTGGCTGAATTTTTATTACTAACCTATTTTAATTTATAATAAACATTAAGGAATTTTATTGTTTGTTCAGCATTAGAATTATGTAAGAGCATTAGGGCTTAGAATTAGACTCTGCAGCTTGTTCCATTTCAAATGAAGCAGTTTACAGCAGGTTGTTTCCCCAAATCGCAGTTAATTCATAGTTTATGGTAATGAATGTAAGTCCTAGAAAAGAATGAAATAATTCCTTAATATATGACCTTAAAATGAGTAATTTAGTGTTTATCCTTTGAGCAAACTGTGAAATAATGTTCCAAAGCCCAGGGTTTCCCCTCAAGCCCTCATTTGCATGCATAATCAACAGTGAGCCTCACCTGGGCCAAACTCCCAGTGCCACCAGAGGATCTAGCACTCCCTACCTTTGCCCTGCTGTGTTCACATAATCCAAATGTATGCAACTGTAGAGCTTATAACAGACCAGAGATATTAATCTGTTTATTTCAGGTCTGAGTTATGCTCCTGAGGATACATTAACAACTCAGTCATTCATGAGGAGTCATATGTGTGTGAATGACAGCCACAGAGCAGCCTGTGCCAGTCTATGCCAGTCATCTCCATGGCGCAAGCAGGTGACAAAAGGTCAACTGCAGAGAAGAATTTATTCAGCCCAATAAATTAGTGATTAAATAGTGATTTCTTATCATCATTTCTAGTAAAGTTTTAATCTTTAAAATTTTCAGTTTTTAATTTTCAAAAAAATATTAGATTAGGGTTCTGGAGAGATGGCTCAGCAGTTGAGAGCACTGGCTATTCTTGCAAAAAATCCAGGTTCAAATCCCAGCACCCACATGGCAGCTAACAACCATTTGTAACTCCAGTTTAGGGGATCCAGTGCCTTCTTGTCCCTTTGTGGGTACTGTATAACATGGGTGCATTTACATATATGCAGGTATAAATTTAAAAAAATAAAAAAATCATAGATTAAAATAATAGTTTTAGAACATGCTAATTTTTAAAAATTATCAGTATATATTAATTGTACAAAATAATACAATGTCATCATATATATATAACATCCTTTGATCATCTTTTCTTTCACCCTCCCCACTCCAGTACTGTTCTACTTGCTTCATGTTTCCCCTTTTCTGAAATGCATAGAGATTTTTCCTCTGCCTTTCACATATAAGAGAGCACATGCTACATGTCTGTCTTGTTTTGATAAACATGATGAACCTTATTTCCACCCACAGTCCTGCAAATGACATAATATCATTCTTTCTGGCTAGATAATACTCCACTATTCCCATATAACACATGAATATGATTAGCAGCTGGTGAACAGCTGGGCTAGTTCCATATCTTGACAAATGTCAGCTGTGCCTCAGTAAGCACAGATTGTGCTCTCTCTCTGTAGTTGACTGACTTGGATTCTTTACGTCTAGAAGATATATTGCTGGAACATATGAATGTTCTCTTTTTAATATTTTATGGAAACTTAGTATTTATTTCCACAGCGCATTCCCCTTAACTGAATTCCCCTGACAAATGTGCAAAAGTTCCCTTTTCGCAGACCCTACAGTATTTTTTGTTGTTTATTTAATAATAGCCATTTTAGGTGGAGTTAGATAGAGTACCTTGTAGTTTTGATTTGCATTTCCCTTGTGACTAAGAATGTTGACCATCTCTGTATTTCATTAGGTTATTCATCCTTCCTTGTTAATAAGTGCCTAGATAGTCCATTTATGGATCAAATTGTTTTTCCTGCTATTTATTTATTCTTTTTAGTTCATCCTGTATTCTAGATGTTAATCCTTTGCTTGTTTAATTGTTAGAAATACTTTTTTATACTTTGCTGGCTGTTTTCTATTTGTTGCTGATTTTGTGGTATAAAGTCTTTGTAATTTAATACATTGTCCTTGTCAATTCTTTTTGTTTGTTTTGTTCTGTTTTTTTGAGACAAAGTCTCACTAATTAATCCTTACTGGCCTGGAACTCACTGTGTAGAGCATGATGACCTCGAATTTGCATAGATCTTCCTGCTTCTGCATCCCATTCATTAGGATTAGATGTGTGAAACCACCACACCTAGCCAGCTTTGGTTTTTAAAGGATTTTCACTTGTAACTATGTGTTTGTGTGTGTGTGTGGAGGGGTTCTGTCTGTGGACATATACACATTAGTATAGTTGTCTGTGGAGTCCAGAACAGGGTGTCAGATTGCCTGGAGATGAAGTTACAGGTAGTTGTGAACCACCTTATGTGGGTCCTGGGAATGGGATCTTGGGTCTTCCCAAGAACAGTTCACATTCTGAAGTGCTGAGCTATCTCTCCAGCCACCCCCCTACTTGCCAGTTGTTATTCCCTGAGCTTTGGAGCCTGGGGAATCTTTGCCTGTGTAGATGGCAGATACTTTTGCTATGTTGCCCTCTTTCATTTTCAGAGATTCAGCTCTTTCAGTAAGATTTTGAATCCCCATTAAAGTTGATTCTTATACATGGTGAGAAATAAGGATTTGGTTTATTCTATATGAATGTATCCCATGTTCACAACACCACTTTTTGGAGAGGCTGTCGTTTCTCTGACATGTTTTTTACACTATTGCTTAGAATCAAGTAGCTTTCGATGTATGTGTTTTTCTTGGTCCTCTATTCTCTACTATTTGGTCTTCATGTCTATTTTTATGTCAAAGCTATGGAAGTATTACTATGGCTCTGAAATATAGTTTGAAATTTGGAATTGTTATGCCATCAGCATTTCTCCATGTGCCTAAATTACTTAGTCTGCTTGATTCATGGGGCAGGGTGTGGGGGGAATGCTCGTACGAGTGTACACTTCCATGTAAATTATACAATTTATTTTCCTGCCCTAATAATGAATTTTAGTGATATTTTGATGGAATTTTATTATTCACTCTCAGCATGATTGCAAGTTTAATATTCTCAGTCAATGCACACAGAAGTCTTTTCAACCTTCTAATGCCAAGTCAGGACTTTTTTTTATATAAGATAAACACTAAAAGAAGAGGCAAACAGATACTCAGGCTGTTGCACAGCTTGACTCTTGAGTCAACTGACTTTTAATAAAATAAAGTAGTACCTTTTCTTAAAAAAGACACCCAAATCCATTTGTTTTAATATATATTAAAAACTAACATTCAGTATTTTTTTGTTTTTGTATTCTAGGATTATGCTGGTTGCTTACATGAAACATTTATATCCCTTGATGATGGAATTGGGGTGTAGTAGCAAATGAACCTACCCCAAACAGATAGATTGGCTCTAGTATTTTCCTTTGGCTGGCTGACTTTCTATGACTCCTCTAATGCTGGTATGTTTTTACTAAGAGTTAAAATGAAGAAAGGTGGATTAGCTTGGGACTCACATTTGAAAAAGAAGCGTTCATTAATGAGAACTAACTTGTCAACTATTGCTAATGCCTGTGAGATCCTAGAGGCTGGAACCCAGCTCCATCAACTTAGGGTTGGCCTACTAAGATGTTAAGGTTAGATCTTCTGATGGTCCTTGCTCCTGGTAGCAGTAAGGGTGATTCTTTCTAATATTTTTCCTTTGTCTATGATATAACCAGTAAGTTCTTACACACTGTATCTTCTTAGACTTACCAGTGAAAATAATAATACTTGCTGTCTTCTCATAAAGCGCTTTGCTTTTATTATGTCAGCAAACTCAGATTTATTCTCAATTAGTTCAATCAGGTGCTGAATATTGTTAAGAAAATTACTTGTGCTGTGTACTGCACTAGGCTTCATACCACAAAGTTCAGCGGGAATACTTGCTTTTTACTTGCATCTGCTGCTTACTTTTTCTTGAAAGATCTTTTATCTAGGTAAAAGAATACATGAGCAGACCACTAGAATACTGTGTGAGCACCTGAGAAATGAGCTACTTAGTGCTTATGCAGTATAGAAGGTAGCCTGTGCCCTAGATTTAGAATAAGGAAATGCTTCTCCCTCAGGAGGCCTACAAGACAATTAGGAATTAGCACATAAAAAAGGAGGTATAGGAAAAGTACAGAACAGGAAGGGGAGGATTCTTCAGGTTGGTACATGTGAATACCAATAGGCCTCTGTTATGGAGCCGAAAGTCAATGCAGAAGTCTGGGTGTTATGATGGATGTACCCTGTTTACCTCTGTTATGCTGTCACCACATTGCACTGTTAATTGTGCTTGACTCCAAGACTCGTGGGCTTTTTTTTTTGGCTAAGGGTGGATTTTAATCACCTTATTCTTCATGTGGAGCACAGAGCCAAGCTCACAAAGGTCAGTGGACAAGTGCATAGGTAGATTAGCTAATTTATGTTCGTATAATGAACCTTTCTGCTTTTATTGATAAATAATGAAAATTAGAATTTGCCTTATGGTTAGAAAATAGACTGTGCTTAAAAAGAGGACAACATGACTTTTGCTGTACTTGTCTGTTTACTGCAATCAATTAAAAATATGACCAAAGGTAATCCAGTTACAACAACTACTTATTAATTTCCAAAGTCAATTCTCAAAGTCAGTCTGCTTTGCAAATGTTAACATAAAATTGTCTGGACCTATTTTCAGTAATTAGTCTTTGTCCTTCCATTGCATGATGTAGAATGGCTAACTTTTTATTGTGTCCTGTGGAGAATGCCTGTCCTTGAGTATTTGCTCCTAGCTCCAAAATGGATGAATCATAAGAGTTTTGTGATTATCATCCATAGGAAGACTGTTTCTGTACTGAAATGAATCACTTAGTCACTGACTATCTGACCTGCTCTGAAACTGATGCCAGGTATAAAGCAGAGCAGGGGACCATTGGTATAAAGGGAAAGATAATGTTATCAGCATCCTCACACATACACAGCCCTTCTTTACAGGAAGCTGAGTGGCCTAATGATGGCATTCATCATCCTCTGCAGACACTGTATCTTCAGATTATTCCTGGGCACACTATAAAATGTTTGAGATTCCTGGATTTTTAAGAATTACTTGATGTTTTCGTCATATCACATCTTTCTTGTGACATGCTGTCTTTAATGAGACGTTCTTACTGGCTTCTCATGTGGCATCCCTAACATGTCACAGCTACCACCTGTTTTGAAAGTTAAAAAGAAAGCCTGAGGGACTGAGACAAGGCAAAGTTAAGCAGTGTCAAGCTGATGCCCAGTGACTTATGAATCATTTTCACTCTTTGCAAGACATAAAGTAATGTCATTCATAAAATAGTTCTAGCTTACTAAACACTTTTTCTATTATTTGGCAGATTTACAGAAGCTGTTCTGCATGGTAAGCCATTTGGGAGAAGAGTCAGTAAAGGAACTTTTGCTTGCTTCAGTTTGTGTGGTATCCAGTCTTTGAATCTTTAAGATTGAACATTCAAAGGAAATTGAGGCTGTATAGTCCTGTACTTGGCTACTCCATATAACAACATAATTAGTAGATATCCAAAGTGAATTGCTGAATGTAATACGACCTTAGGACTTGAATAAATGTACATATAGTCATGTGCTTATCCTTTTGTCTGTATTTTTAATGATAAGAGATCTGAATGACTATGTAGACATAGTGGCTGCAGGTAGGAATTGGTCTTGGGACATTCACAGAGAGATATGTGCCAGGAGTGATTGCACACATTTGTATCACTAAGGCTAATGGAAGGAGGGCAAACACAGTTAAATCCCTGGAGCTCACTGGTCAGCCGGTCTAGCCAACCAGTGAGATTCAGGTTCTGTGAGAGACACTGTCTGAAAAACTATAGTGGAGAGTAACAACAAAGATACCATATGTTGAGCTCTGGCCTCCACATGCATGCTTACACACATGCTTGTGCACCCACATGCATACGTACACACACTACATATATCATATACAGTGCATTTAAAATAAATGAAAAGCTAGCATCCTTATAGATATATGGGCTTGTCTTGGTTTTTCTCTTTAATTAGCATTGGAATAGCAGAGGTGAACCTTGCTTTTTTTTTTTTCCTACTGGAGCACTGTTCTTGGTTGGTCTCTGCCTTAATTACGGTAGTCAGTTTGGAGGGGGATGATCAAAAGAAATTAATATGGTTTATGGTAGAGATTTCTTTGAATATCTTTCTGTAGACTAGCAGGTACATGGAGTTGTGTGCCATGCAATCTCTTTATTTTTCTTTTAAAGAAAATAATTATATTATACTGTGTGTAACGGATCTTCTTAGCAAGAGGGTGAACAGCAGCATAGTAGCAGCCGTAGGACAGCGTGTACAGACCTTGTATAGAATCTACCCTTCCGGCTTGAAAAGCATGGCTGCAAGTTCCAACAGTAATTTTTCTATCCTACCTGGAGCAATGAATACCCCAAATCTGGTTATACAGGATTGAACCGGAATTGCAAATTTCATCGCTCCCATCACCACGTTTTGCTATGTGGAAAAATCACAAAAATACCAACTGATGTAATATTTTAAATTGAATTGTTTTTACACATTTTTTTGTTAGAGTTTATTTTTTAAGTCTTATCTTCACACTTCTGTAAGTATTTCATTGTGGTTTCAGTACTGTTTTCTGTACCCATACAATTGTGTACGTCAGCATTCTTTTTCCGTGCTACCCCTGGTCTTTCCCTCTCATTCCTACCTCATTTCTTCTCTCCCTCTTCCCCATTCCTTCTCTGTTTACCTCATAACTATAATCTTCCAAAGCTTCAGTAATCCTTAAACCCTGGGAACCTTACCAGTATCCCAAGCCCTCCACTGCAGGCTACTTTTCATGTCTTAATTTTTTTTTGTCCTCAGTTGCTCTAATCTCCCTTTACCCAGCCCACTTTCCATTCCACTCTCCCCTTAATTATCCTGGTAAACACCATGGTATCCTGTTCTTACACTTCCAGTAGTTATTAATGTTAAAGAAATGTTCATTTTTAATGGATTCCTAACATAACATTTGCATACCTATCTATCCAGAAGTTGTGATTGCTTCTGCAGTTTACCTTTCGAGTAATTCAGAGGATAGTACCCAGTGCTTGAGAAATTATCGATTAAACTGTGAACTTTGACCTATCACTTTTACTTAGCAAATACTTAAACAATAACAAAAAAATGAAGTTGGGTTGGAGAGATGGTTCAGTGATTAAGAGCACTGGTTGCTCTTGCAGAAGAACCAATTTCAATTACCGCATGGTGGCTAACAACCATCCAAATCCCTATTTCAAGGGGAATCCGATGCCCTCTGTGGGCATTGCATGACATGGATACACTTACATACATTCAGGCAATATACTCTCTATAAAAATAAAACGAATGAATAAATATGTTTTTAAATGCATTGATTAAAGAAAAACATTCTCAGACTAGAGAGATGGCTCAGCAGTTAAGAGCTCCTGGGTTCAATTTCTAGTACCCACCTGGCTGCTAATAACTGTTTGTAACTTTAGTTCCAGGGCATCTGATGCCCTCTTCTGACCTCTGCAGACAATGCATAACACAGGTGCACTTACGTACCTGTAGGCTATATACTTGTACCCATAAAATAAAATAATAAATAAAATATTTCTTAAAAAGAAAAAAAAACATTCTTTATGTTACTCTTACAGTAGAACTGAATGATCATGAACTTCTAGCCTCCAGAACTACTCAAAAAGTGTTGTTTTTTAAGATACCTAGTCTATAATATTTTGTGACATATCACCCTAGAAACTGAAAAAAAAAAAAAAACCTTTCACAGATTAAGTACAGTAGAGTCAAACCCTAATTAGGAGAATGTGAAGTGGAATGGTGGAATAAAGAGAAAGCAGGAATCTAGTTGCAGTGGCATATACCAATAGCTCCAGCTACTGGGTAGTAAGATCAGGAGGATCTCTTAAGCTAAGGAAAGAGTTCCAGGCCAGCCTGAGTAACAGAGTGAGACTCTGTTATAAATGTACTATAATTCATTGACTTGTACATGTAAATGAGTAAATAATAGGGCTATAAATACATTTTCCATATAAAATTAAGTAGCCTTAAAGGAATTTTTATTATAGTCTACTTAACAGGTAAAAATTGGGAGGTGAGCCTGAGACCTCAGGTCTTTTAATACTGACTGTTAATACTATGTGATATTATCAGTTAATATCAGTTACTGTGGAAACTTGTTCTGGAAATACAATGTGGTAGCCCTGAACAAAGGTAGCTTGACACTTGGAGTTGTTTAAATCCCTCAGTGAGTCCAGTCTGTTCTCAGACCTTGTTTCTTCTGGTTTCTGTTAGAATTGTTCCTCTATCTAAGGCCACATTCCCTTTATGTAAACAATACATCCAGCATGATGTGAAAAATTAATGAGGAACCACAAACAGGTGTTATCAATATAATTCCACTTGTTGTTTGCAGCATAAATAATTTGTGGCTTTCAACTTTGCTGCTTTCAGTAATGATCTTTTCACAGCACACACTCACACACACTCACATACTATTCTGGCCATGGTCACCAGGGTCAAGGAAGGGTCATGAGGGAGCTATAGAGAACATAACCTAAAATTAAAAAGTGTTTGTTTAGCTTAGCTTAGATTGTTTACAGGAGGAACCAAGCCTAATATGATTATTTACATTGTTTTAATAAAGGCTAAAACATTTAAATACGTTGATTACACAGTAGGAAGGCGGATTAAATTGATAGTGTTAAATTTTCTCAAAACATAAGACTAACTTTGGTTATTAAGTTAGGTAAAATTCCCATTTGTAACAGAAGATATTCCCAGAAAAGTCCTTCCCACAGAAGAGTCTGAGTCAAGAAGGTCACAAATTCTAAGTTACAGAGTGACTATAATTTAGCAGCCGGTCTCATAACTAGTTGAAAAATTAAAAGAGAAGAGCAATAGCTCAGTGGCAGTATGTGTGTCTAGCATATTGGAGGTTGCTCTGCATGCGTTGTTCCCAGTAGCAACAACAACTACAAAAAAGGGTTAATGTATTTTGTTGCTGCAGGAAACCATTAGTATTGACTTGGGTGGTGTAAGAAGAGGAACAGTTGTGTAATTGTTCTCCTACTATGAAAGTGTATCAAGAGGTGTCTGTTGATTCTTTTTTGCATTTGCATGTGTATAGAAGCAGTTTTCTTTTTAATTTTCAGCTAAAGATAGTTGAAGAAAAGCCATGTGGAAATCTGCAGTTTTACAAATGTCCTAAAAATTAGCTTTAAAAATTTGCTTGGAATTACCTTATATGTGAGCAAGGTTAATGCTCCTCTATAAACTACAAGTTATAAAATAAAAATACATTGCCAGATGTGTGATTCCTCCCTTCAAGCTGTTGGCAAGGGTTCCTATAAACCCTCTAAGCAAACTATTGCTATTCATCTTGGTCGTCTACCAGAACTTGATGGTAAGACTATATTGCTGAACACATAATATAATTTGGTCATAGGTACTGACCAATCATGTTGGTACTGACCTGGAAGCTTCCTCTCTACTGGCTATGTTTCATAGTGTTGGAAGATGTTATGCATGCTACTGAGGGAGAAACTCATCATCCAGTCTTATCCAGATATGAACTCTGCAAGCTACAGTATCAACTAGTCTCATGATATGTATATACATATATATATATATATATATATATGCATTAGTGTTATGAATGTATGGAAGTAACCATTAGCTTTCTGACTTGATTTTAGATCCACTCCACAGGAGGGCACTAAAGCCTGGCATTGTAAATCTGGCCAAGAATCAAGGACTGAGAAAATCATAGACTGTGGAGAAATTATTGCTATTAATTTGGTACATGGATAGTTTTGAAGTACCTTCTGAATACTTACCTTCTACACATAGATCAGTGTAGTTCTTACCCATTCATTAGAGATCTCTCTTTTTATGGCAGATGGAAGTTAATATAGAGATTCATAACTTGTCAAAATGCCCAGAATTGATGACTGTGTAGTGCTTAGCCCCACGTGGGACTGCTTTATGATAGTCCCTCTGCACAAGGCTCAGTGATCATCCCAAAGGGGAGGGTAGGTGGAAAGATTATCTGAACCAGAGGTTGGGTCAGATTCCTATAAAATCATGATTTCTGAATGTGGCAGAGCTGTTGCAGTCATGAACTCACAGGATCTGTGGTTTCCGGTGCAAAATCTATGTAAGATCAAGCCAGTCAATAGTCAAACATGTTTGAAGATGGGACTCATGAGTCACCACCATTAACTGAAGAGCTGTGGGCTGTTGATGACTACTGGGGAGGGAGAATCAGTGTTTTTCAGTCATGGGTATGGTCTCTGGTTGGTTAGCCATACTACAATGCCTGGCCCTAGATCTATGCACACATAGGCATCACTAATTAGACTCTGTAGGTTATAAAATGTTAACAAAGAAAGAAGAAAACATGGAGCTGAGTGGGGGGTGGCGGAGTAATCTAGGAGGAGTTGGACGTGGGGAGTGGGAGATAAATATGATCAAAATGCATTGAATACAAAAATTTCAATTACAATTAACTCACTTCTCAAAGAATAGAGGCAGGAATGCATACATTCTAATCACCACTAGAAAAATATATGAAGTAAAACCATAAATATAAACTGAGTTAAGTGCATTTACTATATGAAAAAAACATTTTAGGGATTGTCTACAAATGAATTTAGGTTATTTGTTTGTTTTCTTTTTCATCAGAGGCACATTTAATGAAAAATAATCTAGAAAGACTGAATTTCAATGCTTGGGAGTATAGGACCATAGCAAATTTAAAATAAAAATAAATTGTAACTATAGTCTTGTTATGGAAAAAGGCTTCAATAATTGTCACTATACATGTAAACTAAAAAATGTAACTATATATACACTGTAAATTTGTGTGATTATACCATAACAAATATGCATTAATTACCAGGTATCAGAAAAACTGACAGAACATATATACAGCTGTAGACATCTTACAGTATTTGACAGCATA